>CM053030.1:20100840-20700840 GCA_028564925.1 Lithobates sylvaticus | reverse complement strand
CTTCCAAGAACCAGTTCCTCTTCTGACCAGACGGGATCTGCTCTCCCAAGGCACGATTCTCCACCCGTGTCCAGCTCACCTACAGTTGAGGGCTTGGTTTTTGAGAGGGGAAGGTTGGAAGCACTAGGATGTCCCAAGGAAGCTATCCCCACTCTCCTAAGTGCAAGGAGGCGAAGCACTAATAAAGTGTATGAGCGGATTTGGGCTAAATTCTCATCCCATATGTTACATAGTTACATAGTTAGTTAGGTTGAAAAAAGACACAAGTCCATCCAGTTCAACCACAAATAAAAAAATAAATATATATATATCATACAATCCCATATACCCCATTCTATACCCACAGTTGATCCAGAGGAAGACAAAAAAAACCAGCAGAGCATGCTCAAATTTGCTAAAGCAGGGGAAAAAATTCCTTCCTGATCCCCCGAGAGGCAATCGGATTTTCCCCGGATCAACTTTACCTATAAATGTTAGTACCCAGTTATATTATGTACATTTAGGAAAGTATCCAGGCCTTTCTTAAAGCAATCTACTGAGCTGGCCAGAACCACCTCTGCAGGGAGTCTATTCCACATTTTCACAGCTCTTACTGTGAAGAAACCTTTCCGTATTTGGAGATGAAATCTCTTTTCCTCTAGACGTAAAGAGTGCCCCCTTGTCCTCTTTGTTGACTGTAAAGTGAATAACTCAACACCATGTTCACTATATGGACACCTTATATATTTATACATGTTGATCATATCCCCCCTTAATCTCCTCTTATCAAGGGTGAATAAATTCAGTTCCTCTAATCTTTCCTCATAGCTGAGCTCCTCCATGCCTCTTATCAGTTTGGTTGCCCTTCTCTGCACTTTCTCCAGTTCCCCAATATCCTTTTTGAGAACTGGTGCCCAAAACTGAACTGCATATTCCAGATGAGGTCTTACTTATGATTTGAACAGGGGCAAAATTATATCTCTCTCTCTGGAGTCCATACCTCTCTTAATACAAGAAAGGACTTTGCTCGCTATGTCTTCCAGAGCCAATTCATGCGGCTCCCCTGCAGTTCAAGACATCTTGAGTTTCCCGCAATCAGGTCTGGATTTACCCTTGTCGGTTAGTTCCCTTCGGGTTCAGGTGTCAGCTATCTCGGCCTTTACGGGGGTGTCGTGGGCCAAACACACCCTTATTCAGCAATTCTTTAAAGGAGCAGTGAGACTAAGACCCCAAAGGAAACCCAGATTCCCTAAATGGGACCTGCCTCTTGTTTTGGACGTTTTCTCTCATCTTGACAAGTCACTTTCCATCAGAGAGCTTACCATTAAAACTGCCTTTTTAGTGGCCGTCACCTCGGCGAAGAGGGTATCCGAAATTCAGGTTCTAGGGGCCAAAGAACCTTTCCTAACCTTCTTTCCAGACAGGGTGGTCCTGGTTCCAATGTTAGGGTCAAACCCTAAGGTCACCTCAATTTTTCATGAGAACCAAGAAATCTCACTCCCCACTTTCAGGTCCACCGGAATCTCAGATGTTCATCCTCTTGATGTTGGTGGTTCCTTAAATAAATACTTGGAAGTTACAGCCCCATTTTGACCAGTCGGATTATCCGTTCGTCCTGTTCTACGGGAAAAACAAGGGCTCCCGAGCATCAAGATCTATTGATGCATGGATAGTACAAGCGATTCGGTGGGCATATAAAGAGAAGGGTTTGGCTCCTCCTCAGGCGGTAACAGCGCACTCAACCTTCTGGTCTTTCAACTTCATGGGCAGCCTCGCGCCATGTGGGTCCTGAAGTGATCTGCAGAGCGGCATCTTGGTCGTCGATCCATACCTTCATGACTCACTATTGTGTTGAGCCAGCGGCTCTATCCTCAGTTGATTTTGGTGTTAAAGTTTTGTCAGTTGACGCTGTCAAATAAATCTTTGTTTGTTCAGCATTTTGCCCACCGTGTGTACGGCAAGTTATTTCCCACACGTTGGCTGCCATGGAGTCTGTCAGGAAAACTGAAAATTCCTATCAAAACACTTACCATTATTTTCCTTTCCTGATGGACTCCATGGCAGCAGGAGTTCCCTCCCAAATGGCTGGAGTAGGATAGTTACCGAACACGGCCTCTGGCAGGGAGCAAAGATTTATGGGAGTAGCGTTCTATAGGGTAGTGGAGGCGGGACTAAACCCACACTTTGGCTGCCATGGAGTCCATCAGGAAAGTAAAATTACGGTAAGTATTTTGATAGGAATTTTCCGTTTTTTTACTTTCTGCTATAATACATATCCAAAAAAAAAAAAAAAAATGTCTTCATCAATTTATTCCAATATGTATTCTGCTATATATTTTTGGTAAAGAAAAAAAATCCCAATAGGGGTATATTGATTGGTTTGCGCAAAATTTATAGTGTCTACAAACTATGGGATAAATTTATGGACTTTTTTTTTTCACTAGTAATGGCGGCGATCAGCGATTTTTAGTAGGACTGCGACATTGCGGCAGACAAATTGAACACTAATGCGGCGTACACACGGTCGGAATTTCCGATGGAAACAGTCTGATGGGAGCTTTTCATCGGATTTTCCGACAGTGTGTATGCCCAACGGTCTTTTTCTGTCGGAATTTCCGACGGACTTTGAATTGAGAACCTGTTCTCAATTTTTCAGACGGAAAACCTTTCTATCGGATTTTCCGATCGCGTGTAAGCAATTCTGACACGCAAAATTCCGACGCATGCTCGGAAACAATTCGACGCATGCTCGGAAGCATTAAACTTCCCTTTTATAGTGCCGTCGAACGTGTTTTATGCCGCTGTGTTATTGACCGTCGGAATTTGGTGTGATCGTGTGTAGGCAACACAGCTTGAGCGGAATTCCGTCGGAAAAACCGTCAGAGAATTCCGATCGTGTGTACGGGGCATTAGTGACACTTTTTGGGGACCAGTGACACTAATACAGTGATCAGTGCTAAAAAATATGCACTGTCACTGTAAAAATGACACTGGCAGGGAAGGGGCTAACATCAGGAGCTATCAAAGAGTTAACTGTGTTCCCTGGGAGTGCTTTCTTACTGTGGTTGCACTATAGGAAGCTGAAACACAATATCTCCATCTTCCTTACTAGCAAAACAGCGATCTGCCTTGTTTACGTGCCCCAGAGCCATTGAAATGTATAGATATTAAAAAAAAATATAAAAATTATAAATACCTTTTTAATAAGTGATCACATTCCCTCTGTTCTCAGCTGTATAAGAGCTGGAGAAGGAGAAGCAGAAGCACATTGAAAGGTTGTGCAAGGGAGGTGTCAGGATAAGTCTGATCATTGGAGGAGAACAGGCTAAGTTCCCAGCACAGCTATAAAACTGACCACACTGTGCTCTCCAGCTTATGCCCCATACACACGAGCGGACTTTCCGTTGAAAAAAACTTGGATAATTTTTCCGACGGAATTCCGCTCAAGCTTGGCTTGCATACACACGGTCACACAAAAGTCCTCTGAACTTTTGACCGTCAAGAACGCGGTGACGTACTACGACGAGCCGAAAAAATTAAGTTCAATGCTTCCGAGCATGCGTCAAATTGCTTCCGAGCATGCGTAGGAATTTTGCGTGTCGGAATTTGTACAGATGATCGGAATTTCGGATCGGAACTTTTTCTGACCGAAAAATTGAGAACCTGCTCTCAATCTTTTGCTGGCGGAAATGCAAATGCAGTTCTCTTTTTGAGAACTGGAGCCCAAAACTAAACTGCATATTCCATATGAGGTCTTACTAATGATTTGAACAGGGGCAAAATGATATCTCTCTCTCTGGAGTCCATACCTCTCATAATACAAAAAAAGACTTTGCTTGCTTTGGAATTAGCAGCTTGGCATTGCATTTTAATGTTTGAGCTTATGAGCTACCAAAACCCCCAGATCCTTCTTCACCATTGACTCCCCCAGTTGTACTCCCCCTAGTACCGTATATACTCGAGTATAAGCCGAGTTTTTCAGCACATTTTTTTGTGCTGAAAATGCCCCCTCGGCTTATACTGGAGTCAAGCACTTTTCTAAATGTAAAGTTATGCTCTTGGGGGCTAAGAATATGCATGCATCATACATACCATATATACTCGAGTATAAGCCGACCCAAATATAAGACGAGGCACCTAATTTTACCACAAAAAACTGGGAAAACGTATTTACTTAGTATTGCCTAGGGTGAGAAATGCGCAGCTACTGTAAGTGGAAAAGAGGGTCAACAATGACCATTTGCATGCCTCAATGTGCCCATTTGCAGCCATATGTCCCCCAAACTTCAAACTTGGTAGTTAAGGGTCCCTAGATGCCCCTTAGCTTCAGGGCCTGGTAATTGAATTTGGGGGACCCCACTTTTTTTTTTATCATTGACTTTCAATGACTGTTCTCTGTATTATGGGGAGCTGACAATTCATTATAGCCACGAGTGCTTTTAAATTACTTTTTTTCCCTGCAGAAATTACACTTTGTACAGGGACAGTTCTAAGCACGGGAAACATGCGCCCCTTTACAGGCATTCTATACACACCCCCCAGGTACGAAATTTAAAGGAATATTACACTTTTATTGTTTCACTTTAAGCATTATTAAAAATACTGCTCCGGAAAACACGGCCGTTTAAAAAAAAAAAATTTGCATTGATACATGTCCCCTGGGGCAGGACCCGGGTCCCCAAACACTTTTTAGTACAATAACAATATTAGCTTTTAAAATTAGCACTTTTGATTTTGAACGTTCGAGTTCCATAGACTTTAATAGGGTTCTAAAGTTCACACAAAGTTTATATCTGTTCGCAGGTTCTGGTGCAAACCGAACCGGGGGGTGTTCGGCTCATCCCTAATTGTGACATACTGAAGCAAAGCATGATCCCCCTCCCTTTGAAAACTGGGCCACAGGGCAGTATTCCAACGTGATAATGACCCCAAATAAGTCTCCAAGAGGACCACTGCCTTGCTAAAGAAGCTGAGGGTAAAGGTGATGGACTGGCCAAGCATGTCTCCAGACCTAAACCCTACTGAGCATCTGTGGGGCATCCTCAAACAGAAGGGGGAGGAGTGCAAGGTCTCCAACATCCACCAGCTCTGTGATGTCATCATGGAGGAGGGGAAGAGGACTCCAGTGGCAACCTGTGAAGCTCTGGTGAACTCCATGCCCAAGAGGGTTAAAGCAGTGCTGGAAAATAATGGTGGCCACATAAAATATTAATACTTTGGGTCCAATTTGGACATTTTCACTTAGGGGTGTACTCACTTTTGTTGCCAGTGGTTTAGACATTAATGGCTGTGTGTTGAGTAGGGATGAGCCGAACACCCCCGGGTTCGGTTCGAACCAGAACCTTCGAACGGACCGAAAGTTCGCACAAATTTTCAAACCCTATACGTTATAATGGACGCGAACGTTCGAAATCAAAAGTGCTAATTACAACGGCCAATATGCATGTTAATGTCATAAAACAGGTTTGGGGACCCGGGTCCTGCCCCAGGGGACATATATCAATGCAAAAAAAAAACTTTTAAAAACTAACGTTTTTTTTGGGAGCAGTCATTTTAATGATGCATAAAGTGAAAAAAAAAAGTGAAATTTTCCTTTAAATATGGTACCTGGGGGGTGTCTAAAGTATGCCTGTGAAGTGGCATGTGTTTCCCGTGTTTAGAACTGTCCTTGCACAAAATGACATTTGTAAAGGAAAAAAAGAAGCCATTTAAAAACACTTGCGGCTTTAATGGCATGTCTTGTCCTGGCCGCCATATGGCTGAAAATCCTTGAGAAAAATGGCATGGCTACCCCATCACCCCCCCCCCACCCCAGCCCCTTTGGGTCTTGTATGGATATTAAGGGGGACCCCGCACCCAAAATAAAACCCTATACCTACAACCCTATATACTCTGAACAGCAGTATATAGGTGGTGCAAACAAGACACGGACTGTAGGTTTGTTCTTAAGTAGAATCTGAACAGGTACATTATGAAGTGTAGCTCCATCCCAAAAAAATCTATTTTTAAGCTTTTTGGAGAACATAGGGAGGGGCTATCACCCCTGTAACATTTGCTGTCTTTGCACATCTGTTCAGAACATGTCACCTCACTTTCCGTCCCAATGACAAATGTTTTTGGAAAAGTGGGGTTTGAATTGAAACAACTATTGGTGATAAAGCATCAGTAGAGAGGAGATACCTTTTTCCCAAATTAAATCTAACAGCATAGAATTTCCCTTCCTAGGGGTAGATTTCCTCTCACTTCCTGTTTTCTCTTTCCGTTTGCAAGTAGGAGTCGTTTGTAAGTTGGATGTTTGAAAGTAGGGGCCTGCCGTATATACTCTGCAGAAATTTGCCCTATTAGATGTTGGTGTAGCCACAAGACTGGTGGGCACAGGAATGGGCCCTGCTGTGAGTTAATAGATCAAGATTTGTACTTGCATGCACCTGTTGAACCGGGCAGAACAATTGGGCCTTTGGTGGTGGTGGTGGTGGTGGTGGTGGACGGTGTTGCCACAAGACTGTAAGCTCTCACAGTTACTCTTGGTGGGCGCAGGAATGGGCCCTGCTGTGAGTTATTAGATCAAGATTTGTAATTGCATGCACCTGTTGAACAGGGCAGAAAAATTGGGCCTTTGGTGGTGGTGGTGATGGTGGTGGTGGACGGTGTTGCCACAAGACTGTAAGCCCTCACAGTTACTCTTGGTGGGCGCAGGAATGGGCCCTGCTGTGAGTTATTAGATCAAGATTTGTAATTGCATGCACCTGTTGAACAGGGCAGAAAAATTGGGCCTTTGGCGGTGGTGGTGGACGGTGTTGCCACAAGACTGTAGACCCTCATAGTTACTCTTGGTGGGCGCAGGAATGGGCCCTGCTGTGAACTATTAGATCAAGATTTGTAATTATACGCCCCTGTTAAACAGGGGCTGAAAAATTGTGCCTTAGACATTGGTGCTGGTGCCACAACACTGCAACCCCTCACAGATACTGTACTCTTAGCACAGCAATGAGACCTGTTGCAAAGCATTGCCTAAAAATTGTAATTACACGCCCCAACAGGGGCTGAAAAATTGTGCCTTAGGCACTGGTGCCACAACACTGCAACCCCTCACAGATACTGTACTTGGAGCACAGCAGTCACACGTGTTGCGAAGCATTTTTAAAAAAAATGGTAATTACACGCCCCTGTTAAACAGGGGCTGAAAAATTGTGCCTTAGGCACTGGTGCTGGTGCCACAACACTGCAACCCCTCACAGATACTGTACTTGGAGCACAGCAGTCACACGTGTTGCGAAGCATTTTTTTAAAAAATTGTAAGTACACGCCCCTGTTATACAGGGGCTGAATAATTGTGCCTTAGGCACTGGTGTGGTGGCATGGATCATTGAGGAGGAGGAAGAGGATAGTCAGTGAACATAAGAGGACAGTCACTCAGCATCAGCATAGGCAGTCTTGAAGGGATGTGACATTATAAATTATTCCGTTATATCCGCTTCAGGTGCCTGGTAGCTGGTGGTGATCCAAGACTGATTCATTTTGATGAAGGTCAGTCGATCAACCGAGTCGGTGGACAGGCGCACCCTATGATCGGTGACAAATCCTCCAGCAGCACTGAATGTGCATTCGGAAAGAACGCTGGAGGCAGGACAGGCCAGTAGCTCAATTGCATACTGTGCAAGCTCTGGCCAGTGATCCATCCTCAGGACCCAGTAAGCCAGAGGATTTTCGGTGGGAAAGGTGTCCAAGTCTGACCTTGCCCCAAGGTATTCCTGCACCATGTATATCAGACGCTGGCGATGGTTGCTGGAACCGATCATACCTTGGGGCTGCGGACTAAAAAATTGTCTGAACGCATCGGTCAGACGTCCACCTTCCCCACCGCTCCTTCTGCTACTGACCGAAGCCTCAGCAACTCGTCGCCCAGGACCAGTTTGTAACCTCCCAGTTTCTGGGAACGCGTTGCACAGACCTTTCTGCAAGGCCTCCCTGAGATGTCTCATCCTCTGCTCCCTCTGCGACGGCAAGATAAGGTCCGCAACTTTACCCTTGTACCGTGGATCAAGGAGAGTGGCCAGCCAGTAATGGTCCCTCTCCTTGATCCGAAGAACGCGAGGATCCTTCCGCAGGCTTTGCAGGATCAGGGAGGCCATGCAGCGTAGGTTAGCTGAGGCATTCGGTCCGGAGTCTTCTGGGTCACTGAGGATGACATGATCGCCAGCCACCTCCTCCCAGCCACGTACAAGTCCACTGGTTTGTTGGGACTGTACATCATCCCTAAAAGACTGCTGCTGCTGATGCTGAGTGCCAGGCTCCACCTCCATGCTCACACAATCCTCCTCCTCCTCCTCATCCTCATCCTGTGTGATGGGTGGGACAGAAGGAACACTGTCCGGATAAAGGGGGCCTTGAGAGGCAAGGAAGTCCTCCTCTTCCTGCCTCTGTTCTGCCTCAAGTGCCCTGTCCATTATCCCACGCAGCGTATGCTCCAACAGGTGGACAAGAGGTACAGTGTCACTGATGCATGCACTGTCACTGCTCACCATCCTCGTGGCCTCCTCAAATGGTGAGAGGACAGTGCATGCATCCCTGATCATGCTCCACTGACGTGGGGAAAAAAAACCAAGCTCCCCTGACCCTGTCCTGGTGCCGTAGTCGCAAAGGTACTCATTGATGGCCCTCTGCTGCGTGTGCAGTCGCTGCAGCATGGCCAACGTTGAGTTCCACCTGGTGGGCATGTCACATATTAGGCGGTTCTTGGGCAGGTTCAGCTCCTTTTGCAGCTCAGTCAGCCGAGCACTGGCATTATAAGATCGGCGGAAATGCACACAGACTTTCCTGGCCTGCCTCAGGACATCCTGTAAGCCTGGGAACCTGCCCAAGAACCGCTGCACCACCAGGTTGAGGACGTGAGCCATACAGGGCACATGGGTGAGCTGCCCCTGTCGCAGGGCGGAGAGGAGGTTGGTGCCATTGTCAGAAACGACCATTCCTGGCTTAAGCTGGCGTGGCGTCAACCACCTCTCGGCCTGCCCCTGCAGAGCTGCCAGAACCTCTGGCCCAGTGTGGCTCCTGTCCCCCAAACACACCAGCGCAAGCACGGCATGGCATCTTTTTGCCTGCGTACTTGCGTAGCCCCTTGTACGCCTACGGAGCACCGCTGGTTCCGAGGACAGAGCACTGGAGGAAGAAGAAGAGGAGGGGGTGGAGGAGAGAGGTGTGTCACAACCAGTGGTAGCATTTTGGAGGCGTGGTGGCGGAACAACCTCCAACACTACTGCACCTTGTCCTGCATCCCTCCCAGCTGCCAATAGAGTGACCCAATGGGCCGTGAAAGAAAGGTAACGTCCCTGTCCATGCTTGCTGGACCATGAGTCAGCGGTAATATGCACCTTACCGCTGACCGCCCTGTCCAGCGAGGCATGGACATTGCCTTCCACATGCCGGTAGAGAGACGGAATCGCCTTCCGTGAGAAAAAGTGGCGTTTGGGAACCTGCCACTGAGGAACCGCACATTGAACAAACTCACGGAAGGGGGCCGAGTCTACCATCTGAAAAGGCAGCAGTTGAAGTGCTAGCAATTTAGCCAAGCTAGCATTCAACCGCTGGGCATGTGGATGGCTGGGAGTGTACTTCTTTCGACGGTCCAGCAGCTGGGGCAGGGAAATTTGCGTGCTACTATCGGACGTCGGTGTACTGCAAGTACTTGGTTGTGACACACCTAATTCTACACCTTCAGTCCTCTCACAGCAGCTTTCAGAGAGGACTGAAGATGTAGTGGGGATGGAGATCCCAGCTGATGAGGAGCAAGGAGAGGTCCGCTTAGTTCTTTGGTGTGGGTCTTTTATGTGTGCCTGCCAACGAGCTGCATGGCAGGTCGACATATGTCTGGTCATGCTTGTGGTGCCCAAGCGGCTGATGTTTTGGCCACGCGAGATACGCTTGAGACAAATATTGCAAATAGCAGTGGTGCGATCTGATGCACTCGTCTCAAAAAAGGCCCACACCAAAGAACTTTTCTGATAACGTGCAGAGGCAGCGCCCTGCACAGGCGGAGCTCTGCGGTGTTGTACAGTTGCTGTGCTGGCCTCTAGCTGGCCTCCAGGGGGCATCCTGCCTCGTTGGACATGTGACGCCGCATCCTCCTCCTCCTCGTCCTCCTCCTCATCCTCTCTCCCTCCAGGCACCCACGTGGCGTCAGTGACCTCATCATCCCCTCCCTCTTCACCACTAGAGCAAACCTGGCAGTAAGCTGCAGCTGGTGGAACAGTACTGCCAGATTGCTGTCCTTCAGCATCCCCTCTCTCTGCGCGCACACTACTGACTTCCTCAAGCTGGGTATCATCATCCGAGCCTTCGAATCGTTGGGCATCCTCCTGGAGCATGTACCCAACACTGTGCTCAAAGAGTTCGGGGGACTCCTCAGGAGGACATGGTGGGTCTAGGGAAGGGGTGGCTGATGATGCCATTGAGTACGCGTTGGCAGCTTCTCTGCCAGTACCCTGAGCCTGGGTGAGAGAGGATGAGGAGGACACATGTCCAGCTGCCGAAAACAAAGACGCGCGTGTCCCATGGTCATGTGCTGATGACGATGCACGACCACGTCCACGGCCACGGCCACGTCCACTAGAAACAGAGCCTGCTTGCCCTGTGTTCTTGGCTCTGCACGCTCTGCCTCCCCTTGGCGGTCTTCCAGCCATTGTAGTCGGTAGTCCTGTGGGTGCTGCTGAGAAGAAAATATAGGAGCTCTGTGTGATGCCACTAACACACTAGAAGTCCTATGGGTGCTTCTGCAAAGAATATATAGGAGCTCTGTGTGATGCCACTAACACACTAGAAGTCCTGTGGGTGCTGCTGAGAAGAAAATATAGGAGCTCTGTGTGATGCCACTAACACACTAGAAGTCCTGTGGGTGCTGCTGAGAAGAAAATATAGGAGCTCTGTGTGATGCCACTAACACACTAGAAGTCCTATGGGTGCTTCTGCAAAGAAAATATAGGAGCTCTGTGTGATGCCACTAACACACTAGAAGTCCTGTGGGTGCTGCTGAGAAGAAAATATAGGAGCTCTGTGTGATGCCACTAACACACTAGAAGTCCTATGGGTGCTTCTGCAAAGAAAATATAGGAGCTCTGTGTGATGCCACTAACACACTAGAAGTCCTGTGGGTGCTGCTGAGAAGAAAATATAGGAGCTCTGTGTGATGCCACTAACACACTAGAAGTCCTATGGGTGCTTCTGCAAAGAAAATATAGGAGCTCTGTGTGATGCCACTAACACACAATTGAAGTCCTATGGGTGCTTCTGGGAAGAAAATATAGGAGCTCTGTGTGATGGGACTAACACACTACAAGTCCTATGGGTGCTTCTGGGAAGAAAATATAGGAGCTCTGTGTGATGCCACTAACACACTAGAAGTCCTATGGGTGCTTCTGCAAAGAAAATATAGGAGCTCTGTGTGATGCCACTAACACACTAGAAGTCCTGTGGGTGCTGCTGAGAAGAAAATATAGGAGCTCTGTGTGCTGCCACTAACACACTAGAAGTCCTATGGGTGCTTCTGCAAAGAAAATATAGGAGCTCTGTGTGATGCCACTAACACACAATTGAAGTCCTATGGGTGCTTCTGGGAAGAAAATATAGGAGCTCTGTGTGATGGGACTAACACACTACAAGTCCTATGGGTGCTTCTGGGAAGAAAATATAGGAGCTCTGTGTGATGGGACTAACACACTACAAGTCCTATGGGTGCTTCTGGGAAGAAAATATAGGAGCTCTGTGTGATGGCACTAACACACAATTGAAGTCCTATGGGTGCTTCTGGGAAGAAAATATAGGAGCTCTGTGTGATGGGACTAACACACTACAAGTCCTATGGGTGCTTCTGGGAAGAAAATATAGGAGCTCTGTGTGATGGCACTAACACACAATTGAAGTCCTATGGGTGCTTCTGGGAAGAAAATATAGGAGCTCTGTGTGATGGGACTAACACACTTATCACGTACCTTACAGCGGAGTCCGGATGCTGGGGATGGCCTCGTGCACGGTTCCGGTCCCAACACCCCTGGTGGTGGGAACAGGGAGTGCTGGGGCACGAAAGGGTGCAAGTGCCTGCGGCTGGTAGACTGGTGCTTGGAAGTACCGGTTCCTCTGGAGGGCTGGTGTATACGTTGGCATCCAAGACTGTACTCAGTAAAGGCCGAACAGGTGCATGTAGGCACTGCGAGGTCAAGACGGGAAACAGGTCGGCAACTGGCTGGCAAACAAGGTACAAAGCGGAAGGCAAGTTCGTGGTCAAAAACAGGCAATAGGTTGGCAACAGGCAGGTGACAAGGTACCAAGTAGAGAGCAGAGACGTAGTCCAGGAATCCAAGCCGAGGTCAAACCAAAGGGAACAGTCAATAAGCGGGGTCAATCCAGGAAGGGTAACAGGAAAACCAGGTGAATCAGGAACAAGGTAGGCAGGAACTTCAGGCAGGTATTCAGGAGATAAGACTGAAGACGATCCAGCACTGACACCATGTGAAGGCCCTGTTTATATAGGGCGCCTTGTGCTGGGATTGGTGGAGGTGCGGGTCCGTGCGTGATTACGCACACACGTTCGTGCTGACGTGGGAGTGCGTGCCCTCGTTCGTATTGACAAACGAGGGCGCGCACAGGTCAGCGTTGGTACGCGGGTACGCCCGCACGTTCGGTTCCGTTGGGAAGGCTGCGCATGGGTATTGGCGCTTGCAGAGTGGGGATTCACCCCTACTGGACGAGGACGGGTATGGAAAGCGTGAGTTCTCTGACATTGCCCCCTCCTTAGGGGCAGCCTCCGGATGCCTCTTTGAAACGAACCCTGGGAGCGGGAACGATGAAAAGCCTGTATAAGTCTCTGGGCATGAAGATTCGTTCTTGGTTCCCAGGAGTTTTCTTCTGGGCCAAAACCTTTCCATTTAATTAAATATTGGTCCTCACCTTGCCGTTTTCTGTGATCCAGGATAGCTTCAATTTCAAATTCTTCTTCCCCATTCACTCGGATAGCTTCCGGAGGTCCTACTTCACGATCTGGAAAGGAATTTGGAACATCAGGTTTAAGTAGGGAAACGTGAAATACCGGATGTATCCTGAATGAGGCAGGGAGTTCAAGTTCATAGGCCACTGGGTTGACCTTTCTCTTGACAGGGAAAGGGCCCAAGTACCTAGGTCCCAATTTCTTGGAGGGGCATGCCATGCGGGTAGAAAGGAGGGATGGAATCCGTAGTTGGAGAAAAATGGTGATTGGTTTGTGGTGGAGTGGATGGAATTGTTAAAAGCAAATTCTGCCAAGGGAAGCAGTGAGGCCCAATCCTCCTGGGAAAACGAGGAGAAGCAACGTAGGTATTGTTCCAACGTTTGGTTGGTACGTTCGGTCTGCCCGTTGGTCTGTGGATGGTAAGCTGAAGAGAGACTACATTTAATACCTAGTGCCTTGCATAATGACCTCCAAAACTTGGATGTGAACTGTACTCCACGGTCAGAGACGATGTCACTGGGGATTCCATGGAGTCTGACAACTTCTTTAATGAAGATCCTGGCGGTTTCAATCGCTGAAGGTGTCCCTTTCATGGGAATGAAATGTGCCATCTGGGAAAAGCGGTCTACCACCACAAAGATGGAAGAGAACCCTTTAGAGGGAGGAAGCTCCACAATAAAATCCATGGCGATTTTGTCCCATGGCCTTTCGGGAATGGGCAGTGGTTTCAACAGGCCCCATGATTTATTTTTACTGCTTTTATTTCTTAGACAAATCAGACAAGAGTTAACATAATTCCTGCAGTCCTTGGCCAGATTTGGCCACCAGAAGTGTCTCCGGATTAGATCCATAGTCTTGTGGCCCCCAAAGTGACCCGCCAGAGGATAGTCATGGCAGGCCTGTAAGACGGTGGTGCGTAGGTCTTGAGGGATGAAAATTTTATTGTCGAGCCAAAAAAACCCATCCTTCTCCTGAAGGTTGATGCCCGGAGGTAATTGTGTTCTCACGGAGGCTTGGCGGAGCTGTGTCATGAAACTGGATTGGGTCAGGAGAAAATTCCCTGCTTGCAGGATCGTATCCGGTGGAGACGGGGGTTTCAAGTTCTGTGAACATTCGGGATAAGGCATTGGGTTTAACGTTTTTGGATCCAGGGCGATAAGTAATATGAAAATTAAAACGGGAAAAGAAAAGAGCCCATCTGGCCTGTCGGGGTCTAAGGCGTCTGGCAGTTCTGAGGTATTCTAAATTTTTGTGATCTGTGAAGATCAGTATCGGATGTGCTGCCCCTTCCAGGAGGTACCGCCATTCTTCCAGGGCTAGCTTTATTGCTAGGAGTTCTCGGTCACCTACGTCATACAGTGGTGTGAAAAAGTGTTTGCCCCCTTCCTCATTTCCTGTTCCTTTGCATGTTTGTCACACTTAAGTGTTTCGGAACATCAAACCAATTTAAACAATAGTCAAGGACAACACAAGTAAACACAAAATGCAATTTGTAAATGAAGGTGTTTATTATTAAAGGTGAAAAAAAATCCAAACCATCATGGCCCTGTGTGAAAAAGTGATTGCCCCCCTTGTTAAAACATACTATAACTGTGGTTGTCCACACCTGAGTTCAATTTCTCTAGCCACACCCAGGCCTGATTATTGCCACACCTGTTCACAATCAAGGCATCACTTAAATAGGAGCTGCTTGACACAGTAAGGTCCACCAGAAGATCCTTAAAAGCTACACATCATGCCGAGACCCAAAGAAATTCAGGAACAATTGAGAAAGAAAGTAATTGAGATCTATCAGTCTGGAAAGGGTTATAAAGCCATTTCCAAAGCTTTGGGAATCCAGCGAACCACAGTGAGAGCCATTATCCACAAATGGCGAAGACATGGAACAGTGGTGAACCTTCCCAGGAGTGGCCGGCCGCCCAAAATTACCCCAAGAGCGCAGCGACGACTCATCCAAGAGGTCACAAAAGACCCCACAACAACGTCCAAGGAACTGCAGGTCTCACTTGCCTCAGTTAAGGTCAGCGTTCATGCCTCCACCATCAGGAAAAGACTGGGCAAAAATGGCCTGCATGGCAGAGTTCCAAGGAGGAAAACCACTGCTGAGCAAAAAGAACATCAAAGCTCGTCTCAATTTCTCCACAACACATCTTGATGATCCCCAAGACTTTTGGGACAACATTCTGTGGACCGATGAGACAAAAGTGGAACTCTTTGGAAGGTGTGTGTCCAAGTATATCTGGCGTAGAAGGAACACTGCATTTCAGAAAAAGAACATTATACCAACAGTAAAATATGGTGGTGGTAGTGTGATGGTCTGGGGCTGTTTTGCTGCTTCAGGACCTGGAAGACTTGCCGTGATAAAAGGAACTATGAATTCTGCTGTCTACCAAGAGATCCTGAAGGAGAATGTCCGACCATCTGTTCGTGTACTCAAGCTGAAACGAACTTGGGTTCTGCAGCAGGACAATGATCCTAAACACACCAGCAAGTCCACCACCGAATGGCTGAAGAAAAACAAAATGAAGACTTTGGAGTGGCCTAGCCAAAGTCCTGACCTGAATCCTATTGAGATGTTGTGGTATGACCTTAAAAAGGCCGTTCATGCTCAAAAACCCTCTAATGTAACTGAATTAGGACAATTCTGCAAAGAAGAGTGGGCCAAAATTCCTCCAGGACGCTGTAAAAGCCTCATTGCACGTTATCGCAAACGCTTGGTTGCAGTTGTTGCTGCTAAGGGTGGCCCAACCAGTTATTAGGTTTAGGGGGCAATCACTTTTTCACACAGGGCCATGATGGTTTGGATTTTTTTTCACCTTTAATAATAAACACCTTCATTTACAAATTGCATTTTGTGTTTACTTGTGTTGTCCTTGACTATTGTTTAAATTGGTTTGATGTTCCGAAACACTTAAGTGTGACAAACATGCAAAGGAACAGGAAATGAGGAAGGGGGCAAACACTTTTTCACACCACTGTAGTTCCTTTCTGATACACCTAGTTTTCTGGAAAAGAAAGCCACCGGATGCATTAGAGACTTAGGTCCTTGGCGTTGAGACAGGATGGCTCCTACCGCACTCTCCGAAGCATCGACCTCCAGAGTGTAGGGTAATGCAGGGTCAGGGTGTTTTAGTACTGGAGCGGAGGTAAATGCCCTTTTTAATTGATCGAAGGCGGCTTGGGCCGCTGAAGTCCACTGGAAGCGGCTTTGCTTCTTGGTGAGCTGAGTGATGGGTGCGATGATCTTGGAGAAGTTCTTGATAAACTTTCTATAAAAATTTGAGAACCCGATAAAACGCTGTACCCCTTTCTTGTCATTTGGGGGCGGCCAGGACATGATGGCAGAGACCTTCTGGGGATCCATAGCTACACCCCCAGTTGATATCACCAGGCCGAGGAAGTGAATGGTCTGGCGTTCGAATTCACATTTTTCGGCCTTTGCGTAAAGTCCATGCTGCCTTAATCTGCCCAGTACTTGTTTGACATGATCACGATGAACTTCTAGAGAGGTGGAAAATATCAGGATATCGTCTAGGTAGACAATTACAAAGGAATCTAGAAAGTCTCTGAAAATATTATTAACAAAATGTTGAAAAGTGGCCGGGGCGTTGCATAGTCCAAATGGCATGACTAAATACTCGAAGTGGCCAAAACGTGTTCGGAATGCTGTCTTCCATTCGTCCCCTTTGCGTATTCTGATCAGGTTATAGGCCCCACGTAGGTCCAACTTCGTGAATATTTTTGCTGAGCGGAGTCTCTGAAATAATTCCGGGACTAGTGGAAGCGGGTACCGGTTTTTAATTGTCACTTTATTCAGATCCCTGTAATCCACACATGGGCGGAGCGAGTGATCTCTTTTTTCAACAAAGAATATTCCGGCTCCTGCTGGGGAGGAGGAATGTCGGATGAACCCCTTTTTGAGGTTCTCATCGATGTACTCCTTGAGAACCAGGAGTTCAGGTTCGGACAAGGGAAAGATCCGCCCGAAAGGAATTTCGGCCCCAGGTAGTAACTCAATCGGGCAGTCGTAGACCCGATGGGGAGGAAGGGTGTCTGCTTTCTGTTTATCGAACACGTCCAGGAAGTTGTGGTACACTGGTGGCACCAACTCTTTGAATTCAGAGTCCGTTCTTAGGCACCCAATGACTGGTGGAATGTGGTGGAAGGTTTTGAGACAGTTCTGTAGACAGTAAGAGGACTGAAAAGTCACCTCACCGGTGACCCAGTTGACCTGGGGATTGTGGGCCTGTAGCCAAGGCATTCCTAGGATGACAGGAAACAAGGGTGAGGAGATGACATCTAGACGGAGTAGCTCCTGGTGACCTGGTGGGATGCTGGTGAACAGGGGTTGTGTCTCCAGAGTAATAGGCCCGGACTTGATGTTTGACCCATCTGCTAGTCGTATGGAGAGTTGATGCTGCTTAGGTATTAATGGGATGTTATGTTGTAGAGCGAAGGCATGATCCACAAAGCAGCTACATGCACCAGAGTCAATTATAGCCTGGACTCGGAGTATTTCTCCTGGGAGCTGTAAGGAAATAGGAACAGCGATGTGAGCGGCTTTTATTAGAGACCAGGCGGAAGGCACACGGGATGATGAATTGAACTTACGGATCTTATTCGGGCATGTGTTGGCGTAGTGCCCAGCTTCCCCACAGTAGAGGCAGAGGTTGTTCTGGCGACGCCGCTGTTTCTCCTCGGGTGATAATGGTGAGCGGAGTAGGCCGACTTGCATGGGCTCTGGTGCTCCTGAGGTGGCAGCAGGCACGTTGGAAACGGGAGTAGGAGGGTAGTTGGGACCTTTGGGTAACACCCATGTGGGGCGTGTCAAGCTGGACCTCTCGGACCTCCGCTCTCTTAGACGACGGTCTATCTGGATAGACAGCTGAATCAAATCCTCCAAAGAACTAGGGATTCCCACTCGGGCTAGCTCATCCTTCAGAGCTTCGGAGAGGCCTATGCGGAACTGATAGAGGAGTGCGGCGTCGTTCCAAGAGGTGTCGGAACTCCACCGCCTAAAGTCTGTTACGTAGTCCTCTACTGGCCGGCGCCCTTGTTGGAGGGCATGGAGGCTGGCCTCTGCTGTTGTGGTGCGCTGAGGATCATCATACAGCTTGGCCATTTCATCCAAAAATGAGTCCAGGGTATCCAGAAGAGGGCTGGCTTGTTCCAACATACGGTGGGCCCAGGTTTGAGGCTCCCCTTGGAGTAGGGAGACTATGAACCCCACCTTAGTGCTCTCCAGGGAGAAGGTACGGGGTTGTAGCAGGAAGTAGAGCCGACAAGCATTCCTGAAGGAGCGGAACTTACTGCGGTCCCCTGAAAACCGTTCCGGTGGGGGCACACGAGGTTCTGGGGGTGGCATCATTACTGTGGGTGCTGATGCAGAGGTTGCTGAGCCAGAAAACCGGGATGCCAGGGAAGCCTGATGAGTTGCAGAGCCTGGGGACATGGATTCCACTCTCTGTTCTAGTTGATGATAGCCATCTCGCAGGCCCTGGACTGCCAGGGTAAGGGCCGACATCTGTTGGCACAGAGCTTCCAAAGGCGAGGCACCCCCTTCGGACTCCATTCTGGCTGGATCGTACTATCACGTACCTTACAGCGGAGTCCGGATGCTGGGGATGGCCTCGTGCACGGTTCCGGTCCCAACACCCCTGGTGGTGGGAACAGGGAGTGCTGGGGCACGAAAGGGTGCAAGTGCCTGCGGCTGGTAGACTGGTGCTTGGAAGTACCGGTTCCTCTGGAGGGCTGGTGTATACGTTGGCATCCAAGACTGTACTCAGTAAAGGCCGAACAGGTGCATGTAGGCACTGTGAGGTCAAGACGGGAAACAGGTCGGCAACTGGCTGGCAAACAAGGTACAAAGCGGAAGGCAAGTTCGTGGTCAAAAACAGGCAATAGGTTGGCAACAGGCAGGTGACAAGGTACCAAGTAGAGAGCAGAGACGTAGTCCAGGAATCCAAGCCGAGGTCAAACCAAAGGGAACAGTCAATAAGCGGGGTCAATCCAGGAAGGGTAACAGGAAAACCAGGTGAATCAGGAACAAGGTAGGCAGGAACTTCAGGCAGGTATTCAGGAGATAAGACTGAAGACGATCCAGCACTGACACCATGTGAAGGCCCTGTTTATATAGGGCGCCTTGTGCTGGGATTGGTGGAGGTGCGGGTCCGTGCGTGATTACGCACACACGTTCGTGCTGACGTGGGAGTGCGTGCCCTCGTTCGTATTGACAAACGAGGGCGCGCACAGGTCAGCGTTGGTACGCGGGTACGCCCGCACGTTCGGTTCCGTTGGGAAGGCTGCGCATGGGTATTGGCGCTTGCAGAGTGGGGATTCACCCCTACTGGACGAGGACGGGTATGGAAAGCGTGAGTTCTCTGACAACACTACAAGTCCTATGGGTGCTTCTGGGAAGAAAATATAGGAACTCTGTGTGATGGGACTAACACACTACAAGTCCTATGGGTGCTTCTGGGAAGAAAATATAGGAGCTCTGTGTGATGGGACTAACACACTACAAGTCCTATGGGTGCTTCTGGGAAGAAAATATAGGAACTCTGTGTGATGGGACTAACACACTACAAGTCCTATGGGTGCTTCTGGGAAGAAAATATAGGAGCTCTGTGTGATGGGACTAACACACTACAAGTCCTATGGGTGCTTCTGGGAAGAAAATATAGGAGCTCTGTGTGATGGGACTAACACACTACAAGTCCTATGGGTGCTTCTGGGAAGAAAATATAGGAGCTCTGTGTGATGGCACTAACACACAATTGAAGTCCTATGGGTGCTTCTGGGAAGAAAATATAGGAGCTCTGTGTGATGGGACTAACACACTACAAGTCCTATGGGTGCTTCTGGGAAGAAAATATAGGAGCTCTGTGTGATGGGACTAACACACTACAAGTCCTATGGGTGCTTCTGGGAAGAAAATATAGGAACTCTGTGTGATGGGACTAACACACTACAGGTCCTATGGGTGCTTCTGGGAAGAAAATATAGGAGCTCTGTGTGGTGGGACTAACACACTACAAGTCCTATGGGTGCTTCTGGGAAGAAAATATAGGAGCTCTGTGTGATGGGACTAACACACTACAAGTCCTATGGGTGCTTCTGGGAAGAAAATATAGGAGCTCTGTGTGATGGGACTAACACACTACAAGTCCTATGGGTGCTTCTGGGAAGAAAATATAGGAACTCTGTGTGATGGGACTAACACACTACAAGTCCTATGGGTGCTGATCTGGGAAGAAAATATAGGAACTCTGTGTGATGCCACTAACACAGTACAAGTCCTATGGGTGCTTCTGGGAAGAAAATATAGGAACTCTGTGTGATGCCACTAACACAGTACAAGTCCTATGGGTGCTTCTGGGAAGAAAATATAGGAACTCTGTGTGATGCCACTAACACACTAGAAGTCCTATGGGTGCTTCTGGGAAGAAAATATAGGAACTCTGTGTGATGCCACTAACACAGTACAAGTCCTATGGGTGCTTCTGGGAAGAAAATATAGGAACTCTGTGTGATGCCACTAACACAGTACAAGTCCTATAGGTGCTTCTGGGAAGACAATATAGGGGCTCTGTGTGATGGGACTAACACAGTACAAGTCCTATGGGTGCTTCTGGGAAGAAAATATATAGGAACTCTGTGTGATGGGACTAACACACTACAAGTCCTATGGGTGATTCTGGGAAGAAAATATAGGAACTCTGTGTGATGCCACTAAAACAGTACAAGTCCTATGGGTGCTTCTGGGAAGAAAATATAGGAACTCTGTGTGATGCCACTAACACAGTACAAGTCCTATGGGTGCTTCTGGGAAGAAAATATAGGAACTCTGTGTGATGCCACTAACACACTAGAAGTCCTATGGGTGCTTCTGGGAAGAAAATATAGGAACTCTGTGTGATCCACTAACACAGTACAAGTCCTATGGGTGCTTCTGGGGAAGAAAATATAGGAACTCTGTGTGATGCCACTAACACAGTACAAGTCCTATAGGTGCTTCTGGGAAGACAATATAGGAACTCTGTGTGATGCCACTAACACAGTACAAGTCCTATGGGTGCTTCTGGGAAGAAAATATAGGAGCTCTGTGTGATGGGACTAACACACTACAAGTCCTATGGGTGCTTCTGGGAAGAAAATATAGGAGCTCTGTGTGATGGCACTAACACACAATTGAAGTCCTATGGGTGCTTCTGGGAAGAAAATATAGGAGCTCTGTGTGATGGGACTAACACACTACAAGTCCTATGGGTGCTTCTGGGAAGAAAATATAGGAGCTCTGTGTGATGGGACTAACACACTACAAGTCCTATGGGTGCTTCTGGGAAGAAAATATAGGAACTCTGTGTGATGGGACTAACACACTACAGGTCCTATGGGTGCTTCTGGGAAGAAAATATAGGAGCTCTGTGTGGTGGGACTAACACACTACAAGTCCTATGGGTGCTTCTGGGAAGAAAATATAGGAGCTCTGTGTGGTGGGACTAACACACTACAAGTCCTATGGGTGCTTCTGGGAAGAAAATATAGGAGCTCTGTGTGATGGGACTAACACACTACAAGTCCTATGGGTGCTTCTGGGAAGAAAATATAGGAGCTCTGTGGAACTCTGTGTGATGGGATGGGACTAACACACTACAAGTCCTATGGGTGCTTCTGGGAAGAAAATATAGGAACTCTGTGTGATGGGACTAACACACTACAAGTCCTATGGGTGCTTCTGGGAAGAAAATATAGGAACTCTGTGTGATGCCACTAACACAGTACAAGTCCTATGGGTGCTTCTGGGAAGAAAATATAGGAACTCTGTGTGATGCCACTAACACAGTACAAGTCCTATGGGTGCTTCTGGGAAGAAAATATAGGAACTCTGTGTGATGCCACTAACACACTAGAAGTCCTATGGGTGCTTCTGGGAAGAAAATATAGGAACTCTGTGTGATCCACTAACACAGTACAAGTCCTATGGGTGCTTCTGGGAAGAAAATATAGGAACTCTGTGTGATGCCACTAACACAGTACAAGTCCTATAGGTGCTTCTGGGAAGACAATATAGGAGCTCTGTGTGATGGGACTAACACAGTACAAGTCCTATGGGTGCTTCTGGGAAGAAAATATATAGGAACTCTGTGTGATGGGACTAACACACTACAAGTCCTATGGGTGCTTCTGGGAAGAAAATATAGGAACTCTGTGTGATGCCACTAACACAGTACAAGTCCTATGGGTGCTTCTGGGAAGAAAATATAGGAACTCTGTGTGATGCCACTAACACAGTACAAGTCCTATGGGTGCTTCTGGGAAGAAAATACAGTGGTGTGAAAACGTGTTTGCCCCCTTCCTCATTTCCTGTTCATTTGCATGTTTGTCACACTTAAGTGTTTCGGAACATCAAACCAATTTAAACAATAGTCAAGGACAACACAAGTAAACACAAAATGGCATTTGTAAATGAAGGTGTTTATTATTAAAGGTGAAAAAAAATCCAAACCATCATGGCCCTGTGTGAAAAAGTGATTGCCCCCTAAACCTAATAACTGGTTGGGCCACCCTTAGCAGCAACAACTGCAACCAAGCGTTTGCGATAAACGTGCAATGAGGCTTTTACAGCGTCCTGGAGGAATTTTGGCCCACTCATCTTTGCAGAATTGTCCTAATTCAATTACATTAGAGGGTTTTCAAGCATGAATGGCCTTTTTAAGGTCATACCACAACATCTCAATAGGATTCAGGTCAGGACTTTGGCTAGGCCACTCCAAAGTCTTCATTTTGTTTTTCTTCAGCCATTCGGTGGTGGACTTGCTGGTGTGTTTAGGATCATTGTCCTGCTGCAGAACCCAAGTTCGTTTCAGCTTGAGTACACGAACAGATGGTCGGACATTCTCCTTCAGGATCTCTTGGTAGACAGCAGAATTCATAGTTCCTTTTATCACAGCAAGTCTTCCAGGTCCTGAAGCAGCAAAACAGCCCCAGACCATCACACTACCACCACCATATTTTACTGTTGGTATAATGTTCTTTTTCTGAAATGCAGTGTTCCTTCTACGCCAGATATACTTGGACACACACCTTCCAAAGAGTTCCACTTTTGTCTCATCGGTCCACAGAATGTTGTCCCAAAAGTCTTGGGGATCATCAAGATGTGTTGTGGAGAAATTGAGACGAGCTTTGATGTTCTTTTTGCTCAGCAGTGGTTTTCTCCTTGGAACTCTGCCATGCAGGCCATTTTTGCCCAGTCTTTTCCTGATGGTGGAGGCATGAACGCTGACCTTAACTGAGGCAAGTGAGGCCTGCAGTTCCTTGGACGTTGTTGTGGGGTCTTTTGTGACCTCTTGGATGAGTCGTCGCTGCGCTCTTGGGGTAATTTTGGGCGGCCGGCCACTCCTGGGAAGGTTCACCACTGTTTCATGTCTTCGCCATTTGGGGATAATGGCTCTCACTGTGGTTCGCTGGATTCCCAAAGCTTTGGAAATGGCTTTATAACCCTTTCCAGACTGATAGATATCAATTACTTTCTTTCTCAATTGTTCCTGAATTTCTTTGGGTCTCGGCATGATGTGTAGCTTTTAAGGATCTTCTGGTGGACCTTACTGTGTCAAGCAGCTCCTATTTAAGTGATGCCTTGATTGTGAACAGGTGTGGCAATAATCAGGCCTGGGTGTGGCTAGAGAAATTGAACTCAGGTGTGGACAACCACAGTTATAGTATGTTTTAACAAGGGGGGCAATCACTTTTTCACACAGGGCCATGATGGTTTGGATTTTTTTTCACCTTTAATAATAAACACCTTCATTTACAAATTGCATTTTGTTTTTACTTGTGTTGTCCTTGACTATTGTTTAAATTGGTTTGATGTTCCGAAACACTTAAGTGTGACAAACATGCAAAGGAACAGGAAATGAGGAAGGGGGCAAACACTTTTTCACACCACTGTATAGGAACTCTGTGTGATGCCACTAACACACTAGAAGTCCTATGGGTGCTTCTGGGAAGAAAATATAGGAACTCTGTGTGATCCACAAACACAGTACAAGTCCTATGGGTGCTTCTGGGAAGAAAATATAGGAACTCTGTGTGATGCCACTAACACAGTACAAGTCCTATAGGTGCTTCTGGGAAGACAATATAGGAACTCTGTGTGATGCCACTAACACAGTACAAGTCCTATGGGTGCTTCTGGGAAGAAAATATAGGAACTCTGTGTGATGCCACTAACACACTAGAAGTCCTATGGGTGCTTCTGGGAAGAAAATATAGGAACTCTGTGTGATGCCACTAACACAGTACAAGTCCTATGGGTGCTTCTGGGAAGAAAATATAGGAACTCTGTGTGATGCCACTAACACAGCACAAGTCCTATGGGTGCTTCTGGGAAGAAAATATAGGAACTCTGTGTGATGCCACTAACACAGTACAAGTCCTATGGGTGCTTCTGGGAAGAAAATATAGGAACTCTGTGTGATGCCACTAACACAGTACAAGTCCTATGGGTGCTTCTGGGAAGAAAATATAGGAACTCTGTGTGATGCCACTAACACAGTACAAGTCCTATGGGTGCTTCTGGGAAGAAAATATATGAACTCTGTGTGATGCCACTAACACAGTACAAGTCCTATGGATGCTTCTGGGAAGAAAATATAGGAGCTCTGTTTGCTGCCACTAACACACTAGAAGTCCTATGGGTGCTTTTGGGGTGCAGTGCTGTACTAACAGCACTGCGGTTGGTACTACTGAAATACTGTACTAACAGTAAGACACGTACCAGACTAACCCCCAGCAGCAGCTAAAAACACACTAACCAGCAGCAGCAATGGACGATCAATGACAGGTAGCAATGGTTTAGCAAATAAATAGCCAATGGTTTAGCAAAGTAGAGCAAATCTTTCTATATGAATCTAGCAAAGAGTGACACAGTGACGGCTCCTAAAGCCGGAACTCATGTGACCGGCGCCGACGGCGTGGCGGCCTTTTAAATGAGGGGGCGTGTACTAAAGCCCCTGAGCTGTAATTGGCTACAGGCGTCCTGCCTGTAGCCAATTATGGCTCTCCGAGTTTCCGGCGCTGTGATTGGCCAAGCATGCGGGGTCACAGTGCATGCTTGGCCAATCATCAGCCAGCAATGCACTGCGCCGGCTGCGCCGGCCGCAATGCATTACGGGGCCGCTCGCATCACACGAATGTGATGCGAGCGGCCAAAATAGTTCTGGGCTCGCCGAGCGAGCGAACACCCGGTGCTCGATGCGAACATGAGTTTGCATCGAGCACCGGGCCCATCCCTAGTGTTGAGTTATTATGAGGGGACAGCAAATGTACACTGTTATACAAGCTGTACACTCACTACTTTACATTGTAGACAAGTGTCATTTCTTCAGTGTTGTCACATGAAAAGATAGAAGAAAAGATTTACAAAAATATGAGGGGTGTACTTACTTTTGTGAGATACTGTATAATAAATAATGGGTTCAGCATGTTATTTGACAACAAGGCCTGAGCTGGGGATGAACTGTAAATCTCTGATCTCGCAGAGAGAGAATTCCTGACAATTTTGACCTTTGTCTCTCTATATTTCTTTTACCTATGACAGCTCAGCCAAAAGTACGGCTCGATATTCACAATCTGGAAACTCACTGAGCCGATGGTGGTCCTTTGCGGTTATGAGATGGTGAAGGATGCATTGCTGAACCATGCAGAGGAATTCAGTGCCCGGCCAATTATACCAACGCAACACATCGCCGCCAAAGGATACAGTAAGTTTGTCAGGACACTTCTCAGAACTCAGCCCACTCTGCTGTACATTAGTTATGAGTCGAACCATGGGTTCAGTTCATGGGGGTTTGCTAAATGAACCAAAGTACGAGCGTTATTCTGAACCCCATCAGCGTCAACTGGAGACAAATGGGCATAGGGAGCTGGGCACTGCCAGTGGAGTGTGTACCAAAGTCTAATGCCACGTACACACGGTCGAAATTCTCGTCGGAAAAAGCTCTGATGGTTTTCCCGTCGGAGTTCCGATGGAATTTCACTCAAACTGTCTTGCCTACACACGGTCACACCAAATTCCGACGGTCAATAACACCACGGCATACAACACATTTGACTGCACTATAAAAGGGAAGTTTAATGCTTCTGAGCATGCGTCAAATTGTTTCCGAGCATGCGTCGGAATTTTGCGCGTTGGAATTGCATACACACGATCGGAAAATCCGATAGAAAGGTTTTCCGTCGGAAAAATTAAGAACAGGTTCTCAATCCAAAGTCCGTCGGAAATTCCGACAGAAAAAGACCTGGGGATACACCATGTGTATGCGGCATAAGTCTAAATCTAAATCTAAGTCTAAATCTAAAGACTAGCTATGGTCTCTTCTACACCCCATTCTTATTTTAACTTCTAATTTTACATTTAGGCCTCATGCACACAGACGTTTTTACAGCCGCTTTTTTGAGCGTTTTTTGCAGCTTAAAAACACCTGTCCATGTTAGTCTATGGCTTCATGCCCACCTAGGAGCTTTTCAGCTGCAAATGGCATAGGCGTTTTTAAGCTGTAAAAAAAAACCAGGACTGAGGCTCCAGCGTTAGAGCTGTAAAAACTTCAGATGCCGGTAAAAGGTGTTAAACAGCAATTAACGAGGCTTAACGCTGTGTTAAGCCTCACCCGGCGTTTCTGTCTCTATTCAAAATCAATGGTTCCCTACGGGAGCCCATTGATTTGAATAGAAGTCGTACCAGAAGTCGGATCAAGATGATCCGACTTGCGGTGCAACTTGTGTGCTGAGGATATTGAAATGTAAAAAATTTTTTTGCGTGAGCTTCCCCCCCAAGACGATACCAGGCCCTTCGGTCTGGTGTGGATCTTAAGGGGAACCCCACACCGAAAAAATGGTGTGGGGTCCCCCCAAAGATCCATACCAAACACTTATCCGAGCATGCAGCCCGGTAGGTAAGGAAAGGGGGCAAACACTGCCCCCCTCCTGAACTGTACCAGGCCGCATGCCCTCAACATGGGGGGGTTTTGTCCCCATGTTGATGAGGACAAGGGCCTCTTCCCGACAACCCTTGCCCGGTGGTTGTCGGGGTCTGTGGGCGGGGGCTTATCGGAATCTGGGAGACCCCTTCAATAAGGGGGCCCCCAGATCCCGGCCCCCCGGTACATCGTACCCCTACCCATTCACCTGGGGGAAAAGTGTCAATAATAATAAAAAAAAAACAGTACACAGGTTTTTAAAGTAATTTATTAGGCAGCTCCGGTGGTCTTCGTCCGACTTCGGGGGTCTCTTGCTACTTCTCTGGCCTCTTCTCCCGCTCTCTGGTGCCTTCTGCCGGGCTCCTCCGCTATCTTCTTTCAGCTCTTTTACTAGCGGAGGAGTCCGGTCTTTTCCTCCGCTGCCCTCTTCACTGTGTGTCAAAAGTGTCTAATGTGTCCGCCAAAATGTTGCAATCCCGATAAAAATCGCATATCGCCGCCATTCCTACAAAAGAAAAAAAAAATTGTAATAAAATTGCCATAAATCTATCCCCTATTTTGTAGACGCTATAACTTTTGCGCAAACCAATAAATATACGCTTATTGCAATTTTTATTACCAAAAATATGTAGAAGAATACATATCGGCCTAAACAGAGAAAAAAATTTGCTTTAAAAAAAAAAAATGTTTTTTTTTTTCAAAATTGCCGCTTTTTTTTGTTTATAGCACAAAAAATAAAAACCGCAGACATGATCAAATACCACCAAAAGAAAGCTCTATTTGTGGTAAAAAAAGGATGTCAATTTTGTTTGGGTACAGCATCGCAGGACCGCGCAATTGTCAGTTAAAGCGACGTAGTGCTGTATTGCAAAAAAATGGCCTGGTCATTGAGCAGCCAAATCTTACCGGGCTGAAGGGGTTAAGGGAAACCCTGCACCAATTTTTTTTTTGAAAATGGTGTGGGGTCCTCCCAAAATCCATAAGAGACCCTTATCCGAGCACACAACCTGGCAGGCAGCAGGAAAAGAGGGGGGAAGGAGAGAGTGCCCCCCCTCCTGAACTCTACCAGGCCACATGACCTCAACATGGGGAGGGTGGTTGTGGGGGTATGTGGGCGGGGGGCTTATTGGAATCTGGAAGCCCCTTTTAACAAGGGGATCCCCAGATCCTGGCCTCCCCCCCTATGTGAATTGGTAACGGGTACATTGTACCCCTACTATTTCACAAAAAATTGTAAAAACAGACTGGAGACACTTTGGGACAAGTCCTTTATTTAAAAATAAAAATGCCCCGCCATGTAGAGCCATCTCACGCTGCCCGACAGACCGGAAAAAAAAAAGAAGCCGCAACAGCTCCGCCTCCATGGGAGGCTGAGGGCAGGCCACCCGGTGACGTAAATGGGTCACCTTGCCCCCCTCTGACGCAACGTGATTCTTCGTGGGATAGATTCAACAAGATGTTGGAAACATTTCTCCGAGATTTTGCTCCATAGTGATATGGCCCATAGTTGCTGCACATCCATGATGCAAATCTCCCATTCTACCACATCCCAAATCCCGTCGGCCAGTGCATTTCCCTTTGAAATGTCATCAGTACTGTGTGTGTGCTTCCGTAGGGTGACCTAATGTAAATGATGTAGCCATTTCTACAGCCATGGCACAAGAGGCCAAAGCCCTCAGACACGCCGGCATGCCTTGTACTGGAACTGGGACTACGC
This sequence comes from Lithobates sylvaticus, assembly GCA_028564925.1. Lineage (NCBI taxonomy): Eukaryota > Metazoa > Chordata > Amphibia > Anura > Ranidae > Lithobates > Lithobates sylvaticus. The sequence continues at coordinate 20,672,189 of CM053030.1, read as the reverse complement.
TAGAAAAAAAGGCTATAAGTCTCGGCTTTCCTCCATGCTCTTGTGCAAGGACCCCAGCCATGGTTTTACATTTGTCCCTTGCAAACAAATGAAACACTTTACAATAATCAAGTAATCCCAGATCAGTAGCCATTACCATAGCAGTTAAAAGATACCCAAAAGCATTAACCATTTCATCATTCCATTTCACAAGATAGGGACTGTCACTTAGAGCAGCTTGTTTCAGCAAGTTATCATAGTAGGAGCAGTCAGATATCCATTGGCAGCAGTAACCAATCGTAACCTAAGGTTAACACTTCCTTCTTAGTATGTGGGCGGGGCAGACCCACGAGAGCCGCAGCTCACTTGTGACTGATTCTCCTTTCACCATGGGACAGAGTAAAATTAAGACACTCAACAGTTTCCTGACACCTTGCGACCTGTCTGTGCTAAATGTTCTAACAGTCAGGGCCGATCCTAGGGTCACAGACGCCTGGGTGCAGAAATATTTCTGGTGCCCCCACGTGGGCGTGGTCATCTTACCAACTCCTCCCCTTTACAAATGTTTCTATGACAACGACTCAAACACAGAGATGTTCCCCTAAGAAGTCTTTGTTACCTTTGGATCCTCCCATGATCTTTTACCAATAAAGAAAATACAGGAAGCACGTACACTAATGAGACCTGGAGGGGAGTCTCTGTGATGCACACAGAGAGGGCTTCTGTTAGAGAGTCTGTTAGAAAGAGCCCCCAGACATAGTACAGGAGATGGTCAGAGACTGTAGACATGATACAAGAGACGGTCAGAGACTGCAATCATAGTACAGGAGATGGTCAGGCTGCACACATAATACAGAAGATGGTCAGAGACTGCAGACATGGTACAAGAGATGGTCAGAGACTGCATTTCCTATGGATGTTAGTAGATAATGGCCAATCGGCCCTCTCACCTGACCCAGCGATACAGCAACAACGGTTCCTCTGATCAGGTGTCTGCTCACTCTGAATTTCCCGTGGCGGCTCCGCTGGGTAGAGCCCATATCTGTATTCTGGCAATGACTCCATTCCTTTCTCCACCAGGGATGGCGCCAGGCTGTGTGGTTTTCTCTCTCTGATGGTGTTCTCTCAGCACTGCCCTCTCCCTCTGGAGACCTGGGTGTACTTCCCTGAAAGCTTCCCCGGGCTCCTGGCTTTCTCTCTCCCATTCAGTCCTTGGGACCACATGTCCCACAATCCTCTTCTTTGCTCTTTTTTTTTTCTTCCCTGGCCGATATGAAGGCGGGGGAAGAAACATAGTGCGCCGCTCATTAGTACAGCAGTGCACGAGGAGGAGAGGGAGAGGGGAAATAAGAGCCCGCAGCTGCAGTGGCGTCACTAGGGTTGGTGTCACCTGGTGCAGTAAAACATGGCATCACCCCCCCTCCACCAACTATAGTCGTCCCTCAGTACAGACCCCACTCCATTAAGTATAGACCCCCCTCCATCAGTGCAGACCCCCCACTAAGTATAAACACCTCCCGCAGTACAGACCACCCCATCAGTATAGACCCCCAGGACAAAACACCCCCTATATCAGTATAGACCCCCCTCAGGACAAACCACCCCCCTCCATTAGTACAGACCCCCCTCAGGACAAACCACCCCCTCCATTAGTACAGACCCCCCCTCAGGACAAACCATCCCCCTCCATTAGTACAGACCCCCCTCAGGACAAACCATCCCCCCTCTATTAGTACATTAAGAGCCCGCAGCTGCAGTGGCGTCACTAGGGTTGGTGTCACCCGGTGCAGTAAAACATGGCATCACCCCCCCTCCACCAACTATAGTCGTCCCTCAGTACAGACCCCACTCCATTAAGTATAGACCCCCCTCCATCAGTGCAGACCCCCCACTAAGTATAAACACCTCCCTCAGTACAGACCCCCCCATTAGTATAGACCCCAGGACAAAACACCCCCTATATCAGTATAGACCCCCCTCAGGACAAACCAACCCCCTCCATTAGTACAGACCCCCTCAGGACAAACCACCCCCCTCCATTAGTACAGACCCCCCTCAGGACAAACCAACCCCCTCCATTAGTACAGACCCCCCTCAGGACAAACCATCCCCCCTCCATTAGTACAGAACAACCCCCCCTCCATTAGTACAAACCCCCCAGAACAAACCACCCCCTACATTAGCACAGACCCCCCAGAACAAACCACCCCCTCCATTAGTACAGACCCCCCAGAACAAACCACCCCCTCCATTAGTACAGACCCCCCAGGACAAACCACCCCTCCATTAGTTTAGACCCCCCAGGACAAACCACTTCCCCCTCCATTAGTACAGACCCCCATGACAAACCACCCCCCACATTAGTACAGACCCCCCAGGACAAATCACCCCCCTCCAGTAGTATAGACCCCCCCAGGACAAACCACCCCACACATTAGTATAGACCCCCAGGACAAACCACTCCCCCCTCCATTAGTACAGACCCCCCAGGACAAACCACCCCCCATATTAGTACAGACCCCCCAGGACAAATCACCCCCCCTCCATTATTATAGACCCCCAGGACAAACCACCCCCCACATTAGTATAGACCCCCCAGGACAAACCACCACCCCCCTCCATTAGTACAGACCCCCCCCCCCAGGACAAACCACCCCCCCCTCCATTAGTACAGACCCCCCAGGACAAACCACCCCCTCCATTAGTACAGACCCCCCAGGACAAATCACCCCCCTTCATTAGTATAGACCCCCCAGGACAAACCACCCCCCTACATTAGTACAGAGCCCCTCCATTAATACAGACCCCCTAGGACAAACCACCCCCCTCCATTAGTAGAGACCCCTCCAGGACAAACCACCCCCCATTAGTACAGACCCCTCCAGGACAAACCACCCTCTCCATTAGTACAGACCCCCTCCATTAGTACAGACCCCCCAGGACAAACCACCCCCCTCTATTAGTACAGACCCCCCAGGACAACTCCCCCTCCATTAGTACATACCCCCCAGGACAAATCCCCCCCTCCATTAGAATAGACCCCCCAGGACAAACCACCTCCCCTCCATTAGTACAGACCCCCCAGGACAAACCACCCCCTCCATTAATACAGACCCCTGGACAAACCACCCCCCCTCAATTAGTTTAGACCCCCCAGGACAAATCACCCCCCCTACATTAGTATAGACCCCCCCAGGACAAACCACCCCCCTACATTAGTATAGACCCCCCAGGACAAACCACCCCCCCACATTAGTATAGACCCCCCAGGACAAACCCTCCCCACATTAGTATAGACCCCCCAGGACAACCCCCCCCATTAGTATAGCCCTCCAGGACAAACCCCCCCACATTAGTATAGACCCCCCAGGACAACCCCCCTACATTAGTATAGACCCCCCAGGACAACACCCCCACATTAGTATAGACCCCCCCGGACAACCCCCCCTACATTAGTATAGACCCCCCCAGGACAAACCACCCCCCACATTAGTATAGACCCCCCAGGACAAACCACCGCCCACATTAGTATAGACCCCCCCAGGACAAACCACCCCCCCACATTAGTATAGACCCCCCCAGGACAAACCACCCTCCCCTCCATTAGGTTAATTACAGAGCATGTGTGAGGCTTGTGCCGGCGGGAGTCACAGGATGAGAACTGGAACATGTCGGACTAGGCCACGGACGACCCCCCCATGACGTCACTGCGCGGCCGTGGCTGGTCTCCAGCTGTTTCTCTTTCCTCCGCTGACAGGAGGAGGGAGGGGTGATGAGCTTTGGGAGAAAACAGCGGTGGCGGTGGCGGCGGTGACAGGCGGAGAGAGCCGACAAGGAGAGGAGCCGCTCCAGTCTCCAGCTCTGTTTCTCTTTCCTCCGCTGACAGGAGGAGGGAGGGGGATGGGCTTGGGGAGAAAACAGCGGTGGTGGCGGCAGTGACAGGCAGAGAGAGCCGACAAGGAGAGGAGGAGGAGGGAGGGGAGCACTCTGGCGCTCCAGCGCCCCCACCTTTGTGGCACCCAGGTGCACTGCACCCCGTGCACCCCGTCCAGGATCGGCCCTGCTAACAGTAAAACAGTCTTTCTGACAGGCTTCCTGGGAGGGACCACACAACAGTATGTCATTGAAGAGGGATGGAACCATGGCTAGGTGGCCTGGAGAGCTATTGAGTAGACTGCAGGTGAGTCTATATAGCCATGGCAAGCGATTCCAGGTTATCTGGCTCCCTCTATAGTAAAAACGCTAGTTGTAGTTGTGTCTCTTTGTCAACAGGGACGGAGAAAATTAACATTGGAAAACATTGTAGGCCTAGTGTGCATGTACACAGCCAATACCCCTAGGGGATGCTTATTGTCAAGATAGACAGCGAAAAAGGTATATGCAGTTCAAAATATATTGTAATTTAATGTTTGAAACATGTATCAATATACACAAAGTGAAATACAAAAATGTTCGGTCAAAGGGAACATACAAACAGCATATACAGTTTAACCATATCACAGCATGAACATATAATGTTGAGACAAGAAAAACTTGCAATATGTATATAGTCTAGGAAAACGCCGACATGTTTCGGACTTTGGTCCTTTTTCAAAGGCAGTTTAATATCCTGTTCTTTCACATCTAAAATGCGTGAATGGGTAAATGTTAGTACAGAGAATTACAAAAATTGTGCTTGTTTCATTTACCATGTAGATCGACATGATAGTATGTTATTGTAGGTATGGTACTCACATGCAACATGTTGGGGGACATGCCAGATAGAGTAAGAGGCCAGGTTTTGGGCTCATGTAGTCGGTATATGCACTGATATGGTGTCTGTGTGGAGTAAGAACAAAAAGGAATATAGCCGTGTGGCTGGGCGACAAGCTGAAGAAGACTCAGGCAGCTGCAAGGTCCTTGACAGGGGACAGGCTGAAGGCCCGTACCTTGTAAGCGTATAGCCAGTCGGTGTATAAAGCTGAAGTAAATTAGAGAGTACAAAATGTAAGTAGATGGTAACAGGGCATAGAGGCCATGTAAACAAAGTAGATAACATATGGATATATTACCTGAGTATCAAGTTGTCTGAGATATATTATCAAGGAACACCAGCAAGTGGACGGCATGTAGGGAACCTCCATAGCGGGAGGTTTAAATAGGATGCAAAAATTTCTACTAGCTGTGTGTGCGCGCGCCAGCCAAGGGTGCGTCAAAATTGCTGGATTGTAATTGGCTATAAGGGCGAAGGGGAGCAGCCAGTCACGCTGCATGTATTCCCCTATAGGACCTCTGACAGGACGGCGCTGGGCGCGGGCACGCCCGTGTTGGGTGGGGCCGCGTCCAGCGTCGTGACGTCACCGACGCGGGCAGAAGTTCCCCTGGTCCGTCCGCGCTCCAAGGTGGAGTGCAAACAGGAAGGCGCTTAGATGGCGGGTACCTATGGGGAATAAAGACAGCGCATGCGCGCGAAATGATCGGGCGCATGCGCACTGTCTTACCCGCACCGGGCAGCATACCTGGGTGATAACAGCCAGTGCCTCAAGTGTATCATAGAAAGGGAAAATGTGTTAAGGTCAACAAGTGACCAAACTGACTGAAAATAATTCATTCAAAGTACATGGGTTAAGGTTGATTGGGAAAGTTATGCATATGAGTCCAAATCCACAATGTTGTTGCCACTATCTGTAAAAAACAATACAGAAACAAATGGAACATGGTTATATTGGGGTACATATACAGGGCAGGAGTGGGAGCAAGAATGCATAACATATAATTTAGACATCTGAATAATATTGTTATAGAATAAGGTACACGTTTGTAGATAATGCCGGATGTTTCTATGTAGGGAATTATAAATCCAATTCACAGACTCCGGATTGAAATCCTTCAAGGTATGGTTTAAAGTTAAAGGCTTCGTTGAGGCCAGGAGGTGAGGTGGCATTTAAGTGGAAAATCCATCTCAATTCGCTCTGTAATAGAGCTTTGTTATAGTCACCACCTCGGTTCGGAGGTGGGATGTGGTCAAGGGCTTTAAACAGGATTTTTGGAGTAGAATCGTGATGGACAAGCTTGCAGTGTCGCCCTAAAGGTAGATCAGGGTCTTTATGATTGACACTGCAGATGTGGCCATATATATATTTTGTATATATACATATACAATATATTTTGAACTGCATATACCTTTTTCGCTGTCTATCTTGACAATAAGCATTCCCTAGGGGTATTGGCTGTTTACATGCACACTAGGCCTACAATGTTTTCCGTATTCATTTAATTGGGATGCGATAGACCACCCATATACTCTCAACTTCTGCCCAACCTTTTTTTCTCTTTTTTGAAAAAAAACATTTCTTAAATTAACTGAAAAACGCACTGCCGAGGCAGGTATGGAGGTAATGAGAGATGGCACATCAGGTACAATAGGGGCATCACAAGGTTATTAATGGCTCAGAGATCCTGCACAAACCTGTATGATCCATCACTCTTTTTAACTGGGTTTATGAGGGTGTTATAAGGCGATATGATGGGTCTTAAAATTCCTTGTTTCAGGAATTGCTTATTAATGGGTCTGATGCCTTCCTCCTTCTCTTTGGAAAGATGGTACTGCTTTGTGGTAAACTGGGGAAAAACCTTGTTTTAGTCTGGCTTTGTAAGGGGTACAGAAAATGTATCATTTTTACATCAAGACTGTCTTTAGCCCAGAGGGGGTGGTCCTGTGGAAATGGGGGAGGGACTACAGTTTGAAAGAACAGTGGTAATTATATAGCTACTCCCCCTCTTCGAGTCAAGAAAATTTTAATTTCTAAGACTCCTATTAAATCTCTTCTTAAAAGATTTACCGGGCATGAAGGTATTATTCTGAATGAATGATGTAAGGAGACAGTTCCAGTGACAAAGTCACTCACTATCAAGGATCATATCTGCCAAAGAGGTAGCTTCCTCTTGGCCTATTTGAGTGGTGGGGCACAATTGTGAAGTGGAACGAAATCTATTGGATATTTTAAACTTTTTTAGCAAATAAAAAACTGAAAAGTGGTGCGTGGAAAATTATTCGGCCCCTTTACTTTCAGCAAACTCACTCCAGAAGTTTAGCGAGGATCTCTGAATGATCCAATGTTGTCCTAAATGACTGATGGTGATAAATAGAATCCACCTGTGTGTAATCAAGTCTCTGTATAATGCACCTGCTCTGTGATAGTCTCAGGGTTCTGTTGAAAGCGCAGAGAGCATCATGAAGACCAAGGAACACACCTGGCAGGTCCGTAATACTGTTGTGGAGAAGTTTAAAAGCCGGATTTGGATACAAAAAGATTACCCAAGCTTTAAACATCCCAAGGAGCACTGTGCAAGCGATCATTTTGAAATGGAAGGAGTATCAGACCACTGCAAATCTACCAAGACCTGGCTGTCCCTCTAAACTTTCAGCTCAGACAAGGAGAAGACTGATCAGAGATGCAGCCAAGAGGCCCATGATCACTCTGGATGAACTGCAGAGAACTACAGCTGAGGTGGGAGAGTCTGTCCATAGGACAACAATCAGTCGTACACTGCGCAAATCTGGCCTTTATGGAAGAGTGGCAAGAAGAAAGCCATTTCTCAAAGATATCCATAAAAAGTCTTGTCTAAAGTTTGCCACAAGCCACCTGGGAGACACACCAAACATGTGGAAGAAGGTGCTCTGGTCCGATGAAACCAAAATCGAACTTTTTGGCCACAATGCAAAACGATATGTTTGGCGTAAAAGCAACACAGCTCATCACCCTCAACACACCATCCCCACAGTCAAACATGGTGTTGGCAGCATCATGGTTTGGGCCTGCTTTTCTTCAGCAGGGACAGGAAAGATGGTTAAAATTGAGGGGAAGATGGATGCAGCCAAATACATTCTGGATGAAAACCTGTTGGAGTCTGCAAAAGACCTGAAAGTGGGACGGAGATTTATCTTCCAACAAGACAATGATCCCAAACATACAGCAAAATCTAAAAAGGAATGGTTCACAAATAAACATATCCAGGTGTTAGAATGGCCAAGTCAAAGTCCAGATCTGAATCCAATCGAGAATCTGTGGAAAGAGCTGAAAACTGCTGTTCACAAACGCTCTCCATCCAACCTCACTGAGCTTGAGCTGTTTTGCAAGGAAGAATGGGCAAGAATTTCAGTCTCTCGATGTGCAAAACTGATAGAGACATACCCCAAGCGACTTGCAGCTGTAATCGCAGCAAAAGGTAGCTCTACAAAGTATTAACGCAAGGGGGCCGAATAATTTTGCACGCACCACTTTTCATTTTTTTATTAGTTAAAAAAGTTTCAACAATCCAATAGATTTCGTTCCACTTCACAATTGTGTCTCACTTATGGTGATTCTTCACAAAAAAATAAAATTTTATATCTTTATGTTTGAAGCCTGAAATGTGGCAAAAGGTTGAAAAGTTCAAGGGGGCCGAATACTTTCGCAAGGCACTGTAATTGCTATACAAACATATAGCCTCTCAGACATAGTCTAAACTAGTATTTTAGCTGACAGGGGATATTATTATTATTATTTCAAACCCCATTCTTACCAGACCTTATCTATCCTGTGGTCATCATGACAAACAAGACCCTAAAATAAAGATATTCCTCTGTCAGCTATTTTAAACTTTTAGTCATGTTAAGTCTTTCTCCTCCTTCAGTGACATGGTGCATTAGCCTGCTAGAAGGAGCCATCAGAAGATGGGTACACTTTAGTCATAAAGGGATGGACATGGTCAGCAACAATACTCGGGTAGGCCATGGTGTTTAAATGATGCTCAATTGGTACTAAGGGGCCCAAAGTGTACCAAGAAAATATCCCCATCACCTTTACACCACCACCACCAGCCTGAACCGGTGATACAAGGCAGGATGGATCCATGTTTTCATGTTGTTTACTCCATCTGAATGTTGCAGCTGAAATCGAGACTTATTAGACCAGGCAACGTTTTTCCAATCTTCTATTGTCCGATTTTGGCGAGCCTTTGAGAGTTGTAGCCTCAGTTTCCTGTTCTTAGCTGACAAGAGTGGCACCCGGTGTGTTCTTCTGTTGCTGTAGCCTATCTGCTTCAAGGTTCAATGCGTTGTGCTTTCAGTGATGGTATTCTGCATACCTTAGTTGTAACGAGTGGTTATTTGAGTTACTGTTTCCTTTCTATCATCTGGAACCAGCCTGTCCATTTTCCTTTGACTTCTGACATTAACAAGGCATTTTCGTCCACACAACGGCCGCTCACTGGATATTTTCTCTTTTTCAGACCATTCTCTGTAAGCCCGAGAGATGGTTGTGCGTGAAAATACCCCAGTAGATCAGCGTTTTTTGAAAAACTCAGACCGGCCCATCTGGCACAAACAACCATGCCACTTTCAAAGTTACTTAAAGAGGTTATATACCTTCCCTTATGATTTGTACCTATAGGTAAGCCTAGAATAAACCTTAACTAATAGGGACTGTAAATAACTCCTAAATGTGTGCCATTTAGGAGATATTTAATGTATACTGAGCTGATGATCTCATTGGCGCGTGCGATTTGAAGGAATGGACACCTGTGCCGTTTCTTCAGGAACGTCTGCCGTGACCGGCGACTCCCATGTGCATGCATGGTAGTAACATCACACAGTCCTTGCCCCCAGAAGGAAAATGGGCAAAGATGGATGCAGTGGGGACAACGCGGGCTTCGTTTGCAGGTAAGTGTCACATGGTGTGCTAGTATGCGATTCCTTCGCAGGGAAGAAAAAAAGGGGAAAAAGCCCCCATTAAAAAACCCTCTTTAAATCCCCTTTCTTCCTCATTTTGATGCTTGGTTTGTGTTCTGACTCAACTACAAGGCCATAAACGTTATCTCCGGCTTCATATAGGGCTTACATGACCTAGTGTTCTATTCATCCCTACTCTGCATTATAGAAACTAGCAAAAAGATCTATTTTTTATGCACTCTCGTTCTGCGACAATGTCATATGACGGCGCCCAAGAACCGCCGCTTTCAAGTGCCCATGGGGGCACGCAGTGGGGCGATCGTGCCCACGCGTGTTCCTATGAGAAGGTGTGACCCTGATCTCGGTAAAGAGCTGATGACTTGGATCACATGTAAACAAGGATCAGCAGCATCTCCTCGCAGGGGAGACCTATACAGGTAATCAGGGCACTGATCATCTGAGCCCTGATTACAGTACAGCACCAGCAGTGCCCATCAGTGACACCAATCAGTGCCCATTAGTGACACCAATCAGTGCCTATTAGTGACGCCAATCAGTGCCTATTAGTGATGCCAGTCAGTGCTGCCTTTCAGCGCCCATCAGTGCCGCCTATCAGTACTCATCAGTGCTGTATATCAGTGCCCATCAGTGCCGCCTATTAGTGCTCATCAGTGCCGCATATTAGTGCTCATCAGTGCCGCATATTAGTACCTCCTCATCAATGCAACCTAATCCGTGCTCTTCAGTGCTGCCTCATCAGTGCCCAGCAGTGCAGCCTCATCAGCTCACATCAGTAAAGGAAAAAAATTACTTATTTACAAAATTTACTGTCAGAAACTAAGAAAACATTTTTTCTTTTCAAAATGTTCAGTCTTTTTAATTTTTTTTAGCAAAAAATAAAAACCCAGCAGTGATAAAATACCACCAAAAGAAAGCTCTATTTGTGTGGAAAAAAATGATAAAAATGTCATATGTGTACAGTGTTGAAAGCTGAAAATTGGCCTGGGCAGGAAGTAGGCAAGTGGTTAAACGTTTTTTTAATTTTTTTTGCCCATTTGTTTGTTTTCCTTAGAAAAAACTTTATTTAATTTGTAAACAAGTTTGTCATACTTTGTAATAGAAATGTAATTTTAGAACCATCATAAATGCTCCCCTGTATGTGGCTTGATTTGCCTTATTATAGTTGGTCCCGTGGTTTGTAACTTATCGCTGATGATTCGTTTCTTCTTTAGGTTTTACGGGCTCCCGATGGCGTCCATTGCGACGCTTCGCCATCTCCTCTCTGAGGAACTTTGGGATGGGGAAGAAGACCATGGAATCCCGCGTGCAGGAGGAGACAACTTATTTAACACAGGCAGTTGCCGAGATGGAAGGTGGGTGAAAATATTTACATTTATTTTTATTGACAAATTGGTGAAAAATGTAGACGCTTGCATGTTCAGAAAATGTAAAGGGGGACCTGATTGTCTAGTAATCGAGGCCCACTGGCTGCTTTACTCATCTATTCTCAGTCTATTGCACGCACACATGAAAATCCATATTGGCAATCATTTTCCACAATATCAATTGGGCTCCACCCTATTGGGAAGATTGATGGTGGAAGAAAAAGATTGGATTTATATACACTATATTGTCAAAAGAATTGGGTCGCCTGCGTATGTAAATGAAGGATGGCCGTACTCCCATGCATGATGAAATAAGGTTTATTTCCAAAGTAATAAAACAACAGCACTGAAATAGTACAGGCAGGGGGAAGCAGGCAATGCGTTTCACACGACTAGTGTGCTTTGTCAGAACCTTGCAAAAATCAATCACCATATATATGTTAAAACATCACATGTAATCAATTAACTAATTAGGTGATTAGACTGATTGAACTTGCCGTTTCCAACCTTTATCCTCATTCAAAGAAAAATACATGTAATTCCAAGCATGTCAAAAGGAACATTAAATTCTCAAAATGAAAATAAAGAAGTATCTGTAAAGAAAATAAGATTCATAAGTATAAACATTCTTATGAACAAATTCAATAACAAAAGAAAGGAAAACTAAAAGAAACAAAAACCATTACAAAAAATTATATAGCAAAAAATAGCAAAAAATCTTAACTAAAACCCAACACACTTTAATAATAATAAAAAAAGGTAAACAGAATAAACATAGTCAAACATAGCCAGAGTTCAGGAACCGGAACGGATAGTCAGACAAGCCAAAATGTCAGGGAGCCAGAGAACAGCTGTCAGGTCACCTGAGACCAGGTGACAGATGCAACCCGTTGGGGTCAGGAGTGCACCGCTAGGGTAGTGGACCCTAAGGCTGACTGCTGCAGATGGATCTCTGGGTGGTTCAGGTAGGCAGGTCCCCTGGAGCACCAACACGGATCCCACAGGGAGCTAGACCATAGATTCCCCAGGGCGCGGAGTCTAAGAGCCAGAAGGTGTTCACCAGAGCCTCTAGTGGTGAGGATGGACTGGGAAGCAAATGGCTCCAGGTCGCAGCCCCCAGGGTCTCCCAGCTCATGCTCATGGTAGGCTACAGGAGGATGGAGAGGAAACAGCAGCCCAGGACAGCAAGGGATAGTAAGGAGGTAGCCAAATGTCGGGGCAACTAGCAGACAAGGATAACAGAGAACACGCCAAAGGTCAGGGTCACAGGCAAACAGGGATAGTCGAGAACATGCCAAATGTCAGGGTCACAAACAGACAGGGATAGTCGGGAACACGCCATGATCGGTAACTGAGACAAGCATAGAGCACGCAGCAAGCAGGAAACAGGAAGCCAAACACACAATATTGCACGGCAAGGCAGGCTTGGAGAACACAGTGTTAAATAGTGGTTCCTGTTGTGGCTAGGGTGGAGCCACATTGAGGGAAGATTACTTAAGCATGCAGTTGTGAGAGTACAAGCCTCAAGGCTGATACACAGACCAGGTAAGAGACAGACAGGTCATGAAAGTATTACTGCAAGGTCATGACAACAGCGTAGTAGAACAGCAAGCAGGATCTGGAGCCAGAAGGAATGTCAGCCAAGCAAGTCTTTAAGGCCCCTTTCACACTGGGGCGGTGCGGGGCGGCGACGGTAAAGCAGCGCTATAGTTAGCGCTGCTTTACCATCGTTTTACCCGCGGTATGCGGCCGCTAGCGGAGTGGTTTTAACCCCGCTAGCGGCCGCAAAAGGGTTAAAAACCTCCGCAAAGCGCCGCTGCAGCGGCGGTTTGCGGGCGGTATCCCCGCGGTTTCCCATTGATTTCAATGGGAAGGAGCGGTATAGGAGCGGTAAATACACCGCTCCTTCACCGCTCCAAAGATGCAGCTAGCAGGACTTTTGTTGCGGTCCTGCTAGCGCACCGCTCCAGTGTGAAAGCCCTCCGGCTTTCACACTGGAGTGAATGGGGCCGGTTTTTTCAGGCGGTATACAGGCACTATTTTTAGCGCTGTACCGCCTGAAAACCGCCCCAGTGTGAAAGGGGCCTAACAGGAACACAGGAGAGCGTCTCTAGAGATGTGACCAAAGGCGAAGGAAGAGATCATCTGGACTGGGTGGCTTAAGTAGGCAGGATTGAGTAGCAGGATATCAACAGGGGAGTCACTGTGGAGAGATAGGAGCTGGCAATTAGCCGCCAGCTGAGCGGCCTGATTGAGAAGGAAGGGCTGAGCCCAGCCCTGACACACACCAATAAGAAAATGAAAAATGTATTATACGTTCATGTCCCATCCTAGATTTTCAATAATGGACAGGACAACTAAACATACAGAAAACTATTGTAAAATGATTGACATCAAATTCCATAGCAATCAAATGGGTAATAAAGATAACAAAACCTCAAATTAATCATGGACAATGATTTCCCATAACTATCAAATAAATTATAAAGGTATCAAAGGTATTAATTTAATCGTAAAAATGTGTCAAATCCCACTCAAAATTTAGGCCCATCGTAATTCTGGTTATTAAGACCCCTGCCTTTACACACACATGAACTTTAATGGCATCCCAGTCTTAGTTTGTAGGGTTCAATATTGAGTCGGCCCACCCTTTGCAGCTATAACAGCTTCAACTCTTCTGGGAAGGCCGTCCACAAGGTTTAGGAGTGTGTCTATGGAAATGTTTGACCATTCTTCCAGAAGCACATTTGTGAGGTCAGGCACTGATGTTAGACGAGAAGGCCTGGCTTGCAGTCTCTATTCTAATCAGAGGCGTAACTATAACCTTCAGGGCCCCAGTGCAAGAAACCATGAAGGGCCCCTGAACCGTAGTATGATGGTGGGTATTGTGAATAGATGGGGGGGGGGGGGGGCAGTGTGATAGGGCATTTTGACAAGAGAGGGGCAGTGTGACCAAAGAAGGGTATCTGGAAAATGTGACCAGAGGGGGGGAGTGTGAAAGAAGGGGGGCAGTGTGACAAGAAGGAGCAGTATATTGGGGGCAGTGTGACAGGGGGATATTGTGACAAGGGGGGGGGCAGTGTGACAGGAAAAAAAATACCTGGGAAGTATGACAGGAGGGGGCAGTGTAATGAAGGAGCACGGTGAAAGGAGGGGGGCTGTGTAACAAGAGGGGGCAGTATGACGGGACAGTGTCACAGGTGAGGGGGCCAGTGTCACAGGTGAGGGGGCCAGTGTCACAGGTGAGGGGGCCAGTGTCACACGTGAGGGGGCCAGTGTCACAGGTGAGGGGGCCAGTGTCACACGTGAGGGGGCCAGTGTCACACATGAGGGGGCCAGTGTCACAGGTGAGGGGGCCAGTGTCACACGTGAGGGGGCCAGTGTCACACGTGAGGGGGCCAGTGTCACAGGTGAGGGGGCCAGTGTCACAGGTGAGGGGGCCAGTGTCACAGGTGGGGGCCAGTGTCACAGGTGGGGGCAAGTGTCACAGGTGTGAGGGGGCCAGTGTCACAGGTGGGGGGGCAGTGTCACAGGTGGGGGGGCCAGTGTCACAGGTGAGGGGGCCAGTGTCACAGGTGGGGGGGCCAGTGTCACAGGTGAGGGGGCCAGTGTCACAGGTGAGGGGGCCAGTGTCACAGGTGGGGGAAAGTGTTACAGGTGGGGGCAAGTGTCACAGGTGGGGGGGAGTGTGAGGGGGCCACTGTCACAGGTGGGGGGGCCAGTGTCACAGGTGAGGGGGCCAGTGTCACAGGTGAGGGGGCCAGTGTCACAGGTGGGGGCCAGTGTCACAGGTGGGAGGGAGTTTGAGGGGGGCAGTGTCACAGGTGGGGGGGCCAGTGTCACAGGTGAGGGGGCGGTGTCACAGGTGAGGGGGCCAGTGTCACAGGTGAGGGGGCCAGTGTCACAGGTGAGGGGGCCAGTGTCACAGGTGAGGGGGCCAGTTTCACAGGTGAGGGGGCCAGTGTCACAGGTGAGGGGGCCAGTGTCACAGGTGGGGGGGGGGCAAGTGTCACTGGTGGGGGGGGCAGTGTTGGGCTTACCTTACATGAGAAGTCCCAGCAGCAGCCCTTGTACATGCTTCCTTGTGACATCTGCAGGATGTCCCCCCAGCCAGCACAGTTCACTTCCTGAGTGTCAGTGTATACAATGGAGAGGGGAGGGGCCTCTGACCAAAGCAAGACTCAGAGTGTACAAGCAGAGGGACAAACTTGTGCACTGAATCTGGTGTCTGCTCGGGTCAGAGGCCCCTCCCCTCTCCAGTATACACTGACCAACACTCGGGAAGTGATCTGTGCTGGCTGGAGGGAAATCACAGAGCTGCCGATCGCCCCCCGTATAGTTAGAGAGGTACAGTGAGAGCTGCTATGAGTGTACCTGTGCTGTGCTGCTGAGCCAGATTAGAGCGGGGGCGGGGGCGGCGGCAGCATAACTATTCTTCAGGGACAGTCTGTCACTCCCGGCTTCAGTGCCCTCCTGGCGCCCGAGCAGCTGTCTTTTGCTAGCACCGGCTATGTGACTGTGACACAAGGAGAGGAGAGAGGGGAACAGTCCTGACGCTTCGGCGCCCCCCCTCTGCAGCGCCGGGGTGCGGAGCGAACTTCCCAGTGCACTGTACTATCTCCCAGGCAGCGGCGGGCCCCACTACAGTGGCGGATCTGAGGGCCCAGTCGCAAATGCGACTGGTGCGACCCTGGTAATTCCGCCACTGATTCTAATTAATCCCAAAGGTGTACTATCAGGTTGAGGTCATGACTCTGTGCAGGCCAGTCAAGTTCCTCCACCCCAAACTCGCTCATCTATGTCTTTATGGACCTTGCTTTGTGCACTGGTTCAAATCATTTGGTGAAGGGGGGGGGGGGGGGTTATGGTGTGGGGTTGTTTTTCAGGGGTTGGACTTGGCCCCTTAGTTCCAGTGAAGGGGACTCCTAAAGGGTAACTCCACTTTCGTGGGGAAAAGTAATAGCAAATAAAGAGAAAATAATTTGCAATCAGAGTCTGGATACTGAGGAAACTCTTTACCCCAACTACAGCAAACTGAGGTGTGCCATGGTCACATAGAACAGTATGCTTAAAAGAGGGCATACCCTGACTATAAAAATATAAAGTATCAGGGGTATGGGTGGGAGGAAACCTGGAAACGCTAGCCGACAAATGTAAGGAGATGGAGGGGGGATTATAAGCACCAGACTCCTCCTACTAACTCCGGCTAGCCAATGGCAAGCCTTCTAAATTGTATTCAGAGTCTGAATAATGAGGAAATGCTTTACCCCAACTACGGCGACCTGAGGTGTGCCATGGTCACATAGAACAGTATGCTTAAAAGAGAGCAAAAAACACATGAACTAGTTAAAGTAAAGTGAAGTTTAAAGGAACACAAGAAACAACTAGTCCAGCAAAGTTACAAAATCTTGTTTAACTTACACATGGGGATCAGGAATATATCCACTGTAACAGGACGATTGCCAGCGTCTCATGTATTTAATGACACGGGATGGGACCCCTTGCTTGGATGCTGCAGACACCGCCCTGATCCTGAAGGAATGACCCAAAAACTGTTTTGGATTTAACCCCAATATACCAAGCAAAATTCTAACATGTGAGATGAACTGTCTGGAAGCAAGAGGCTGCGTAAGGAAAGGGAGTAATGGGCTATCGAGAGGAGCCACTGCAAACATGGAGGAGAGCTGGTCCAAGACATCAACTGGACACCAGAAAGCGTTGGCTTTGTAATACTTGATAACTAAACCCTGACCAGTCTGCCATTTTTTTTTGTCTGGGAGTTGAAGTGAAAAGTGGTCAGGTAACCTGGTCAGGACCCCCAGATCCCGCCCCCCCCCTGTTTGAATGGTAAGGGGGTACAAAAGTACCACTACCATTTCACAAAGAAAGTGTAAAAAATTGTTAAATAACACACAGACACCGTCGGGAAAAGTCCTTTATTAACTACTTCCGACCCGGCCACTGCACATATATGGCCGGGTGGGAGCCTTCTACTTCTGACTGGACGTTCCCGAACGTCCTTCAGAAGTAGGGGGATCGCCCTCCTGATCACATGACGGCCATGTCCAATCACAGCCGTCATGTGATGTAAGCAAACAGCTGGTTGCTAGGCAATCGGCTCTCCTCTCCTCACACGGAAGTCGTCGCTGAGGAGAGGAGAGCGGATCGCTGCAGCTGGCTGGTGATCAGTGAGTGTCTTTTACAGCTTTTTACTCACTGATCACCAGGCTAGTGTAAACACACATGTCCCCACACATGTCCCCAAAACATACATGTCCCCAAAAAAACATGTCCCCAAATAAAAAACACATGTCCCTAAATAATAAAAACACATGTCCCCCCACATATGTCCCAGTAAAATCACATGTCCCAATGATTATCTGCACACATATGTCCATGATCACCTGCACACATCTGTACATGATCATTTGTGTACATATGTCCGTGATCACACAAACCAATTATTATACACTTAACAGATTTTTTTTTTTACTAAAATTCTGTAGCAGAATACATTTTGGATCATATTTATAACAAAATTCGATTTTATTGTATTTCTTTTAAAATAGAAAGAAAAAAATATTGTTTTTTTTCCAAATTTCCGCAATTTTTTTGCTTATATCGCAAAAAATAAAAAACAAAGTCGTGAATAAATACCACCAAAATAAAGCTCTATTTGTGCAAACAAAATGATAAAAATATAATTTGGGTACAGCGTAGCATGCCCGTGCAATTGTCATTGAAAGTGCGAGAGCGCTGAAAGCTGAAAATTGGGCTGGGAAGGAAGGGGGCGAAAGTGCCCTGTATTGTAGTGGTTAACAATAAAGAAAATAAAAAAAAGATTCCAGCGGTGGTAATCCACTCTTGCTAACCAGCGATGGCTGATCTATTCACCGAGGTCCAGCGATGGGTGATCTCTTCTCCATGGTCCAGCGATGGGTGGTCTCTCCCAATGGTCCAGCGCAGCGCATCCTGTCTCCACCGGAAACACAGCGGGAATCCCGGTGATGGCCTAACAGGTCTTAGCTGAGGAGGACGGGGCCACCCGTCACCTGACCCACCCCCTCTGACGCAAGGGGAAACACGGGCTTCCCCAGTGATTTAGGGTGACCCCGCCCCCCCTCTGATGTAACAGAAACCTGCGTTACATCAGAGGGGGCGGGGTCAGTTTCCCCTTGCGCCAGAGGGGGCGGCGTCAGGTGACGGGTGGCCCCGTCCTCCTCAGCTAAGACCTGTTAGGCTGCCGGGATTCCCGCGCTGTCTCCGGTGGAGACAGGATGTGCTGCGCTGGACGTCATCGGGAGAGATCATCCATCGCTGGACCCCGGAGAAGAGATCAGCCATCGCTGGATACCAAGAGTGGATTACCACCGCTGGAATCTTTTTTTTATTTTTTTATTTTTAATAAAGGACTTATCCCAACGGTGTCAGTGTGTTTTTTTACAATTTTTTTTACACTGTCTTTGTGAAATGGTAGGGGTACAATGTAGCCGTTACCATTTAAAACAGGGGGGCGGGATCTGGGGGTCCCCTTGTTAAAGGGGGCTTCCAGATTCCAATAAGCCCCCCGCCTGCAGACCCCCACAACCACCGGCCAGGGTTGTGGGGATGAGGCCCTTGTCCAGATCAACATAGGGACATGGTGCTTAGAGGGGTCACAGACTCCCCAAAGCATCCTCCCAATGTTGAGGGCATGTGGCCTGGTACAGTTCAAGAGGGGGGGCTCTCTCGTCCCCCCCTCTTTTCCTGCGGCCTGCCAGGTTGCGTGCTCGGATAAAGGGTCTGGTATGGATTTTGGGGGGAATTCCACGCCATTTTTTTTTTAAATTTGGAGTGGAGTACCCCTTAATATCCATACCAGACCTGAATCTCTGTATTACAGTAAGCCGACAATTCATTATAGCCGCGAGTGCTTTTAAATTACTTTTTTTTTCTGCAGAAATGACACTTTGTGCAGGGACAGTTCTAAGCACGGGAAACATGCGCCCCTTTACAGGCATACTATACACACCCCCTAGGTACGAAATTTGAAGGAATATTACACTTTTATTGTTTCACTTTAAGCATTATTAAAATCACTGCTCCCGAAAAAACGTTAGTTTTTAAAACTTTTTTTTGAATTGATAATTGTGCCCTGGGGAAGGACCCGGGTCCCCAACCCTTTTTAGGACAATAACTTGCATATTAGCCTTTAAAATGAGCACTTTTGATTTTGAACGTTCGAGTCCCATAGACTTTAATATCTAAAGTTCACACGAATTTTAGGTCTGTTCGCAGGTTCTGGTGCGACCCGAACCGAGGGGTGTTTGGCTTATCCCTACTTGCAGGTTTCAGGCATGTCTGGATGGAGAACATTTCTGAACTGTGGGTACTCTAAACTATTTCCTAGAGGAATTTGTGGAAATTTTTTATTTAAATAGAACATGGAAATCCATCATTACCTCAATGATCTGTTACATCTGGCTCGTTCCAAATAAAATCTAATCATTGATTGGCGCAGGGCAAACGTGGTGGCTATATTTAAAAAGGGAACAAAGTTTTTACCAAGTAACTATAGACCTGTTAGTTTAACTTCTATAGTTGGGAAGATACTGGAGCGTTTAATAAAAGACCACATAGAAGAGTTCTTGCTGGAAAATAATTTTTTAAGCAACAGACAGCATGGATTCATGAAAGACAGAAGTTGTCAGACAAACCTGATTTCTTTTTATGAAGAGGTAAGTAAAACCTTGGACAGAGGGGTGGCGGTGAACGTGGTATACTTGGATTTTGCAAAAGCGTTTGATACAGTTCCGCACACACGGCTCATGTGTAAGGTAAAGTCTACAGGTTTGGAAATATCAGTATGTAAATGGATAGAAAACTGGCTAAATGACAGAAGTCAGAGAGTAGTGGTTAATGATTCTTACTCTGAATGGTCTAAGGTTATCAGTAGTGTACCCCAAGGTTCAGTGTTGGGACTAGGGATGAGCTGAACACCCCCCGGTTCGGTTCGCACAGAACCTGCGAACGGACCGAAAGTTTGCACGAACGTTAGAACCCTATTAATTACAATGGACGCAAACGTTTGAAAATGTTTGAAGTGCTAATTATAACGGCCAATATGCATGTTATTGTCCTAAAAAAGGTTTGGGGACCCGGGTCCTGCCCCAGGGAACATGTATCAATGCAAAAAGAAGTTTTAAAAACGGATGTTTTTTCTGGAGCAGTAATTTTAATGATGCATAAAGTGAAAAAAAAAGGGAAATATTCCTTTAAATATCGTACCTGGGGGGTGTCTAAAGTATGCCTGTGAAGTGGCATGTGTTTCCCGTGTTTAGAACTGTCCCTGCACAAAATGACATTTGTAAAGGAAAAAAAGAAGCCATTTAAAACTGCTTGCAGCTTTAATGTCATGTCTTGTCCTGGCAACATGGATGAAAATCTTTGATAAAAATGGCATGGCTACCCCATCACCCCCCCCACCCCATTACCAGCCCCTTTGGGTCTTGTATGGATATTAAGGGGAACCCCGCACCCAAAATAAAACCCTATACCTAAAACCCTATATACTCTGAACAGCAGTATACAAGCGGTGCAAACAAGACAGGGACTGTAGGTTTGTTCTTAAGTAGAATCTGTTTGTAATTTTGAACAGGTACATTTTTAAGTGTAGCTCCAGCCAAAAAATCTATTTTTAAGATTTTTGGAGAACATAGGGAAGGGTTATCACCCCTGTAACATTTGTTTTGCTGTCTGTGCACCTGTTCAGAACATTTCACCTCACTTTCCGTCCAAATGACAAATGTTTTTGGAAAAGTGGGGTTTGGTGATTGGATTGGTGATAGAGCATCAGTAGAGAGGAGATACCTTTTTCCCAAATTAAATCTAACAGGATAGAATTTCCCTTCCTAGGGGTAGATTTCCTCTCACTTCCTGTTGTCTCCTTCTGTTTGCAAGTAGGAGTCGTTTGTAAGTTGGATGTTTGAAAGTAGGGGCCTGCCGTATATACTCTGCAGAAATTTGCCCCTTAGATGTTGGTGTTGCCACAACACTGTAAGCCCTCACAGTTACTCTTGGTGGGCGCTGGAACGCCCTGCTGTGAACTATTATATCAGGAATTGTAATTAGATGCCATTGTTGAACAGTGATAGGAAAAATTGGGCCTTTGGTGGTGGTGGTGGTGGTGGTGGAGGACGGTGTTGCCACAACACTGTAAGCCCTCACAGTTACTCTTGGTGGGCGCAGGAATGGGCCCTGCTGTGAATTATTAGATCAAGATTTGTAATTACACGCCCCTGTTAAACAGGGGCTGACAAATTGGGCCTTAGGCACTGGTGCTGGTGCCACAACACTGCAACCCCTCACAGATACTGTACTTGGAGCACAGCAATGAGACCTGTTGCAACGCATTGCATAAAAAATTGTAATTACACGCCCCTGTTAAACAGGGGCTGAAAAAGTGGGCCTTAGGCACTGGTGCTGGTGCCACAACACTGCAGCCCCTCACAGATACTGTACTTGGAGCACAGCAATGAGACCTGTTGCAAAGCATTGCATAAAAAAATTGTAATTACACGCCCCTGTTAAGCAGGGGCTGAAAAATTGTGCCTTAGGCACTGGTGCCTCAACACTGCAACCCCTCACAGATACTGTACTTGGAGCACAGCAATGAGACCTGTTGCAAAGCATTGCATAAAATTTGTAATTACACGCCCCTGTTAAACAGGGGCTGAAAAATTGGGACTTAGCCACTGGTGGTGGCACCCAGAAACAAAAATGTTCTTCCAAGCTATCATCAGGATCATTGAGGAGGAAGAGGATAGTCAGTCAACATAACAGGACAGCCAGTCAGCATCAGCATAGGCAGTCTTGAAGGGATGTGACTTCTCAAAATAAATTATTCTGTTACATCAGCTTCAGATGCCTGGTAGTGATCCAAGACTAATTCATCTTTATGAAGGTCAGTCGATCAACCGAGTCGGTGGACAGGCGCACCCTGTGAATGGTGACAAAGCCTCCAGCAGCACTAAATGTGCATTCCGAAAGAACGCTGGATGCAGGACAGGCCAGTAGCTCAATTGCATACTGTGCAAGCTCTGGCCAGTGATCCATCCTCAAGACCCAGTAAGCTAGAGGATTTTCGGTGGGAAAGGTGTCCAAGTCTGACCTTGCCCCTAGGTATTCCTGCACCATGTATATCAGACGCTGGCGATGGTTGCTGGAACCGATCATACCTTGGGGCTGCAGACTAAAAAATTGTCTGAACACATCGGTCAGACGGCCACCTTCTCCACCGCTCCTTCTGCTACTGACCGAAGCCTCAGCAACTCGTTGTCCAGGACCAGGAGTTTGTAACCTCCCAGTCTCTGGGAACGCGTTGCACAGACCTTTCTGCAAGGCCTCCCGGAGATGTCTCATCCTCTGCTCCCTCTGCGACGGCAAGATAAGGTCCGCAACTTTACCCTTGTACCGTGGATCAAGGAGAGTGGCCAGTCAGTAATGGTCCCTCTCCTTGATCTGAAGAATACGAGGATCCTTCCGCAGGCTTTGCAGGATCAGGGAGGCCATGCAACGTAGGTTAGCTGAGGCATTCGGTCCGGAGTCTTCTGGGTCACTAAGGACGACATGACCTGCAGCCATCTCCTCCCAGCCACGTACAAGTCCACCGGTTTCTTGAGACTGTAAATCATCTCTAAAAGGCTGCTGCTGCTGATGCTGAGTGCCAGGCTCCACCTCCATGCTGACACAATCCTCCTCCTCTTCCTGTGTGATGGGTGGGAGAGAAGGAACACTGTCTGGATAAAGGGGGCCTTAAGAGGCAAGGAAGTCCTCCTCTTCCTGCCTCTGTTCTGCCTCAAGTGCCCTGTCCATTATTCCATGCAGCGTATGCTCCAACAGGTGAACAAGAGGTACAGTGTCACTGATGCATGCACTGTCACTGCTCACCATCCTCGTGGCCTCCTCAAATGGTGACAGGACAGTGCATGTTTTCCTGATCATGCTCCACTGGCGTGGTGAAAAAAAATCCGAGCTCCCCTGACCCTGTCCTGGTGCCGTAGTCACACAGGCAATCATTGATGGCCCTCTGCTGCGTGTGCAGTCGCTGCAGCATGGCCAACGTTGAGTTCCACCTGGTGGGCATGTCACATATAAGGCAGTTCTTGGGCAGAACTCCTTTTGCAGCTCAGCCAGCCAAGCACTGACATTATATGATTGGCGGAAATGCACACAGACTTTCCTGGCCTGCCTCAAGACATCCTGTAAGCCTGGGTACCTGCCCAAGGACCGCTGCACCACCAGGTTAAGGACGTGAGCCATACAGGGCACATGGGTCAGTTGTCCCTGTCGCAGGGCAGAGAGGAGGTTGGTGCCATTGTCGCAAACCACCATTCCTGGCTTAAGCTGGTGTGGCGTCAACCACCTCTCGGCCTGCCCCTGCAGAGCTGACAGAACCTCTGCCCCAGTGTGGCTCCTGTCCACCAAACACACCAGCGCAAGCACGGCATGGCATCTTCTTGCCTGCGTACTTGAGTAGCCCCTTGAACGCCTATGGAGCACCGCTGGTTCCGAGGACAAAGGACAGGAAGAGGCCATGGAGGAAGAAGAAGAGGCGGGGGTGGAGGAGAGAGGTGTGTCATAACCAGTAGTAGCATTTTGGAGGCGTGGTGGCGGAACAACCTCCAACACTACTGCACCTTGTCCTGCATCCTTCCCAGCTGCCAAAAGAGTGACCCAATGGGCCGTTAAAGATAGGTAACCTCCCTGTCCATGCCTGCTGGACCATGAGTCAGCGGTAATATGCACCTTACCGCTGGCCGCCCTGTCCAGCGAGGCATTAACTTTGCCTTCCACATGCTGGTAGAGAGCCGGAATCGCCTTCCGTGAGAAAAAAGGCGGTTGGGAACCTGCCACTGAGGAATCGCACATTCCACAAACTCACGGAAGGGGGCCGAGTCTACCAACTGAAAAGGCAGCAGTTGAAGTGCTAGCAATTTAGCCAAGCTAGCATTCAACCGCTGGGCATGTAGATGGCTGGGAGTGAATTTCTTTCGATGGTCCAGCAGCTGGGGCAGGGAAATTTGCCTGGTACAATCGGACGTCGGTGTACTACTAGCAGAGTGCCCGCAAGTACTTGGCTGTGACACACCTAATTCTACACCTCCATTCCTCTCAGTGCAGCTTTCAGAGAGGACTGAAGGTATAGTGGGGTTGGAGATCCCAGCTGATGAGGAGCAAGGAGAGGTCTGCTTTGTTCTGTGGGTCTTTAAGGTACGCTTGCCAACGAGCTGCATGGCAGATCAACATATGTCTGGTCATGCTTGTGGTGTCCAAGCGGCTGATGTTTTGGCCACGCGAGATACGCTTGAGACATATATTGCAAATAGCAGCGGTGCCATCTGATGCACTTGACTCAAAAAAGCCCCACACCAAAGAACTGTTGTAATAACGCGCAGAGGCAGAGCCCTGCACAGGCGGAGCTCTGCGGTGTGATTCAGTTGGTGTGCTGCCCTTAAGCTGGCCCCCGGAGGGCATCCTGCCTCGTTGGAGATGTGCCACCTCCTCCTCCTCTCTCCGATCAGGCACCCACGTGGAGTCAGCGACCTCATCATCCCCTACCACTTCACCACTGGAGCAAACCTGGCAGTATGCTGCAGCTGGTGGAACATGACTGCCAGATTGCTGTCCTTGAGCATCCCCTCTCTCTGCGCTCACGCTACTGCCTTCCTCTAGCTGGGTATCATCATCAGAGCCTTCAAAATGCTGGGCATCCTCCTGGAGCATGTACTCAACACTGTGGTCAAACAGGTCGGGGACTCCTCAGGAGGACATGGTGGGTCTAGGGAAGGAGTGACTGATGACATTGAGATGTGGAAAGAGTACGCATTGGCAGCTGCTTTGCTAGTAACCTGAGCCTGGGTGAGAGAGGATGAGGAGGATGAGGAGGGCTTGGTCATCCACTCTACCAAGTCTTCGGCATGATGCGGCTCAACATGTCCAGCTGCCGAAAATAAGGACAAGCGTGTCCCATGGCCACGTGCTGATGACGATGCACCGCGTCCACGACCAGCACTATTGTCTCTAGACACAGAGCCTGCCTCCCCTCTTTTATTGCCTTGTGACTGTCTGCCTCTCCTTGTTGGCCTTCCAGACATTGTAATGGCCTGCAGGGAGATGGGAAAAACAGCAATTGGGTAGTGTATATTGTGCTGGAGTCACACAACACACACACTACTGCAGATGGCTGGATTAGATGACACCAGCAAAGAAGGGCAGATACAGGTGCAGGTGTATACCGTGCTGTGCTGGACTCACACAATGCACACTAACTCCTGCAGATGGCTGGATTAGATGACACCAGCAAAGAAGGGCAGATACAGGTGCAGGTGTATACTGTGCTGTGCTGGACTCACACAACACACACTAACTCCTGCAGATGGCTGGATTAGATGACACCAGCAAAGAAGGGCAGATACAGGTGCAGGTGTATACTGTGCTGTGCTGGACTCACACAACACACACTAACTCCTGCAGATGGCTGTATTAATGGAGAACAACAGCACTAAAGGGTAGATACAGGTGTATACTGCACTGGAGGCACAGCACACACTATAAATCCTGCAGATAGCTGTATTTATAGATAACAACACCACTGAACAACACCACTAAAGGGTAGATACAGGTGTATACTGCGCTGGAGGCACAGAACACACACTAAGCCCTGCAAATGCCTGATAAGAACACACTGTCCCTGCCTATCAATTCTCTTTCCCTGCACGCCGGAACACACTACACAAGGCCGCAGCGCTGGCGGCCTTATATAGTGTGGGGCGTGTACTAAACCCCCTGAGCTATAATTGCCCACAGGCATTCTGCCTGTGGCCAATTATGGCTCTCCTCGCTGCCGGCGCTGTGATTGGCCAAGCATGCCGGGTCACAGTGCATGCTTGGCCAATCATCAGCCAGCAATGCACTGCGACTGGCGCAGTGCATAGTGAGCCATTCGTATCACACGAATTTGATGCGAATGGCCCGCAGTGTTCTGGACTCGTCGAACGGACGAACGGACGATGTTCGATTCGAACACTGGGCCCATCCCTAGTTGGGACCCTTACTTTTTAATATCTTTATAAATTATATTGGGCCTAGGATCAAAAGTAACATTTCTGTCTTTGTAGATGACACCAAGCTATGCAGTGGAATAACGTCCTTACAGGATGTCTCCAATTTACAAGCCGGCCTCAATGCTCTGTCTAATTGGGCGACTATGTGGCAGATGAGGTTTAATGTTGATAAATGTAAAGTTATGCACTTGGGGGCTAAGAATATGCATGCATCATACATACTAGGGGGAGTACAACTGGGGGAATCCGTAGTGGAGAAGGATATGGGGGTTTTGGTAGATCATAAGCTCAATAATAGCATGCAATGCCAAGCTGCGGTTTCCAAAGCGAGCAAAGTCCTTTCTTGTATTGAGAGGTATGGACTCCAGAGACAGAGATATCATTTTGCCCCCCTGTACAAATCATTAGTAAGACTTCATCTGGAATATGCAGTTCAGTTTTGGGCTCCAGTTCTCAAAAGGATATCGGGGAACAGAAGAAAGTGCAGAGAAGGGCAACCAAACTGATAAGAGACATGGAGGAGCTCAGCTATGAGGAAAGATTAGAAGAACTGAATTTATTCACTCTTGAGAAGAGGAGAATACATGGGGGGATATGATCAACATGTTCAAAATATATAAGGGGTCCATATAGTGAACTTGGTGTTGAGTTATTCACTTTACGGTGAACAAAGAGGACAAGGGGGCACTCTTTACATCTAGAGGAAAAGAGATTTCATCTACAAATACGGAAAGGTTTCTTCACAGTAAGAGCTGTGAAAATGTGGAATAGATTCCCTCCAGAGGGGGTTCTGGCCAGCTCAGTAGATTGCCTTAAGAACGGCCTGGATACTTTCCTAAATGTACATAATATAACGGGGTACTAACATTTATAGGTAAAGTTCATCCAGGGAAAATCCGATTGCCTCTTGGGGGATCAGGAAGGAATTTTTTCCCCTGCTGTAGCAAATTGGAGCATGCTCTGCTGGGGTTTTTTTTTGTCTTCCTCTGGATCAACTGTGGGTATAGAATTGGGTATATTGGATTGTACAATATTTTTTTTTTTTTTTTTTTTTTTTTTATGGTTGAACTGGATGGACTTATGTCTTTTTTCAACCTAACTATGTAACTATGTCCAGAGAAGTAACCATTTGGACCCTGATTGACTTTAGCTTGATGGTCATCCTAAAGATCTGGGCTACCTCAGAGCTAGACTAAATAACTAGTTAAACACAATCTCTCTTCCACAAAAAAAGATTGCAGTAGTCAAGTGCGCTTAGCTCTAGAGGTTTCTTATTTAAAAGCGTTACAGTGCCTCAAAATTATAGGCCTGATGGCTGCGTCTATCTCCATGGGTCCAGTGGCACAGTTGTCCTTTTCAGACAAGTTTTATGGCACTAATTTTTTCAATCTCAAAAGTGCAAAGAAATTGTAAAAGAAATATTGTAGCTGTAAAAGTAAAAAGTTTTCTCATTATTTCAGGAAAACCATTCGATCCAGTAGTGATCCTGGGGAGAGCTTTTGGGAATATTATGAGTTCAGTGTTGTTTGGAGAACATTTTGACTACAAAGACCCAAAGTTACATGATCTGATGTCTTACATCTCCCGACACCATAAGAATACTACATCCCCATTGCACATGGTAGGTTATCATCATTGGTGGACTTGTCTTCCTTCCTACCACTAGCACCTACTACATGGTCACATAGATTACATACATAGTCTACAACCATGGTTACTGGAGGAAACCAGTAGTGTACATTGCTAAGTTTTCTTGAATGACTTAAATTTGGCTCAAAATGTCAGTGCTATTTTTGGCAAAGTTTTATTA
Source organism: Lithobates sylvaticus (assembly GCA_028564925.1). Classification (NCBI taxonomy): domain Eukaryota; kingdom Metazoa; phylum Chordata; class Amphibia; order Anura; family Ranidae; genus Lithobates; species Lithobates sylvaticus. The sequence continues at coordinate 20,644,220 of CM053030.1, read as the reverse complement.
CTGTATTGTATTTTATAATTGTTATTCTGGAATTCAATGATATGGCAGTTTTAGAAATATACGGTATTTTAGATTTATTGGCTAGGTTTAGAGTTTAGACTAAAGTTAAAGTTAATTAATTAATGTAAACCCAACATCTAGTTTAAAACATAGAAAATGTTAATGTATTGTACAGATGTACATTTGTGTAATTTTATTTTTCATTGACATACATTAACTTACATTTTTTACTCCTTGTGTTTCTGACGGACAGTTCTGCAACATTTTCCCCTTCCTGCTCAAGCTGCCATTATTACAAAAGATGGCTTTTAAGGAAACCTCCTACCTGTATAACTTTGTGCTAGATTACATGAAGGAGCACCAACGCACCCTGAAGCCCGAGGCCCCCCGAGATTTGATTGATTCTTTTCTGCTGAAGATGAAAGAGGTAAATACACTGACCCTCATCTTTTAAAGTGTCCTTGATAAGTATTGGCAAAATTGCCATAACCCAGCTAATCACAAATAGGAATGAGCCGAACACCCCCCGGTTCGGTTCGCACCAGAACCTGAGAACGGACCGAAAGTTTGCGTGAACGTTAGAACTCCGTTAAAGTCTATGGGCCTCGAACGTTCGAAATCAAAAGTGCTAATTTTAAAGGCTAATATGCAAGTTATTGTCCTAAAAAGGGTTTGGGGACCCGGGTCCTGCCCCAGGGGACATGTATCAATGCAAATAAAGTTTTAAAAACGGCCGTTTTTCGGGAGCACTGATTTTAATGATGCTTAAAGTGAAAAAAAAAAGTGAAATATTCCTTTAAATATCGTACCTGGGGGGGTGTCTATAGTATGCCTTTAAAATGGCGCATGTTTCCCGTGCTTAGAACAGTCCCTGCACAAAATGACATTTTTAAAGTAATAAAAGTCATTTAAAACTGTTGCGGCTTTAATGTAATGTCTGGTCCCGGCAATATGGATAAAAATCAGTGAGACAAATGGCATGGGTACCCCACCCAAGTCCATTACCTTGTATGGATATTAAGGGGAACCCTGCACCCAAATTAAAAAAAGGAAAGGCGTGGAGCCCCCAGGCCCTATATACTCTGAACAGCAGTATACAGGTGGTGCAAACAAGACAGGGACTGTAGGTTTGATGTTAAGTAGAATCTGTTTGTAATTTTTAACTGATACATTTTTAAAGTGTCGCTCCAGCCAAAACATCTATTTTTAAGCTTTTTGGAAAACATAGGGAAGGGTTATCACCCCTGTAACATTTGTTGTGCTGTCTGTGCACCTCTTCAGAAGATTTCGCCTCACTTTCTGTCCCAATGACAAATGTTTTTGAAAATTTGGGGTTTTTAGTGAAACAAGGATTGGTGATAAAGAATCGGTGGAGAGGAGACACTTTTTTCCCATATCAACCGCGTACACACGGTCGGAATTTCCGATGGAAACTTTTCATCGGATTTTCCAACCGTGTGTATGCCCATCGGTCTCCCAACATTCTGTTCTTCCTCCCAGCTGGCTGAAACTTGTAGTCCCCAATGGTCCGGTTCCAGTGCGAATCCTGGCTTCCACAGACTACAGGTCACAAGAGCCTCTGTTCTCATGTTAGGTCTCTGCTTGCAGCTGCCCTCAGGAAATGATGACACAATGCTCAGACTGAGCACTGGAGGGAAATAAACTCACTGCAGATGTTGTTACCGAATGACCACAATAACGCAAGTAAGTTTAGTCTGCACCTGGCTACATCCTCCCCCCACTTAAAAGCTTTGGTCCTCCAAAGAGGCAATAGCCTCACAGAACATTTACTTACTTGATAATCAAAGTTAAAGTTATCACACAAATTGTAACATCAAACATAACTTAAACTCAACAGGTATTTGCATACTTCCAAATTTGGTTGAAACATTTATATACATGAATAATGAATAAACACAATGTAACTGTGTGATACGCGTCTACCAGGTGCACCTGCTACCCTCCTGTGATGTTTCATCATGTTTTATTGAAGAAAAATAAAGGTATTTTTTGTTACTGCCTTGTGCAGCCACCAATTTCTTCCTCTATATCATTTGCACGGCAGGCGAGCCGAGGCTTGCATCCGTGGGAGAAGTCCTCTCCCCAGCTCACCTCGAATCACTCACCTGGAGCGGCATTTTTCTTTTCCATAACTTAAACTAAACAGGTATTTGAATACTTCCGGATTTTGTTGAAACCATTTATATATACACCTTAGTGGGGTTGCACACACAAAAAAAAAAAATCATAAAAATTCCTAAAAAAACAATTGGACATTTTTTTTTTAACTCACCTCTAAATGCCTGTTGCTAGGGGTTCCCTTGTAATTTGCCTCCTTCAGTGCCTGGGCTGGTGACATCACTTCCCCTCGGCGCAGGAAGGGCTCAGCTCTGCTCCCTCCCTCCTGTCAGTCATCTGGGACACGTGACAGGTCCCAGATGACTGCGCTGCCAATTACGCGCGCACAGCACTGCTCGCGCATGCGTAGTGGGTGCCCGGCTGTGAAGCCACAGCTGGGTGCCCATAGTTACAATGCCGGCACCGCTGAGCGGAGGGGGGGCGTGCTGGACCCTGAAACAGGTAAGTATCCGATTATTAAAAGTCAGCAGCTGCAGTATTTGTAGCTGCTGACTTTAAATTTTTTTTGTTTTAATGGTTACCCCTCTTTAAATTAGCTCATAAATTGGTCTGTTTACAGGCCACGGCTATTGCTGTGGCCCACCCAGTAGTGTCAGCGGGCAGTTTAAGGTCACCCCCTACCCAATGGAAGGTAATAGGATCTGGCATGAGATTCTGTCATTGAAAAGTGGGTATTAGTTCATCGGAGCTTTCACCCTAGAAAAGCGGTTCTCAACTCCAGTCCTCAGGGCCCACTAACAGGCCAGATTTAAATGATTACCTTGGGGAGATGCAGAGTAGAATACTACAATCACTGAGCAGAAAATGATATCACCTGTGATGTATTTCAGTTATCTTGCAAACCTGGCCTGTTAGTGGGTGCTGAGGACTAGGGATGAGCCAAACACCCCCCTGTTCGGTTCGCACCAGAACCTGCGAACAGACCTAAAGCTCATGTGAACTTTAGAACCCTATTAAAGTCTATGGGACTCGAACGTTCAAAATCAAAAGTGCTAATTTTAAAGGCTAATATGCATGTTATTGTCATAAAAAGTGTTTGGGGACCTGTCCCAGGGGACATGTATCAATGCAAAAAAAAAGTTTTAAAAACGGCCGTTTTTTCAGGAGCAGTGATTTTAATAATGCTTAAAGTGAAACAATAAAAGTGTAATATTCCTTTAAATTTTGTACCTGGGGGGTGTATATAGTATGCCTGTAAAAGGGCGTATGTTTCCCGTGCTTAGAACTGTCCCTGCACAAAGTCTCATTTTTGCAGGAAAAAAAGCTATTTAAAGTGGGGTTGCGACCAAAAAAAAAAAATGTGGCTTAAAAATCGTAAAAAAAAAAAATAATTGGAAGAAAACATTTTTTTTACTCACCTCTAAATGCCTGTTGCTAGGGGGTCCCTCGTAGCCTGCCACCTTCATTGCCCGGGCTAAACGTCACTTCCTGTAGGCCCCGCACAGTCATCTGGGACCTGTCATGTGTCCCAGATGAGTGTGCGTCGAATCAAGGCGCGTGGCGCCGCTCGCGCATGCGTAGTGGGTGCCCGGCTGTGAAGCCACAGCCGGGTTCCCAGATTAAGAATGCCAGCGCCTCGAGCGGAGCGGGGAACGAGGGGGGGGGTCTCGTTCCCCGCATCGCTGGACCCCGGGACAGGTAAGTGTCCGATTATTAAAAGTCAGCAGCTGCAGTATTTGTAGCTGCTGACTTTTAATTTTTATTTTTTTGTTGGCACTCCACTTTAAAATCACTAGCTGCTATAATGAATTGCCGTCTCCCATAATACAGAGAACAGTCATTCATTGAAAGTCATTTATAAAAAAAATAAAATAAAAAAATAAAAAGCTTGGGGGTTCCCCCAAATTCAATTACCAGGCCCTTCAGGTCTGCTATGGCTATTAAGGGGAACCCTGCGTCAAGTTTTTAAAAAAAAATGATGTGGGGTTCCCCCTAAATATCCATACCAGACCCTTCAGGTCTGGGATGGATTTTAAGGGGAACACCGCACCAAAAAAAAAAAATGGGGTGGGGTCCCCCTCAAAATCAATACCAGACCCTTATCCGAGCATGCAACCTGGCAGGCCGCAGGAAAAGAGGGGGGGGGACAAGAGCGGCCCCCCTCCCTCCTGAACCGTACCAGGCCACATGCCCTCAACATTGGAAGGGTGCTTTGGGGGTCTGTGACCCCTCAAAGCACCATGTCCCCATGTTGATGGGGACAAGGGCTTCGTTCCCACAACCCTGGCCGTTGGTTATGGGGGTCTGCGGGTGGGGGGCTTATCGGAATCTGGAAGCCCCCTTTAACAAGGGGACCCCCAGATCCCAGCCTCCCCCCCTGTGTGAAATGGTAAGGGGGTACAAAAGTACCCCTACCATTTCACCAAAAAAGTGACAAAAATGTTAAAAATGACAGGAGACGGTCTTTGACAATTCCTTTATTAAAGTCTTCTTTCATCTTCTTTCTTCTGGTCTTCTTCCTTCTTCCTTTCTTCATCCTTCAGTTTCTTCATTTTCTTCTTCCATCTTCTTCTACCTTCTTCTTCCTCTGATCCGCTTCTTCTTGCTCTGGCCTTCTCATCCGGCATATTCTTCTGGGAGTCCCCTTGTTAAAGGGGGCTTCCAGATTCCGATAAGCCCCCTGCCCGCAGACCCCCACAACCAATGGCCAGGGTTGTGGGGACGAGGCCCTTGTCCCCATCAACATGGGGACATGGTGCTTTGAGGGGTCTCAGACCCCCAAAGCACCCTCCCAATGTTGAGAGCATGTGGCCTGGTACGGTTCAGGAGGGAAGGGGGCCGCTCTCGTACCCCCCTCTTTTCCTGCGGCCTGCCAGGTTGCATGCTCGGATAAGGGTCTGGTATGGATTTTGAGGGGGGCCCCACGCCATTTTTTTTTTGGTGCAGGGTTCCCCTTAAAATCTATCCCAGACCTGAAGGGTCTGGTATGGATATTTAGGGGGAACCCCACGTCATTTTTTTTATTTGACGCAGGGTTCCCCTTAATATCCATAGCAGACCTAAGGGCCTGGTAATTGAATTTGGGGGAACCCCCACGCTTTTTTTTTTTTATCAATGACTTTCAATGAATGACTGTTCTCTGTATTACGGGAGCTGGCAATTCATTATAGCCGCGAGTGCTTTTAAATAGCTTTTTTTCTTGCAAAAATTACACTTTGTGCAGGGACAGTTCTAAGCACGGGAAACATGCACCCTTTTACAGACATACTAGACACACCCCCAGGTACGAAATTTAAAGGAATATTACACTTTTGTTTCACTTTAAGCATTATTAAAATCACTGCTCCTGAAAAAACGTCAGTTTTTGCATTGATACATGTCCCCTGGGGCAGGACCCGGGTCCCCAAACACTTTTTATGACAATAACTTGTATATAGGCTTTAAAATTAGCACTTTTGATTTCTCCCATAGACTTTTACAGTGTGTTTGCGGCTTTTCGAATTTGCTGCGAACACCCCAAATTGTTCGCTGAACAGGCGAACAGGCAATGTTCGAGTCGAACATGAGTTCGACTCGAACTCAAAGCTCATCCCTACTGAGGACAGGAGTTGAGAACCACTGCCCTAGAACCTCATAGGTTAGTCTTTTTGGAGGGTTTAGGTTCCTTCTCAACCGGCTAAGTGAGAAGTTGTCAGACACAGATTCAGAGTTCAAGTCCATGTTTCTGGTATTATCAGACTAAAAGGTTCCAAAGGTGGCCAAATTAAATCCAGTTCAGGGAAAGAGAGCCCCGTGATATCGTCATCAGGGTTTGTATACGTCCTGCCTTCATGAGAGTCTCTCATCTTCTGCAAGTGGGATTCCAGCTGCCAAAGGACTGTCTTACCTGGGCTGCAAAAGATCTTCATCATTGAAGTTGATCAGGTCTTCATAGCTCTCTTCTTGAGATGGACTGTCTAAATTTTGACCTCTCCTGCCTTTTCTGTTTTAGGTCAAATTTCTACTTCTGATCCTGCAGACAGAGCTGGTTTCCTGGTTCACCATAGCCAGCAAGGCACTATCTCCTCCTCATTACTGTCATCCTCTGTCACGGCTGATTGGTTATTCTGACTCCCCCAGTGCACCCGGGTTCTAAGAGGTGGTATTTTAGAACCCGGGGTGGGGGGTTGTGGACTGAGGTACTCAGACAGCCTTAGACAGAGTAAGCAGATGATTTTGATGCCACATCTCCAAAGAGCCTGTCGTCCCCTCAGGACGAATTTGGTAGACTGGCAGCCTAGGAAGTTTCTTACAGATAATGTAGGGTTGGAGTCGCCAGCGATCTACCAACTTGTGTTTTCCAGGCACCCCCCAGGTTCATAAACAATACATGATCTCCTGGTTGGAGGACCTACATTTTCATTCTCAGGTTAAAATTATTTTTGTTCCTCTGCTCTCGAAAGGTAGAATTCTCTACTGCTTTCTTATAAGCCTGTTTCAGGTTCTTCCGCAGTCTGTCAAAGTATCCCTTGTAGGAAGCTGGGGATTTATGGTCTGTGGACGTTTCAAAAGCCAGGTCAACTGGAAGACCCCTCTTCCAAATATTAATCTGTAGAGGGAGTACCCGGTGGCATCACTCGTGCTGTTGTACGTGTAGCGCACTACTCCCTTTGCTCACTCCCGATTGACAGTCCATGTTTCCCACAGAAGGTCAATTCCCAGTTTCCTTTGTCAGCTTTACTCCTACTTCCTCCTCCTCGTGGTCCGGCGCATCCCCGCCTGGGACACCCGGTTTCTCCTCTGGACTACATGGCGACTTCTGCTCCCGCTATCCAGCACTGGGGTCCCTGAACCCCCAGGCCTTCAAGCCTGCTCCTGCTATCCAGCACTGGGGTCTCTGAACCCCCAGGCCTTCAAGCCTGCTCCATGCTTTACATCTTGCAATCTCTACTCCGCGGAAGCATGTGACCCCCAGCTTATATGCGAGTCCTGCCCCTGCCAATACAATTTAATGATTAGTCCAGAGCTCTCCACATAAGCTGCCTGCCACTCAGGTCCCAAATCCTGCCTCCCTTCCAGGACTTTTACACTGAAAGGATGAGGGGACTTCCTTGAGCCAGAGTGTAGGTGGCCACACCCGCCTCTATTCTAGCACTCCCATCTCCCAAATAAACAACCAGGCCTAGAAAAAGTGCGAGGCCCTGGCTAAATTTACCTATCAATACCTACAGAAACACATTAAGCACCCACCTAAATGGGGTGGGCGCTACATATGCATGAAAGGTGGCAGCAATGTGGTTACCCCAGTCTTCCCGGGTGGTAGGATTCCCAGCATGTTCAGTAAGGTGCTGAAGGGGTCTCCCTGTGGGTGATATGGAGAGGTTCTGGATTTTTTTATGCCCAGCAGCTGGCATAGCTAGCGCACAAGTTTGCTCTCCAAGTCTCTGCCCTGATTCGAATGGTTCCAAAGGTGGCAAAATTAGATCCAGTTGTACACACGAGTGGATTTTCCGTCGGAAAAAACATCCAAGTTTCTGCTTGGATGGTTTTCGCTCAAGCCTTCCATACACACGGTCACACAAAAGTTCTATGAATTTTCGACCGCCAAGAATGCGGTGACGTACAACACTACGACGAGCTGAGAAAATGAAGTTCAATGCTTCCGAGCATGCATCGAATTGTTTCCGAGCATGTGTAGGAATTTTGCATGTCGGAATTTGTACAGACAATAGGAATTTCGGATCAGAACTTTTTCCGAAACAAAAAATTGAGAACCTGCTCTCAATCTTTTGCTGGCGGAAATGCCGCCAGCAAAAGTCAGATGGAGCATACACACGGTCGCATTTTCCGACCAAAACATCACATCGGTCTTTTGCTGGCAGCATTTCCGATTTTGTGTACGGGGCATAACTCTCTACTTTTAGGTTTTCATATTAGGCCAATAGAACCTATCCCTGACAAATCTAAAGGTCCTATCTGGGCCTAGATGGCCATATTTGTCATGAGGTGCAGCCAGCACAATCTGTCGGTGTTTCTCCGAAATAAATAGTTGCCATTTTTCTTCAGGACCCTCAGAGAGACTCCTTATGTACAACAGTCTGTCTTTCATTTGCAATCTATTCCATTCCAGGTGCACTATTTTGGCATCCATAAGGGTGCTTTTCAGCAGTAGACCAGGGTTCTGTTTGGCCAATGCTTACAAATTTAACCAACACAGCAAATCCTCACTCTTTTATTTCTTCAGATCTCCCCTGGACAACTGAGGAAGCTCTTCACTTCTCACTTGGGTCAAGTCACAGAAACACTTTGGTATCCCAGAAGGGATGGCTTCTATGTGTTCGACTCTAAAGCCCCATACACACGGTCGGACAATCCGCAGACCAGGTCCGTCGGATCATGTCCGTCGTACTTTGTCCGATGTTGGTTTTGCGTACACACGGTCGGACAAAGTTGTCGGAAAATCCGATCATTCTGAACGTGGTGACGTTTGTTGCCTACGACGGGACAACGTAGAGGCTAGTAGCCAATAGCTTTGGTCTTGTAATGTGATCTGAGCATGCGTAGCACTTTGTCCGGTCGGACAACCGTACACACGATCGGGTTTGGTGTGATCGGACCGGGTTGACGGCAAATCTTTCCAGCAGGAGATAAGACTTTGTCCGTCGGACAAACCGACGAACACTGTCCGATGGTGCATACACACGGTCTGATTTTTCAACAACCTTGTCCGATCGGACAAAATCCATGAAAAAGTCCGACCGTGTGTATGGGGCTTAACAGTTCCTTTGATTCTCTGGGCAATGTCCTGACACAGACCTTGCACTCCTTTCAAGGTCACAAAGGTCCAGTCTTCTGACTCTCTGACTAATCGGTGAGGCCTCCGTGATGAAGCATCAACATCTGTTTCCTGACCCAAGCTGGTACTTCAGGCTGAACTGAAACGCAGACAGGGCCGCCAACCATCGGTGCCCAGTTGCATCCAGCTTGGCTGAGGACAACAAGTACTAAAAGGATTGTTATCCATTTTGACCACGAAAAAGGCTCTGTAACGATAGTGCTTCAATTTGTCCACTACAGTCCACTTCAGGGCTAAAAAACTCCAGCTTGTTCTCAGGATAGTTCTCCTATTGAGTCAAGCTCCAACTCACATATGCTATGGACCTGAGTCCACCTTCCTGTTCTTGGTACATAACTCCACCCAGTCCCTAGCATCCACATGAAGCTCATAGGGCTTGGCTTGGTTTGCATAGGCCAACACTGCCTAGGTCAACACTGGTGCTTCTGTGAGGCTTCTCATGAGGTTTTGAAAAGCCTTTTCACAGTGGAGAGTCCATTGCTCTTGTATAGACTACCCCTTGCCTTGCCTTACTCAGTTTTCGGCCTTCATCCTTTACCTAGGCCTGGAGCACCTTGTTAAGTGGCCGAGCAATCTTCACAAAGTTCGCCACAAACCTCTGGTAATAGAAGCAAAATCCAAGGAAAGATCGCAGCTCCATCACAGTCCTCGTATGGAGCCAAGTAGTGACCACCTCCAGCTTCTTCAGGTCTGTAGCGATGCCCCGCACAGAGATGACATGTCCCAGGTAGGTGACAGGGGTTTGGGATAACTGCCACTTTTCTAACAACAACTTCAGCCCCTCTTCATGAAGCCTCTCAGCAAGACTTTCTCAAGCCTTGCTTCATGCTCTTCCAGGGTTCTCCTGAAGACAATAATGTTGTCCAAGTACACCAAGACCTCAATCTAGTTCATGTCCATGACTGTATGCTCCACCAGCTGCTGAAATGTGGCTGCATCCTGTTGATTTCATAGAACCTCAGTGGACACATAAAAGCCGTCTTCTCCCTATCATCGGGGTGCATAGGGATCTGGTAGTAACTTCCTCTTTAGGTCCAGCACACTAAACCACCTTGCCCAGGTCAGGCACCGAAGAGCATCTTCAATACGAGGGGTGGTGTATTGATTAGGGATAGTCCTTCTGTTCAAGGTTTGGAAGTCAATGCACATTTACAGCGTTCCCTTCTTCTTTCTCACCACCATGATAGGTGAAGCATGAGGGCTTCTGGACTCCCAGATGACTCCTGACTTTTTCAGCTCAGCCAGCTGCTCCCTGGGGTCTTTTAGGTCACTAAGTCGAACTCGCCGGGCTCTCTCTCTTGGAAGCTTTGTCCTCCTGTAACCGTTTACGGGGGTGAGCAATCAAAGTTGTTCCTGGAGAACATCTTCTTCCACCTGGAAAACTGATTTCAGACTCTTTCCTGCCACTCAAGAGCTAATATTTTGAAGGAAGAAAGAAGCTCTTCTCTCAGTTCTCCATTGTCTTCCCTCCCAGCCATCTCTGCCGTAGTGATCAGGTTAGCTGAACTCACTCGCCCAATCAGCATATGGGCCCCTATCATAACTGGGTGAGCCGTGAAATTCTGGAGACTGACTGGCACCTTCCCCCCACTCCGGGACAAGGCTTTGGTGGGTACTATCTCAGGAACCAATTCCACCCCTGCTTCACTCCGTCATGTGTCTGTCTCCAGAACAACAAAAGTGCCTGGCTGATCCCAATTCAACTAGATGGTAGCCTTCATATAGACTATCTCACCTGGCTTCAACTCCTTCTGTTTGGCCTCAGCTCCATAGTTTTCTCACCCCTTCAACTGGGCCTTCTGTTCTTGAACCACTCGCTCAAAGGCTTTATGTAGTTGAGGGCGTATGCTTCTAAGCCCCGAATCTTCCTCCTCTGTGTCAGAAACCATGAATCAGACTGAGACAGAAGTACAATTAAATCACACTTGTTTAATAATAATAATAATAATAGTAATAATAATAATAATAAAAAGGTAAACAGAGTAAATTTTGTAAATTTTGTCAAAACATAGCCAGAGTTCAGGAACCAGAACGAATAGTCAGACAAGCCAAAATGTCAGGGAGCCTGAGATGAGCATAGCAGAACAGCAAGTAGGATCTGGAGCAAGGAAGGTCAGCCAAGCAAGTCTTTAACAGGAACACAGGAGAGTGTCTCTAGAGATGTGACCAAGGCGAAGGCAGAGATCATCTGGGCTGGACGGCTTAATTATGCAGTACTGACGTGCAGGATATCATCAACAGGTGAGTCACTGTGGAGAGAAATGATCCGACAGCTGAGTGGCAAGCTTTGAGAAGGAAGGGCTGAGCCCAGCCCTGACAGTACCCCCTCCTCAATGACCCCTCCCCCTCGGAGGACCACCAGGCTTGAGGGGAAAACATCTATGGAAATCACGGAGGAGGACAGGGACATGTACATCCGAGGATGAGACCCAAGAGCGCTCCTCTAGACTGTACCCTTTCCAATGCACCAGGTACTGTATGCACCCACAGAACCTACGGGAAGTCAACAATGGACTGTACTTCATACTCCTCATGGTTCTCAACCTGTACAGGGTGAGGAATGCAGGGAAAGGAGGACAATGATAGCAGGTGGGACTTTATATGATGCATGCAGTCTCAGGGACAACAAACTATCAATAGTAAAAATATAAATCTGTTTATTTGGGTACAATAGGACCATGATTAACAAGATAGGAACAATAATTGATAGTGGTAGTATAACCCATACATTTTATCTATATACACATACATGTTGGTTATTAACATATCAAAGCAATAACTACAATAATTGAAATGACCTCTCAATTCTCTAATCTGCCAGGTATATTGGGAAAGAGACCCTGGTTCCTAAACCCCAAAATTGGTATAAAATAGGACATGATCCTTAAAAATAATTTGTTGGTGTTTGGTGTTACCACTCATCAGGAGTAAGCACGTGATAATGATCTGAAATGAAATACATAATTGTCCAATAAAAAGACAAAAAGCAGTGCCTTCTAAGCGTAGCAATTAAAACTGTTTCATTTAGAAAATAAATAGGTGAAAACACACTCACAAACAAGTGATGGATTTGGGCATGTCTTATAATAACATCATCTGCGCTGTCCCGGAGGGGAACGCTGTCTGGTGCCTGATGTAGGTGGCTGGGATGTCTGTGTGTCCTCCCTTGGGCCGATCACAGCAGTGGAACTCATGTTCAGGGTCGTCGGGATGAAATTCAGCACACACAGAAGTGTCATCACTTCTAGTTACAGGGTCAGCGGGGCGGTGCACACGTTCAAAGCATGCATGCTTCTTCCTCAGGCTCTCCATGTCAGGGAAATACCGTACTTCAGCGCCAGGTTCCAAGAATGCGCACGCACGGTAGAGCGGCTCAGCAAACAGTACAGGTACGCCGGGTTGCGGGTGCGCATGCGCGGGTTCACGGCGCTCGGGTATCTGATACAGCTCATCCAGTGCGGCTCACCGCTATGCGCGGCGCTGACAGAGGACGAGTGCGCATGCGCACTCGTCCGGGTATCCCACCTGACCACTTACCTGGCCTATAAAAGGCCTTCCCTTTCCCTTCACTAATCGCTGGTTTGTTGTCTCTACTTCCTGAGTCTTGGCTCCAGTCCCTGTATCCAGTATCCTGTATCCAGTACCTTGTATCCAGTACCTTGTATCCAGTACCTTGTATCCAGTATCTTGTATCCTGTATCTGCCTGACTACTTGTGCCTGACTTGGAACCTGCTTGACCACCGCTGCTGTTACCTGTGTTTGACCCCTGGCCTGTCTCCCGGATACCTCTTCTGCCTGATTACCTGTGCTTGACCCTCGGCCTGCTTGCTGGACATTCTCTGAGTTACTTACCTGTGTTTGACCCCTGGCCTGCTTCCTGGATACCTCTTCTGCCTGATCACCTGTGCTTGATCCTCGGCCTGCTTGCTGGACATTCTCCGAGTTACTTACCTGTGTTTGACCCCTGGCCTGCTTCCTGGATACCTCTTCTGCCTGATTACCTGTGTTTGACCCTCGGCCTGCCCACTGGACATTCTCGGAGTTACTTACATGTGTTTGACCCTCGGCCTGCCTACTGGACATTCTCTGAGTTTACTACCTGTGTTTGACCCCTGGCTTGCTTCCTGGACATTCCTCTGCCTGATCTATTGTGTTTGACCCTCGGCCTGGCGTTTTGGACTTCCAGTTCTCATATGCACCTAAGGGTCTTCTTCCAGTACATGTTCTGGTACCTACACAGCCTCTGCCTCTTCATGGTCCTGCCAGGTGTCTACTTCCAGTGCAGCATCAGCCTCTCCTGGTCAACGTCGCTACTGCACACCACCTGCAACACACCTGCTGGCAACCCGTGCATCTTTGTGCCCGGTGACCTCTGTACCCACTCCAGAGGCATCGTGCACCTAGTCGCAAGGGGAGCAGCTCTCAGCATTTCGGCCCGGGTGAGTACCTGTGACACTCCAGCTTTCACCTAAGAACTGTACTTGAGTCACCTCTATCAGAGGGCGCTGCCTCTGCAGGTTATTACAAAAGTTCTTTGGTGTGGGCCTTTTTGAGACGAGTGCATCAGATCGCACCGCTGCTATTTGCAACATATGTCTCAAGCGTATCTCGCGTGGCCAAAACATCAGCCGCTTGGGCACCAAAAGCATGACCAGACATATGTTGACCTGCCATGCAGCTCGTTGGCAAGGGCACATTAAAGACCCACACCAAAGAACAAAGCGGACCTCTCCTTGCTCCTCATCAGCTGGGATCTCCAACCCCACTATACCTTCAGTCCTCTCTGAAAGCTGCACTGAGAGGAATGAAGGTGTAGAATTAGGTGTGTCACAGCCAAGTACTTGCGGGCACTCTGCTAGCAGTACACCGACGTCCGATTGTACCAGGCAAATTTCCCTGCCCCAGCTGCTGGACCGTCTAAAGAAGTTTACTCCCAGCCATCCAAAAGCCCAGCGGTTGAATGCTAGCTTGGCTAAATTGCTAGCACTTCAACTGCTGCCTTTTCAGTTGATAGACTCGGCCCCCTTCCGTGAGTTTGTTCAATGTGCGGTTCCTCAGTGGCAGGTTCCCAAACGCCACTTTTTCTCATGGAAGGCGATTTCGGCTCTCTACCGACATGTGGAAGGCAATGTCTTGGCCACGCTGGACAGGGCCGTCAGCAGTAAGGTGCATATTACCGCTGACTCATGGTCCAGCAGGCATGGACAGGGACGTTACCTGTCTTTCACGGTCCATTGGGTCACTCTTTTGGCAGCTGGGAAGGATGCAGGACAAGGTGCAGTAGTGTTTGAGGTTGTTCCGCCACCACGCCTCCAAAATGCTACTACTGGTTGTGACACACCTCTCTCCTCCACCCCCTCCTCTTCTTCGAGTGCTCTGTCCTCGGAACCAGCGGTGCTCCGTAGGCGTCCAAGGGGCTACACAAGTACGCCATGCCGTGCTTGCGCTGGTGTGTTTGGGGGACGGGGGCCACACTGGGGCAGAGGTTCTGTCAGCTCTGCAGGGGTAGGCCGAGAGGTGGTTGACGCCACGCCAGCTTAAGCCAGGAATGGTGGTTTGTGACTATGGCACCAACCTCCTCTCTACCCTGCGTCAGGGACAGCTGACCCATGTGCCCTGTATGGCTCACGTCCTTAACCTGGTGGTGCAGCGGTTCTTGGGCAGGTACCCAGTCTTACAGGATGTCCTGAGGCAGGCCAGGAAAGTCTGTGTGCATTTCCGCCGATCATATAATGCCAGTGCTCGGCTGGCTGAGCTGCAAAAAGAGTTGAACCTGCCCAAGAACTGCCTTATATGTGACATGCCCACCAGGTGGAACTCAACGTTGGCCATGCTGTAGCGACTGCACACGCAGCAGAGGGCCATCAATGAGTACCTGTGCGACTACGGCACCAGGACAGGGTCAGGGGAGCTCGGATTTTTTTCCCCACGCCAGTGGAGCATGATCAGGGATGCATGCACTGTCCTGTCACCATTTGAGGAGGCCACGAGGATGGTGAGCAGTGACAGTGCATGCATCAGTGACACTGTACCTCTTGTCCACCTGCTGGAGCATACGCTGCGTGGAATAATGGACAGGGCACTTGAGGCAAAACAGAGGCAGGAAGAGGAGGACTTCCTTGCCTCTCAAGCCCCCCTTTATCCAGACAGTGTTCCTTCTCTCCCACCCATCACACAGGAAGAGGAGGAGGAGGATTGTGTCAGCATGGAGGTGGAGCCTGGCACTCAGCATCAGCAGCAGCAGGCTTTTAGGGATGATTTACAGTCCCAAGAAACCAGTGGACTTGTACGTGGCTGCGGATCATATCGTCCTAAGTGACCCAGAAGACTCCAGACCGAATGCCTCAGCTAACCTACGTTGTATGGCCTCCCTGATCTTGCAAAGCCTGCGGAAGGATCCTCGTATTCTTCGGATCAAGGAGAGGGACCATTACTGGCTGGCCATTCTCCTTGATCCACGGTACAAGGGTAAGGTTGCGGACCTTATCTTGCCGTCGCAGAGGGAGCAGAGGATGAGACATCTCCGGGAGGCCTTGCAGAAAGGTCTGTGCAATGCGTTCCCAGAGACTGGGAGGTTACAAACTCCTGGTCCTGGACAACGAGTTGCTGAGGCTTCGGTCAGTAGCAGAAGGAGCGGTGGGGAAGGTGGACGTCTGACCGATACGTTCAGACAATTTTTTAGTCCGCAGCCCCAAGGTATGATCGGTTCCAGCAACCATCGCCAGCGTCTGATATACATGGTGCAGGAATACCTAGGGGCAAGGTCAGACTTGGACACCTTTCCCACCGAAAATCCTCTGGCTTACTGGGTCTTGAGGATGGATAACTGGCCAGAGCTTGCACAGTATGCAATTGAGCTACTGGCCTGTCCTGCATCCAGAGTTCTTTCGGAACGCACATTCAGTGCTGCTGAAGGTTTTGTCACCGATCACAGGGTGTGCCTGTCCACCGACTCGGTTGATCGACTGACTTTCATAAAGATGAATCAGTCTTGGATCACCACCAGCTACCAGGCACCTGAAGCTGATATAACAGAATAATTTATTTTGAAATGTCACATCCCTTCAAGACTGCCTATGCTGATGCTGAGTGACTGTCCTGTTATGTTCACTGACTATCCTCTTCCTCCTCAATAATCCTGATGATAGCTTGGAAGAACATTTTTGTTTCTGGGTGCCACCACCAGTGGCTAAGTCCCAATTTTTCAGCCCCTGTTTAACAGGGGCGTGTAATTACAAATTCTATGCAATGCTTTGCAACAGGTCTCATTGCTGTGCTCCAAGTACAGTATCTGTGAGGGGTTGCAGTGTTGAGGCACCAGTGCCTAAGGCCTAATTTTTCAGCCCCTGTTTAACAGGGGCATGTAATTACAATTTTGCAACAGGTCTGATTGCTGTGCTCCAAGTACAGTATCTGTGAGGGGTTGCAGTGTTGTGGCACCAGCACCAGTGCCTAAGGCCCAATTTTTCAGCCCCTGTTTAACAGGGGCGTGTAATTACAATTTTTTATGCAATGCTTTGCAACAGGTCTGATTGCTGTGCTCCAAGTACAGTGTCTGTGAGGGGTTGCAGTGTTGTGGCACCACCACCACCACCACCACCAAAGGCCCAATTTTTCTGCCCCTGTTCAACAGGTGCATGCAATTACAATTCTTGATCTAATAATTCAGAGCAGGGCCCATTCCTGTGCCCACCAAGAGTAGCTGTGAGGGCCTACAGTGTTGTGGCAACACCAACATCTAATGGGGCAAATTTCTGTAGAATATATACGGCAGGCCCCTACTTTCAAACATCCAACTTAGAAACAACTCCTACTTGCAAACGGAAGGAGAAAACAGGAAGTGAGAGGAAATCTACCCCTAGGAAGGAAAATTCTATCCTGTTAGATTTAATTTGGGAAAAGGGTATCTCCTCTCTACTGATGCTTTATCACCATTCCTTGTTTCAATAAAAAACACACTTTTCCAAAAACATTTGTCATTGGGACGGAAAGTGAGGTGAAATGTTTTGAACAGGTGCACAAATATTACAGGGGCAAATTTACCTGTTCAAAATTACAAACAGATTCTACTTAAGAACAAACTTACAGTCCCTGTCTTGTTTGCACCGCCTGTTTACTGCTGTTCAGAGTATAAAGGGTTTTAGGTATAGGGTTTTATTTTGGGTGCGGGGTTCCCCTTAACCCCTTTCAGACCGGACCATTATGCAGCCTTAAGACCAGAGGACTTTTTACAATTTCGCACTGCACTGGTTTAACTGGTAATTACGCGGTCATGCAATGTTGTACCCAAACAAAATTTGCGTCCTTTTCTTCCCACAAATAGAGCTTTCTTTTGATGGTATTTGATTGCCTCTGCAATTTTTGTTTTTTGCGCTATAAATGGAAAAAGACCGAAAATTTTGAAAAAAATTATATTTTCTACTTTTTGTTATAAGAAAAATCCAATAAACTCAATTTTAGTCATACTTTTAAGCCAAAATGTATTCAGCCACATGTCTTTGGTAAAAAAAAAGTCAATAAGCGTATATTTATTAGTTTGCGCAAAAGTTATAGCGTCTACAAACTAGGGTACATTTTCTGGAATTTACGCAGCTTTTAGTTTATGACTGCCTATCTCATTTCCTGAGGTGCTAAAATGGCAGGGAAGTACAAAACCCCCCCAAATGACTCAATTTTGGAAAGTAGACACCCTAAGGAAATTGCTAAGAGGCATGTTGAGCCCATTGAATATTTTATTTTTTGTCCCAAGTGATTGAATAATGCCAAAAAAAAAAAAAATGTTTACAAAAAGTTGTCACTAAATGATATATTTCTCACACATGCCACGGGCATATGTGGAATTTCACCCCAAAATAAATTGTGCTGCTTCTTCTGAGTACGGGGATACCACATGTGTGGGACTTTTTGGGAGCCTATCCGTGTACGGGACCCCGAAATCCAAGCCCCGCCTTCAGGATTTCTAAGGGCGTAAATTTTTGATTCCACTCCTCACTACCTATCACTACCTATTACAGTTTTGAAGGCCATAAAATGCCAAGATGGCACAAACCCCCCCCCCCCCCCCAAATGACCCCATTTTGGAAAGTAGACACCCCAAGCTATTTGCTGAGAGGCATGTTGAGTCCATGGAATATTTTATATTTTGCCACAAGTTTCGGGAAAAATGACAAACTTTTTTTTTTTTTTGCCCAAAGTTGTCACTAAATGATATATTGCTCACACATGCCATGGGCATATGTGGAATTACACCCCAAAATACATTCTGCTGCTTCTCCTGAGTACGGGGATACCACGTGTGTGGGATTTTTTGGAAGCCTATCCGTGTACGGGACCCCGAAAACCAAGCACTGCCTTCAGGATTTCTAAGGGCGTAAATTTTTGATTTCACTCCTCACTACCTATCACTACCTATCACAGTTTTGAAGGCCATAAAATGCTCAGATGGCACAAAACCCCCCCAAATGACCCCATTTTGGAAAGTAGACACCCCAAGCTATTTGCTGAGAGGCATGTTGAGTCCATGGAATATTTAAAATTTTGCCACAAGTAGCGGGAAAAATTACAAACTTTTTTTTTTTTTTTTGCCCAAAGTTGTCACTAAATTATATATTGCTCACACATGCCATGGGCATATGTGAAATTACACCCCAAAATAAATTCTGCTGCTTCTCCTGAGTACGGGGACACCACATGTGTGGGACTTTTTGGGAGCCTATCCGTGTACGGGACCCCGAAATCCAAGCACCGCCTTCAGGATTTCTAAGGGTGTAAATTTTTGATTTCACTTCTCACTACCTATCACTACCCATCACAGTTTTGAAGGCCATAAAATGCCAAGATGGCACAAAACCCCCCACAAATGACCCCATTTTGGAAAGTAGACACCCCAAGATATTTGCTGAGAGGCATGTTGAGTCCATGGAATATTTTATATTTTGCCACAAGTTGCGGGAAAAATTACAAACTTTTTTTTTTTTTTTTGCCCAAAGTTGTCACTAAATGATATATTGCTCACACATGCCATGGGCATATGTGGAATTACACCCCAAAATACATTATGCTGCTTCTCCTGAGTACGGGGATACCACGTGTGTGGGATTTTTTGGGAGCCTATCCATGTACGGGACCCCGAAAACCAAGCACCGCCTTCAGGATTTCTAAGGGCGTAAATTTTTGATTTCACTCCTCACTACCTATCACTACCTATCACAGTTTTGAAGGCCATAAAATGCCCAGATGGCACAAAACCCCCCCCCCCAAATGATCCTATTTTGGAAAGTAGACACCCCAAGCTATTTTCTGAGAGGCATGGTGAGTATTTTGCAGCTCTCATTTTTTTTTGAAAATGAAGAAAGAAAAGAAAAATGTATTTTTTTTTCTTTTTTCAATTTTCAAAACTTTGTGACAAAAAGCGAGATCTGCAAAATACTCACCATACCTCTCAGCAAATAGCTTGGGGTGTCTACTTTCCAAAATGGGGTCATTTGGGGGTATTTTGTGCCATCTGGGCATTCCATGGCCTCTGAAACTGTCATAGGCAGTGAGGAGTAAATTCAAAAATTCACACCCTTCGAAATCCTGAAGGTGGTGCTTGGTTTTTGGGGTCCCGTACGTGGCTAGGCCCCCTAAATGTCTCACGCATGTGGTATCCCCGTACTCAGGAGAAGCAGCAGAATGTATTTTGGGGTGTAATTCCACATATGCCCATGGCATGTTTGAGCAATATATCATTTAGTGACAACTTTGTGCAAAAAATAAATAAATAAATAATAATAATTATTTTTCCCGCAACTTGTGTCAAAATATAAAATATTCCATGGACTCGACATGCCTCTCAGCAAAAAGCTTGGGGTGTGTACTTTCCAAAATGGGGTCTTTTGGGGGGTTTTGAACTGTCGTGGCATTTTATGCACAACATTTAGACGCTTATGTCACACATTACCCACTCTTCTAACCACTTGAAGACAAAGCCCTTTCTGACACTTTTTGTTTACATGAGAAAATTATTTTTTTTTGCAAGAAAATTACGTTGAACCCCCAAACAATATATATTTTTTTAAAGCAAAGGTCCTACAGATTAAAATGGTGGGTGTTTCATTTTTTTTTTCCACTCAGTATTTGCGCAGCGATTTTTCAAACGCATTTTTTTTTGGAAAAAACACACTTTTTTCAAGTTTAATGCACTAAAAATTGCGCAGAAACGTGCAGCGGTGACAAACTACATACATTTTTTAAAAGCATTTAAACGCCTTTACAGGTTACCACTTTAGATTTACGGAGGAGGTCTACTGCTAAAATTACTGCCCTCGATCTGACCTTCGTAGTGATACCTCACATGCATGGTTCAATTGCTGTTTACATATGACGCCAGACCGACGCTTGCGTTCGCCTTTGCGCGAGAGCAGGGGGGGGGACAGGGGTGCTTATTTTTATTTTTTTTTATTATTGATTTTGCTTTTTTATTTTATTTTTCAACTGTTCCTTTTATTTATATATATATATTTTTTATAATTTTTTATTGTTATCTCAGGGAATGTAAATATCCCCTATGATAGCAATAGGTAGTGACAGGTACTCTTTTTTGAAAAAATTGGGGTCCATTAGACCCTAGATCTGTCCTCTGCCCTCAAAGCATCTGACCACACCAAGATCGGTGTGATAAAATACTTTCCCAATTTCCCAATGGCGCTGTTTATATCCGGCGAAGTATAAGTCATGAAATGCTCGTAGCTTCCGGTTTCTTAGGCCATAGAGATGATTGGAGCCATTCTGGTTTCTGATCAGCTCTATGGTCAGCTGGCGGAACCACCGGCTGCATTCTCAGGTTCCCTGTTGGGACAGGAGAGCCAGAGAAAACCATGGAAGACGGTGGGAGGGGGGGCATTCCCTCCCACTGCTTGTAAAAGCAGTTTAGAGACTAACTAGCCACTAGGATTGCTTTTACATGAAAGCCGACCGCTGGTTGAAAAAAATTTTACCAAGATAATACCTAAACCCACCGGCATCATTCTGGTATAACCACTCAAAGTCCAGCAACATACCAGTACGTTGCTGGCCCTTGCTTGGCATATATTGTAATCTTTTTTTTAATGCAGCCTGTGGGTTGAACGAAATAAAAAAGATTGATCAGTGGGTATGCCCAACATTAGAATACCTCCCTTCATCCACCCACTTCTAATGATGGACATACATGCACCATTTTGTTTTTAACTGTGGTGGTGAAATCACCTCCAACAGCGCTGGAGTCACGGATTTATGTATAGTGGGAGCAAACGCTGTTGCTGTCAAGATAAATAAATCCGCGCTGCAGCTGAATGGCGTACCTGCTAAGCAAATTATGGTTAACAATAAAACAAAGTAACATTACAGTATAACAGTAAGACTTACCATACCTGCAAAGCAAATACCAAAAAAAACATAGTAAAAAATAAACATTTTTTAACGCAACCTGTGCCTAAAATATATATATGCCGAAGCATGGGGGCATCCTCCCGCAAAAAAGTTATGCCGCATACACATGGTCGGACTTTTCCACGGGCAAGCCTCCGCCGGAATTTCGACCGTATGTAGGCGGCATTAGGAGGAAATCGCTCCTCCGCCCCTGCTGCCCCCATGCTTCGGCATATATGCTCTTTTTTTTTAACTGTGGTGGTGAAATCACCTCCTACAGCGTTGGAGTCACGGATTTATGTATTGTGGGAGCAAACGCTGTTGCTATCAAGATAAATAAATTCATGCTGCAACTGAATGGCGTACCTGAAAACCAAAAAATGGTTAACAATAAAACATTGCAGAATAGACATGGGAACTGTCAAAAAATTTGTTTTGTTTCGTTTCGTCCCGTTTCGTATATAAAAAAATTCGTAATTCGTGTACGAAATTCCGTTCGAATTCGTACGAAATACGAAATTCGGACGAATCATAATTTTTTTCCGAATCGTTAGTAAAGTTACGAATCGTTACGAATCGTTACGAATCGTTAACGCGGCTAATGAATTGTTGGTTCTCATAACACAGAGAACAATTCGAATCCAACTACAAATATCGAATTTCAATTTCAAGTTACGAATCGTTACGAATAGTTACGAATCGTTAGTAAATCCAACTACAAATATCGAATTTCAACTAATATGAAAGAAATTCTAATAGCGGATATAACGAATGCTTCGAATGAATTTGAGATTCAGTATATCTAATATAGAGAACTGTTCCTGCACAAAGTGTCATTTTTGCAGGAAAAAAAGCTATTTAAAATCACTTGCGGCTATTGCCGGCAAATGAATTGTCGGCTCCATAACACAGAGAACAGTCATTCATTGATATAAAAAAAAAGCGTAGGGGTCCCCCCAAATTCAATAACCAGGCCCTTCAGGTCTGGTATGGATATTAAGGGGGACCCCAGCCAAAAAAAAAAAATGGCGTGGGGGTCCCCCCCAAATATCCATACCAGACCCTTCAGGTCTGGGATGGATTTTAAGGGGAACCCCGGCCAAAAAAAAAAAAAAAAATGGCGTGGGGTCCCCCTCAAAATCCATACCAGACCCTTTATCCGAGCACGCAACCTGGCAGGCCGCAGGAAAGGAGCGGGGGGGACGAGAGCGGCCCCCCCTCCCGCCTGAACCGTACCAGGTCACATGCCCTCAACATTGGGAGGATGCTTTGGGGGTCTGAGACCCCCAAAGCACCTTGTCCCCATGTTGATGAGGACAAGGGCCTCTTCCCCACAACCCTGGCCATTGGTTGTGGGGGTCTGCGGGCGGGGGGCTTATCGGAATCTGGAAGCCCCCTTTAACAAGGGGACCCCCAGATCCCGCCCCCCCCTGTGTGAAATGGTAAGGGGGTACAAAAGTACCCCTACCATTTCACCAAAAAAGGTGACAAAAATGGTAAAAATGACAGGAGACGGTCTTTGACAATTCCTTTATTAAAATCTTCTTTCTTCTTTCTTCATCCTTCGGTTTCTTCATCTTCTCCTTCCGTCATCTTCTTCCATCTTCTTCTTCCTTCGATTCGCTTCTTCTTCCTCCGGTCTTCTCGTCCTTCTCGTCCGGCGTCGTCCTTCTCGTCCGGCATCGGCGTCTCTTCTCGCAGGCCGCTCCTCGCTGACAGGTCTTTTATAACGAAGGCACCTGGTAACCCTGCCCCCTCTGACGCACAGGGACGTCATGTGGAATTCCCTATGGCTTTCCCCATGATGTCAGAGGGGGGGCGGGGTCACCAGGTGCCTTCGTTATAAAAGACCTGTCAGCGGAGCGGAGCCTCACAGAGCGGGAGCCTCCCATTGCGAGGAGCGGCCTGCGAGAAGAGACGCAGACGCCGATGCCGGACGAGAAGGACGAGAAGGACGACGCCGGACGAGAAGGACGAGAAGACCGAAGGAAGAAGAAGCGAATCGAAGGAAGAAGAAGATGGAAGAAGATGACGGAAGGAGAAGATGAAGAAGGAAGACCAGAAGAAAGAAGATTTTAATAAAGGAATTGTCAAAGACCGTCTCCTGTCATTTTTACCATTTTTGTCACCTTTTTTGGTGAAATGGTAGGGGTACTTTTGTCTTAGACCCCCAAAGCATCCTCCCAATGTTGAGGGCATGTGACCTGGTACGGTTCAGGCGGGAGGGGGGGCCGCTCTCGTCCCCCCCTCCTTTCCTGCGGCCTGCCAGGTTGCTTGCTCGGATAAGGGTCTGGTATGGATTTTGAGGGGGACCCTACGCCATTTTTTTTTTTTTTTTTGGCTGGGGTCCCCCTTTATATCCATCCCAGACCTGAAGGGCCTGGTTATTGAATTTGGGGGGACCCCTACGCTTTTTTTTATCAATGACTTCAATGAATGACTGTTCTCTGTATTACGGATCAGACAATTCATTTGCCGGCAATAGCCGCAAGTGATTTTAAATAGTTTTTTTTTCCTGCAAAAATGACACATTGTACAGAGACAGTTCTCTATATTAGATATAATAGATATACTGAATCTCGAATCATTTGAAGCATTCATTATATCCGCTATTATAATTTCTTTCATATTAGTTGAAATTAGATATTTGTTAGTTGTGGTATTCGAATTGTTCTCTGTATTACAGGAATCGGCAATTAGCCGCGATTGATTTTAAATGTCTTTTTTTCCTGCAAAAATGACACATTGTACAGAGAGAGTTCTAAGCACGGGAAACCTGCGCCCCTTCATAGGCATACTATAGAGTATATAGTATATAGAAGGGGGCAGGTTTCCCGTGCTTAGAACTCTCTCTGTACAATGTGTCATTTTTGCAGGAAAAAAAGACATTTAAAATCACTCGCGGCTAATTGCCGATTCCCATAATGGAGAGAACAATTCGAATACAACAACTAACAAATATCTAATTTCAACTAATATGAAAGAAATTATAATAGCGGATATAACGAATGCTTCGAATGATTCGAGATTCAGTATATCTATTATATCTAATATAGAGAACTGTCTCTGTACAATGTGTAATTTTTGCAGGAAAAAAAAAACTATTTAAAATCACTTGCGGCTATTGCCGGCAAATGAATTGTCGGATCCGTAATACAGAGAACAGTCATTCATTGAAGTCATTGATAAAAAAAATGCGTAGGGGTCCCCCCAAATTCAATAACCAGGCCCTTCAGGTCTGGTATGGATATTAAGGAGGACCCCAGCCAAAAAAAAAAAAAAAAAATGGCGTAGGGTCCCCCTCAAAATCCATACCAGACCCTTGAGGTCTGGGATGGATTTTAAGGGGAACCCCAGCCAAAAAAAATGGCGTGGGGGTCCCCCATAAAATCCATACCAGACCCTTATCCGAGCACGCAACCTGGCAGGCCGCAGGAAAAGAGGGGGGGACGAGAGCGCCCCCCCTCCCGCCTGAACCGTACCAGGCCACATGCCCTCAACATTGGGAGGATGCTT
This sequence comes from Lithobates sylvaticus, assembly GCA_028564925.1. NCBI lineage: Eukaryota > Metazoa > Chordata > Amphibia > Anura > Ranidae > Lithobates > Lithobates sylvaticus. Next base: position 20,619,399 of record CM053030.1, on the reverse strand, counting down.
TGGGGGTCTGAGACCCCCAAAGCACCTTGTCCCCATGTTGATGAGGACAAGGGCCTCTTCCCCACAACCGTGCCCGGTGGTTGTGGGGGTCTGCGGGCGGGGGGCTTATCGGAATCTGGAAGCCCCCTTTAACAAGGGGACCCCCAGATCCCGGCCCCCCCCTGTGTGAAATGGTAAGGGGGTACAAAAGTACCCCTACCATTTCACCAAAAAAGGTGACAAAAATGGTAAAAATGACAGGAGACGGTCTTTGACAATTCCTTTATTAAAATCTTCTTTCTTCTTTCTTCTTTCTTCTGGTCTTCCTTCTTCATCTTCTCCTTCCGTCATCTTCTTCCATCTTCTTCTTCCTTCGATTCGCTTCTTCTTCCTCCGGTCTTCTCGTCCTTCTCGTCCGGCGTCGTCCTTCTCGTCCGGCATCGGCGTCTCTTCTCGCAGGCCGCTCCTCGCAATGGGAGGCTCCCGCTGTGTGAGGCTTCGCTCCGCTGACAGGTCTTTTATAACGAAGGCACCTGGTGACCCCGTCCCCCCTCTGACGTCATGGGGAAAGCCATAGGGAATTCCACATGACGTCCCCGTGCGTCAGAGGGGGCGGGGTCACCAGGTGCCTTCGTTATAAAAGACCTGTCAGCGGAGCGGAGCCTCACACAGCGGGAGCCTCCCATTGCGAGGAGCGGCCTGCGAGAAGAGACGCCGATGCCGGACGAGAAGGACGAGAAGGACGACGCAGGACGAGAAGGACGAGAAGACCGGAGGATAAAGAAGCAAATCGAAGGAAGAAGAAGATGGAAGAAGATGACGGAAGGAGAAGATGAAGAAACCGAAGGATGAAGAAAGGAAGACCAGAAGAAAGAAGAAAGAAGATTTTAATAAAGGAATTGTCAAAGACCGTCTCCTGTCATTTTTACCATTTTTGTCACCTTTTTTGGTGAAATGGTAGGGGTACTTTTGTACCCCCTTACCATTTCACACAGGGGGGGGGGGGGGGGGCGGGATCTGGGGGTCCCCTTGTTAAAGGGGGCTTCCAGATTCCGATAAGCCCCCCGCCCGCAGACCCCCACAACCACCGGGCACAGTTGTGGGGAAGAGGCCCTTGTCCTCATCAACATGGGGACAAGGTGCTTTGGGGGTCTCAGACCCCCAAAGCATCCTCCCAATGTTGAGGGCATGTGACCTGGTACGGTTCAGGCGGGAGGGGGGGCTGCTCTCGTCCCCCCCTCCTTTCCTGCGGCCTGCCAGGTTGCGTGCTCGGATAAAGGGTCTGGTATGGATTTTGAGGGGGACCCCACGCCATTTTTTTTGGCCGGGGTTCCCCTTAAAATCCATCCCAGACCTGAAGGGTCTGGTATGGATATTTGGGGGGGACCCCACGCCATTTTTTTTTTGGCTGGGGTCCCCCTTAATATCCATACCAGACCTGAATGGCCTGGTTATTGAATTTGGGGGGACCCCTACGCTTTTTTTTTTTCTGCAAAAATGACACTTTGTCATTCGAATTCATTCGTTATATCTGCTATAATAATTTCGTTCAAATTAGTTGAAATTCGATATTGGTAGTTTGATTCGAATAATTTGGAGCTCAAATTCGTAAACGGAATTTTTCCTGCAAAAATGACACTTTGTCATTCGAATTCATTCGAATCCATTTGAATCCATTCGAATGCATTCGAATCCATTCGAATCATTCGGCAACGAAATTCGTAAACGGAATTTCGTATTCCGTACGGAATTCGTATTAAAAAAAATTCGTATTACGGATTCTAAAATTCGTATTACGGATTCTAAAATTCGTACGAATTTCGAAAAATTCGTACGAATTTCGAAAAATTCGTACGAATTACGAATTCGTACGAAACGAATCGCACATGTCTATTGCAGAATAGAATACAGTAAAAAAGAGAAGAACAATAGAGAGAGAATAGAGAGAAAGAGAACAATAAAACAACTATTTTTGTTTTTTTTATTTTATATTTTTTTTGTTTTTTTCTTTTTTACTTTTTTTTTTTTAAATTTTTGTTTGTAACTGTAACAGTTCTAACGGAACTGTTGTAACGGTTCCAGCGGTTTTGGTCTCAAAATGCGATGGCATTCTTGAGAACGTGTGCCTAGTCTGTGCAATGCTGTACCTTACGCTAATACTCAACTAGTGTATGGTAGCGTTCAAAACATTCACCGATGCAAAGACCAGGATTGTCAGGACAGCGGGAACAATAATAGCGGGTGTCACGCCTAAATCCGCGCTTTCTGCAGACATGACATTTTCTTTGGGGGGCTCGTTGGGTAGGGGTACTCGGGAGGACATAAATAAAATGCCGCTCATGCAGCCGGCTAACTGCATTTGGATTGGGAAGGTGAGGTGGAGCACCGTCTGGAAACAGAAGGGCTCCGATGATCTCTTCCTGGAATTTAAGGAAGGATCCAGTACGTCCTGAAGCTCCGTAGAGCACATGAGCGTTCAGCAAAGCTAATTGGAATAAGTAAATAGACACTTTTTTGTACCAGCGTCTAGCCTTACGGGCAACTAGGTACGGCGCCAACAACTGGTCGTTGAGGTCCACCCCTCCCATGTTTTGGTTGTACTCGTGGACACAGAGGGGTTTCGTCACAACACCAGCTGCCGTAGTAATTTGGACCGTCGTGTCTGCATGAAGGGAATTAAGAACGAAAACATTCTTATTATCCCTCCACTTCATAGCGAGTAGGGATGAGCCGAACACCCCCGGGTTCAGGTCGCACCAGAACCTTCGAACGGACCGAAAGTTCGTGCGAATTTTCGAACTCTATTCGTTACAATGGACGTGAACGTTCAAAATCAAAAGTGCTAATTATAACAGCCAATATGCATGTTAATGTCATAAAACAGGTTTGGGGACCCGGGTCCTGCCCCAGGGGACGTATATCAATGCAAAAAGAACTTTTAAAAACTAACATTTTTTCGGGAGCAGTCATTTTAATGATGCATAAAGTGAAAAAAAAGTGAAATATTCCTTTAAATATGGTACCTGGGGGGTGTCTAAAGTATGCCTGTGAAGTGGCATGTGTTTCCCGTGTTTAGAACTGTCCCTGCACAAAATGACATTTGTAAAGGAAAAAAAGAAGCCATTTAAAACCACTTGCGGCTTTAATGTCATGTCTTGTCCTGGCCATATGGCTGAAAATCCTTGAGAAAAATGGCATGGCTACCCCATCATCCCCCCCCCCCGCCCAGCCCCTTTGGGTCTTGTATGGATATTAGGGGGGACCCCGCACCCAAAATAATACAACCCTATATACTCTGAACAGCAGTATATAGGCGGTGCAAACAAGACAGGGACTGTAGGTTTGTTCTTAAGTAGAATCTGAACAGGTACATTTTTAAGTGTAGCTCCATCCAAAAAAAAATCTATTTTTAAGCTTTTTGGAGAACATAGGGAGGGGTTATCACCCCTGTAACATTTGCTGTCTTTGCACATCTGTTCAGAACATTTCACCTCACTTTCCGTCCCAATGACAAATGTTTTTTGGAAAAGTGGGGTTTTAATTGAAACAAGGATTGGTGATAAAGCATCAGTAGAGAGGAGATACCTTTTTCCCAATTTAAATGTAACAGGATAGAATTTCCCTTCCTAGGGGTAGATTTCCTCTCACTTCCTGTTTTCTCCTTCCGTTTGCAAGTAGGAGTCGTTTGTAAGTTGGATGTTTGAAAGTAGGGGTATTCCTGCCGTATATACTCTGCAGAAATTTGCCCCATTAGATGTTGGTGTAGCCACAACACTGTAAGCCCTCACAGTTACTCTTGGTGGGCGCAGGAATGGGCCCTGCTGTGAATTATTAGATCAAGATTTGTAATTGCATGCACCTGTTGAACAGGGCAGAAAAATTGGGCCTTTGGTGGTGGTGGTGGACGGTGTTGCCACAACACTGTAAGCCCTCACAGTTACTCTTGGTGGGCGCAGGAATGGGCCCTGCTGTGAATTATTAGAGCAAGATTTGTAATTGCATGCACCTGTTGAACAGGGCAGAAAAATTGGGCCTTTGGTGGTGGTGGTGGAGGTGGTGGTGGTGGACGGTGTTGCCACAAGACTGTAAGCCCTCACAGTTACTCTTGGTGGGCGCAGGAATGGGCCCTGCTGTGAATTATTAGATCAAGATTTGTAATTACACGCCCCTGTTAAACAGGGGCTGAAAAATTGTGCCTTAGGCACTGGTGCTGGTGCCACAACACTGCAACCCCTCACAGATACTGTACTTGGAGCACAGCAGTCAGACCTGTTGCGAAGCATTGCTTAAAAAATTGTAATTACACACCCCTGTTAAACAGGGGCTGAAAAATTGGGCCTTAGGCACTGGTGTGGTGGCACCCAGAAACAAAAATGTTCTTCCAAGCTATCAAGGAATGGATCATTGAGGAGGAGGAAGAGGATAGTCAGTGAACATAACAGGGCAGTCACTCAGCATCAGCATAGGCAGTCTTGAAGGGATGTGACATTATAAATTATTCAGTTATATCCGCTTCAGGTGCCTGGTAGCTGGGGGTGATCCAAGACTGATTCATCTTTATGAAGGTCAGTCGATCAACCGAGTCGGTGGACAGGCGCACCCTGTGATCGGTGACAAATCCTCCAGCAGCACTGAATGTGCGTTCCGAAAGAACGCTGGATGCAGGACAGGCCAGTAGCTCAATTGCATACTGTGCAAGCTCTGGCCAGTGATCCATCCTCAAGACCCAATAAGCCAGAGGATTTTCGGTGGGAAAGGTGTCCAAGTCTGACCTTGCCCCTAGGTATTCCTGCACCATGTATATCAGACGCTGGCGATGGTTGCTGGAACTGATCATACCTTGGGGCTGCGGACTAAAAAATTGTCTGAACGCATCAGACATCCACCTTCCCCACCGCTCCTTCTGCTACTGACTGAAGCCTCAGCAACTCGTCGTCCAGGACCAGGAGTTTGTAACCTCCCAGTTTCTGGGAACGTGTTGCACAGACCTTTCTGCAAGTCCTCCCTGAGATGTCTCATCCTCTGCTCTCTCTGCGACGGCAAGATAAGTTCCGCAACCTTACCCTTGTACCGTGGATCAAGGAGAGTGGCCAGCCAGTAATGGTCTCTCTCCTTGATCCGAAGAATACGAGGATCCTTCCGCAGGCTTTGCAGGATCAGGGAGGCCATGCAACGTAGGTTAGCTGAGGCATTTGGTCCGGAGTCTTCTGGGTCACTGAGGACGACATGATCGCCAGCCACCTCCTCCCAGCCACGTACAAGTCCACTGGTTTGTTGGGACTGTACATCATCCCTAAAAGACTGCTGCTGCTGATGCTGAGTGCCAGGCTCCACCTCCATGCCCACACAATCCTCCTCCTCCTCCTCCTCATCCTCTTCCTGTGTGATGGGTGGGACAGAAGGAACACTGTCTGGATAAAGGGGGCCTTAAGAGGCAAGGAAGTCCTCCTCTTCCTGCCTCTGTTCTGCCTCAAGTGCCCTGTCCATTATCCCATGCAGCGTATGCTCCAACAGGTGGACAAGAGGTACAGTGTCACTGATGCATGCACTGTCACTGCTCACCATCCTCGTGGCCTCCTCAAATGGTGACAGGACAGTGCATGCATCCCTGATCATGCTCCACTGGCGTGGGGAAAAAAATCCAAGCTCCCCTGACCCTGTCCTGGTGCCGTAGTCGGAAAGGTACTCATTCATGGTCCTCTGCTGCATGTGCAGTCGCTGCAGCATGGCCAACGTTGAGTTCCACCTGGTGGGCATGTCACATATTAGGCGGTTCTTGGGCAGGTTCAACTCCTTTTGCAGCTCAGCCAGCCGAGCACTGGCATTATACGATCGGCGGAAATGCACACAGACTTTCCTGGCCTGCCTCAGGACATCCTGTAAGCCTGGGTACCTGCCCAAGAACCGCTGCACCACCAGGTTGAGGACGTGAGCCATACAGGGCACATGGGTGAGCTGCCCCTGTCGCAGGGCGGAGAGGAGGTTGGTGCCATTGTCAGAAACCACCATTCCTGGCTTAAGCTGGCGTGGCGTCAACCACCTCTCGGCCTGCCCCTGCAGAGCTGCCAGAACCTCTGCCCCAGTGTGGCTCCTGTCCCCCAAACACACCAGCGCAAGCACGGCATGGCATCTTTTTGCCTGCGTACTCGCGTAGCCCCTTGTACGCCTACGGAGCACCGCTGGTTCCGAGGACAGAGCACTCGAAGAGGCCATGGAGGAAGAGGAGGGGGTGGAGGAGAGAGGTGTGTCACAACCAGTGGTAGCATTTTGGAGGCGTGGTGGCGGAACAACCTCCAACACTACTGCACCTTGTCCTGCATCCCTCCCAGCTGCCAATAGAGTGACCCAATGGGCCGTGAAAGACAGATAACGTCCCTGTCCATGCCTGCTGGACCATGAGTCAGCAGTATTATGCACCTTACCGCTGACCGCCCTGTCCAGCGAGGCATGGACATTGCCTTCCACGTGCCGGTAGAGAGCCGGAATCGCCTTCCGTGAGAAAAAGTGGCGTTTGGGAACCTGCCACTGAGGAACCGCACATTGAACAAACTCACGGAAGGGGGCCGAGTCTACCAACTGAAAAGGCAGCAGTTGAAGTGCTAGCAATTTAGCCAAGCTAGCATTCAACTGCTGGGCATGTGGATGGCTGGGAGTAAACTTCTTTCGACGGTCCAGCAGCTGGGGCAGGGAAATTTGCCTGCTACAATCGGATGTCGGTGTACTGCAAGTACTTGGTTGTGACACACCTAATTCTACACCTTCAGTCCTCTCAGAGCAGCTTTCAGAGAGGACTGAAGATAAAGTGGGGTTGGAGATCCCAGCTGATGAGAAGCAAGGAGAGGTCCGCTTTGTTCTTTGGTGTGGGTCTTTAATGTGCGCTTGCCAACGAGCTGCATGGCAGGTCGACATATGTCTGGTCATGCTTGTGGTACCCAAGCGGCTGATGTTTTGGCCACGCGAGATACGCTTGAGACAAATATTGCAAATAGCAGTGGTGCGATCTGATGTACTCATCTCAAAAAAGGCCCACACCAAAGAACTTTTGTGATAACGTGCAGAGGCAGCGCCCTGCACAGGCGGAGCTCTGCGGTGTGATTCAGTTGGTGTGCTGGCCTCTAGCTGGCCTCCGGAGGGCATCCTGCCTCGTTGGACATGTGCCGCCGCCTCCTCCTCCTCCTCTCTCCCTTCAGGCACCCACGTGGAGTCAGTGACCTCATCATCCCCTCCCTCTTCACCACTAGAGCAAACCTGGCAGTAAGCTGCAACTGGTGGAACATCACTGCCAGATTGCTGTCCTTCAGCATCCCCTCTCTCTGCGTGCACGCTACTGCCTTCCTCTAGCTGGGTATCATCATCCGAGCCTTCAAATCGTTGGGCATCCTCCCGGAGCATGTACCCAACACTGTGCTCAAACAGTTCGGGGAACTCCTTAGGAGGACATGGTGGGTCTAGGGAAGGGGTGCCTGATGATGCCATTGAGTACGCGTTGGCAGCTGCTCTGCCAGTACCCTGAGCCTGAGTGAGAGAGGATGAGGAGGATGAGGAGGGCTTGGTCATCCATTCTACCAAGCCTTCGGCATAATGCGGCTCAACATGTCCAGCTGCCGAAAACAAGGACAAGCGTGTCCCATGGCCACGTGCTGATGACGATGCACGACCACGTCCACGACCAGCACTGTTGTCTCTAGAAACAGAGCCTGCTTGCCCTGTGTTCTTGCCTCGGGACTGTCTGCCTCTCCTTGGCGGTCTTCCAGGCATTGTAGTGGGTAGTGTATATTGTGCTGGAGTCACACAGCACACACACTAACTCCTGCAGATGGATGCCTTAGATGACAGCAACAGGGCCTTATGGCAGATAGAGGCTGCCTTAGATGACAAGAACTGGGCTGACACACACACACACTAGCTCCTATGTGTGCTGACACACACACACTAGCTCCTATGTGTGCTGACACACACACACACACACACACACACACACACACTAGCTCCTATGTGTGCTGACACACACACTAGCTCCTATGTGTGCTGACACACACATACTAGCTCCTATGTGTGCTGAGTCTGACACACACACACTAGCTCCTATGTGTGCTGACACACCCACACACACACACTAGCTCCTATGTGTGCTGAGTCTGACACACACACACTAGCTCCTATGTGTGCTGACACACACACACACTAGCCTCCTATAAATCCCTGCCTGCCTGCCTGGGATGGGACAGAAGGTTGGGACAGAAGGTTGGGACAGAAGGTTGGGACAGAAAGTTAGGGTGCAATGCTGTACTAACAGCACTGCAATTGGTGCTACTGCACTAGCTCCTATGTGTGCTGACACACACACACACACACACACACACTAGCTCCTATGTGTGCTGACACACACACTAGACCCTATGTGTGCTGACACACACACACACACACACACACACTAGCTCCTATGTGTGCTGAGTCTGACACACACACACTAGCTCCTATGTGTGCTGACACACACACACACTAGCCTCCTATAAATCCCTGCCTGCCTGCCTGGGATGGGACAGAAGGTTGGGACAGAAAGTTAGGGTGCAATGCTGTACTAACAGCACTGCAATTGGTGCTACTGCACTAGCTCCTATGTGTGCTGACACACACACTAGCTCCTATGTGTGCTGACACACACACACCAGCTCCTATGTGTGCTGACACACACACTAGCTCCTATGTGTGCTGACACACACACTAGCTCCTATGTGTGCTGACACACACACACACACACACACACTAGCTCCTATGTGTGCTGAGTCTGACACACACACACACTAGCTCCTATGTGTGCTGACACACACACACTAGCTCCTATGTGTGCTGACACACACACTAGCTCCTATGTGTGCTTACACACACACACACACTAGCTCCTATGTGTGCTGAGTCTGACACACACACACTAGCTCCTATGTGTGCTGACACACACACACACTAGCCTCCTATAAATCCCTGCCTGCATGCCTGGGATGGGACAGAAGGTTGGGACAGAAGGTTGGGACAGAAAGTTAGGGTGCAATGCTGTACTAACAGCACTGCAATTGGTGCTACTGCACTAGCTCCTATGTGTGCTGACACACACACTAGCTCCTATGTGTGCTGACACACACTAGCTCCTATGTGTGCTGACACACACACAGTAGCTCCTATGTGTGCTGACACACACACAGTAGCTCCTATGTGTGCTGACACACACACACACTAGCTCCTATGTGTGCTGACACACACACACACACTAGCTCCTATGTGTGCTGAGTCTAACACACACACACTAGCTCCTATGTGTGCTGACACACACACACTAGCTCCTATGTGTGCTGACACACACACTAGCTCCTATGTGTGCTGACACACACACTAGCTCCTATGTGTGCTGACACACACACTAGCTCCTATGTGTGCTGACACACACACACACTAGCCTCCTATAAATCCCTGCCTGCCTGCCTGGGATGGGAGAGAAGGTTGGGACAGAAGGTTGGGACAGAAAGTTAGGGTGCAATGCTGTACTAACAGCACTGCAATTGGTGCTACTGCAATGCTGTACTAACAGCACGCACACACCAAACTAATCCCCAGCAGCAGATAATGTCACACTCAGCAGTGCAATCAGCAGAAATGATCAGTATTGAATGAATCAGCAATGGTTTAGCAATGAATGAATCAATCAGCAGACTGCCTATTCACTCTTCTCAAAGCCGGAACACATGTGCACTGGGCCGACGGCGCGGCAGCCTTTTATACAGTGGGGCGTGTACTAAAGCCCCTGAGCTTTAATTGGCTACAGGCATCCTGCCTGTAGCCAATTATTGCTCTCCTTGCTGCCGGAGCTGTGATTGGCCAAGCATGGAGGGTCACAGTGCATGCTTGGCCAATCATCAGCCAGCAATGCCCGGTGCTCGATTCGAACGTGGGTTCGAATCGAACACCGGGCCCATCCCTAATAGCGAGCAAGTTATTACACTGCAAGCAGGCTCTCTCCCCCAGCCTAAGATGGGAATCTACAAGCCGCTGGGGAAAGCCCCGGCGATTAGGTCGCACGGTGCCACAGGCTCCAATCTGCTGATCAAACAAATGACTAAACAGTGGCACGCTCGTGTAATAATTGTCCACGTACAAGTGGTACCCCTTTCCGAATAAGGGTGACACCAAGTCCCACACAATCTTGCCAGCGCTCCCTATGTAGTCAGGGCAGTTTGTCAGCTCTACGTGGCTATCTTTGCCCTCATAAACCATAAAATACATGTATAGCCTGTGGCCCTGTCACAGAGCTTATACATCTTGACCCCGTATCTGGCACGCTTGCTAGGAAGGTATTGTTTGAATGACAAGCGGCCAGAAAACTTAATCGGGGACTCATCAACGCAGACAACTTGATGGGGGAGTAAACAAGTCTGCAAAACGTTGGTTGAAATGGTTTATGAGGGGCCGAATTTTATAGAGCCGATCGTATGCAGGGTCTCCACGAGGATGACAGAATTCATTGTCGTTGAAGTGCATGAACCGCAAAATCATCTCGTATCGTGCCCTGGACATTGAAGCAGAGAACACGGGCATATGGTACATTGGCTCAGTGGACCAATACGAACGCAATGTACCCATTTTAACTATGCCCATGATGAGGGAAAGGCCCAGAAAGATCTTAAATTCGAGGACCGTAATTGGTCTCCAATCTCTGGCAAGGGAGGACTGGGGATTAGCGGCGATGTGTTGACCAGCGTACAAATTGCTTTGGTCCACAATAGATCTATAGAGATCTTCGGTGAAAAACTGCGAAAAAAAATCAAGTGACGTAAAATCAACTGTTTCCACCTGAATACCGGGTTGGCCAGTGAATGGGGGAAGTACGGGTTCTGCAGAAGTGGTGGGCACCCAATCAGGATTGGCGAATTCTGCAGGAAGGGCACTATGGGCACGACGGGCCTGTCTTTGTCTTCTTCTTGGTGGCAGCGGGACACTACTTGTGCTTGCCACCTCGCCAGCTTGAACTGCACTTATGGGACTCGCCACGTCACCACGTGATACTGCAGTGCTGGATGTACGTCCAGGGTGTACTAGGCCACTGGTGCTTGCCAGTTTACCAGAAGGAATAGCGGCTCTAGTACGTCTCTGCTTCCTACGAGCGACCTGCGGTTCTTGCACCTCAACAACAGAAGAAGGAGTTTGGGGTCTGGTATGCCTGACCTTAGCAGGGACCACAACTCCGCCGTCAGAGCTATCTGTCATGGAGCCGCTGACGTCTACTGGGTCGTATTCTGAGCTTGATTCTGATAGATGAGTGACCTCCTCTTCACTAGCTGTCATACTCAGAAACAAGTAGGCCTCTTCACTAGTGTACGTTTGATTTGCCATTTTGGGCTCTAAGTTTAGTAGTACACTAGTGAGACTCACAGGAAAAAAAAAGCTCCTGACTGTTAGCGACTGAATCAAAACGCTACCAAAAAAACTGTTAGCGATCGCAGGGATCAGGCCTGACTTTGCGAACGCTGCAGTTATGTGTGCTTAGTGTTTTGTAAGTGACAGTGATCGATCGATACTGCACTTGGGTGGGCTGGGCTGGGCGGAGGGGGAAAACGCAGGTGCTAGTAGGTATCTGGGCTGATCCCGCTAACATTGCGTTTTTGGGAACCCTAAACTGCTGGGGACGCTAGTATAGATCTGATCAGATCAGATATCGATCTGTTCTGATACTATACCCCTAAGGGAGGTGTATGCTGCGAGCGTGGGTGTTAGCGGCACTGGCACTAACCCGACGCTGCCTGGGGTGACGCAGACCCTATTTGACTCTAAAACCTTACTTATATTACCCGCCGGGCGATCAGGGGGTTAAACCTTTATTAGGTAATAAACGGAGGGTGCCCTGAAACTATAAAAAATAAACTAACTGACCAGTGTCACCCGTAACAGTTATATGGTGATCACTGGTGAAAGGGTTAACTAGGGGGCAATCAGGGGGTTAAAACCTTTAGTAGGTAGTATATGGGGGGTCCCTGACGCTATAAAACGCTGCGGCAAACCTAAATACCTACCTCCCTAACTAGCGTCAACTGTGACACTAATACAGCGATCAAAAAACGATTGCTTAGTGACACTGGTGATGGGGGGTGATCACGGGGTTAAACCTTTATTAGGGGGGGGTTCCTAGACCTAAAGGGGGCTAAATCTAACTGCCCTAACAGTTATTAGGGTCACAATGCACCAATGCAGTAAACAGTAAAAAAAAAAAAAAAAAACTGCTTTGGTGTCACTGTGACAGGGGGTGCAGGGGGGCAATCGTGGGGGGCTGGGGTGTGAAAAGTGTGCCTACAGTGTTCTACTGTTAGTGTAGTGTAGTGTTTGTGTTGTGCAACTCACGTGTATCTCTCCTCGGCGTCGGTTCGAAAAGACCTCCACGAGGAGAGATGACCTCACTTCCTCTAGCTCTGTACACATTACAGAGCCAGAGGAAGCATTCCATTGGCCGGGAGCGATCGCAAGGGGGTGGCCACTAATGAGTGCCCCCCCCTCATCTCTGATCCCTCCCCCAATGTCCCGGACAATTACAGGCACGGGGCAGGCCCGATCGGGCCCCCCACCCGCGGCCGTTAGGGATGACATCACTTCCTCTAGCCCTGTTTACATGACAGGGCTAGAGGAAGTGTTTGATTGGCCGGGAGCGATCACGAGGGGGTGGCCACGAATGAGTGGCCTCCCCCTCATCTCCGATCGCTCCCCCAACGATGCCGACCGCCGCAGGCAGGTAGGGACTTATATATACACCCTCCTGCCTGGTTAATATCCATACAAGACCCAAAGGGGCTGGTAATGGGCTGGGGTGGGGGGGGGGGGGGGGTAGCCATGCCATTTTTCTCAAAGATTTTCATCCATATTGCCAGGACAAGACATGACATTAAAGCCGCAAGCAGTTTTAAATGGCTTATTTTTTTCCTTTACAAATGTCATTTTGTGCAGGGACAGTTCTAAACACGGGAAACACATGCCACTTCACAGGCATACTTTAGACACCCCCCGGGTACCATATTTAAAGGAATATTTCACTTTTTTTTCTCACTTTATGCATCATTAACCGCTTCCCGACCGACTCATGCACATATACGTGTGCAGAATGGCACGGTCAGGCAAAATCACCTACCTGTACGTGGTCCTTTAAATGCCTGCCCATGGGTCGCGTGACCCGGTCGGGAGCTCCGTGACCCCGGCCGCGGGACCAGCGGACCCGATCGCCGCTGGTGTCCCGCGATCGGGACACGGAGCTGAAGAACGGGGAGAGGTATGTGTAAACAAACCTCTCCCCGCGCTTCCTACTCTGCCTGTCATTGATTGGCTGTTCCCGGTCATCGGGAAAGCCGATCAATGACGTCAGACGTCAGCCCCGCCCCCTAATGTAAAAAAAACACACACACGTCACAGCCCATAACCCCTCCCCTCCCCTAGTGGTTAACCCCTTCACTACAACTGTCATTTATACAGGAATCAATGCATTTAAATAGCATTGATTGCTGTATAAATGACAATGGTCCCAAAAATGTGTCAAAAATGTCCGATGTGTCCGCCATAATGTCGCAGTCACAATAAAAATCGCTGATCACCACCATTACTAGTAAAAAAATAAAATATTAATAAAAATGCTATAAAACTATCCCCTATTTTCTAAACGCTATAACTTTTGCGCAAACCAATCAATAATCGCTAATTGCGATTTTTTTAACCAAAAATATGTAGAAGAATACGTATCGGCCTAAACTGAGGAAAAAAAATGTTTTTTTATATATTTTTTGGGGATATTTATTATAGCAAAAAGCAAAAAATATTGCATTGTTTTCAAAATTGTCGCTCTATTTTTGTTTATAGCGCAAAAAATAAAAACCGCAGGGGCGATCAAATACCACCAAAAGAAAGCTCTATTTGTGGGAAAAAAGGACGCCAATTTTGTTTGGGAGCCACGTCGCATGACCGCACAATTGTCAGTTAAAGCGACGCAGTGCCGAATCGCAAAAAGGGGCGTGGTCCTTTGGCTGCCAATTGGTCCGGGGCTGAAGTTGTTAAAATGACTGCTCCCGAAAAACTTTTAAAACTTCTTTTTGCATTGATACATGTCCCCTGGGGCAGGACCCGGGTCCCCAAACCTGTTTTATGACAATAACATGCATATTGGCCGTTATAATTAGCACTTTAGATTTCGAACGTTCGCGTCCATTGTAACTAATAGGGTTCTAACGTTCGCGCAAACTGTCGGTCCGTTTGCAGGTTCTGGTGCGAACCGAACCCGGGGGTGTTCGGCTCATCCCTAATAAGAAGACTTCCTAATAACCATCATTATGTGAACATGACTGTGTTGCTGGACTGTATTGATACCACTGCATAAAGTGTAAAGATGTCGACTTCAGTAAAGCAAGTTTTGTTTTTTCAACAATATCTGGTCTGCTCACTTGACGAGAAGAGAATGAGTACATGATCCTGCAGTGAATGCTAATAGAGAATGAACTGTAACCTTACTGTGATGGTCAAGAGAGCAGGACAGTAACATCCAGTGTTGGTCATCTTACTTTAATAAAGGGGCCCCAGATTCCGGCCCCCCACCCTATGTGAATGAGTATGGGGTACGAGGTACCCCTACCCCATCACCTGGGGAAAATGTGTTAATAAAAAAAAAAAAGTACTAAAATACTTTATTAGACAGCTCCAGGGGTCTTCTTCCGACTTCGGGGGTCTTGTCCCACTCTTCTGCCGGGCCTCCGCTATCTTCTTACAGCTCTTTTACTAACGTTGGCCCAGTCTTGTCGCTGTCACCGCTGCCGCCTTCTTTTTCTTCTTCTTCCTTCTGATGTTGACATGACGCTCTCTCTGGCCGTAATGGCAGGGACTCGTTGTGCAGCGACTTAAATAGGCATAAGGGGCGGGGTCACCGGGTGATGTCACATGGTGACCCCACCCCGTATGATGTCACAGTCCAAGCATCCCGGGACTGTGACATCATAAGGGGTGGGGTCACCATGTGACATCACCCGGTGACCCCCGCCCCTTATGCCTATATAAGTCACCGCACAACGCGTCCCTGCCATTATGGGCGGAGAGCGTTGTGTCAACATCGGAAGGAAGAAGAAGAAGGCGGCGGTGACAGCGACAAGACCGGGCCAATGCTAGTAAAAGAGCTGTAAGAAGATAGCGGAGGCCCAGCAGAAGAGCGGGACAAGACCCCCGAAATCGGAAGAAGACCCCAGGAGCTGTCTAATTAAGTATTTTAGTACTTTTTTTTATTAACACTTTTTTCTCCAGGTGAATGGGTAGGGGTACATCGTACCCCATACTCATTCACATAGGGTGGGGGGCCGGAATCTGGGGCCCCCTTATTAAAGTAAGATGACCAACACTGGATGTTACTCCCCTGAAGTCGGACATAGACCCTCGGAGCTGTCTAATAAAGTACTTTAAAAACCTGTGTTGTGTTTTTTTTATTAACACTTTTTTCCCCAGGTGAATGGGTAGGGGTACATCGTTATTAAAGAGGGCTCCCAGATTCTGATAAGGCCCCCCACCCGCAGACCTGGACAACCAACAGCCAGGGTTGTCGGGAAGAGGCCCTTGCCTTCATCAACATGGGGACAAGGTGCTTTGGGGTGGTGGGGCTCGCTGGTCCCCACCCCCTTGCAAAAAAAAAAAAAAAAGATCAATACTTGTCTGGTGGGCAATAAGTCCTTTCTTTACTCAGTTAAAGAACTGCAGCCACTGGCCCAAAATTCTCAGCTTCTGGCACACGTTTGGGGTTTTGGTTGCCCAGACTCCCACTGCAGGAACCACAGCATGCAGTAAGGGACCAGGCACATGACTTAATGCAGGCCATAGCTTTTCAATAGAAAGAAAAACTCACCACCCATTGAACAAGTAAATATTAATCATAATTTTTGCAGGGTTCTAAAAAAGAAATATATACATATATACTGTAATGCCCAGGCAGCCTGCTGTAGTATTCGGCTCATGCTTGTTGCTCATTTCTGCTGATGTTATTGCTCCCTCTGTCTTCTCAGGAGAAGCATGAGACAGACCCAGATTTCTGTGAGGAAAGCCTGCTGGCGGTGACGGTGGGTCTCTTAGCAGCAGGTTCTGAGTCCACTTCTAACACTCTGAAATTCTGCCTGGTCTTCTTTGCTCACTATCCTGATGTACAAGGTAAGATCCATATTAGCCCTGGCATTGGTATTTATGAATAATTTGTTTTGTTTTTCTGTCAGATATTCCAAACTTTGCCCACTTCATCCAACACTGCACCACAAACAAAAATGTTTTAAGTTGATACTAGGAGGCGCTCTAAAAAGACATTTTAAGTGAAGCTTGAGAACTTTATTTTTACCTACATTACATAGTTGGTAAGGTTGAATAAAGACACCATTCCATCCAGTTCAACCTGTGTAGGTCTACGTTTCCATATCCCTGTATACTGTGCTTGCTAAGATACACATCTAAGAGTTTTTCAAAGCTATCAATACTTCCTGCTGACACCACCGATTGTGGAAGTGAATTCTACATCCTTACTGCTCTGACAGTGAAAAAACCCCTAACGCCATTTAAAGCGGTTCTGCACTCGTTTTTTATTTATTTTTTTTGGGCTATATGCCAAGGGCATATAGCTCAATTGGGGGACTTACCTGTTCCATCTTCCATCTCGATCGCCGCCGGTTTTCCTCCGATAAAATTCTTCATCTTCTTCTTGTCTGCTGGGGTCCATCTTGCCTGTGGGCATGTGAAACCCCACAGGCACTTTAGATGGCCCAGTATGCACCGCCGTTACTCGCGCGTGCGCAGTAACGGCACATCTGCCGACATCTCACGAGATTTCGTAAGATGTGTCCGAAATCTCGCGAGATTTCGGAAGATGTGGCTAAAATCTCGCAAGATTTCGGAAGATGCCTGCACTGACTCCTGGGATCAATGACACCAGATCCCAGGAGACAGTGCGGCGTGACGAGGATCCCCGCACAGACCCCGCCCACCCCCGAAGAGACAGAAGACAGGAAGTCATCAATTACAAGGTAAGTAAAAAAAAAAAAAAAAAAAAAAAAACACATTTCATTTAGTACTCTTTGCCTGATTTGGAAGGCAAAGAGATTTACTAAATGAAATGTGTGCCGAACCGCTTTAAGGTTAAACTGCTTCTCCTCCAGTTTCATTGAGTGGCCCTGTGTCTTCTTATGTCCAGTACACACGATTGGAAATTCCGCCAGCAAAAGACCAATGTGAGCTTTTGGTTGGAAAATGCGACCGTGTGTATGCTCCATCGTACTTTTGCTGGCGGCATTTCCACCAGCAAAAGATTGAGAGCAGGTTCTCAATTTTTCGGTCGGAAATGGTTCCAATAGGAAATTCCGATCGTCTGTACCAATTCCAAAGTGCAAAATTCCTACGCATGCTCGGAAACAATTCGACGCATGCTCGGAAGCATTGAACTTAATTTTCTCGGCTCGTCGTAGTGTTGTACTTTTGTGTGACCGTGTGTATGCAAGCCAAGCTTGAGCGGAATTCCGTCGGAAAAACCACCCAAGATTTTTCAGACGGAAATTCCGCTCATGTGTACAGGGCATTACACTCCCGGAGACTGAATAGTTTATTCCCTATGCCAGAATCACCATTGAGGTATTTGTATATCGCTATCATATCCCCTTCAATCGTCTCTTCTCCAGAGAGAATAACTATAGTGCTTGTAGTCGTTCCTTGTAACTGAGGTCCTCCAGTCCCTTTATTAACTTTGTTGCCCTTCTCTGAACTCTCTCCAGTTCCAGCACCTCCCTCCTGTGGATTGGTGACCAGAATTGGATGGAAGTGGCAGTTTTATAAAGTGACAGGATTATTATTTTGTCTCTGGAGTAAATTATTTTTTTTATACATGTTAATATTCTGCTGGCTTTGCTTGCTGCAGCTTGGTGTTGCATGCCATTGCTCTGAGTCTGTGATCTACTAGGACCCCCAGATCTTTCTCCATCCTGAATTCCCCCAGTGGTTCTCCCCCTAGCGAGTAACTTGCATTAGCATTTATAGCTCCCAAATGCATTACCGAACATTTTTGAACATTAAACCTCATTTGCCATGTAGTTGCCCACCCCATTATTTTTTTATTCTTGAAGTTATTTCCCTACTTAGCTTTGTGTCATCAGCAAACATTGAGATTAAGCCATTTATACCAACCTCTATATCATTTATGAAAAAAATTAACAGATTTGCTGCCAGGACACAGCCTTGGGGCACCCCACTTATCACTCTAGACCTATATGTGTATTCGCTATTTATCACCACCCTCTGGTCACGCGCCTGTAACCAGTTTTCTACCCATGTACAAACCCTATGGCCCATGCCTACAGACCTACATACCTGCAGACATTTGAAAAATACAGATATACCACATCCACCGGTCTTCCCTTATATAGATGGCAGCTCACTTTCTCGTAGAATGTTAACAGATTGGTTTCGACCCTTCGTAAACTCATGCTGATTACTACTAATGATAGTATTTTCATCAGCAAATTCCACGATATAGTTCCTTATCATCCCCTCCAATAGTTTACATACTATCGATGTTAGACTTACTGGTCTGTAGTGTATGTTTCGGCCCTTTTCTGAATTTTGGTACCACTTTGGCTCTTCACCAATCAGCTGGTACCATTCCTGTCAGTATGCTGTCTATAAAAATTAAGAATAGCGGTCTGGCTATAATCTGACTGAGTTCTTTGAGGACTCTCGGGTGTAAGCCATCCGATCCTGGTAATTTATTTGCGTTAAGCTTTTCTAGTCTTTTCTGAACCCCGGCTTTTGTTAGCCACAAGGATACATCATGTGACGTGTTACTATCAATACAGTCGTGGGTGTTATACCCCTCCTTTTCCTGTGTAAAAACTGAGTAGGAGAAAGCATTTAGTATAGTGACACTTTGCAAAGCATCCGCAGTTCTCCTTTTCCACCGAACATTATTATTATTATTATACAGGATTTATATAGCACCAGCAGTTTGCGCAGCGCTTTACAACATCAAGGGAGACAGTACAATTACAATACAATTCAATACAGGAGGGATCAGAGGGCCCTGCTCGTAAAAGCTTACAATCTAGAAGGGAAGGTCAAGTGGAAACAAAAAGGTAATAACTGTGGGGGATGATCAGATGTAAAAAATGAAAATACAGTTGTTAGGTGTGGGTAGGATAGGCTTCCCCGAAGAGGAGAGTTTTCAGGGATTGTCTAAAAGCTAATAGAGTAGGAGATAGACGGACCGATTGGGGTAAGGCGTTCCATAGGCTTGGAGAGGCTCTGGAAAAGTCCTGGAGGCGAGCATGGGAGGAAGTGATGAGAGAGCTAGAGAGCAGGAGGTCTTGAGAAGAGCGAAGAGAACGATTAGGTTGATATTTTGAGACTAGGTCAGTGATGTAGCTGGGGGGAAGACTTGTGGGTTGCTTTGTAGGTGGTGGTTAGTATTTTAAATGTAATTAGTTGGGTGAGCGGAAGCCAGTGGAGGGATTGACAGAGGAGTAGCAGAGACAGAGTGGTTGGTAAGGTGGATAAGTCTGGCAGCAGCATTCATGATGGACTGAAGGGGGGTTAGAGTATGCAGAGGTAAGCCAATGAGGAGGGAGTTGCAGTAATCGAGGCGGGAGATGACCAGGGAGTGAATCAAGAGCTTTGTTGCATCATTGGTTAGAAAGGAGCGTATTTTGGAGATGTTTTGGTGGTTGAGGCGGCAAGATTTGGACCCTGATTGAAAATGGGGCTTGAATGAGAGTTGAGAGTCCAGGACTACTCCTATTACCTTGGCATGTGGGGATGGGCTGATAGTTGTGCCATCAATTTTGACCGAGAGATCAGGGGAAGAGGCACGTGGGGGAGGAAAAATTATAAGCTCGGTTTTGGATAGATTAAGTTTGAGGAAGTGGTGTGACATCCAGACTGATATGTCCAATAGTAAAATAGTGATATGTGAGGAGACTGAAGGAGTGAGTTGAGGGGTAGAGAAATAGATTTGAGTGTCGTCAGCGTAAAGAAGGTATTGGAAGCCATGTGAGGCTATAAGCTGACCCAGGGAGGAGGTGTAGATTGAAAATAGGAGAGGTCCAAGGACAGAACCTTGGCGGGACCCCAACAGAGAAAGGAACAGGAGAGGAGGCAGTGGAATTGTAGGTAACGCTAAAGGTGCGGTTAAATAAGTAGGTATAAAACCAGTGAAGGGTACAGTCACAGAGACCAAAGGCATGGAGTTTGAGGAGGAGGGGGGGGTTAACCATATCGAAGGCAGCAGAGAGGTCCAGAAGTAGGAGTACAGCATAGTGTCCCTTAGTTTTGGCCGTTAGTAGATCGTTTGTTAATTTTAGGAGAGCAGTTTCTGTGGAATGTTTTAAGGAATTGGGGAAGATGCCAGAAGAGAGGGAGAGATTGAAGATGTGGGTTAGAGAGTGTAGAATAGAGCTAGAGGGTGACTATAGCATTTGTGAGGGAACAGGATCCAGAGGGCAGGTGGTAAGATGGACGTTTGCAAGTAATTTAGCAACCTCTTCTATAGTGGTGGGGTTGAAAGAGGGAAGTAATGATTGTACCTGTGGACATGAGGTGTAAGGCATGGAGGGTGTCTGAGCAGTAGAGATCTCCATGCGAATTGTATCAATCTTCTGTTTGAAGTGATTGGCAATCTCCTGGGCAGTGAGAGGGTTGGTGGGTGGAGGCAGTGGAGGGCGAAGTAGAGAGTTGAAGGTAGAGAAGAGTTGACGGGGACGGGATGATAAGTTTTTAATGAGAGTGATGAAATAGGTCTGCTTGGCAGTGAGGAGGCTGGAATTGTATTTTTGGAGAGCAGATTTATACTGGCTGAAATCTTTCTGGGACTTAGTCTTACGCCACAGGCGCTCAAGAGCACGGCTGTGTTTTTTCAGACTTCTAGTGTGATCTGTTTGCCAGGGTTGAAGGGGCGGGGCCTGATTCTGTGTGTAGAGAGAGGGGCCAGTGTGTCCAGTGAGGCTAGAAGTGAAGTGTTGTAGACAGAAGTGGCTAGGTTGGTGCAGGACAGAGGTGCGATTTTGTCATAGAGGTGGTCAGTAGCGGAGTAGAGAAGAGAAGGGTTGAGATGGCGAAGGTTTCTACAGGTAACCGTTAGGTGTTTGGAGGGAGAGGAGGCGGAGGAGAGGGAGAGAGTGAAGTTAATTAGGTAGTGATCAGAGAGAGGGTAAGGATAGTTGGAGAGGTTGCATGGAGTGCATAGGTGGGAAAAGACCAGGTCAAGGGTGTTGCCTTCAGAGTGAGTAGAAGCATGTATCCATTGCTTCAGGTCAAAAGAGGAGGTTAGACTGAGAAGTTTGGAAGTTGCAGGAATGTTAGTATTAGTAGGGATGTTGAAGTCCCCAAGAATAATTGTGGGGATTTCAGAAAAGGAGAAAGTAGGGTAGCCAGGCAGAGAAGTCATCGAGAAATGATACTGGACCAGAGGGCCGGTAGATCACAGCTATCCTTAGAGAAACTGGGGAGAAGAGACGAATGCAGTGCACCTCAAATGAGGAGAGTGACAGAGAGGGAGGTGGGTGAAGTACTTGAACATCATAAATACCCTTTGCTACACATGGCCAGTTAAGGTGTCAGCAGGCTACTTCACCTTCCTCCAGGATATCTCAAGTACTCTATTCAAACATCACTAGCTGAAGACCAAAGGCTTCTTTCTTTCCTGAGAGACTACAACATATCCTCCTCCCTCTAAGGGACTTTTCAGTTAGTAACATAAGTACAAGTGCCTACACCCAGCACTCTTTTTGCTGACAGAGTGGGCTTAAGTATTTCAGAATTAATAAGTCTATTAATGTAAGGACATTGTTATATCTAGCTGCTCCATTTGGCCTGTGGTGTTGAGGCACAGAAGGGAGTGGTTTGACACAAGAGTGGTCACCCCTCTGCCCTTCTCCTGCCTGTTCACATAGGTTTCAGTAGGGATGAGCTTGGAGTTTGAGTCACCCATTCGCTGAACAGCAAATTTTATGGGGTGTTTGCAGCAAATTCGAGCACCCCATAATGCACTGCAAGAGTGCATTGCTGTATGATGATTGGCCAAAGCATACACCTGACCTGCATGCTTTGGCCAATCACAGCACGCTCCTCAGCGAGAGCCTTAATTGGCCAAATCATGGCTCAGGGGGACTAATTCCACGCCCACACTATATAAGTCTGCCCGTATAGTGTATTATAGTGGACGGAGAAATAGAGATTGAGCTAGATTAGGCAGGCAGGTTAGTTAGTGGCAGTGTATTTGATATATATACAATCAGACGCGTGTGTGCGTGTGTGTGTGTGTGTGTGTGTATATATACACACACACACACACACACTCTGCATTCAGCGTATCCTATATACACACAGTATAAACTCTATATTCAGTCAGTACAGGCAGTGTGTTTGATATATACTGTTGTGCTCATAAGTTTACATACCCTTTTTTAATTTATGATTTTTTTGGCCATTTTTCAGAGAATATAAATGAAAACACAAAAATATTTCTTTCACTCATGGTTAGTGTTTGGCTGAAGCTGTTTATTATCAATTAACTGTGTTTACTCTTTTTAAATCAAAATGGCAACATAAATTACCCAAATGACCCTGATCAAAAGTTTACATACCCTGGTGATTTTGGGTGATAACATACACATAAGTTGACACAAAGGGGTTTGAATGGCTATTAAATGTAACCATCCTCACCTGTGATCTGTGAAGTGGTTTCCCCCTGCAGGGCTTACACATGCAGCATTGCAAAAATACCAAGCCACCTGGCTCTCCACCTGGCTCTCTTCAGCAGCAGATGCACCACTGCTCAGGCTCCCACATGGAGCTCTCCTGACTACTGTCAGCAACCTCAGACTCAGGTCTCTGGCTTACACAGTGCAGCCTGCACTCTCTGGCTATTTCAGTGCACACCTGCACTCTCTGGGTTCTCCCTTGCAAGCCTGGACTCCTCGGGAGGGTGGAGCCCAGAACCATGGTCCTGACTCTACTATCAGGCCAACACACACCTGAACAATCAGTGTGCTGGTGAGTCTCAAATACCGGACCCAGGACTGGTGATTTCATCCCACCCGGATCTCTAAGAAATCCCCAGGCTCCAGGTCCCAAAGAAGACTTTACTAAATAATGATAATAACTAAAAACTGAAAAGCCAGTTTCCTCTCAAAGCAGCAACTACTCTGGAGCCCCTCAACCTGCCTGGTTGAGAATCCTGGACCAATATACTGGTGGGGTACCACACTACCACAGTATGTATAAAAGGTCAATGATTTTCTGGACTCCTGGCAGACCCTTGCATCTTTCATCCAGTGCTGCACTGATGTTTCTGGATTCTGAGTCATGGGGAAAGCAAAATAATTGTCAAAGGATCTGCGGGAAAAGGTAGTTGAACTGTATAAAACAGTAAAGAGATATAAAAAGATATCCAAGGAATTGAGAATGCCAATCAGCAGTGTTCAAACTCTAATCAAGAAGTGGAAAATGAGGGGTTCTGTTGAAACCAAAACCACTGTCAGGTAGACCAACTTCAAGTTCTGCCACAATTGCCAGGAAAATTGTTGGGGATGCAAAGAAAAACTCACAAATAACTTCAGATGAAATACAGGACTCTCTGAAAACATGTGGTGTGGCTGTTTCAAGATGCACAATAAGAAGGCACTTGAAGAAAGATGGGCTGCATGGTCAAGTCACCAGAAGAAAGCCATTACTACACAAAGTATCCCGATTACAATACGCCAAACAGCACAGAGACAAGCCTCAAACCTTCTGCCGCAAAGTCATTTGGAGAGATGAGACCAAAATTTAGCTTTTTGGAGACAACCATAAACGCTACATTTGGATAAGAGTCAACAAGGCCTATGATGAAAGGTACACAGGTGGATTGCTGATGTTTTGGGGATGTATGAGCTACAAAAGCACAGGAAATTTGGTCAAAATTGTTACCAAGATGAATGCAGTATGTTATCAAAAAATACTGTAGGAACATTTGCATTCATCAGCCAGGAAGCTGCGCACGGGACGTACTTGGACATCCCAACATGACAATGATCCAAAACACAAGGCCAAGTCGACCTGTCATTGGCTCCAGCAGAATAAAGTGAAGGTTCTGGAGTGGCCATCTCAGTCTCCTGACCTCAATATCATTAAGCCACTCTGGGGAGATCTCAAATGTGCAGTTCATGCAAGACAGCCCAAGAATTTACAGGAACTAGAGGCTTTTTGCCAAAAGGAATGGGCAGCTTTACCATCTGAGAAGATAAAGAGCCTCATCCACAAATACCACAAAAGACTTCAAGCTTTTATTGATGTTAAAGGGGGATGTTAAAGGGGGCAATACACGGTATTAAGAACTGGGGTATGTAAACTTTTGATCAGGGTCATTTGGGTAGTTTCTGTTGCCATTGTGATTTAGAAAAAGAGTAAACACAGTTGATCGATATATATATATATATATATATATGTGATATTGGGATGCTTAGCTCAGTGGTAGGTGCGGCTTCACGTAGTGAGTCAACAGCAGTCAGTTATCAGGTTTGAGGGCATGGCAGCCCATTTTTATTAACAGGATCAAAATAAAAGTTTATACACAGGATTTCCCACAGAGGGGGTTCTTCTCCAGTAAATTCATACAACAGAAAATGCCAAGCCTCCCGGCTCCTAGGCTTACTTTGCCTTGCAGTTCCCTGCTGAACCGGCCTACTCCTGGCCTCAACAGGATTCTCCTGACCCCTGGGTTTGCTTACTGTCCCCCCAGACTTCAAGACTTCCTTCAGTCCCCCTTGGACTTGCTAGTTGCCTCGGCTCTCCCAGACCCTTCTCTGGTCTCAGAGGCCCTTGTAGCCATCCCAACCTTCCCAGTCCTTCAGACACAAAGCCCCCCCTTACCAGGGATGTAGTCTCGCATAGGGCAGACAGCTTTTCATACACATGTCTGTCTTGATACAGCAGCAGCAGTAACAAGCTGCACACACTCCACATTCCTCCACTCTCTGCTCTTACCAGTCCCTCGTTATATGGGCTGTGTGCACCTGGGCACACAACCTGCTGGCTATCCATAAGACCTGGACACAGGGTTGGAGATTCCATCCCACCCAAGACTCTGAGAAATCTCCAAACCACAGAGCCCCATCTGAAGATAGTAAAATCCGGAGAAAGCTGCCAGAGCAGATTTCTCCTCTCAAAATAATTGCTCTGTAGCCCTGACGCAAACTCCGTTTCCTTATTAACCCCATTTTTCCAGAGACAGGGACTTTCACTACATATATACACACACAATCCCCCGAGTTACTCAGTTCTTCTTGATACCGCAAGTTACTCAGGTACTCACAAATAGGGATGAGCCGAACACCCCCCTGTTCGGTTCGCACCAGAACCTGCAAACAGACCTAAAGTTTGTGTAGAACCCTATTAAAGTCTATGTAACTCAAACATTTAAAATCAAAAGTGCTAATTTTAAAGGCTTATATGCAAGTTATTGTCATAAAAAGTTTTTGGGGACCTGGGTCCTGCCCCAGGGGACATGTATCAATGCAAAAAAACTTTTAAAAACGGCTGTATTTTCAGGAGCAGTGATTTTAATAACGCTTAAAGTGAAACAATAAAAGTGTAATATTCCTTTAAATTTCGTACCTGGGGGTGTATATAGTATGCCTGTAAAGGGGCGCATTTAAAATCACTTGCGGCTATAATGAATTGTCGGCTCCCGTAATACAGAGAACAGTCATTGAAAGTCATTGATAAAAAATAAATAATAATAATCTATGCGTGGGGTTCCCCCCAAATTCAATTACCAGGCCCTTCAGGTCTGGTATGGATTTTAAGGGGAACCCCACGGCAAAAAAAAATGGCTTGGGGGCCCCCCTCAAAATCCATACCAGACCCTTATCTGGCAGGCTGCAGGAAAAGAGGGGGGACGAGAGAGCGCCCCCCCTCCTGAACCATACCAGGCCACATGCCCTCAACATTGGGGAGGATGCTTTCGGGGGGTCCGTGACCCCTCAAAGCACCATGTCCCCATGTTGATGGGGACAAGGGCCTCATCCCCACAACCCTTGCCCGGTGGTTGTGGGGGTCTGCGGGCGGGGGGCTTATCAGAATCTGGAAGCCCCTTTAACAAGGGGACCCCCAGATCCCAGCTCCCCCCTGTTTGAAATGGTAAGGGGGTACAAAATTACCCCTACCATTTCACAAAGAATGTGTAAAAAAATAATTAAAAAACACACAGACACCGTTGGGAAAAGTCCTTTTTTTTAAAAAATAGAGTCCAGCGGTGGTAATCCACTCTTGCTATCCAGCGATGGCTGATCTCTTCTCCGGGGTCCATTGATGGATGATCTCTTCCGACGATGTCCAGGGCAGCGCATCCTGTCTCCACGGAGACACTGCGGGAATCCCGTCTTAGCTGAGGAGGACCGGCCACTCGTCACCTGACCCCGCCCCCCTCTGACACAACGCAAGGGGGAAGCCGGGCTTCCCCAGTGACGTACAGGTGACCCCGCCCCCTCTGATGTAACGGAAACCTGCGTTACATTAGAGGGGGGGGGGTCACCCGTACATCACTGGGGAAGCCCAGATTTTCCCTGGCGTCAGAGGGGGGCAGGGTCACCCTTACATCACTGGGGAAGTCTGGGTTTCCCCACGGAGACACAGCTGAGGAGGACCGGCCACCCATCACCTGACCCCGCCCCCTCTGACGTAAGGGAAAAGCTGGGCTTCCCCAGTGATGTACGGGTGACCCCACCCCCCTCTGATGTAACGCAGGTTTCCTTTACATCAGAGGGGGGCGGGGTCATCCGTACATCACTGGGGAAGCCCGGCTTCCCCCTTGCATTGCGTCAGAGGGGGGCGGGGTCAGGGGATAGGTGGCCAGGTCCTCCTCAGCTAAGACGGGATTCCTGCAGTGTCTCCGTGGAGACAGGATGCGCTGCGCTGGACGTCATCAGAAGAGATCATCCATAGCTGGACCCGGAGAAGAGATCACCCATCGCTGGAATCTTTTTTTCATTTTTAATAAAGGACTTTTCCCAACGGTGTCTTTGTGTTTTTTAACTATTTTTTACACTTTCTTTGTGAAATGAAACCATTTCAAACAGGGGGGGGGGGGGCGGGATCTGGGGGTCCCCTTGTTAAAGGGGGCTTCCAGATTCTGATAAGCCCCCCGCCCGCAGATCCCCACAACCACCGGCCAGGGTTGTGTGGATGAGGCCCTTGTCCCCATCAACATGGGGAAATGGTGCTTTGAGGGGTCACAGACCCCCAAAGCATCCTCCCAATGTTGAGGGCATGTGGCCTGGTACGGTTCAGGAGGGAGCGCTCTCTCGTCCCCGTCTTTTCCTGCAGCCTGCCAGGTTGCGTGCTCGGATAAGGGTCTGGTATGGATTTTGAGGGGGACCCCCACGCCATTTTTTTTAAGGTTTTTAAGGTTCCCCTTAAAATCCATACCAGACCTGAAGGGCCTGGTAATTGAATTTGGGGGGAAATCCATGCATATATATTTATTTTTTTTATCAATGACTTTCAATGACTGTTCTCTGTACAAATGACACTTTGTGCAGGTACAGTTCTAAGCACGGGAAACATACGCCCCTTTACAGGCATACTATACACACCCCTCAGGTATGAAATTTAAAGGAATATTACACTTTTATTGTTTCACTTTAAGCATTATTAAAATCACTGCTCCCGAAAAAACTTCAGTTTTTAAAACTTTTTATTGCATTGATACATGTCCCCTGGGGCAGGACCCAGGTTCCCAAACACTTTTTATGACAATAACTTGCATATAGGCCTTTAAAATTAGCACTTTAGATTTCTCCCATAGACTTGAACAGGCGAACAGGCATTGTTCGAGCCAAACATGAGGTCAACTCGAAGCTCATCCCTACTCACAAATATTCTGAGATACTCCCAGTTATCCTGAATATAGGCATACCCCACTTTTAAGTACACAATGGGGTTTATTTACAAAAGCTGGAAAGTGCAAAATCAGGCTTACTTCTGCATATAAACCAATGAGCTTCCAGGTTTTATTACTAAAGCTTAATTGAACAATCTGGGGTTAGAAGCTCATTGGTTTCTATGCAGAAGTGAGCCTGATTTTGCACTTTCCAGCTTTAGTAAATAAACCCTATTGTGTACTTAAAAGCGGGGTATGCCTGTACTTCAAGTTACCCCAACCTACATGTTTTGTGGAATCCATAGGCCACATCTTTCACCGACCACCAAATGTCTCTTCTGAGAATCTCTTTAGTGTAGCATAATCCTGAGACTGTCTCAAGCCAACAACTGCACAGCACTGCAGGAGATGACTAGTTGGTTGATGGCTGCATGGAGACAAATGATTGAGGGCTTCCGTTTCTGGGGGGGGGGGCAGATCAAAGCATGGAGGAGTAAGATACTGTGTGAGCGGTGTCCTGGATCCAACAGTGTCCTCATAGTGCAGAGCTGTTAGTGCGGGCCGAGACTGAGAGGAATCGGACAGCATATGCCGGGATATGAGCAAAAGAGAGGAGCGGCTAGTACTCCCACTCATCGCTACACTACCAGATACTGCAAGAGGAGAGATGCTGATGCTGACAGGGGCTCAGAGAGTGGAGAGGTGACCGGAACTGGTGTCCTGGCTGCACAGAGCGAGGAGACACCTATTGAACAAGCGGGGCGGCTGTGGCACACCACAGAGGTTCTCACACAGCTGACAGAGAGCAGCAGGGGAATTTGAGCTGATCGGAGTGGTAAGATAGCCACTCTCTCTCACATACCAGCGGAATCGGAGCGGAGAAGGTCAGCGGCTATAATACAGGTACGCCAGTCGGGGAGGACAGGAATGGAGGGGGGAGTGAGCAGGCTCTTAGGCAACTGATCCAGGCTCTCCCTACAAAGGTGGACATACAAATGTTGTTGGCAGATTTACTGGGGAAGTAGGGTCAATGCAGTCTAATATTGAAGCAATAGGTCAAAAGTTGCATAGCACTGAGGTTGCTCAAGGTCAATCAAATATGCAGATAAAAGAGCTTCAGCAAAAAGTAGAGAACCAACAAAAGAAAATTTTGACCTTACAGTTACAAATGGAAGAGAATGAGAATAAAAACAGGAGGAATAATATACGAATAAAGGGGATCCCAGAAAATGTAGAGACTGGACTGTTAAAACAAAAAGTGATGGATATCTTTAACAACTTATTGGACAATCACCCAGATTGAACTTGACCGGGTACATAGGGTCCCCACATTTCATAACCCCGACCAGAAAAACCCTAGAGATGTGTTGTGCAGAGTACATTTTTATAAAATTAAGGAAGAGATAATGAAAACGTCATGGCGAAAGAACTTAGTGGAAACTGAACAGCAGGAGATACAGGTTGATAAAGTAAAGTGATTTAGCGCATAAGTTAAACACACACCTAAAAAGTGTAACACCACTAGTGATCACATAAATAAATAAATTAATAAACAAATACATTTATATGAATGAATAAATAGCACTAGTGCAGGTAATGGTAAAGGTGGTCTCTAATATGGGAGCAAATAATGCAATAAATAAGATCCAATAAAGCGAATGGTAGAGCAGCAAAAGTATATATATTGGCCCAGGGAGAAAGTCTATAACATGTGTCCATGAATGCTTAAAAGGCTGAGTGTTTTTCTTTCTGTGTCACTGGTGCGATTCAACAACTGACAGAAAACTGGCAATGTGCAATCCACAAACGTGCTTTTAATACTCTCACCTCACATATTCTTTGGTTCAGCGCGTTATATCAGGTTACATGAATCTCTCTCCACCATCAGGACGTGTATCCTCCTTTAAAGCACTTGATCCCAGTATAAAGGGACAGGCTGCGTGCAGTGAAATCCCTCACTAGAGCATATATCTTCTTTATATCCCAATTACTCCATGCGGTGTTTGACCAGCTCGAATCTAAACTGGGTATGTTACCGACTCACCGGACACATACACAATAGACATAAAAAGAAGAAAGGATGCCTCCAATGGTGAAGTAAATATAAACTGGGGACTTTATTAAAAAACAAAACTACAAAATGGACCCTTACAATGTAAAAAATTAAATTGAGCAGAAAGCAAAAATGGCGATCAAACGCCAATCTCACATCACTTCCGGTTCACGGGTTGACTGCTTCCGACCACTCCCTACGCGTTGCGTCATGTGACTTCATCAGGGGAACCAGATTGGCTGCAGTAACATTGTTTATATTTCATAAAACCGGAAATTATACAGCGGCCATTTTGTTGTGGTCCGCTATAGTGAACGGCCGCGGCATTTTCTAATAATTCAACGTGTTTTATTTTGTGAATTAAAAACTTCATCTAAATTTACATTTTTTTTTTCCATAAACGTGAACACATCCATGGTAGCAGCAAAGGGAAAAATGTGAAAAATAAAACACGTAACACAGATCTAGAGGGTATAGTTAAAAAACTTGGACATCAAATGGAGAAAAAGGTTAATTTATGGTGGGACACTAATACTTTTGAACGATACATTAGAGAAAATATTGTCCCTAGACGTCTACGATGGGATTTACCACCCAATGATGGTCTAATGGACAAAGACTCTATGGAGGAATGGTTCGAGTTTTTCAATAGTAGAAGTGTAGACTGCCTAAGGTTATTACTTAAAAGAAAATTGAGAAAAACACAGGCAATTGAAACACTTATTGAGGAGACTAAAACAAAATTGGAACCACACAAAGATTCGGCAGATTTTAAGAAATTAGCTTTACAGCTAAATGCCCCTATCTCATCACCAAAGACATGGAAGTGCAACATGAAAAAATATCAGAGAGATGTTGCAGACTATAAAGCCAACCGTGCATTCAAGTGGCAAAATAAAACAGAACAAGTAGCACAGTCATCCACTTATTCAACACCAACAAGAGAAGTCAGAATACAAGACCCTACAACTCTATACCCATCCAATGGACCAAGGTGGGATAATGCTGAACAAACCATGACCAGATCAAATCATAATCAAAGGAATTAACACCAATATGAGACACCAAGATCCTATCAAGACCCACAAAGTATGGGTCAATATGGACATCAAACACCGAAAAAACCTTGGAAAAAACCCTTTAAGAAACCATTTAAAAAGCCATATAATAATTGGCAACAGAACCAGAGAGACTCTAGAGAGTTCTAGTTAGACAGGGAGAGGAGACACAACTCCCCCAGAAGGTCTCCACGAGAGCTACACCGCTCGCCGAGGACAAGACCGGAGCGGGAAAGAGAGTCCAAACGAAAAAGAGAGTAGTAGGAGAGGGAGTCGTTAATTTATGTGGTAAACCCATAACTACAGATGAATTGGCGGTATTAGATAAAGGGTTAAAACATGCCCCTATCAAGAATTTAAACAAATTTGATGCCTATATAGGTATTCAAAAATATATAAGAAAACTGAACATTAAAAAATATATTATGGGTAATCAAAGTACACTACATAATAACTCTATATACAATCCACAAGTCACTAATAACCAACATATTGAGGTATTCAAGAGACTGGTTTTAGATGATCTACAATCGCTTAAAATTAAACGGATTTCAGATCCAATCCATATCAAGAATGGAATAAAATCGCTTCAGCAACGTAAAGATATCGTCATACGCCCTGCAGACAAGGGTGGAGCAGTGGTCATACAATCTAAGGAACAATATCTACATGAATTGGATAGACAACTACAAGAAGAAGAGACGTATATTTAACTATTAGGCAATCCCACTAACAAATATAAGAAAGAATTGGAATTGGTCGTCAATTTGGGAATTAAGAAAGATATTCTAAACAAAAAGGAAGCTAAATATTTAATTCCTGAGGCCTGTAGGATCAAAATTATCTATACCATTCCAAAGATACATAAGGATAAAGAATCCCCACCTGGTAGACCCATTGTAAATGGTATAGATTCACTAACCTCACGAATAGGTGAATACATAGACCATTTTATACAGCCAGCAGTACAGAATACAAGGGCATATCTGAAAGATACTAAACATGTGTTGCAACTATTAGATACAGTATCAGTATTGGAAGGTCGGACGTTACTCGCAACTGCAGACGTTTCGTCCTTGTATACCATAGTTCAACATCATGAAGCCTGTACAGCGACAAAATGGCTTTTGAGAGCACATAGCACTTTAGTGTGCAAACAGAGAAAGTTTTTCATTAAATGTATGGACTTTTGTTTAAAATGCAGTTACTTCTGGCATAACCAATCGTACTACAGACAGGCTATTGGGATAGCCATGGGTGCTAAATTCGCCCCAAGTATAGCCAATGCGTTCATGGCTCATTGGGAGGAAGAAGCGGTCTACCAAAACATGCCAGCAGAGCTAATGTTATATAGAAGATACATCGATGACTTGATCATTGTATGGAATGGGAGTAAACAGCTATTGGAGGAATTCCTGGAAAACCTTAACAAGAATGATAAGAATATCAATCCAGTGTGGAAAATAGACGAAAAATCGATCGATTTCCTTGATCTTAACATATCCATAGAGGAAAATAAGGTTGTCACTAAAACATATTTTAAAAACGTTCATGCCAATAGTTACCGTACTTATCTATAAACAGTTGTCATTTTAAACCTTGGCTTTTTAATATACCAAAGGGTCAATTAGTAAGGATTCGAAGAAATTGTACCAAGTCTGAAGACTATAGAATACAAGCAAACATTATTGGGACTAGATTCAAGGAAAAGGGATATGAAGACACCTGGATAAAGAAACAAATATTACATGTGGAAGATATGGATAGAATGACCATGCTACAGAATAAACCAAAGAATAGGAATGGATACCAAAATCAAGCACCATGCCTTATATTGGACTTCAATATCCAACATAAAGAGGTTGCCAAATTGATTAAACGTCATTGGCATATCCTGAAAAGCAAAAAGAATCTAAAAACCGTTCTTACAACGAACCCTAATATTATATTTAAAAGGGCACCTACGTTGAGAGATCTAGTAGTAAAATCTGTAATAGAGCCACCAGCTAAAATTGGGTACACTTTTTTCTCGGTTAAAGGATTTTACCCATGTAGAAATTGCTTTGCATGCTGCAAATCAAGAAAATTTAAAAGGAAAAGAACTGAGTTTATATCCACCACCACTGGACAAACACACAAAATTAAAGATTTCATAAGATGTCATACAGAAGGGGTAGTGTATTGCTTACAGTGCAGCTGCAATTTACAATACGTAGGAAGGACAAAAAGAGAACTCAAAGTTAGGATTAAAGAGCATGTTCAAAATATCATTAACGGCTTTCCAAAACATAATGTATCCAGACATTTTGATCGAGTACATAATAGAGACTCATCTCAAATGCAGTTTTGGGGCATAGAAAGGTATAGTCCATCATGGAGAGGCAGTTACAAGATTCGATAAATTAGCCAGAAAGAATCCATGTGGATATATACCATGAGAACTCTTGTACCGGAGGGGTTAAATGTAGAATTTGACCTCAACTGTTTTCTGAGTAATTTTTAATGTAATCTTTAATGACATTTGTGTATGATGCTTTATGTGCTGCTTATCATGTCATTTCCGGTACACGTTTTATATCTTGACGTTTTCTTTTATTTTAAATATTTTTAATGTTTGTATATCATATTTTAATATATGCATTTTTATTATGGTCATTACCTTATAAATCACATTATATGTGGTTTCAAGGTATTTTACCCAGTCCATTTCAGGGTTAAATTTTATACTCCCTTATTTAGTACAGGGTAAATTTTGTTTTTTATTAGGTTTTTATTGCTAATAATATGGAGGTATCCAACCAGGCTTTATTGAGAATTTTAAAAATAATTTTGATATACATGTAGTAAATGAATCTGCTTATCACTTTTTATGCATGAATGAATATTATCATTCGCATTTTAGGTTATATTTTAACATTACATAGCAGGGAGTTATATGTGACTGTTATTCACCCGGAACATGTATACATACATCCGTATGTGGTGTTATTTTATTTTATTTTATTTTATTTACTTTTCTATATATACGGTATCCAAGTACAAGTCCATTAGGATACTAGTAGTGAAAACGAGTAACTTAGATAACCATTGGGGGTTATTCAGTGTTACTTATCACTACTAAACTTAGGTTAAATGTTACTATTAACACGGTGTAGATCTCTATTAAGTCTGGTCCCCATATGAATTCCGTGGACAACTTCCGGTCAGGTAACCGAAGTTCCAACCACAGTCAAGCACACATCATTATGACTGTCAGCAAGGAATGAATGAGAGATTTGGGTCTGCAGCAGTGAAATGCTTATATTGACCCATAGCAGACAAATCAAAAATGGATGACTCCGACTAACACAACGGGCCACTAAAAAATGGCCGTGGGGGTGCTGTTTGTTTACATACATTTTTTGGAGCACTATGCTCTGTTAAATATTTAAAACACAACATAAATCCATAATAACTAACACTAGCCACTTGAGAATATGCCTAGACTATTTATCTGGATCGATATAATATTGAGGCATATTAAACCTTTTTCCTAAGAAATTGGATCGCAAATATACATCCAGTAAAAAGGCTATTAGAAAATGGCCGCTGTTTCTAAACATGTTGAACTATTAGAAAATGGCCGCGGCCGTTCACTATACACCGACCACAACAAAATGGCCGCCGTATAATTTCTGGTTTTATGAAATATAAACAATGTTACTGCAGCCAATCCGGTTCCCCTGATGAAGTCACATGAGGCAACGCATAGGGAGTGGTCGGAAGCAGTCAACCCGTGAACCGTAACTTCTCCTTCCGGATTAGAGAAGAACATATAGAAATTACGAGAATAAAACTTCATATCATACAATGTTAAGGGATTAAATAGCCCGGAAAAACGGATAAAAGTGATGACGAAGTTGAGGAGACTCAAGTCCCAAGTCACTTTTCTACAGGAGACTAATTTTAAAAGTGATAAAATCCCATGGCACAAAAGATATGACTTCCCCAATATGTACCACAGCACGTCGTGAGATTCTAAATCTCGCGGGGTGTCAATTTTGATATCAAGACAGATAGAATGGAAGGAAATGGGAGTGATCACGGATAGTGAGGGTCGTCTTCTTATAGTGAAGGGGATGATAGGCCATCAAAAAATCACATTGGTAAACCTATATTTGCCAAACGAACATCAGGTAAGCGCGCTAGAGGAGTATTTACAGAGAGTACAACAACACAAAGAGGGAATACTAATAATGGGAGGAGATTTTAATATGGCTTTAGACCCATTGAAAGATACATCAAAAGGATCATCAGATCTCTCCTATGTTAAACTAAGAAAAGCAAAAAATTTTTTTACAAGAACTTTAATTGATAGATAGTTGGAGGGCTGTCCATGCACAGGATAGGGATTATACTTTTTTTTCGACACAATATAAGTCTTACTCTAGAATTGACTATATTTTTGTATCCCAAAATATAATTACATCAATAAAAGAAGCTACGATTGGACCATTTACTTTATCAGACCATGCCCCAATGAGTTGTACAGTAGAGATGGGAGAAAAGAGCCAAGAAAGTGGCACTGGAGGATAAATGAATCTCTCCTAAAGGAGAAGGAGTATGAAGAAAAATTAAAGTTAGAAGTGTATTCCTTTTTTTCTATAAATGATACAGAAGTAATAACACCTTTTGGCCTATGGGAGACACATAAATGTGTCATGAGAGGCATGTTTATTGCTATAGGGACACATAGGAAACGGAAAATTAATGCTCAAATTGATTCACTGCTTAAGCGTATTGGCGAACTAGAAACATTACATAAAAAATCCCAGGCACAGGTTATGGAGCAGGAACTTAATGGTTTAAGGGAAAAGCTTAATCTCCAATTGATAGACAGAGCGAAATCTAAATTAACACGAGGGAGACGAAATTTCTATGAATTCGGAAATAAGCCAGGGAAAATGCTAGCAAACGCCCTTAGAGAAACCACCACGAAGAAACACATTGCACAAATCAAAACATTGGGAGGGGAAATGGTAAATACGCCACAAAAAATAGCTCAAGCATTCAAGGAATACTATATGAATCTGTATCAGTTAGAAAAAAGGGAATCCAGGATAGTAGATGTGCAAAGAAAAGAGGATGTAGCTAAAGATTATCTTAGAGACTCAGGAATGTCGAAATTGTCAACTGAGATAGCTGAAGCACTTGATATACCAATAACAGAAGAATTTATGAGGGCAATAAAACAACTTAATTTAGGTAAGGCTCCGGGGCCAGATGGGTACACCCTATCATATTATAGAATGTTCGCAGAGAGATTAGCTCTGAGATTCGTAGCAGCTTATAACTCAATACGAGATGTAAAGAAAATCCCAACAGAAACTTTATTGGCGCACATAACAGTTATTGGAAAGGAAGGGAAGGACCCCTCCCAATGCCCTAGCTATAGTCCCTATTAAATGTGGACCTTAAAATATTTATGAAGATATTAGCGACAAGATTGATAGAACACATTTCTGACCTAATAAATCCAGATCAGGTGTGATTTACACCAGGGAGAGAAGGAAGGGAGAACACACAACGGGTGGTTAGTACAATTTACCTTGCGCAGAGACAACAGAAACCGATGGTGATAGTTTCAGCGGATGCAGAAAAAGCCTTTGACAGGGTGGATTGGGTTTACCTGAAGACAGTTTTACAACACATAGGACTAGGGGAAGGTATGATGAGCTGGAGATCTAATATATATTCAGTACCAAGTGCAAGAATCAAGATAGCTGATAGAATCTCGCAGCCTTTTCTCATTCAAAACGGAACACGACAAGGGTGTCCCCTCTCACCCCTGATTTTTATTCTAACAGTAGAACCTTTTTTAAGGAAAATTTGTGCGAATGTAAATATCAAGGGGATAAAAACGATGGAAGAGGAACAGAAACTTGCAGCGTATGCAGACGATTTAATTTTCTTTGTAACTTCCACCGTAATATCTCTCCCATCTCTGCTAAAGGAGTTGGAGGAGTACGGAAAAATATCAAATTTTAAGATAAACTACGGAAAGTCAGAAGCGATGGGAATAGAAACAGATGCGTCCCTATTAAAGCTGATAACCTCAC
Organism: Lithobates sylvaticus; assembly: GCA_028564925.1. NCBI lineage: Eukaryota > Metazoa > Chordata > Amphibia > Anura > Ranidae > Lithobates > Lithobates sylvaticus. The sequence continues at coordinate 20,582,280 of CM053030.1, read as the reverse complement.
AATTCAAGTTTAAATGGACCAATTCGTATATAAGTTACCATGGTACAAAAATATCAAAAAATCTAAAGGAGCTATTTGAACTTAACTACATACCCATGGTAAAACAGATTAAACAGGATCTTGTAGGATGGGATAAAGAGATATTTACATGGTTTGGGAGAACAAACATCATAAAGATGAATGTGATGCCAAGACTTTTATATTTAATACAAACTCTCCCAATAAGGATCAATCAAAGCCTCCTACGAGATCTTAGATCAAGATTTTTAAAGTTTATCTGATCAGGAAAGCCTGCAAGGGCACGCAGAAATATATTGACACTTCCCAAAGGAAAAGGAGGGATAGGACTCCCAGACCCAATAAGATATCAAGAAGCCTCACATTTAACTAGGGTGATGGAATGGTGTGGACGGACGAATAAAAAGCCTTGGGTACAGATAGAACAGGCGACAACAGATATCCCATTGGAGGGGTTGGTATGGATACCAGAGGTAGAAGTGCCAATGGAAGTAAGGAAACACCCAATGATAGGCTTTACGATGCGGATGACTAAAACAAATTTTCAAAAAACAAACAACATCGATCTCGATCAACCCTAGTCCAATGCTTCCAATTTTGGGCACACCGGCTTTTCAAGTGGGAATAAAAGACCCGAGGTTTAGAGCAATAAGAAATAGGGGCTTCAGTAGGGTTATCCATTTCACAAAAAATAACTACGTAATGTCTAAAAAGGAGATTGAGAGAGAGAGATAACAGTTGACTTAGACTTTCTTAGAAAAATGCAGCTAGATGCCTTTATAAGAGCCAAAGTAAATAAAAATGAAGAAGTGAGGCGACCAACTGAATTTGAGAACATATGCCTGAAGGGTGAGCCAATAAGACATTCATTGTCATATTTCTACAGTATGTTGACAGAGGAAGAGACACCTCAGGAATTTCCTTTTCTACAGGCATGGGAAAGAGACCTAGAAATAGTACTTTCCCAAGAACAGAAAAACAGGATATTAATATTTAATCAAAAGGCGTCATTTGCAAGTAAATACCAAGAAGGGGGATACAAAATTATATCAAGATGGTATAAAACACCGAGCATACTATATCGGATATATCCCCAGGTGTCTGAAGTGTGTTGGAGATGCCATGAAGCAGAAGGGACAATCCTACAAGAATTAGGGAGTTTTGGGGAAATGGTTGCCGAAACAATTAAAATAATAACAGGAATTATCCTAGGGGAGAGACCAGCAACATTTCTGCTGTTGGATATCCCTATAGCAGTGGAAAAATGTAAAAATTCATTAGTAAAACATCTTATAATAGCAGTGTATCCCTGCGCTATGGAAAAAGGACAGCCCTCCAACTAGAAATCAATGGTTCGCTAGAATAGCAGAAATACAACAGATGGAAAATCTTACACTAGCTATGAAGGATCAGGATGAGAAATATAGGACAACATGGGCTCCGTACGTGGTATACAGGGAAAGCCATGATTAGGAGGGGAGGATGGGGATAGGAGAGAGTACTTCAGGGGGGGGAGGGGGGGCGGGAATGGGGGAAGAAGAAAAGTTAAAAAAGTTTTAGAGATTTTTTTTCTTTTTTTTCTTCTTGCTGAAGAAGAGAAAACCTTTTTTTTTTTCCTCTCTCTCTTTTTTCTTATTTTTTTGTTTATGCATTGGTGTGAAAGAATAAGGGGTTAAAAAGAAGTAAATATAGGGGTGAAGAAGTACAATCATAAAGGTATATTAAGTTAGAGGAACCTAAGCGGTATTAGGGAAATAATATGTGAATGTAATGTATTGTACTATGAAACCTATGGAAAATAAAGAATTTATAAAAAAAAAACTGATGATTGAGATAACTGAGTATTGGCAAGTACTGGGCAACTGAATAGAATGAGTGGTTCTCGCACTTCCTATAATTATTCCATAACCTTCTAACATTACAATACTGTGCTCCCTTGCTCTTTCCAGACTCCAGCTTGTAGTGATGAGCACTGGCCAACAAACTCCATGCTGGAATCACACATTCACAATGTACATTTCAAATAAGTCTATCAATTCCCTTTAGAAAAATCACAGGTAACTCCCTTTTATATTTCAGCAAAGGTCCAACAAGAAATTGATGATGTGACGCAGTCATTGCATCGACCTACGATCGAAAACAGACCACAACTGCCATACACCAACGCCGTCATCCATGAAATACAGAGAGTTCTAGATTTTGCATCATTTGCTTTCTTTCACGCGGTGACCAAAGACATCGAGTTCCATGGATACACCATCCCAAAGGTATACGACTATGACATATGCCAGCCCATGAGTGTGCAAATAACAAGGGAAATAGTGATACAACAAATGAAAAAAATGAAAAAAAAAAAAGAACAATCTGTACCGAGAGGGAAAGTTGTAGGGCATGGGAGTATAGGCGCATGCAGTATTTCTGGAAGCCAGAAAAGTGACTGCTCTCTTGTACTGCACGTGACCAGCTACCATTTAGATGTCATGCAGCTTGTTCATTCTGAGTTTGTTTGTTTCTTTTAATGTTTACCTTAGAAGAATGTAATGTACTACAGCAGGGGTATGCAACCTTGGAGAGGTGGAGATCTACTTGAACGACATAGAAGAGATCAAAGGTCACCAGACCATAGCGCACTTTTATTTTTTATTATAGGAGATAACCTAGCATGACCCCATTAAAAAGGAAGGTTTGAAAAGTTTAGGGGGCAATAGCAAGTACTGCTAATTTCAGAGGTCAGTAGTATGTATAAAAAACATATAAGCTTGCAACCTAAAATATTTAAACATTAATGTGAGGACAAGATATACAAATTCGGAACCATTAGTGTGAGTCCATATGATTCTATATAAAAAAAGAACCTATTATATGGTGAAAAAAAAATATAGAGTTGTACTCATAAGTTTACATACCCTGGCAAAATTTATGATTTATTAGCCTCTTTCAGAGAATATGAATGATAACACAAAAACTTTTCTTTCACTCATGGTTAGTGTTTGGCTGAAGCCATTTATTATCAATCAACTGTATTTACTCTTTTTAAATCATAATCACAACAGAAACCACCAAAATGACACTGATCAAAAGTTTACATACCCTGGGGATTTTGGCCTGATAACATGCACACATATTAGAAAAATGCCTCACATCGATAAATGACTGGATGTCCACGAGCTCCCTCAAACTTAATGGATCCAAAACAGAACTCCTTCTCCTAAATGCAAACCAAAATATTAAATCTACGACCCCATGGACTCCACCCACCATCCTTGGACAGACCATCCCCCTAAGCACAAAAGCTAAAAGTCTCGTAGTCATCTTCGATTCATAAATGTCAATGGATGCACAAATAGGATCCGCTGACCACTGATCCTACCATCTTCTACGCCTGCTACGTAGACTCATCCCCTTCATTCCACAAGAGGAGAAAGCAATAGTAGTAGGAACAATCATCAACTCTCAACTAGACTACGCAAACTCCCTCTACATAGGACTACCTAAATTCCAGATTGCAGGCCTAAAAGTCGTCCAAAACACAGCAGCAAGACTAGTCACGGGGAAAAAACATGGGAATCCATCTCCCCTCCCTGAGGATCCTACATTGGCTAACCGTAAAGGATCAGATCACATTCAAGACCCTCTGCCTCACCCACAAATGCACACAAGGAGACATTCCTCAATACTTATGCGAAAAAATAAAACACTACACTCACAATCGCAGTCTCCGATCAACTAACCAAAACCTCCTCCTCATCCCCAAGTCCCGGTACAAATCAAGGGGAGAATGAAGATTTGCAGTCCAAGGACCACGGCTATGGAACGCTCTACCCACCAACATCCGCTTGGAAGGAAACCATAGGGCCTTCAGTAAAAAACTCAAGACCCACCTCTTCTAAGATGGAATCAACGTAGGTCGGATCAAGTGCCACGAGCGATTCAGTTTGCAGTTGCAGCGCTATACAAGTCATTCATTCAAGTTGACACAAAGGGGTTTGAATGGCTATTAACCACTTGCCGCCCGCCCATTGTATATAGACATCCGCAAAGTGGTTGTCAAATCCTGACTGGACGTCTCAGGACGTCCTCAGGATTTTGAGCCGCCCAGGGGCGCGCATCGCAGCAATCGTTGTTGTGGGTTGTCAGTCTGACACCCCGCAACTACGATCTTGGTAAAGAGTCTCCGACGGAGACTCTTTACCACATGATCAGCAGTGTCCAATCACGGCTGATCACAGTGTAAATAGGAAGCGCCGGTAATCGGCTTTTCCTCACTCGCGTCTGTCAGATGCGGGTAGAGGAGAGCCGATCAGCTGCTCCTCTGACAGGGGGGGGTCTGTGCTGAATGATTATCAGCACAGCCCCCCCTAGGATGCTGTAGAATATGATACAATATTAATAACTAATATTATATCATCTATGTATAATTGTCTAGTCCCTATAATGTTAGTCTGTTAAACCTATGAGCGCAAGCCACTGTTAATATCACAATAATACCAGTTAACTATGCAACCAAACACACGGTTTAAGATCAATCAAACCTCATTTATTTCCCAAGGAAATAAGAAAGCTTATATAAGCTCATTATTAGGAGTTACAAGGTTACATAGCATATTACATAGCATACAATAACAATACAATACAATCGTATACTTAGCACACATGGTAGCTGAGATGGAATGGGAGAGATGTCCACATGGCTAGGCCTCAACTCATCCTCCAACGTAGGCTTCAAAGATGGCCGCTTAGCAGAGAGACACCTTCATGACATGCTCCTCAACCAGCCTACAGACACAGAGAGAGTGTCCTCCTCTGTGTCCGACCCTAACATTCAGACACACACGCCCACTCATTCAAATCCCCCCCCCCTTGCCAATCCCATATGCTTTGCATCCAATGAACACCAGAAAAGGAAGCATACTGTATTCTCCATTCAGTCTCTTAGCCTGGAGCCGTCTTCACAGCAGGTGGGCCTGAGCCAAGCTATTGTTCCTTTGACTTAGGCAACCTGGCTTACAGCAAACAGGAAGTGAATCGCAGAAATATTAAATCCAACATATACCACTTTGCGACTAAAAGGCGCATACCACCCTTCTTCAGACGTGGCTCCTATTGAACAGTCCATAACTGTTTTGTCCCCAACATGTGTTTCCGGACCAGTACCTATAGAATAGTCCTCTAAACGTCTTAACGCGTTGTATTTTTACAACCTGTGCAGAAACAGCTCCTATGGAACAGTCCATAATGGTTTTACCGTGTTATGCTTCCCAACACGTGCCGCTTTGCCACTGAGTAACACATCCTTCTTCAGCGACAGCTTCCATGTCACCATTATGTATCTTTGGTATCTTCTCCTTTCCGGTATCTTCAGGACAGATGCAGTACAGGCAAGGGGTATCCATTCATTCACCATTCACCAGTACACATTCAGAGCAACATATCAAGCAGCTCTCAGATACCGATCTATTATTTAGATAAGTCTCGGGGAGGGCCTTATTCACCCATATTATTAACCTACAATACGCCTTGGTCACATTATATCATAACATAAATCAACTTATTACCATACTATATACATATATATGTGTTCCGTCCATTTACGCACCCAGCCCCCAACCCTATAATCCTTTACTGTAAATATGGATAGGGATTAGGCAGGCTTGCTCACAGCGGTATTGCAGGGCTCTGACTTGGCAGCAAGGTCTCTAATTTGTACACAGAGACCCTACCGTCAATTCGTCCCTCAACTTGCATAGACAAATGGGAGACCCTTCTATATAAATATTGAGTCTAATCACACATATAAATTTGCAAAAATGACAAAAACCACACAATTCCATCCCTGTGCCTGGATTTCAGAGACCATGCCCAGGGTATACCATGCACCTCTACCTATGGTTAGGTTCAAGGAACCTTCCAGTTTTATGACTAGCGTTACATCAGAAACAAACTCGTCTATGTCCCAAATGACACCCAGGTGCTTCCTCCCCAGCAATGATCCCTGAAATAACTTCCCAACATTTTTACGTTCACCCCCATGATGTATTGACCTGGCATACAAAGGACATCATGGTCATGCTTCCGACCGAGGGAAGTATCAACCTGCTTCCATCTCCTCTGATCACATGTGGGTGATTTAGCCTCAAATGCGACAAGATAGAATCCCCAATCAGTAAGCCCATTGATGCCACCAAATATACAGACCAAGTCTGCACTTCTGTATATGGGATCATACAGCCTAACACCTTTCATTATCCAAACTGGTACAGCCCATCCAGGCATTCGACCACCATTTTGGATTAGTGTAAGCGACGTGTTGTGGCAGAGTCTTACTGAGCGGTGATGCTAACTCATCAGGCCACTGCCATTTATACAGAGATTGCACAATCAGCTTGATGCTGGTTGACACTTCCGCCCGCCACTGCGTGTACGCCAGAGCCCATGACCGATTTCTATCTTTTACCCTCACCCCCTCCACCAACCTCTCAACATGGTTCACCAAATCTGGAGACCCTGGGTATTTTGTGAATGTTATTAAGGATACCACCAATCTCTCTGAGTAACAAAGTCCCGCTCAAGCTATTGCTGAGTGTTTGTTCCTCAGGATACCGATGTCTACTCCATTACCAACACCCATCCCAGCTCCTATTCCCCCAATATAGTGCTGAATACACGCCTCCTCTTATGGTTACTCCTCAGAGATAAGCATCCTGAATGAATGATTTGTATAGCGCTACTACTGCGAACTGAATCGCCTGAAGGCATGCACCTTATTCTGTAACCGCACCTCTCTGGGAGTAAGTCCCTTCTACAATGACCGCACTTGATTCAGCGTATACTCAGCAAATATAGGGTACTAGGTTTTTATCAACCACTGTGAGATGTTGCAGCGCCATATGGTGAAGGCATACTGTACCCTGGTATTTAGCGTTTGTTCCCTTTATCTATCGGAGCATGCTCCTGTGTGCATTCCCTGTGCAGGGTTTCCACTTCTCAGGTGAGACATCAACCAGGCGCATCTCCCCCATACAAGGAAATGTTCACCCCATTGATGTGTCACCTGGCACACTTTAGTCTGGCCAACAGACACCTTATTATGCATAAGTGCCCGCCTCCTAGGTACCTGCACCATATAAATTCCGTTACGTCAATACATGTCATACATTACACAACTTTTCTTATTTCAGCTCCTCCCTCCAACAAAAAACATATATATTGTACATTTTCATGTTCTGATAGATTGGATGTGTTATATTCCTTCCCCCAACCTCCAACCCATTGTACGTATGTTTAATAATACGTTTGCATTCATCAGGAGAGAGTCCAGCAAAAAAAAAAAAATAGTTTCAAGTCTTATTGATAGGCACAGTCTTTCAGATTCAGCACCAGATCGTCCATAGGAAAAGAAAAGGTGTTAAAGTGAATCTTTTTGTTTGTCCCGTCTCTCCTGATATTTAGTGGAATAAATTTGGGGCGTGGTATGGCACAGACAAACTGCCAACCAAATGATCATCTGTCATCCATTTTCCAGAACCTTTCCAATCTCGCTCCACCAGAATTCTGGAATTGAAAAACAAGCAGAATCAAATTCTTATCCATAATATCTGCTCGTTGACTATATTTACTCCTATTTCCCTCCTTGGAACCCAGGAACTATCAAAACAACCATGACCTCTTTAGGCAGAACCCACTCTAAAATGGATCCCCATGGTATGGTCAAAACATTCAAAACAGACGTCAATGTTGTTTCTCAAAAATTCTAAAATTAAAACACTAAAAAAACAATGCATTTATCTTTATCTTTAAGATGTATGCACTAATCCCCTTTCAGGTGGACAAAGCCTAAACCTTTTGGAGCTTTTTACACCTGAACAAAACAACAATAAAATAGCTGACTAAGCCAATACCCAAAAACAAAAAAAATATATGTTTTTTTTCCAAAAAAAAAATAAATTTAAAAATAAAAATTAAAAGTCTGGCCATTATCACCCAAGAACAACATGACAAGACAACCACCATACAACAATGACAAACACTCAACTTTTAATTAAAAGACATCCATGGATTTTCTCCTGAGAAGAGTACATGTTTTTTTTTTTTTATCTGAAAGACAATAAGTTAATGGGAAAAACAACACAAACAAAACATTTGTAACTTCATCACAACATTTGCTACCTCATCTGTAAGGCCTCATGCACACGGACGTTTTAAAAAACGGGCTGTAAAGCTAGGTTGAACACCTGGAAAAAGCAGCCTAAAAAACTTGATTTTTACCGCGTTTTGCATTGGTGTTTTTGCACGTTTTTGCGCGTTTTTTAGCGTCAGCGTTAATTAGCGGTTTTTAAAGAAAAACACATCTCTTGGCTTATACCACTCCCAAATTTCCCACAATGCCACAGAAAACAAAGAAAACTGTCATTCATTAATAAAAAAACAAAAAAAAAAGCGTGGGGGTCCCCCCAAATTCAATAACCAGGCCCTTCAGGTCTGGGATGGATATTAAGGGGAACACCAGCCAAAAAAAAAAAAAAAAAAATGGCGTAGGGTCCCCCTCAAAATCCATACCAGACCCTTGAGGTCTGGTATGGATTTTAAGGGGAACCCTAGCCAAATAAAATGGCGTGGGGTCCCCCTCAAAATCCATACCAGACCCTTATCCGAGCACGCAACCTGGCAGGCCGCAGGAAAAGAGGAGGGACGAGAGCGCCCCCCCCCCTCCCGCCTGAACCGTACCAGGCCACATGCCCTCAACATTGGGAGGATGCTTTGGGGGTCTAAGACCCCTAAAGCACCTTGTCCCCATGTTGATGAGGACAAGGGCCTCTTCCCCACAACCCTGGCCATTGGTTGTGGGGGTCTGCGGGCGGGGGGCTTATCGGAATCTGGAAGCCCCCTTTAACAAGGGGACCCCCAGATCCCGCCCCCCCCCCCTGTGTGAAATGGTAAGGGGGTACAAAAGTACCCCTACCATTTCACCAAAAAAGTGTGAAAAATGGTAAAAAGGGCAGGAGACGGTCTTTGACAATTCCTTTATTAAAATCTTCTTTCTTCATCCTTCGGTTTCTTCATCTTCTCCTTCCGTCATCTTCTTCCATCTTCTTCTTCCTCCGATCCGCTTCTTCTTGCGCTGGTCTTCTCGTCCTTCTCGTCCGGCATCTTCTTCCGTCGGCGTCGGTGTCGGTGTCTCTTCTTGGGCCGCTCCGCGCAATGGGAGGCTCCCGCTGTGTGAGGCTCCGCTCCGTCTGACTGGTCTTTTATAATGGAGGGCACCTGGTGACTCCGCCCCCTCTGACGTCAGGCAGGAATTTCCTATACAGGGATTACAGTGTCCAATCATCTTTTTGCAGAAAAAAAACGCTGCAGCTCAAAAACGCTGGTGCGCGTTTTTGCGCGTTTTTGCGCGTTTTTGCACGATTCGCGTTTTTTACAGCTCTAGCCCAGCGCCAAGGAACGCACTGGTCCTGGGTTTTTTTTACAGCTTAAAAACGCCTATGCCATTTGCAGCTCAAAAACGCCTAGGTGAGCATGAAGCCATAGACTAACATGGACAGGCGTTTTTAAGCTGCAAAAAACGCTCAAAAACGCGGCTGCAAAAACGTCCGTGTGCATGAGGCCTTAGGGCTCTTTCACACGGGGCGGATCAGTGCAGATCCGCCCCGTGGATAGCCGCTTGCTCAGCGGGGATCGCCGTAGCGATCTCCGCTGAGCAGAGGATGACAGGTCCGTCCCTGCACGGAGTGCAGGGACGGACCTGTCAGAGCGCCGCTCTCCCCTATGGGAGATCGGGTGACGACGGACCGTAGAGTCCGTCGTCACCCGATCCGCTCTGCAGATGGATGAAAAAATGGGGTTTTCCTCCGTCTGCAGAAACGGAGCATGGCGGGCACGGACGAGAGCGGGTGTCAGCGGATGCTCATCCGCTGACACCCGCTATCCCATAGGGATACCTGTATGTCCGTTTTTCATCCGAAAACGGAAGGGTGAAAAACGGACATACGGTCCGTCCGTGTGAAAGAGTCCTTACTCTTTAGTTTTGTCAGATTATTGTTTAAATGTTTTCATTGTTTGCAAACAATTACTAATTAATCAGCTCATGGTACCATGTGATAATCGATTATGCATTTACAATAACCTAACCCTCGTGTTGGTCTCACTTTGACGGACCTGCAAACAAAACACAAATGTTTAGTATCCAAACCTGTTCTCTTCCCTGATTTCTGGAAAAGGAACACAAAGACAATGATTAAACACGATTATCATGACAATTGACTTTAAGTGCCCCAAGCCTCTTCCCATTAATTGTACTGCTAGGGGAACACCTACAAGAGTTGTAGTATAAACAACTAAACTAAAAAAATAAAAATTACAAACATTACAACTAAAACAAAAATTAATAAAAAAATTTAAAAATGAAAAATTTAAAAAAAATTAATAAAAAAAACAAAAATATGAAAAAAAATTATTCATAATATAAAAAATAAAAACATTAAAAATGAAAAATTGAAAAAATTTATGAAAAAATAAAAAAATTAATAATAAAGAAAATTAAAAAAAAATTAATAAAAAATTCATAAAAATTAATAAAATGTTAAACCTTATAAAAAAAAATTACAAAAATACTTAAAACTAAGAGGGAAAAAAACAATAATCATAACAGAGTTATTCAATTCAGAGGCTCATCCTTGAAAATAATAAAACTATATATCAAGGTCCTGTATCTTATTCCAAATCTGAAACTCACATCAAACCTTATTCATAGGAAGGAAACTTTGATCAGAGTATTTTTAACATACTTGCAGCTGACTAAGTGCTGCTAGCATTGCTTCCCCCAGTGCTATGTTTGAATAACCACGCGGCTACCTCCATTTTGATTTTATGCAACTGTCCTACATATTGCTTTTCAGTTTGTAGACTCCGTAATTGGGTCTTAACGGGGAACTGGGTTTGCTTACTATGGGTTCCATGCTTTGGATTGCTACCCCACCTGGCCGAATAACATTCATACTGCCTCGTTTTCAGGTATGATCTTTTTTTGATATCGTTATTCGCCCAACAATACTTTGCGATGTGACCTCCCCTTTTACACAAACAACATTTTAGCTCTGGTTTCCCTGCATAGGCCCTTTTTTTAACATCTTGTGCTGGAAATTCACATTGCTGGATAATATTACTGTGATTGGAATGAACAGACTTTACACTTTCATCGTCTGAGGAGTCATCAGAAGTTTCCATTTCAACTCCTGAATCAATTTCAAGCGCAGTTATCACGTTTGTATTTACGTCTCCAACATCGATTCCCATCCTAGTAATATGATTTGCAGTAACAATAGTATACGGGTTTTCCTCATGTTCCACTTGTATTTTTGCACACTGAGCATGTGCGGAGGGTACCTCCACCATTGCATCTTCGGCTATTGTATGTTTGGAGGATAAATCCATTATGGCTGCCTGTGCATCCTGTAATTCCTCCTTAAGCAGTGTGATAACCTGCACATTTTCAGCCCCCCTCCTATTCAAATAGGGTATGCAACCTTCTCTTAACTCACACGTTTTATATAATTCATGTAATCTCTGTTCCAATTCGCCTTTTTCCGTTACTAATTGTTCAATCTGCCTACGCGCTTGTGCATCTGCATTTTCAACCATAATTAATATATATTTTGTTAAATTTTGTAGCTGCTGCATGAATTGCTTTCTTTCCTCTATCCATTCTAATTCCTTCTGCTCAGAAATATGCTTCATTCTAAGAAGCATGCCTATCAAACTTGCTAACCTCTGTTTCCTGCCTTTTTTTGATTTATTACTTATAAGGCTGTTATGTGTATTACATTGTGTCAAAAGCTCATTAAATTTTTGTGCCAACCCACTTTCCTGTGTAGATTGAAATCTAATAGTATCATGTTTAGCCATGAACAGCTCGATGGCCTCCATTGGTATGCTAATTAGCAAGCCCTCTATACTGGAGCTGTAAAACCTGTTTTGGTTACAATGCAATACAGATAAACAGATAAGGCTATTCAAAGGTTTCGCTTGCAAGCTAGCTCGTAGTCCCACAAAAGCCTACAACAAACAAAAAAAAACAGATAGTTTAACTACTACTTGCTACCTGTAGTTCTACAGCCTACACAAGGCACCTCCTAAGACACAAGGCAGACTCTTAATCAATGCCTTCCTGTTAGTTTGCAGGCCACATTGAATTTCTATTGGAACACAGAGCTATGTCACTCTCACGTGAGTAGAAATAATAAAAATGACAAAAAAAAAACAAACAAAAAAAATGTTTTTTTTTTTTTTTTAAAACTAACAATATCTCTATCACTTTTTTTTTTTTCCTCAAAGATGTATGGTAATTCCTGTCAATTCCTAACCAAGGGTGATCAGCCCGTACTCACCAGCCCTCTTGACCAGCTACAAGTATTCTAACACTTTGCATTAGCAATACAACATTTAACATATATACATATACATATCTCGGATAATAAAAAAAACTGATGAAATATTTCACAACATTTTTATGATCATCCAAGCGTGGTTTCAGAATTCGCGAGCCAGCGCCAATCTTGTCCACACGAGAGACGATTTTCAGTTCTGGGTGTCTTTGATTACCAGGACTCAAAACAAAAATACATTATTCTGTGAATTCTGTGCAGAAGAAACGCTATTCCACATGTCTATATCCTGGGGTGCCAAATGTAGAATATGATACAATATTAATAACTAATATTATATCATCTATGTATAATTGTCTAGTCCCTATAATGTTGTTAGTCTGTTAAACCTATGAGCGCAAGCCACTGTTAATATCACAATAATACCAGTTAACTATGCAACCAAACACACGGTTTAAGATCAATTAAACCTCATTTATTTCCCAAGGAAATAAGAAAGCTTATATAAGCTCATTATTAGGAGTTACAAGGTTACATAGCATATTACATAGCATACAATAACAATACAATACAATCGTATACTTAGCACACATGGTAGCTGAGATGGAATGGGAGAGATGTCCACATGGCTAGGCCTCAACTCATCCTCCAACGTAGGCCTCAAAGATGGCCGCTTAGCAGAGAGACACCTTCATGACATGCTCCTCAACCAGCCTACAGACACAGAGAGAGTGTCCTCCTCTGTGTCCGACCCTAACATTCAGACACACACGCCCACTCATTCAAATCTCCCCCCCCCCTTGCCAATCCCATATGCTTTGCATCCAATGAACACCAGAAAAGGAAGCATACTGTATTCTCCATTCAGTCTCTTAGCCTGGAGCCGTCTTCACAGCAGGTGGGCCTGAGCCAAGCTATTGTTCCTTTGACTTAGGCAACCTGGCTTACAGCAAACAGGAAGTGAATCGCAGAAATATTAAATCCAACAGATGCCCACACTGGACCACCAGGGATGCCACCAGACCACCAGGGATGCGCAGCACAAGGTATGCCACCCTAGACCACGAGGGATGACACACAGTGCCCACAATGGATGCCAATCAGTGCCCACAATGGATGCCAATCAGTGCCCACAATGGGCATCACTGATTGGCATGCATTATTGTTTGGCACTGATTGGCATCCATCAATACAAAACAATAGTGCCTATCTGTGCCACCTATCAGTGCCCATCCGTGCCACCTATCAGTGCTCATCCATGCCCATCTGTGCTGCCTATCCATGCCCATCTGTGCCGCCTATCCATGCCCATCCGTGCCGCCTATCCATGCCAATCCGTGCCAGCTATCAGTGCCAATTTGTGCCAGCTATCAGTGCCCATCCGTGTCGCCCATCCAAGTCGCCCATCCGTGCCGCCTATCAGTGCCCCCTCAGTGCCACCTCATCTGTGCCCATCAGTGCCACCTTATCAGTGCCCATCAGTGAAGGAGAAAACTTATTTATTTACAAAGTTTTGAAACTGAAACAAAAAAATACATTTTTTTTTTCAAAATTTTTGGTCTTTTTCTATTTGTTTAGCAAAAAATAAAAACCGCAGAGGTGATCAAATACCACCAAAAGAAAGCTCTATTTGTGGGAAAAAAATTATAAAAAATTCATTTGGGTACAGTGTAGCATGACCGCGCAATTGTCATTCAAAGTGTGACAGTTCTGAAAGCTCAAAATTGGTCTGGGCAGGAAGGTGTTTAAGTGCCCTGTATTGAAGTCGTTAAAGGTAACCATCCTCACCTGTGATCTGTTTGCTTGTAATTAGTGTGTGTGAATAAAAGGTCAATGATTTTCTGGACTCCTGGCAGACCCTTGCATCTTTCATCCAGTGCTGCACTGACGTTTCTGGATTCTGAGTCATGGGGAAAGCAAAATAATTGTCAAAGGATCTGCGGGAAAAGGTAGTTGAACTGTATAAAACAGGAAAGGGATATAAGATAGAAAGATATCCAAGGAATTGAGAATGCCAATCAGCAGTGTTCAAACTCTAATCAAGAAGTGGACCAACTAAAATTTCAGCCACAACTGCCAGGAAAATTGTTCGGCATGCAAAGATAACCCCACAAATAACTTCAGGTGAAATACAGGACTCTGAAAACATGGGTGTGGCTGTTTCAAGATGCACAATAAGGAGGCACTTGAAGAAAGATGGGCTGCATGGTCGAGTCCCCATAAGAAAGCCATTACTACACAAAATGCCACAAAGTATCTCGCTTACAATACGCCAAACAGCACAGAGACAAGCCTCAAACCTTCTGCCACAAAGTCATTTGGAGTGATGAGACCAAAATTTAGCTTTTTTGTCACAAACATAAACACTACATTTGGAGAGGAGTCAACAAGGCCTATGATGAAAGGTACACCATTCCTACTGTGAAACAGGAAGGTTGATCGCTGATGTTTTGGGGATGTGTGAGCTACAAAGGCACAGGAAATGTGGTCAAAATGAATGGCAAGATGAATGCAGTATGGTATCACAAAACTTTGTAATAATATTTGCATTCATCAGCCAGAACTCTGCGCATGGAACGTATTTGGACATTCCAACATGACAATGATCCAAAACTCAAGGCCAAGTCGACCTGTCATTGGCTACAGCAGAGGGAAGGTTCTGGAGTGGCCATCTCAGTCTCCTGACCTCAATATCATTGAGACACTCTGGGGAGATCTCAAACGTGCTGTTCATGCAAGAGAGTTCCCATCTGAGAAGATAAAGAGCCTCATCCACAAATGCCACAAAATACTTCAAGCTGTCATTGATGTTAAAGGGGGCAATACACAGTATTAAGAACTGGGGTATGTAAACTTTTGATCAGGGCCATTTGGGTAGTTTCTGTTATCATTATGATTTAAAATGAGTAAAACACAGTTGATTGATAATGGCTTCAGCCAAACACTAACCATGAGTGCAAGAAACGTTTTGTGTGTTATCATTCATATTCTCTGAAAAATGGCCAAGAAATCATAAATTCTGCCAGGGTATGTAAACTTATGAGCACAACTGTATATCCAAAAATAAAGTCCAATATGTGCTCTTAACCACTTAAGGACTGGAAGGATTTGCCCCTCAATGACCAGGACATTTGTTTGCGTTACGGCACTGCGTCGCTTTAACTTACAATTGCGCGATTTATTTATACCATCGCGGTTGGCTTCATCATCATCAGATTAAGTCATTGATTTATTTTTTTAGAGAAGGGGTTAACACTAGGGGACGATCAAAGGGTTAAATGTGTTTATTGGGAGGTGTTTCTAAAAGTGGGGGGAGGGAACTGACTGGAGGAGGAGACAAATCGCTGTTCCTAATCACTAGAAACAGCAGATCTGTCTCTCCTCCCCTGACAGAACGGGGATCTGTCTCTTTACATTGACAGATCCCCATTCCGGCTCTCTCAGAAGCGATCTTAGGTGGTCAGCAGACATCACTGCTCCGGCGTTGCACCGCGGGTGTGCACGCGCCCACTAGAGGCCTTAAAGTGTCCGACATACAATGATGGTGATTCGTCCCAGTAGAGCCAACCTGCCTCAGTACAACTGCGGTGGCTGGTTTTTAACCACTTGCCGACCGCTGCATGTACATATACGTCAGCAGAATGGCACGGCTGGGCAAATGGGCGTACAGGTACGTCCCTTTGAATTTGCTGCCATGTGGTCATGTGCGCGCCGACGGCGGCGCGTGCGCGACCCTGCCTGGAGCTCTGTGAGTCGGGTCGCGGGTCCTGCGGACTCGATGTCTGCGGGGATACCTGCGATCGTCTCATGGAGCTGAAGAACGGGGAGATGCTAATGTAAACAAGCATCTCCCCGTTCTGCCTAGTGACACTGTCACTGATCTCTGCTCCCTGTCATCGGGAGCTATGATCAGTGAAGTGTCATTCGTAGCCCATCCCCCTAACAGTTAGAAACACTCCCAGGACACACTTAACCCCTCCCTAGCCCCCTAGTTGTTAACCCCTACACTGCCAGTGTCATTTTTACTAGACATGGGAACTGTCAAATTCATACGAAATACGAAATTCGGACGAATCGTAATTTTTTTCCGAATCGTTAGTAAAGTTACGAATCGTTACGAATCGTTACGAATCGTTACGAATCGTTAACGCGGCTAATGAATTGTTGGTTCTCATAACACAGAGAACAATTCGAATCCAACTACAAATATCGAATTTCAATTTCAAGTTACGAATCGTTACGAATAGTTACGAATCGTTAGTAAATCCAACTACAAATATCGAATTTCAACTAATATGAAAGAAATTATAATAGCGGATATAACGAATGCTTCGAATGCTTCGAATGAATTCGAGATTCAGTATATCTAATATAGAGAACTGTTCCTGCACAAAGTGTCATTTTTGCAGGAAAAAAAGCTATTTAAAATCACTTGCGGCTATTGCCGGCTCCATAACACAGAGAACAGTCATTCATTGATATAAAAAAAAAAAGCGTAGGGGTCCCCCCAAATTCAATAACCAGGCCCTTCAGGTCTGGTATGGATATTAAGGGGGACCCCAGCCAAAAAAAAAATGGCGTGGGGGTCCCCCCCAAATATCCATACCAGACCCTTCAGGTCTGGGATGGATTTTAAGGGGAACCCCGGCCAAAAAAAAAAAAAAAAAATGGCGTGGGGTCCCCCTCAAAATCCATACCAGACCCTTTATCCGAGCATGCAACCTGGCAGGCCGCAGGAAAGGAGGGGGGGACGAGAGCGGCCCCCCCTCCCACCTGAACCGTACCAGGTCACATGCCCTCAACATTGGGAGGATGCTTTGGGGGTCTGAGACCCCCAAAGCACCTTGTCCCCATGTTGATGAGGACAAGGGCCTCTTCCCCACAACCCTGGCCGGTGGTTGTGGGGGTCTGCGGGCGGGGGGCTTATCGGAATCTGGAAGCCCCCTTTAACAAGGGGACCCCCAGATCCCGCCCCCCCCCTGTGTGAAATGGTAAGGGGGTACAAAAGTACCCCTACCATTTCACCAAAAAAGTGTGAAAAATGGTAAAAAGGGCAGGAGACGGTCTTTGACAATTCCTTTATTAAAATCTTCTTTCTTCATCCTTCGGTTTCTTCATCTTCTCCTTCCGTCATCTTCTTCCATCTTCTTCTTCCTTCGATTCGCTTCTTCTTCCTCCGGTCTTCTCGTCCTTCTCGTCCGGCGTCGTCCTTCTCGTCCTTCTCGTCCGGCATCGGCGTCTCTTCTCGCAGGCCGCTCCTCGCAATGGGAGGCTCCCGCTGTGTGAGGCTCCGCTCCGCTGACAGGTCTTTTATAACGAAGGCACCTGGTAACCCCGCCCCCTCTGACGCACGGGGACGTCATGTGGAATTCCCTATGGCTTTCCCCATGACGTCAGAGGGGGGGCGGGGTCACCAGGTGCCTTCGTTATAAAAGACCTGTCAGCGGGAGCGGAGCCTCACAGAGCGGGAGCCTCCTAATGCGAGGAGCGGCCTGCGAGAAGAGACGCCGACGCCGGACGAGAAGGACGAGAAGACCGGAGGAAGAAGAAGCGAATCGAAGGAAGAAGAAGATGGAAGAAGATGACGGAAGGAGAAGATGAAGAAAGGAAGACCAGAAGAAAGAAGAAAGAAGATTTTAATAAAGGAATTGTCAAAGACCGTCTCCTGTCATTTTTACCATTTTTGTCACCTTTTTTGGTGAAATGGTAGGGGTACTTTTGTACCTCCTTACCATTTCACACAGGGGGGGGGGGGGGGCGGGATCTGGGGGTCCCCTTGTTAAGGCCAGGGTTGTGGGGATGAGGCCCTTGTCCTCATCAACATGGGGACAAGGTGCTTTGGGGGTCTCAGACCCCCAAAGCATCCTCCCAATGTTGAGGGCATGTGACCTGGTATGGTTCAGGCGGGAGGGGGGGCCGCTCTCGTCCCCCCCTCCTTTCCTGCGGCCTGCAAGGTTGCTTGCTCGGATAAGGGTCTGGTATGGATTTTGAGGTGGACCCTACGCCATTTTTTTTTTTTTTTTTTTGGCTGGGGTCCCCCTTTATATCCATCCCAGACCTGAAGGGCCTGGTTATTGAATTTGGGGGGACCCCTACGCTTTTTTGTATCAATGACTTCAATGAATGACTGTTCTCTGTATTACGGATCCGACAATTCATTTGCCGGCAATAGCCGCAAGTGATTTTAAATATTTTTTTTTTCCTGCAAAAATGACACATTGTACAGAGACAGTTCTCTATATTAGATATAATAGATATACTGAATCTCGAATCATTCGAAGCATTCGTTATATCCGCTATTATAATTTCTTTCATATTAGTTGAAATTAGATATTTGTTAGTTGTTGTATTCGAATTGTTCTCTGTATTATGGGAATCGGCAATTAGCCGCGAGTGATTTTAAATGTCTTTTTTTCCTGCAAAAATGACACATTGTACAGAGAGAGTTCTAAGCACAGGAAACATGCGCCCCTTCATAGGCATACTATAGAGTATATAGTATATAGAAGGGGGCAGGTTTCCCGTGCTTAGAACTCTCTCTGTACAATGTGTCATTTTTGCAGGAAAAAAAGACATTTAAAATCACTCGCGGCTAATTGCCGATTCCCGTAATACAGAGAACAATTCGAATACAACAACTAACAAATATCTAATTTCAACTAATATGAAAGAAATTATAATAGCGGATATAGCGAATGCTTCGAATGATTCGAGATTCAGTATATCTATTATATCTAATATAGAGAACTGTCTCTGTACAATGTGTCATTTTTGCAGGAAAAAAAAAATATTTAAAATCACTTGCGGCTATTCCCGGCAAATGAATTGTCGGATCCGTAATACAGAGAACAGTCATTCATTGAAGTCATTGATAAAAAAAAATGCGTAGGGGTCCCCCCAAATTCAATAACCAGGCCCTTCAGGTCTGGTATGGATATTAAGGGGAACCCCAGCCAAAAAAAAATGGCGTGGGGGTCCCCCATAAAATCCATACCAGACCCTTATCCGAGCACGCAACCTGGCAGGCCGCAGGAAAAGAGGGGGGACGAGAGCGCCCCCCCCTCCCGCCTGAACCGTACCAGGTCACATGCCCTCAACATTGGGAGGATGCTTTGGGGGTCTGAGACCCCCAAAGCACCTTGTCCCCATGTTGATGAGGACAAGGGCCTCTTCCCCACAACCGTGCCCGGTGGTTGTGGGGGTCTGCGGGCGGGGGGCTTATCGGAATCTGGAAGCCCCCTTTAACAAGGGGACCCCCAGACCCCGGCCCCCCCCTGTGTGAAATGGTAAGGGGGTACAAAAGTACCCCTACCATTTCACCAATAAAGGTGACAAAAATGGTAAAAATGACAGGAGACGGTCTTTGACAATTCCTTTATTAAAATCTTCTTTCTTCTTTCTTCTGGTCTTCCTTCTTCATCCCTTCCTTACCCCGTTCCCCCCCCCTCCCTTCCCTTCCCCCCCCCTATTTCTCCCTTCCCCTGGCTTTCCCCCCCCCCAGCACTCTCTTCCCCCCTTGCACCTCACTTCACGATACCCTTCACTTACACTCTCCCCCCCTTTTCACCTTTCAACCACTTCACTTTTTCACACACTACACTCACGTATCCTAACCCTTCCTCCTTCCCCCTTTTTTTTCCCTCCCCCCCTTCACTTTTCACTTTTTCCCTCTCCCTGCTTTTG
Organism: Lithobates sylvaticus; assembly: GCA_028564925.1. NCBI lineage: Eukaryota > Metazoa > Chordata > Amphibia > Anura > Ranidae > Lithobates > Lithobates sylvaticus. Next base: position 20,562,199 of record CM053030.1, on the reverse strand, counting down.
GAGGGGAACCTCTGTGATCGCACCTATTTTGTTGGATTAGTTTTGTTTTGTTTGGTTAGACTCCCCCAGGAATGTCTTTCCCTTCCCTTCATTTTCCCAAAACCCCCCCCTCCCACACACCCAACCATCACATGTCTGGGTCATCCCACCTGTTCAGAGCCACTGCATATTGAGGCTAATCTTTACCTCTCTTGCAGTTGTTCTAAATTGCTACCCATTAAAATATCAAGTTACAATTTGACCTCTATTCATCCTCAGACCCAGTCATTGGTTGCATCCGCGCGCCCTTTCACCCTTCCCGGGTTGTTCCCTCTCCTCTGATGATCATGCTTGGCCAGCAGGACCAGTAGGAGGGGAGCTCCCCAACGTGTGACGTCTCGTAAGGCATACGGCGCCCCCTGGCCTGGGTGGGGACTGGTGGAGCCTGCCTGGTGTGCCCCGGAGGTGAGGACGACACCCCTCTCCATGCTATAAACTCTCCAGTGGGAACATCACAATTTCTACTTTCAAGATATACATCACAGTGGTAAATATTAATCCCAATATGCATTGTTACATGTAGCTCTGTATATCATATGAGCGTATGCTTACTCTGTAATTGTACCTTTCATTAACACTGACATTCCATCCCTCTCTGTTTAGCAGACTTTCTTTCCCTCTGAGGAAGACCCTTTGGGGTTGAAACGCGTCAGGGACAATTTCCCATTTACGACAGATTGCTACTGTTGTTATGTGAATAATAGTCTGCCATTGTATATCTATGTTTGCTTTTATGTAAATGTATAGTGATTTGTTATTGTCCCCATTGGAGCTCATGTTTTGACTCAATGATGTTAATCATTTTTTAAAACCAATAAAATAGTCAACTTTTTTACTTATAAACTCTGACTCCCTTCCATTGTACGCTGCCTAAAAACCCCAACGTGGGGGATCGTTTCTTTCCTCTGGTTTTGCCTTTTAGGGGTGAGCAGCACTCTTTTTTGACCTTCGGGTCTGTGTCTTTCCCTTCATGCTATATATTGGGTGGCCAAACACCCCTTCCCCTCTATGACACAAAGAGTTAAAACATGAGCTCTGGGATTTAATTTGTTTCATCCTTTAATCTGTTTATTCTTAATTGGTTTATAATTTTCCATTTTTTCTTTATATATTGTTTCATGGTATTTTTACCCTTTACGATATGACGAGTATATTTCAAGGTGACGAATGGGCTACTCTCATGTTAGGTTACGAAACAGAATTTGAACAAGGTGATCGGGTGGAAACCACAATTTCCACACTCACCTCAAAACTCTCTAGAATACTTGAACAAAAATCAGCACTATACTGGCATATTAAATCCCTTGACAGATATAGCCAAGAAGACATTAACCCATTGGGACTTAGAGTTCAAATTTTTCCAAATTTGGATCAGATCAGTATCGAGTGCAAACTTGAATGGGAAGACAATCTCAAGAAATGCTCACAGCAAATGATGAGCATTCTTAAAAAAGAATACACCAGACAAATGCTACTCCTAGATATAGGGATTAACAATCTGGAATTGGCCCTGCGTCCTTTTGCACAACATCCACTGTGCTTAAGTTCACAGGACAAACTACGTAGTGAACTATCAGTTCATAATAAAAATATCCTCCAAAAAAAAGAACTCAAATATTGGAGGGATAAGACAGCTTTCCAGGAGGGACGAGCTTACAGGTGGAGCTCCACTAAGAAACCTACAGGGACCACACAACCTATCAACAGTAGAAAGCCTCCGAAAACAAAAAGCACTCCCCCTATCAGCCAACACAACGAACATGACAATATAACACATAAAGGAAGAGGTAAATATAAGCGCGGTCGCAATAACAGGGGATCCCCCGTACCCCAACCGAACAGGGGGACAGGGAACCTGGACGCCTTTGTGACAAGGATTCCTCCAAATCACTTAGCGTGATTAATCTCTCTTCGTACCACTTATCAGAAGCGGAATCTCTTGTCCTTACTCGAGGGCTGACTTTTTGCCCACAAAATAATTTTGACCTCTTTGAAACCATCACGGATCTTCAACTCTTTGCGCGCAGGCTCCTACGCAAGAGCCTGCACGCAAAGACTGACATCCCTGATGACACCACTGACTGGTCCACCTTTTCCATGAGGGAGTTCAAAGCGCTACGCGATCTTACCCTACTATTTCAAGAGAACAACACCCTTGACCTAATAGACCAGCTAGACTTAGATAGACTGTTGGATAGTGCCAACTCACCCACAAAAAATCATGATATGAAATTCAAGAAACCCTCCTCGAAATTTCCCCCTCTAAGCTTGAGCTCCAGTATCGACACTTTTGTCAAACAGACCACTCGTGACATATCAAAAATTCTATATAAGAACACACATCCCAACAATCTAACCAAAAAGGAATTCAAAGCCCTCAAAGCGCTTCAGCTTAACATAAATATTACTATAAAATCCTCAGATAAGGGGGGCAACGTAGTTGTCATGGACAATGCCAACTATGTAGAGATGTGCCAAAGAATCTTGGACAACAAGGACTGGTATAAACCAATCCCACTAAAGTTAATTCAAACTTATTACAATCAATTCTACGATTTAGTTGACTTGGCATTCAACAGAGGAGCCATTAGTCAGAATATATACGAATTTATCAGAACTAAACACCCGAAAGTGGCAACCTTCTACAGTCTGCCAAAGATACATAAATGCATGAAAAAACCTCCCGGACGTCCCATCGTTTCCGGTAGAGGCAATATCTCGGAAAATCTGAGTAAAGTCATAGATTCATACCTTCAACCATACGTCACGTCCTTGCCTTCCTTTCTGAAGGATACTATACATCTTTTACAGACTATCAACACTACTACCCTATCCACAACATCTATTCTTGTGGCTATTGATGTCGAAGCACTTTATAGCTCGATCCCCCATCACAAGGGGGTCGCAGCTATACGGAGAACCCTAACACGGAACCCGAAATATGAGGATTCATTAGATGAATTCATCATTGATGGGTTGGAATACATACTACAACATAACTGTTTTATGTTCAACAATTCCCACTTCCTCCAGGTACAGGGCGTGGCCATGGGCACGTGTTGTGCCCCGGCCTACGCCAACCTTTACCTGGGGGAGTGGGAACAATCACTCCTGGATGACAAGGACCTCGCCATGTACACTAGCCACATCACCGTTTGGCTACGGTACATCGACGATGTCCTTGTCGTCTGGGATGGACCTGAGGACTTATTATTGGAATTTTTTGTTCACCTTAATACTAATGAGTATAATCTCAAATTCACTATGACTCACGATCGAAACCAATTGACCTTTCTTGATGTTATGATTGGTCGCTCCTCTGACAGTTCCCCGTACACTACCCTATATCGAAAGGACACCGCGGGAAACACAATCCTCCACGCGGAGAGTTTCCATCCGCCTATACTAAAACAGTCCATCCCATATGGCCAATATTTACGCCTACGTAGAAACTGCTCCAACGACACACTTTTTAATACTGAGGCGAGTCTACTTCAGTCCCGTCTACTGGCACGTGGATATAGCCGGTCATGCCTGCGCAAGGCTTACAACCGTACCCTTGCGCAGTCTCGACCGACTCTACTTACATCCAAGAGGATTAATAATGATTCAGGTGTGGAACTCACCAGGATCATCATGAGATTTTCCAAACAGCACGATACCATTAGAAGAATTATTCTACGGTATTGGTCCATTCTAAAAGATGATCCCAAAATTAGCCAATTTATCCCTGCCAGTCCTGCAATAACTTTCAGACGGGCTACCTCACTGCGGGATCGACTGGTACAAAGTGAATACAAAAATGAGATGAAAAGGTTAAAACACTGTTCTACTCTAGGTACCTATCCGTGTAGTCACTGCTCAGTATGTAAATACGTAAAACGCGAAAAAACGTTCCCTCTTCCCAATGGGCAAACATTCCATCCATCTCACTTTGCTAACTGTCAAACCAAAGGGATCGTTTACATCATGCTGTGTGAATGCGGTGCGTTTTACATAGGGAAGACGAAACAGGAGCTCCACAGACGAATATCCAAACACATTTACTGCATGCAGATAGGCAACCACTATCTGCCCCTTGGGCGGCATGTGGTGACTGCGCATAACTACATTATGCCCACTGTCACATTCGCTGCTCTCGATCGTATCCATATACCCGATCGAGGCGGCGACTGGAACAAAGTACTCCTCCAGTGCGAACAGAGATGGATCCATAGACTCGGCGCCACACAGACGCCGGGCCTCAATGAGTCCATCTCCTTCGCTCCTTTTCTAAAAGGTTTTGTTTCTGGCAAAACACAGTAAGGGCACACATTTACTATTATAGTTCTCCACTTCGTGACCTATTCTAGTCACTGAAGGGATGCCTCGGTTTTTCCGTCTCTGCAGCCCCTGTTTCGCCTTCCCTATCGGATTGCGCCCCTTCCCCCCTCTGCCTGTTTTTCTTCATGATAATATATCGATTATCCTCCCTCTTCATGATAATATATGAACAAATATCAAAAATATTCATATTACTGTAGGAAACAGAAATGTTTACAACTTCCCTTCCTTCCTAAGAATATACTCTGTAATCCATAATGCGCTCCACCTTCTCTCCCCTTCTAATTAGACGGGGACAGGAACTGGGACTATACCAATTTAATTGTACAGATAGGATGACGTTTTTACAACCAGAGTCTCATGTATATATACGATATACATTTAATGAATGTGTCTTATATATATTTTTGTACAAATCTAAGTATGTACTTGATCAATATAATGTGTGAAACCAATGTTGTTTCATTCTATGTTTTCATACTTGAACTTGTCAGAGTTTCTCATTAACCATCATTGCAATCAAGGTTGTTCATTGATCTCCCTGCGGCGATATTGATGCTGTGGTTTATCTTGATTCTTCCCTACCTTTCTTTTCTTTTTCACTCCTGGTGTTCTCTCTCTTTTTCACCACATTATACTTATTACTCCATTCCAATCCTTTCATTACAGTCCACCTTTCTATTTTCTTTACTTTTACTTTCACCCCAGCTCAATTTATCTATATCGTCTTGTTGCCGCAGGTCAATCGATGTCCTCATGGGAGGGTGGTCGTTCCGCCACTGGGGACTACCGAGGGTCCGCCATGCCACCTGGGGCCCCAGGGGGGCGCCCTAGCGCCTTCCCGACGAGGGTAAGGAGTAACGCCCCATTCCATCACAAGCGCCTCCTTTCCCTCCATGATCGACGCACCTGGGCTGGCCCCGGGCGATCGATCATTGGAATACCCTCGTCGGCGGCATTCCCGGCACATCTCCGGACGGCGCTCGCCATTGCGCACGCGCGGGACGCCGCTGGTGCGCATGACGAGCGTACGTCACGCCATTTGCGTCGGAAATGACGTCAGTGACGGGCCACAAGATGGCCGCTGCGAATGCCGGGGACGCCACACGTGGCCTGCCCGTTTGGCGGCCACCCACACCTGGGAGGGGGTTTGGACCAGCGCGGGGATGCAACCATGGATTGAGCCATCCGGCTCACTGAGGACTTCCGGTGACCCGCTTCCGGCCACCGGTACCGCCCTTATCCCTTTAAAAGGACTCAACAGTACCCACCACAACACAGCTACTTCTGCAGGACCTGACTAACACTGGGATTGACATACGGTACGTACAGGCACAGTAGGACGGATATATCCGTGGCCCTAACCCCACAGACCCGTAGGTGGTCTTCACAAGTTAAACTTGTGATTTACTTGGCTCTTAGACCCTTGGTCTGATCTGATTGTTTATGATTAATTTTCTTACTTTCAGATTGGGTGCCTTATCTCATCCCAGTGATCCAGCAGTCCCATTACAATATCACCTCATAAGTGACACGGGGCTGAGGGTCCTCTTCCATACTGTGAAACACAGTATTGGTTATTATTACACTCTACGGTCAGCAGTCTATGATTGATCTCTATAAACCCAGGTAGGATCATAATCCCAACTCACACACACACACATGACGTCACTAGTTTGATTAGCACTGTTTTTGAGTATGCTCACTACACACTTTTCCTATCACATCCAATCACTTTCCCTTCATCCACTCCTATGTCCCCTCACATCCAACCAAATACCCCCCCTCCCCCTCCCTTCCTTTCCTCTTTCCTACTCACCCCCTCTTTTCTTTCCCGCCCTTCCCCTTCCCTCCCTTCCTTCCCTCCCCCCATTCCTTTCCCTCCTCTCTCTCCCCCATTCCCCCCTAGACCTATCCCCCTTTTCCCCCCCCCTCCCCCCCCCCCTCTTTCTTCTTCCCTTTCCCTCCTTCCTCTGTTTCCCCTCCTTCCCCATCTCCCCTTCCCCACCCTTCCTTACCCCGTTCCCCCCCCCCCCCCCCCCCCCTTCCCCCCCCCTATTTCTCCCTTCCCCTGGCTTTCCCCCCCCCCCCAGCACTCTCTTCCCCCCTTGCACCTCACTTCACGATACCCTTCACTTACACTCTCCCCCCCTTTTCACCTTTCAACCACTTCACTTTTTCACACACTACACTCACGTATCCTAACCCTTCCTCCTTCCCCCCTTTTTTTTCCCTCCCCCCCTTCACTTTTCACTTTTTCCCTCTCCCTGCTTTTGGAGGGGAACCTCTGTGATCGCACCTATTTTGTTGGATTAGTTTTGTTTTGTTTGGTTAGACTCCCCCAGGAATGTCTTTCCCTTCCCTTCATTTTCCCAAAACCCCCCCCCTCCCACACACCCAACCATCACATGTCTGGGTCATCCCACCTGGTCAGAGCCACTGCATATTGAGGCTAATCTTTACCTCTCTTGCAGTTGTTCTAAATTGCTACCCATTAAAATATCAAGTTACAATTTGACCTCTATTCATCCTCAGACCCAGTCATTGGTTGCATCCGCGCGCCCTTTCACCCTTCCCGGGTTGTTCCCTCTCCTCTGATGATCATGCTTGGCCAGCAGGACCAGTAGGAGGGGAGCTCCCCAACGTGTGACGTCTCGTAAGGCATACGGCGCCCCCTGGCCTGGGTGGGGACTGGTGGAGCCTGCCTGGTGTGCCCCGGAGGTGAGGACGACACCCCTCTCCATGCTATAAACTCTCCAGTGGGAACATCACAATTTCTACTTTCAAGATATACATCACAGTGGTAAATATTAATCCCAATATGCATTGTTACATGTAGCTCTGTATATCATATGAGCGTATGCTTACTCTGTAATTGTACCTTTCATTAACACTGACATTCCATCCCTCTCTGTTTAGCAGACTTTCTTTCCCTCTGAGGAAGACCCTTTGGGGTTGAAACGCGTCAGGGACAATTTCCCATTTACGACAGATTGCTACTGTTGTTATGTGAATAATAGTCTGCCATTGTATATCTATGTTTGCTTTTATGTAAATGTATAGTGATTTGTTATTGTCCCCATTGGAGCTCATGTTTTGACTCAATGATGTTAATCATTTTTTAAAACCAATAAAATAGTCAACTTTTTTACTTATAAACTCTGACTCCCTTCCATTGTACGCTGCCTAAAAACCCCAACGTGGGGGATCGTTTCTTTCCTCTGGTTTTGCCTTTTAGGGGTGAGCAGCACTCTTTTTTGACCTTCGGGTCTGTGTCTTTCCCTTCATGTTGAGGGCATGTGACCTGGTACGGTTCAGGCGGGAGGGGGGGGCGCTCTCGTCCCCCCTCCTTTCCTGCGGCCTGCCAGGTTGCGTGCTCGGATAAAGGGTCTGGTATGGATATTTGGGGGGACCCCACGCCATTTTTTTTTTTTTTTTTGGCTGGGGTCCCCCTTAATATCCATACCAGACCTGAAGGGCCTGGTTATTGAATTTGGGGGGACCCCTACGCTTTTTTTTTTTTCTGCAAAAATGACACTTTGTCATTCAAATTCATTCGAATTCATTTGAATTCATTCGTTATATCTGCTATAATAATTTCGTTCAAATTAGTTGAAATTCGATATTGGTAGTTGGATTCGAATAATTTGGAGCTCAAATTCGTAAACGGAATTTTTCCTGCAAAAATGACACTTTGTCATTCAAATTCATTCGAATGCATTCGAATCATTCGGCAACGAAATTCGTAAACGGAATTTCGTATTCCGTACGGAATTCGTGTTAAAAAAAATTCATACTACGGATTCGTAAATTCGTACGAATTTCGAAAAATTCGTACGAATTTCGAAAAATTCGTACGAATTACGAATTCGTACGAAACGAATCGCACATGTCTAATTTTTACAGTAATCAATGCCTATATATATATATATATATAAAGACAGTCTAATTTTATATATATATCACACACAGGTGATACTCGAAAAATTTGAATATTAATTTGTTAATTTGTTTCACTAATGCAACTTAAAAGGTGAAACTAATATATGAGACTCATTACATGCAAAGCAAGATAATTCAAGTCGTGATTTGTCATAATTGTGATGATTATGGCTTACAGCTCATGAAAACCCCAAATTCACAATCTCAGAAAATTAGAATATTGTGAAAAGGTGCGATATTCTAGGCTCAAAGTGTCCCACTCTAATCAGCTAATAAAGCCATAACACCTGCAAAGGGTTCCTGAGCCTTTAAATGGTCTCTCAGTCTGGTTCAGTAGGAATCACAATCATGGGAAAGACTGCTGACCTGACAGTTGTACAGAAAACCATCATTGACACCCTCCATACGGAGGGAAAGTCTCAAAAGGTAATTGCAAAAGAAGTTGGATGTTCCCAAAGTGCTGTATCAAAGCACATTAATAGAAAGTTATGTGGAAGGGAAAAGTGTGGAAGAAAAAGGTGCACAAGCAGAAGGGATGACCACAGCCTGGAGAGGACTGTCAGGGAAAGGCCATTCAAAAGTGTTGGGGACTTCCACAAGGAGTGGACTGAGGCTGGAGTCAGTGCATCAAGAGCCACCACACACTATAGGGATGCTGACTTCATTTTCCAGCAGGACTTGGCACCTGCCCAATCTGCCAAAATCATCAAAACCTTGTTCAATGACCGTGGGATTACTGTGCTTGATTGGCCAGCAAACTCGCCTGACCTAAACCCCATAGAGAATCTATGGGGCATTGCCAGGAGAAAGATGAGAGGCATGAGACCGAACAATGCTGAAGGCCCCTATTGAAGCATTCTGGTCTTCCATAACACCTCAGCAGTGCCACAGGCTGATAGCTTCTATGCCACGCTGCATTGAGGCAGTAATTGCTGCAAAAGGGGCCCAAACCAAGTACTGAGTACATATGCATGCTTATACTTTTCAGAGGTCCAATATTGTTCTATGTACAATCCTTGTTTCATTGATTGCATGTAATATTCTAGTAAAGTGGCAAAAGATACTATGAACTATCCAGTCTCAATGAAGGGTGCTATATATAGTTTTGTCACACAAGTGTCCACCTAGTGCAGGTGATAAACCAAAATAAAAAAAAATGAAAAACTATATATAGCACCCTTCATTGAGACTGGATGGTTCATAGTATATTTTGCAACTTTACTCAACACCTGATTCAGGTGTGCATGCACTGGTAACTAATCACCAGTGAGTCACGTTGTTCTATCTATTTGTTTTGTTTCACTTATATGGGTTTTTGTTTTTTAGGCATCTAGTTAGACTTGTCTTTTTGTGTACTATAGATATCCTAGTGGTACACTAGGCAGGCACAACTATTATTGCACATGTGTACAAATCACACACTGATGGAAAATGGTTTATAGCCACTAACAGAGAGGCACTTATTATTATATTATTACTATCATTATTAATTTTGATTGTACCCCTATCTCCCCTATCTCCATAGTTTTGGAGTAGTGGTACTCACAATACACTTTTGCGTCATAGGTAGCGCCGTTGACCTCATTATTTACTACTTACTTTCTTAAAAATACAGGGATACTGCGTTTTTTCTTGGGTTGGCTGCAACCTTAGAACATTTTTTCCTAAGCGCGGCATTGCATACATATAATTTATCTGATTACAGTGCAACCATAGTGCAGTTGCTACTACTTTTCTGGTGGTGTACACATTACACAATACAGTGCAGCCATAGTTCAAGTGCTACTACACTTCTGGTGGTGTACACAATAAAGTGCAGCCGTAGTGCAGTTGCTACTACTTTCTTGGTGGTGTACACATTACACAATACAGTGCAGCCGTAGTGCAGTTGCTACTACTTTTCTGGTGGAGTACACAATACAATGCAGCCATAGTGCAGTTGCTACTACTTTTCTGGTAGTGTACACAGTACACAATACAGTGCAGTGTGGTGTTGCAAAACAAAATATACATCATGTTCGCAAGGCCACCAAGGAGAGGCAGATGCTCAAAGGCCACTAAAAGAGGGCAAGCAGGCTCTGTGTCTACAGTCAACAGTGCTGGTCGTGGACATGGTGCATCCTCTGCAGGTGGCCGTGGGGCACACTTGTCCTTTTTTTTTGCTGCTGGCTGTGTTATTGAGCCAGAACATGCAGAAGAGTTGGTGGAGTGGACAACAAAGCTGTCCTCATTCTCCTCTGTCACCCAGGCTCAGAGTAGTTTGGCCTCCAATGCAGCTGCCAAAGCGGCCTATTCCACCAGCTCCTTGTCCACAGTCACTCCTTCCGTAGCCCCACCATCATGCACGGTGGAGTCGCCCGAACTATTGGACCACAGTGTCGGATACTGCCAAGTTTGCTCCAGTGACGAGGTGGAAGGGGATGATGAGGTCACTGACACTACTTGGGTGCCTGATAGAAGAGAGGAGGAGAAGGAGGAGGCACAACTCCAATGAGGTAGGATGTCCTCCAGGGGGCAGCCACCCTACTGCATGAAACCGCAGGTGCAGGGCGCTGCTGACTCCCCGCTGATTTTAAAAGGTTCCTTGGTGTGGTCCTTTTTTGACACGTGTGCAGCAGATCGCACCATTGCTGTTTGCAACCTATGTCTGAAGCGAATCAAGTGTGGCCAGAACAGCAGCCGCTTTGGCACCACATGCTTGACCAGACATATGATGACCTCCCATGCAGTCCATTGGCAACAGCACTTGAAAGACCCACATCAAAGAAAAAGGCTGACTTCTTGCTCCTCATCCGGGATCTCCAACCCCACTATACCTCCAGTCCTCTCAAAAACCTGCACTGAGAGTAATGAAGGTATAGCAATAGGTGTCCCAACTACTTACAGACAATTTGCTATCAGTAAACCTCCATCTGATTTTTTTACCCCAGTTGCTAAACCGTAAAAATAAATTTGGTCCCAGCCATCCACATGCTCAGCGTCTGAATGCTAGCTTGGCCAAATTTGATAGCACTGCAACTGCTGCCTTTTCAGCTGGTAGATTCTGCCCCCTTTCGTAAATTTGTGGAATATGCTGTACCTGTATTGTTGGAGCCTGTTCCGCTTGTTCCGCTAGTGGTGATTCTGCCACAGCTCTCTCCTCCACCCCCTTCTCTTCTTCTTCCTTTATGGCCTCTTCTACAGATTTCTCCTCTGAACCAGCGGTGCTCCGTAAGCGTTCAAGGGCCTACGCAAGCACTCAGGCAAAAAGATGCCAGTGCTTGAGTTGGTCTGCTTAGGGGACAGGAGCCACACTGGGGCAGAGATTCTGTCAGCTCTGCAGGGGCAGGCTCAGAGGTGGTTGACGCCATGCCAGCTTCAGCCAGGAATGGTTGTATGCGACAATGGCACCAGCCTTCTCTCCGCCCTCTGACAGGAACACTTGAACCATGTCCCATGCTTGGCACACGTCCTGAATTTGGTGGTGCAGCGTTTCTTGAGCAGGTACCCAGGCTTACAGGATCTCATGAGGCAGGCCAGAAAAGTCTATGGTCATTTCCGCCGGTCATACAATGCCAGTGCTCGGCTGGCTGACATTCAAAGAGAATGCAACCTGCCCCACGCCAATGGCTACTGATCAAGGATGCATGCAAGGATGGTGAGCAGCGTCAATGCATGCATCAGTGATACTCTTGTCTTCCTATTGGAGCACACACTTTGGTGGAATAATGGACAGGGCACTTGAGGCAGGACAGAAAGAGAAAAAGGAGGGCTTCCTTATCTCTCAAGGCCCCCTTTATCCAGATAGCATTCCTGTGGGCCCGCCAAACACACAGGAAGAAGAGGAGGAGGAATGTGTCAGCATGGATGTAGAGGATAACACACAGCAGCAATCTACAAGGGATGGTTTTCAGTCCCCAGAAACGCACGGAGTTGTACGTGGTTGGGAGGAAGTAGTTCCTGACATTGTCATCCTCAGTGACCCAGAGGACTCACAATTGAATGCGTCTGCATGGCCTCCCTGATTCTGCAAAGCCTGCAAAAGGACCCTAGGATTCGTGGTATCAAGGAGAGGGATCATTACTGGCTGGCAACCCTTCTTGTTCCACATTACAAGGGTAAGGTAACTCATCCTGCCTTCGCAGAGGGAGCAGAGGATTAAACATCTTCAGCAGGCCATGAATAAAGGTTTGTGCAATGCGTTTCCAGACCCTGGGAGGTTACTATTTCCTGATGCTGGACAACGTGTTGCTGAGGCTTCGTTCAGTCAGTGGATGAGCTGTGGAAAAGGTGGCCGGCTGACCGATGCCTTTAGACAATTTTTCAGTCCTCAGCGCCAAGGTCTGATCGGTTCAAGAAATCATCGCCAGCGCCTGCATTACATGGTGCATGAATATCTTGGGGCAAGAGCAGACTTGGAGACCTTTCCAACAGACCATCCACTGGGTTACTTGGTCTTGAGGATGGACCACTGGCCAGAACTTGATCAATATGCAATTGAGCTAATGGCCTGCCCTGCATCCAGCGTTCTTTCTGAATGCACATTCAGCGCTGCTGGAGGCTTTGTAACGGATCATAGAGTGCGCCTGTCCACAGACTCTGTTGATAGGCTCACATTCATAAAAATGAATCAGTCTTGGATCAGCAGAAGCTATCAAGCACATGATGCTGATGTAACTGATTGATTTTTCTATGGATGTGGGATCCCTTGAAGACTGCCTATGCTGAGTAAATATCCTATTCCTCCTCAATATTGATGATGCTAGCTTCCAACAATATTTTTGGTTTAGGGCACCACCACCACTACCTAAGGCCCAATTTTTCTGCTCCTGTTTAACAGGGGCATGTAATTACAATTTTTGATCAAATATTTGACAGCAGGGCCCGTTACTGCGCCCAACAAGAGTATCTGTGAGGGGTTACAGTGTTGTGGCACCACCACCTCCACCAGGGGCATGTAATTAAAAAATGTTATCAATTTGATAGCGCAGCCCTTCTCACTTCCCTGTCCGGGTCAATTCCGACCCACGTCGGACCCCCCACATCACACAAAAGTGGATTGGTTATCTACACTTTCTCTGAACCACCTCAGCAGATCTCTGCATCTTTCGGGCCAGGCCCACAGACAACTCACTAACTTCGAAACAATGTGTGGTCTCTCTCCGACCCCTAGACACACCCTGTCTCTCATATATGAAGACATACTATTTCATCAATATGAAACTCTCCCTGCATACACTCACAAGTGGGCCCGTGACCTGGAGGTAGAAATTTCCCCCGCCCAGTGGCGCACGTCATTTATTCATACACACCAAGCCTCCAGGTCAGGATTCACACAGGAAAAGAACTTTAAGCTGCTCTCAAGGTGGTACAGGGTCCCATCCTCGGTACACAGAATGTTCCCCGCTACCACGGACGCCTGCTGGAGATGTCACGGAGGACAGGGATCGTACACCCACATATGGTGGGGCTGCACCAAGGTACGCCCTTTTTGGGACAACGTGTTTAAGACTTACAACGATATGTACCAAACTACATTAACCCCTTCCCCCATGATTGCTCTATTATCTATCATTCCAGGGTCCATTAAATCACAAAAGCAATGCCTCTTAAGATTTATTCTCTCTGCAGCGAGACACAATATTTCTCTATACTGGAAGAAGGACTCCACCCCTCCCCTAGCGGGATGGGTGAATATCCTTAATGATACCATGCTAATGGAAGAAATGCAAGCCAAATTGGATGATAGGTATGATCAATTTAACACTTTGTGGTCAATATGGCGCCACCACTCCACTTCGGTTGGGTTCCTAAGCAATGTATAATACTGCAGCTAATATTTCGAAATGACCAAGAGTGCATGATTTTCTATAATGTGTTCTTTAAGAATGATTAAACACAGAGTTGCCTCCCCCCTTATACTCGTATTTTGCTCTTGTCAAATACCTCTCTTCATTATATTATATACTCCTCAGAGAGGTTTGAAATGTCACATTGGTTAAGCCTTGGGCGGTGTCCGTTGAGAGATGACACCGCGCAGGGACAATCAAGTTTGTTACTTGACAAACCCTGCCCATAGATAGTCAGGTAAACTGGCACAGCGATAAGCCATATAGGCATATTGGTGGGAGCGACCTGTGATCAGTCCTTAGATATGATTCTACTACCCCCTTACTCCCTACCCTTCTCGGCCCCCCCCAATGCTTCACCCAAACCCCCCCAATCATACACTTTAATGCCTATGTTTATGCTATGTAAACTATGTTATATGGACGAAATTTATTGGATTTATGTATGTGTGTACATATTGTTAATAAAATATATATTCAACCTTAAAAAATGTTAACAAATATTTCACAGCAGGGCCCGTTCCTGCGCCCAACAAGGGTATCTGTGAGGGGTTACAGTGTTGTGGCACCACCACTGCCTAGGGCTCAATTTTTCTGCCCCTGTTTAGCAGGGGCATGTAATTACAATTTTTGATATAATATTTAACAGCAGGGCCAGTTCCTGCACCCACCAAGAGTAACTGTGAGGGCTTACAGTGTTGTTTCACCACCAAAAGGCCCATTTTTTCTGCCCCTGTTTAACAGGGGCATGTAATTACAATTCTTAATCTAATATTTCACCGCAGGGCCGTTCCTGCACCCACCAAGAGTAACTGTGAGGGGTTACAGTGTTGTGGCACCACCACCAAAGGCCAAATTTTTCTGCCCCTGTTTAACACGGACATGCAATTACAATTTTTTAAACAATATTTAACAGCAGGACCTGTTCCTGCGCCCAACAAGAGTAACTGTTAGGGGTTACAGTGTTCTGGCACCACCAACACCTAAGGCCCAATTTTCTGCAGAGTATATAGGGCAGGCCAAATAGTATATATACTTCTGTTAAGAGTATATAGTTCCTGGGGGTTTCCCCACGCCATTTTTTTTCTCAATGGGCCGCCACTGTCAATAATACAAAATAAGTGTTGATATCTCTGGTATTGTAAGCAGCAGCCTTTTATAACAATGCCAGATTAGCACTAAGGACCTGTCTTCAGCCTGCTGCCTCCTGTAGCACTGACACCCTGAACTTACCTGTTTTGCAGCACCTCTTTCCCTTTCACCACCTTACGTTACGATCTTGTTCACAGTCTACGATTACGTTACAATTGATGGGTTGCCAACCCATGTACTACAGTGTGCAAAAGCCAATAAGAAACAAGTCTCTTGTCCTGTTCGGGCACCTGTATACATCGTATTTACTCCACATTATTATACTCTTCCTTGTTATTCCAACATTTACTGCCAGATAAATAAGTAAAATTTTGTATATTTAGCTTGTCACAGACATTTACGTGATTTAATTGGCACTTAGCCTTTATGATGTGTTTTTACTCATGTACATGTCTATCTCTCCTTTACCAGGGTACCATTATCCTCCCATTCCTGACATCAGTGCTTAATGACCCTTCTCAATGGGAGACTCCAGAACAATTCAACCCCGGGCACTTCCTGGATGAGCAGGGTCAGTTCCGCAGTCGTGTGGCCTTCATGCCATTCTCAGCAGGTGAGAAATTCATAACATTGTTCTGCCAGTCAGACTGGGGTGAACCAAACAATTTCTTCTCTTTAATACAGTGCCTTTAAATAAGGATTCTAATCCCTTGAAATGTTCCACATTTTGTCATGTTACAACCAAAAACGTAAAAAGTTTTATTGGGATTTTATGTGATAGACCAACACAAAGTGGCACATAATTGTGAAGTGGAAGTAAAATGATAAATGTTTTTTATTTATTTTTTACAAATAAATATGTGAAAAGTGTGGCGTGCATTTGTATTTAGCCCCCTTTACTCTGATACCCCTAACTAAAATCTAGTGGAACCAATTGCCTTCAAAAGTCACCTAATTAGTAAATAGAGTGCACCTGTGTGTAATTTAAAAGGGTTGTAAACCCTCGTCATACTTACCTCCACTGTGCAGTTGGTTTTGCACAGAGTGGCCCCGATCCTCCTCTTCTGGAGTCCTTTAGTGGCGCTGGTGGCTCCTCCTCTTCTTGAGTGCCCTGTCGAAGAAGTTCTCTCCTTCAGGACACTCATGTGGGCACGCTCTCATGTCCTGCTGCTGCGTCTATTAACACAGACCGCAGGACTCAGCCCTGCCCCTGGTGCCCAAGTCATTGGATTTGATTGACAGCAGTGGAAGCCAATGGCTGCGCTGCTATCGATCTATCCAATCAGGACGCGAGACACCAGCCATAGCTGGTGGGCTTGTCCCCAGGGTGAGAAACACAGGGCTCAGGTAAGTAAAACAGGGGGTCTGGGGGGCTGCAGCATGAGAGAAGGTTTTTCACCTTAATGCATAGAATGCATTACAGTGAAAAACCACAAGGGTTTAAAACCCCTTTAATCTCAGTATAAATACAGCTTTTCCGTGAAGCCCTCAGAGGTTTGTTAGAGAACCTTAGTGAACAAACCGCATCATGAAGGCCAAGGAACACTCCAGACAGGTCAGGGATAAAGTTGTTTAAAGCAGGGTTAGGTTACAAAAAAATATCCGAAGCTTTGAACATCTCACGGAGCTCTGTTCAATCCATCATCCAAAAATGGAAAGAGAATGCCACAACTGCAAACCTACCAAGACATGGCCGTCCGCCTAAAATGACAGGCCCAGCAAGGAGAACATTAATCAGAGAAGCAGCCCAGAGGCCCATGGTTACTCTGGAGGAGCCGCAGAGATCCACAGCTCAGGTGGGAGAATCTGTCTACAGGACAACTATTAGTTGTGCTCTCCACAAATCTGGCCTTTATGGAAGAGTGGCAAGAATAAATCCATTGTTGAAAGAAAGCCATAAGAAGTCCTGTTTGCAGCATATGAGAAGCCACGTGGGGGACACCGCAAACATTGAAAAAGGTGCTCTAGTTAGAGGAGACCAAAATTCTACTTTTTTGGCCTAAAAGCAAAATGCTATGTGTGTCGGAAAACTAACACTGCACATCACCCTGAACACATCTTCCCCACCTAGAAACATGGTGGTGGCAGCATCATGTTGTAGGAAAGCTTTTCTTCAGCAGGGGCAAGGAAGCTGGGCAGAGTTGATGGGAAGATGGATGGAGCAAAATACAGGGCAGTCTTATGCCCCGTACACACAGTCGGAAAATCCGACCACAAAATCCATTGGATTTTGTCTGACGGATTTAGTCCGACACTGGTGTTGCATACACACGGTCGGACAAAGTTGTCGGAAAATCCGATCATTCTGAACGTGGTGACGTTTGTTGCCTACGACGGGACTACGTAGAGGCTAGTAGCCAATAGCTTTGGTCTTGTAATGTGATCTGAGCATGCGTGGCACTTTGTCCGTCGGAATTCGCTACACACGATCGGAATTGGTGTGATCGGACTTTGTTGTCGGAAAATTTTTAGAGCAGGAGATACAACTTTGTCCGTCGGACAATCCGATGGAAAATGTTCAATGGTGCCTACACACGGTCGGAATTTCCGACAACATTGTCCGATAGGACAGAATCCATCGGATAATCCGACCGTGTGTATGGGGCTTTAGAAGATAGAGGAGTCTACAAAAGACTTGAGACTGTGGCCGAGGTTCACCTTCCAGCAGGACAACGATCCTAAACATACAGCCAGAGCTACAATGGAATGGTTTAGATCAAAGTTAGAATGGCCCAGTCAAACTCGACCTAAATCCAATTGAGACTCTGTGGCAAGACTTGAAAACTGCTGTTCACAGACGCTCTCCATCCAATCTGACAGAGCTTGAGCTATTTTGCAAAGGAGAATGGGCAAAAATGTCCCTCTCTAGATGTACAAAGCTGGTAGAGACACCCCCAACAAGACTTGCAGCTGTAATTGCAATGAAAGGTGGTTCTACAAAGTATCGACTCAGGGGGGCGCCATAAAAATGCCCCCCACACTTTTCACATATTTATTTGTAAAACATTTTGAAAACCATATTTTTTTCATTTTCCTTCCATCTCACAATTATGTGCCACTTTGTGTTGGTCTATCACATAAAATACAATTATGTTTTTGGTTGTAACATGACAAAATGTGGAAAATTTCAAGGGGTATGAATACTTTTTCAAGGCAGTGTACATAGAAATATTCTATCAAACATGTGTCTGCAGATCTGACTTCTTGTAGAGTTCTTAAAGAGACCCTGTCACCTTTCCCACTCCGGAAGAGACACCCTCCGCCACCTTATACCACGTTTACAGTGCTCGCCTGACAATCCTTCCACTGTCATGGACTCTATAGAATTCCCGGTGTTGGAGTTTACATGGGATGCTGATGTCACCCCTTAATCATGTAACAGTGTTCAGCCTAGTGATTTGTCTCTAGTCTCAATCACTGCATCATAGGTACAGGTCATGTGTTCCCTCATACTTGGAAGCACTGGGTATTTTGTGGTGAAAGCCGACAGAAGAAGGAGCAGCAGGGGAGGATTGTGTGGAGGTGGGCATTGGATTTTTGGGAGTTGGGATTTAGGCCCCTTTCACACTTGTGCGACTTCACCACGATTTTGCCACGACTCTTGGCCGCGATTTTTGCTGTGATTTTTCCGCGATATCAAGGAATGCCTGTGTAAGTGGCATCAAAATCGGACCAAAGTAGTGCAGGGACTACTTTAAATGTTCACCAATGCCAGACTTGAAGTCGTACTAATATGAATGGCTGTCATTGGAAATCATGGGGAACGACTTGTCATGCTACTTTGCAGTCCCAAATAGTAGGACAAGTCGTATAAGTGTGAAAGGGGCCTTAAACAGACCTGTTACATTGTCCTCAACAGACAAAGGAGCTAGGGTTTCTTTGAATAAACACTTAAAAATAAGCACCTAAACTAATAGGCAAAGAGCCCAACCCATGCCTTCTATTTCTCATCCAGAAACTGATGAGGATGGTGCAGATCAGCTGGGAGTAAAGATGGCCAAAAAGTTAGAGGGGTTTTTAAACTAGGCGATGGGGGGGGGGGGGGGGTCCAGAGGTAGAGATAGTCAGCGCGGAACATATTCCAGAGGGTAGTATTGAGGGCATTAGTGGTAGGTTGACTAAAGCACATAAACCCAAGATAAGTATAGTAACAAGCCCTAGTTGCAATCTTGGAACACCCAATAAGGGGATAGTATGCGACCGGTCATCTAATGCCAGAAGCTTGGTGGACAAGATGGGTGAACTAAAGATACTGCTGTACGAAGAGGATTTGGATTTTGTGGAATTTCAGAGACCTGGTTCAACAGCCCTCATGATTGGCTGGCAACCATTCAAGGGTATACCCTTTATCGCAGGGATAGAGAGGGTAAAAAAGTGGGAGGGGTATGCCTATATATCAAGAATAATGTACAAGTCAATGTGAGAGATGACATCACTAAGGGAGCTAGGGAGGAAGCTCCAAAGGGATGAAGCTAAGGGAAAAATAATACTGGGAGTATGCTATAGGCCCCCTAACCTGAGGGAGGAGGGGGAGACGGATCTCCTATCACAAGTCGGATTAGCAGCAAGGATGGGAAGTGTTATTATAATGGGGGATTTTAATTATCCAGACATAGACTGGGCGGAGGGAACCATGCATTTGTCTAAAGCCCCATACACACGGTCGGACTTTTTCATGGATTCTGTCCGATCGGACAAGGTTGTTGAAAAATCAGACCGTGTGTATGCACCATCGGACAGTGTTCGTCGGTTTGTCCGACGGACAAAGTCTTATCTCCTGCTGGAAAGATTTGCCGTCAACCCGGTCCGATCACACCAAACCCGATCGTGTGTACGGTTGTCCGACCGGACAAAGTGCTACGCATGCTCAGATCACATTACAAGACCAAAGCTATTGGCTACTAGCCTCTACGTAGTCCCGTCGTAGGCAACAAACGTCACCACGTTCAAAATGATCGGATTTTCCGACAACTTTGTCCGACCGTGTGTACGCAAAACCAACATCGGACAAAGTATGACGGACATGGTCCGACGGACCTGGTCCGCGGATTGTCCGACCGTGTGTATGGGGCTTAAGGCTCGCCATTTCCTAAATATCTTGCAGGACAATTTCATGTTTCAGATGGTAGACGCATCAACTATAAATAAAGCGTTATTGGATCTACTGAGCACCAACAATACAGACCTGATCACGGATGTGGAAATACGGGGCAATTTAGGAAACAGCGATCACAGGTCAATTGGCTTCAGTATAAATCACACAAATAGGAAACATAAGGGGAATACAAAGACACTGAGTTTCAAAAGAGCCAACTTCCCTAAACTACGAACCTTGCTAGAAGGTATAAATTGAGATAAAATCTTAGGAACAAAGAACATGGAGGAGAGATAGGTTTGCTTTAAGAGCATATTAAATAAGGGCATTAGCCAATGCATCCCATTGGGTAATAAATTTAAAAAAGCAAACAAAAGTCCTGGATGTCTTAACTCCAATGTAAAAATGCATAGGAGAAGGAGAAGGCCTTCAGAAAATACAAGGTTGAGGGATCATCATCAGCATTCAGACTTTATAAAGAATACAACAAGAAATGTAAGAGTGCAATTAGGGCAGCTAAGATAGAACACGAAAGACACATAGCGGAGGAGATAAGAGACTATATACAAGATTCTAGTAATTAGAACAGTATCGTTAGCAGTAATCAGCATGGATTCATGAAGAATCGTTCTTTCCAAACCAATCTATTAACCTTCTATAAGGAGGTGAGTTGCCATCTAGATAAGGGAAGGCCCGTAGACGTGGTGTATCTGGATTTTGCAAAAGCATTTGACACAGTTCCCCATAAACGTTTACTGTACAAAATAAGGTCCATTGGCATGGACCATAGGGTGAGTATATGGATTGAAAACTGGCTACAAGGGCAAGTTCAGAGGGTGGCGATAAATGGGGAGTACTCAAAATGGTCAGGTGGGTAGTGGGGTCCCCCAGTGTTCTATGCTGGGTCCATTCCTATTTAATTTGTTCATAAACATAGTTAGTAAGGTCGAATAAAGACACCAGTCCATCCAGTTCAACCTGAGTGAGTGTCTACAATTGTCCATATCACCATACATTGTGTCTCATTAAGATGCTCATCTATTATATCATTATTTATTTAAGGTACCCATATCCATACCCAGCGCTGTCAATTTGCACAGCACTCCACACATACATTGCTCCCTACCCTCAAGGAGCCCACAATCCAAGGTCCCCAACTCACATTCATATACTATGGCCAATTTTGGACAGAAGCCAATTAACCTGCCCGCATGTGTTTGGAGTGTAGGAGGAAACTGGAGTACCGGGAGGAAACCCACACAGGCACAGGGAGAGCATGCAAACTCCAGGCAGGTAGTGTCATGGTTGGGATTCAAACCAGCGACCCTTTTTACTGCTAGGTGAGAATGCTAACCACTACACCACACTGCAATCTCTGTATTTGCAGACGATACTAAGCTAAGCAGGGCAATAACTTCTCAGCAGGATGTGAAAACCTTGCAAAAACAAATCTGAACAAATTAATGGGGTGGGCAACTACATGACAAATTAGGTTTAATGTATAAAAATCTAAAATAATGCATTTGGGTAGCAAGAATATGACCGCAATCTATACACTGGGGGAATCTAGGATAGAAAAGGACCTGGGGTCCTAGTAGATTATAGGCTCAGCAATGGCATGCAATGCCAGGCTGCTGCTAACATGGCAAACAGAATATTGGTATGCATTAAAAAGAGGATCAACTCTAGAGATAAAACGATAATTCTCTCTCCAAGACTCTGGTCCGGCCGCACCTGGAGTATGCTGTCCAGTTCTGGGCACCAGTCCTCAGGAAGGATGTACTGGAAATGGAGCGAGTACAAAGAAGGGCAACAAAGCTAATAAAGGGTCTGGAGGATATTAGTTATGAGGAAAGGTTGTGAGCACTGAACTAATTTTCTCTGGAGAAGAGACGCTTGAGAGAGGTAATGATTTAAATTTACAAATACCGTACTGGTGACTACACGATAGGGATAAAACTTTTTTGCGGAAGGGAGTTTAACAAGACACGTGGTCACTCATTAAAATTAGAAGGAAAGAGGGGTTCTTTACTGTAAGAGGGGCAAGGATGTGGAATTCTCTTCCACAGGCGGTGGTCTCAGCGGGGGGCATCGATTAGTTTCAAAAAACGATTAGATAAGCACCTGAACGACCGCAACATACAGGGATATACATAGTAATACTGACATATAATCACACACACAGGTTGGACTTGATGGACTTGTGTCTTTTTTCAACCTCACCTACTATGTAACTATGTGACAGGCCACTTGCAACAAAAAATCTCCTTGTTGACTGTCATTGTTTGTACGTTTGGGTAAAATGGAGACAATCCTGAAAGTCCATCTATATTGTTGCAGTAAACATACCGCCATGTAGGGAAAGGATAAGAGACCTATAACTGTACTTGGTTGTTTCAGGAAATGGAGTTTTAAAGTGGAAGTAAACCCTTCCAAATGACTTTGGCCTACAGGTAAGCCTAGATTAAGGCTTACCTGTAGGTCCAATAAATATCTCCTAAACCTACACTATGACGTGAGTGCGAGCCCATCAACTGCCTATATCCCCAGAGTCCAGATCGTCTGAGTGGATTTCCTGTCGCGTATTCGGTTAGACACTAACGAGGGGTCTCTTCGTGTGCAGACATTCAAGTGGATTCTGTTTCTGGAAGTCATGCCCGAGGTGGATCTATTCTCTTCCCAGGCAACTTCAAGCCGATGAGGTGTTACAGCTTGGGGCTGTTGCGGCTAGACCTCTGGAATGGATGCCCTGACATATCGATTGAGTTTCAAGAGGGCATACGCTTTTCCACCGCTTTTCGATCGAGCCTTGATTTCTCCTCCTGAGTCAGCTCTGCTTCCAGGATCCAGTGCTTCTTCTTCTCGGGTTGGTCCTTCCGTTTTCAAGGGGCAGATCTGTACCCTTGTCCGGCTCAGGTGCGCTTAAGGGTGATTTACACTCTCATGAGCTCTACAGGGACGAGCACGAATTAGATCAATAGGAGAATATGGGCCAAGTCTGTCGAGTTCTCAGCCTTTGGGCAGATCATGAAGAAATCCAAAAGCTTACGATATCTTAAGCTTTCTTTTTTCTTCCAGTCTAGATTTGTCTCTATTCATCAGCTCTCTTATGCCCCGTACACACGGTCGGAAATTCCGACCACAAAATCCGTCAGATTTTTTCCGACGGATTTTGTCCGACACTGGTGTTGCATACACATGGTCGGACAAAGTTGTCGGGAAAATCCGATCATTCTGAATGTGGTGACGTTCGTTGCGTACAACGGAACTACGTAGAGGCTACTAGCCAATAGCTTTGGTCTCGTAATTTGATCTGAGCATGCGTGGCACTTTGTCTGTCGGAATTCTCTACACACAATCGGAAAAAGTCAGATCGGACTTTGTTGTCGGAAAATTTGAGAGCAGGATCTCAAATTTTTTCCGTTGCGATGGAAAAAGTCCGATGGAGCCCACACACCGTCGGATTTTCCGACAACATTTCCGACCGTGTGTACGGGGCATTAGAGTCCAAGTCTTAGCCTTGTTGGTGTTCTCTGGAACTTCATGGGCTGTTCATCCTTTAGTTCAGCAGTTGTTCCGTGGGCAGTTACAGTTTTTCTCCATTGTTTTGGCTCATTTCTTGAAACAGAAATTACATTCTCAAAACTCTAAGATCATTTGGCTAAACAGTCTTACAGTTCAGCACAACACTATAACTGACGTGCAAAAGCTCATATCGCTCCCAAAACTGATCACTCATGCTTCAAAACCATATTCCTTTCCCATATAAAGAGTCAGTGCACCCAAAATGGCAAAGATTCTTCTCAATTGCTTTGGCTCATTTCTTGAAACAGACCAGACGTTCTCAACTCTCTTGGTGCTTTTGCCAAAATAACCTGGATGGTTCGGCACAACACCATGGTTCACCTTCAAAAGCTCATATCTTTCCCAAAACAGTTCACTCATATGTCAAAAATAAATTTCTTTCTCATTCAAATAGTCAGTGCCCCCAAAATGCTTCATCCCTTTGGCATTGTGTAAGCACTGCAAGTCAAAATGTTTAGATATTTTGTCTCTATGGCAGAGGACCATTGAAATATCCCTCATGTCCACCTTTCAATCTTAGCCCAGTCCTTCATTGACAATGGTTACTGTACAGTTTTGGTCTAGCTAACTGAATACAATTGTGTATAAAACTGAAAAAAATAAAAGATTTTAGGGTAAGAGTAGCCTTCAAGGTTTGACATCACACATGGCACTCATACTGCCAAGGAAAAATTACTTTACAGTATTGTAACCATTATCATTCACACACAAAGTAACTTCCATACATCAGAGTAAAAAGAAAATGTATACAGCATAATATATGGCAAATTGGCAATATAAACACAAACAAAAAACAAGGAAAATTACATTTAGCCTACAATGTTGTATATAAAGCTTCAGTTTCACAACTACTGTAACATCTCTTCACTGGCCACCGTCCTCGCCCTCCTGCCCATCCACACTCTGCTGTCTGTCTCGCCACATCGTCAACATTGCAGCGTATATCCTCCTTTGCGATGCAACGAGGGAAGAAACGGCGTGCATGTCGCAACCATCCCCTACACTGCTCTCCTGTAATATCCTTACAGGCAGCGTCCATTGCATGGATCAGGGACCTCTGATCTTGAGCCCGATGCTCATAAACTCTCCACCTCCAAGCGGAGAAAAACTCCTCAATAGGATTGAGGAAAGGAGAGTAAGGTGGTAGGAACACCATATCCATCCTTGGATGAGCAGTGAACCAGGCCCTGATAAGCGGGCCACGATGGAAATTCACATTGTCCCATACAATTATATATTGTGGTAGGTGAGGCCCTATGAGACCTCTCTCATTTTCAGGGATCAAATCCAAATGAAGGCGGTCCAAGAAGATGAGGAGCTTCTGTGTATTGTATGGGCCAAAACTGGGGATGTGAGTGGCCACACCATTCTCAGAAATGGCAGCACACATAGTTATATTGCCCCCTCGCTGGCCTACCGTGGCTCGGTGGCCAATAAAATTATGGCCACGTCTTTGGCCCTTGGCCAGGTTGAAGCCAGCCTCATCCACATACACAAGTATGTGAGAGGTCTCGTTTCCTTCCAATGCCATTATTCTCTACAATAGAGTAAAAAACGAAAACATCAAATCAGTCATACAGAAGAGTCATTCACTACAGTTACAGACAGTAACATAGGAATGTTCTATGTTCTACACAAGTTCAATATACTACTGGCCAGTATTCCAGTGGTTCCAAACCTGTGGTACATGTACCCTATGCAGAGGTACTACAGGGGGTATTTGACAGAAAGGGGAGGGGAAAAATTATTAATGAGTAGACTTACTGAAATGTTACAGTAAAACGCACAGTATCAGATAGATTTACATGGGAGGCACTACTGTAATTGCAGCTCTTTGACCCTTTTTCTTACTGTATTGTATGTTATATTCTTCAAAATAAGGATTATAATGATAATTACATCATACAGTAAGCTGCAGTTTTTAGGCAAAATGTTTATCAGATACGTAAATCAAATACTTTCATACCTGGATTACCTGAATTCAGAAATAAAGTAAAGTGGGTACTGAAACCAATAAATTTTGGGAACCACTGCTTACGATAATTGTAAAAAGGCTATCTTGATGGACAACCAGTGACTGACTTACATGTACATACTGGTACCGCATCGTTAGTCAAGTTCTAGTTGCACCTGACTGTCAATTGCTGTAATCATTTTATCAAATGTTCCAAGCGATTCATATATGATATTCATGGTATTATGTTCCTGAATAATTTTGACAATTGACCAGACTATTGTGCATGTGAGGACTTAAACAATGAAATGATGCTGATACATTTTGGAGAGAACAACCATTAGACTGAGAATTGACAATCAGTTTAGATTAACAAGATCTATTCACTTGGAAATTGTGCTAAATGTAGGCTACTTGTACTTAATCATTTGAAAGCTGTACTGAGACATTTGAAATTTGATGAAATGAATGAGAAATTCAATTCAGTTGTGAACAATTGCCATGTGGTTTGGAGATTTGTCCATGTTGTTTTGAGAATGTAATTTCTGTTTCAAGAAATGAGCCAAAACAATGGAGAAAAACTGTAATACTCAGCCCTCAAAAGAGACCAAGATTCCCCAATTGGGATCTTTCCCTTGTCATCGACTCACTGTCTGAACTCAGTAATACGGGGTCCTTCCCGCTTTCTATTTGGAAACCTTCTGGCAAAAATCACTTTTCTGGTGGCTATTACCTTGGCTAAGAGGGTCTTAAAGGTCACGTCCCTAAGTTACGAAGAATCTCTTCTGTTCTTCTTTCCGGACCGGATGGTCCTTATTGATGCTCAGCTCAATTCATGAATTACCTCTAGGTTCCATGAGAACTAGGAAGTGACCATACCTACATTTAGGACACAGGGATCCACTGAAGTTCATCCTCTGGTTGGGGACGAAACTCTGAAGGTTGGCCTGCAGGCTACTTCCTCCCTGTTAAGACACTCTGTCTACTTGGTGGTCCTGCACTTTGACAGTAGCAAATGGAATTGAGCTGTGGCCAGAATGACTGCGGCCTGGATCGCACAGTTCGTCCATCAACCTTTTTAGGACTAGGGCCTGGCTCCTCCGGAGGCAGTGACGGCACGTTTCACCAGGGGTATAGCGGTTCATAGCCAGCAGCCCGACACATGGCTCCAAAAGTGGTCTGCAAAGCGGCCTCATGGGCCTCTAAATTAAACTTTAATGTCACATTACTGTATTGAGCTTGCTTTACTGTCTTCTGTGAACTTTGGTTGATAAATCCTGTCGGTTGACGGGTCAAATTAAAATTATCTCTGTTCAGCATGCCCACCCGTGTGGATTGGCTAGTTATTTCCCACACGTAGGCTGCCATGGAGTCTGTCAGGAAAAAGGAAAATTTATTATCAAATACTTACCGTAATTTTCCTTTCCTGATGGACTCCATGGCAGACGCCCACCCTTCAGTTATTGAGTAGGCTAGTTACGGAACACAGTCTGTACAGGTGAGCTCAATTTTATAGGGTAGGGGGTCCTATAGCATTAGAGAGGAGGCGGGGTTAACCCACACGTAGGCTGCCATGGAGTCCATCAGGAAAGGAAAATTACGGTAAGTATTTGATAATAAATTTTCCTTTTTTTTTTCATCAATTTAGGCCAATATCTATTCTGCTACATGTTTTTGGTAAAAAGAATCCCAGTAATGCCGCATACACACGGTCGGAATTTCCAGCAGAAAAATTCTGACGGAATCTTTTCATCGGATATTCCGATCGTATGTGGGCCTCATCAGACTTTTTTCCCGAAAATTATGATGGAGCTAGAAATAGAACATGTTTTAAATATTTCTGACAGAATCAATTCCTATCGGGAAAACCGCTTGTATGTATGCTGTTCCGACGGACCAAAAACTATGCATGCTCTGAAGCAAGTACGAGACGGCAGCTATTGGCTATTGAACTTCCTTTTTCTAGTCCCGTTGTACATGTTGTACGTCACCCCATTCTAGACGGTCGGACTTTGGTGTGATCGTATGTAGGCAAGACAGTTTCAGCGGAACTCGGCCGGAAAAACCTTCAGAGTTTATTCCGACGAAAAAAACAGTCGTGTGTACGCGGCATAAGCGTACATTGATTGGTTTGTGCAAAAGTTACAAACTATGGGATAGAGTTACAGAATTAGTCCCCAGACTATAATCCATAGCGACCTCCACAGAATTCAATCCCCACTCTCCGATCCAAAGTAACCTGCGTAGAATTCAATCCCCACTCTCCGATCCAAAGTAACCTCTGTAGTATTCAATACCCATTCTCTGATCCAAAGTAACCTGTGTAGAATTCAATCCCCACTCTCCAATCCAAAGTAACCTGTGTAGAATTCAATCCCCACTCTCCAATCCAAAGTAACCTGTGTAGAATACAATCCACACTCTCCAATCCAAAGTAACCTGTGTAGAATTCAATCCCCACTCTCCAATCCAAAGTAACCTATGTAGAATTCAATCCCCACTCTCCAATCCAAAGTAACCTGTGTAGAATTCAATCCCCACTCTCCAATCCAAAGTAACCTGTGTAGAATTCAATCCCCACTCTCCAATCCAAAGTAACCTGTGTAGAATTCAATCCCCACTCTCCAATCCAAAGCAGTCTCCATAGAATTCAATCCACGAGCACAATTACAGTACAGTTCAATACAGAAGGGACAGGAGCAGTGGCGGTGCGTGCATAGAGGGCGCAGGAGCGCTGCCCCCCCTCTCCTGCACCGCTCTATCACCAATAGATAGATTCATGCATTGCATGAATCTATCTATTGTCACCGCTGCCGCCCCCTATTCAGGTGTCCGGCCCCTTGTCGGCGCCGGGCATCTGAATTACAGCGGGGGGGGGTGTTTCTGGAAGCGCCCTATTAGAGCTGTAAGCTCTAATAGGGGACCTGATTAGAGCGGTGTGCTCTAATAGGCTTCCATAAGTGTAAACAGCGGACGCAATGCTTTGCGTTCGCTGCTTACACAGTATTGTGTTAGGGAGGCGAATACATTGCTTCCCTAACACAGACCCGCCTCTCAGCCAATCAGGTTGCCGGTCTGTGTTACCGGTCCCCCTGATTGGCTGAAGTCACAGGCGCTGTGATTGGACGCCTAGGCGTCCAATCACTGCAGAAGACAGGAGGAGCACGGGAGAAGATGTCGGGTCGATGAGGAGACACCGCTCGCCGCCTGACAAGGTAAGTGCCGGCACATTGGCAGAATTTAATGGGCACATTGGCAGCATTTAATGGGCACAGTGACAGCGTTAGATGGGCACAGTGGCAGTGTTAGATGGGCACAGTGGCAGCACTTGGGGCACGGTGGCAGCTTTACATGGGCACAGTGGCAGCGTTAGATGGGCACAGTGGCAGCGTTAGATGGGCACAGTGGCAGCATTTAATGGGCACGGTGGCAGCATTTGAGGCACAATGGCAGCACTTGGGGCACAGTGACAGCGTTAGATGGGCACAGTGGCAGCATTAGATGGGCACAGTGGCAGCATTTAATGGGCACAGTAGCAGCATTTAATGGGCACAGTGGCAGGGTTTGATGGGCACAGTGGCAGAATTTAATGGGCACAGTGGCAGCATTTAATGGGCACAGTAGCAGCATTTAATGGGCACAGTGGCAGCGTTTGATGGGCACAGTGGCAGCGTTTGATGGGCACAGTGGCAGCATTTGATGGGCACAGTGGCAGAAGTTAATGGGCACAGTGGCAGCGTTAGATGGGCACAGTGGCAGCATTTAATGGGCACAGCGGCAGCGTTTGGGGCACAGTGGCAGCGTTTGATGGCACAGTGAGGCTGTTTGTTTTGCGCCCCCCCCAAAAAATTTGAGCACCAGCCGCCACTGGACAGGAGGGCCCGGCTCGTAGAGCTTACATTCTAAAGGGAGGGGGTGGTGGTATAAAAGGTAATAGATGCAAGGAATGATTTGATGGGGGGTGGCTCGGGGACAGTTGTTAGGTGGGTGTGGGGTAAGTGAAGAACACTGCTGTGCAGGAAACCAGAATATCAGCGCAAAAGGGGGCTTTGTCCAAGATTGGTGGATCCAGATTCATATAGATCCAGGAATTCACTCCACAGTTCTTGTCCTGCGCTAATCTTCAACCTTGTGCAAAATATTACTGACAAATAACAGAATAATGCTAGTTATAAATAAGTGTTACTGATTTGGGCTAGACAAAGCATTTGATGTGTTTGATAAAATATTACACAATGCAGTAAAACAAGCCATGTTGATTGTATGGATTTATAGCTCTGCTTCATTTTCCTCAACTCTTCTACAGGAAAGCGTGTTTGTCCCGGAGAGAATTTGGCCCGAATGGAGCTCTTCCTTCTCCTCTCTGCTTTGCTCCAGAAATTCACCTTCAAGCTTCCCCCGGGATCTGAGCGTCGGGACTCCAAATGGCTGAATGCTAATAAACGTGACATTATTTGGAAAGCTCAGCTGTGTGCCGTGCCCCGAGCATTACCCACTAAGTAACTTGTTATGAAAAGAGCCTCTAATACACGTACACGTATACAATACACCCCGTACACACGGTCGGATGTTCCGACGGAAAATGTCCTATCGGACCATGTTGTCGGAAAATCCGACCGTGTGGGGGCTCCATCAGACTTTTTCCGTCGGAATTAGAAATTTGAGATCCTGCTCACAAATTTTCCGACAACAAAATCCGATCTGACTTTTCCCGATCATGTGTAGAGAATTCCGACGGACAAAGTGCCACGCATGCTCAGATCTCATTAGGAGACCAAACCTATTGGCTAATAGCCTCTACGTAGTTCCGTCGTACGCTACGAACGTCACCACGTTCAGAATGATCGGATTTTCCAACAACTTTGTCCGACCGTGTGTATGCAACACCAGTATCGGACAAAATCCGTCGGGAAAAAGTCAGACGGATTTTGTGGTCGGAATTTCCGACCGTGTGTATGGGGCATTAGAGGTTCTTTGTGGTGGACCTCGATACAGAAGTATAATGATATAAAACACAATTAAAACTTTAGCATGTTTTGTTATAATCTGTCTAAAAAGTTTAATTAAAACAATATCAATGAATTTTGTTGGGCCTCGTTCACATACAAAACGCATATGAAGTGCTGTCATTAACAATTAATAGTGGTATGTGGGACATTGGTATTACGCAGGTGAAAACAATAAATATAAGTGACCAAAAAGCATCTGGCAATCGCACAACAAAACAGTTTGTGTAAAAAACACATAAAATGACAAAAATCAATCCAAAAAAAGTCCAAAGGAAGATAGGTGATAAAGTCTTTAAAAGCGTGTCCAAAGGATGATGAACGACCATACACCCAAGTGCATCTTTCACCGTAATACAAGAGGTACTCCTACCAGATCTTTAGACTCCACATTATAGGATTATAGGATTCACAAAACATGGAGGATGCATCGATTGGATATAGGTGGGTGTGGATAGTGTCATGGCCGACCGTGCTGGTTCTCACTCTTTCTCATAGGTGTCATATAAAGAAAAGGGAGAATGTCCACAGTGTAAAACCGTAAGGTGGTTTTATTAAGAAAAGCATTGCTCAAAAAGTCCAGTAAAATGTGACATATAAATGAAAAGTTTCCCAGGTTAAACTCTGCAGATCAAAGATCAGGCTGGCGTGGTGTATTAGGACATAGACTTCATGTTGACGTCACATAGGACAAAACATGTAGGGCGGAGTCTATGTCCTACTACACCATGCCAGCCTGATCTTTGATCCTCCATGTTTTGTGAATCCATGTCTGTTTAGACTCCTATAATGTGGAGTCTATAGATCCAGTAAGAGTACATCTTGTATTATCACAGTGAAAGGTGCACTTAGGTGTATGATCGTTTATCATCCTTTGGACAAAATTTTACCTATCTTCCTTTGGACATTTTTTTGGATTGATTTTTGTCATGTTATGTGTTGTTGCACTTCATTATCACTTATACAGCGCAGAAATTTATGTTCTATACATGAACAAGTAATAACAAAGCTGCTTTACACTCTTCTACTCGAGAGACAAATTGTGGACATGTCCTGGAAATTTGCGTCCTTTTTTCCCCCACAAATAGAGCTTTCTTTTGGTGGTATTTTATCATTTTTAGCGATATAAACGAAAAAAGACCAGACATTTAAAAAAATATATATATTTTCTACTTTTTGTTATAAAAAAAATAAAATAAACTCAATTTTAGTCATACATTTCTATCCAAAAAGCATTCAGTCACATGTCTCGGGTAAAATAAAATGAAATAAGCATATATTTATTGGTTTGCGCAAAAGTTATAGCGTCTACAAACTAAGGCACATTTTCTGGAATTTACGCAGCTTTTAGTTTATGACTGCCTATCATATTTCTTGAGGTGCTAAAACGGCAGCGCAGTACACCCCCCCCCCCCCCAAAATGACCCAATTTTGGAACGTAGACACCCCAAGGAATTTGCTTAGAGGCTTTTGAGCACATTAAATATTTTATTTTTTTGTGATTGAAAAAATGATAAAAAAAATAAAATGATAAAAAGTCACTGAAATGATATATTGCTCAAACATGCCATGGAAATATGTGAAATGACACCCCAAAATACATTCTTCTGCTTCTCCTGAGTACGGGATAACACATATGTGGGGCTTTTTGAGAGCCTAGCTGCTTACAGGACCCTGAAAACCAAAAACCGCCTTCAGGCTTTCTAAGGGCGTACATTTTTGATTTCACTCCTCACTACCTATCACAGTTTCGGAGACCATGAAAGGCCCAGATGGCAAAAAAAAAACCAAATGACCCCTTTTTGGAAAGTAGACACCCCAACCTATTTGCTGATAGGCATGTTGAGTCCATGGAATATTTTATATTTTGCCACAAGTTTGTGGAAAATTACAATACATTTTTCTTTTTTTTTCTTTTTACAAAGTTGTCACTGAAATGATATATTGCTCAAACATGCCATGGACATATGTGAAATGACACCCCAAAATACATTCTACTGCTTCTCCTGAGTATGGGGATACCTTTTTGGGAGCCTAGCCGCATACAGGACCCCGAAATCCAAGCATCGTCTTCAGGCTTTCTAAGGGCATACATTTTTGATTTCACTCTTCACTACCTTACACAGTTTTGGAGGCCGCGAAATGCCCAGATAGCACAAAAAAAAAAAAAATTACCCAATTTTGGAAAGTAGACAACCCAAGCTATTTACTGATAGGCACGTTGAGTCCATGGAATATTTAATATTTTGCCACAAGTTTCGTGAAAATTACAATACATTTTTTTTTCTCGCAAAGTTGTCACTAAATGATATATTGCTCAAACATGCCATGGGCATATGTGAAATGATACCCCAAAATACATTTTGCTGCTTCTCCTGAGTACGGGGATACCACATGTGTGGGACTTTTTGGCAGTTTAGCCACATACAGGACCTCGAAAACCAAGCACCGTCTTGAAGCTTTATAAGGGCGTAAATTCTTGATTTCACTCCTCACTACCTATCACAGTTTCCGAGGCCATGAAATGTCCAGACAGCACAACCCCCCCACCAAATGACCCCATTTTGGAAACTAGACACCCAAAGCTATTTGCTAAAAGAAGGGGGGGGCAGTTGACCTGTTCTGGTATTTTATGCACAACATTAGATGCTTATGCCACACATCACCCACTTTTCTAACCACTTGAAGACAAAGCCCTTTCTGACACTTTTTGTTTACATGAAAAATATCTTTCTTTTGCTAGAAAATTACTTTGAACCTCCAAACATAATATATTTTTTTTAAAGCAAAGGCCCTACAGATTAAAATGGTGGGTGTTGCACATTTTTTTTTCCACACAGTATTTTCACAGCGATTTTTCAATAGCAATTTGACGCTTGCGTTCGCCATTGCGTGCAAGCACGGGGGGGGGGCAGGGGTGCTTTTTTAAATTATTATTTATTTTGCTTTTTTATTCTATTTTTACACTGTTCCTTTCATTTATTTTTTTTAAATCATTTTTATTGATTGTTATCACAGGGAGTGTAAATATCCTCTATGGTAGCAATAGGTAGTGACAGCCAGGTACTCTTTTGAAATTGGGGTCTATTAGACTTTAGATATCTCCTCTGCTCTCAAAGCATATGATCACACCAATTTCCCTATGGCGCTGTTTATATCCGGCAAAACCGAAGTCATGAAATGCTCGTAGCTTCCGGTTTCTTAGGCCATAGAGATGATTGGAGCCATTCTGGTCTTTGATCAGTAGACATGTGCGATTCGTTTCGTACGAATTCGTTTCGTACGAATTCGTAATTCGTACGAATTTTTCGAAATTCGTACGAATTTACGAATTTGTAGTACGAATTTTTTTTTACGAATTCCGTACGGAATACGAAATTCCGTTTACGAATTTCGTCGCCGAATGATTCGAATGAATTCGAGTGAATTCGAATGGATTCGAATGAATTCGAATGACAAAGTGTCATTTTTGCAGGAAAAATTCCGTTTACGAATTTCAGCTCCAAATTATTCGAATCCAACTACCAATATCAAATTTCAACTAATTCAAACGAAATTATTATAGCAGATATAACGAATGAATTCGAATGCATTCGAATGAATTCGAATGACAAAGTGTAATTTTTGCAGAAAAAAAAGCTATTTAAAAAACAGTCATTCATTGATATAAAAAAAAAAAAAAAAGCGTAGGGGTCCCCCCAAATTCAATAACCAGGCCCTTCAGGTCTGGTATGGATATTAAGGGGGACCCCAGCCAAAAAAAAAAAAAAAAATGGCGTGGGGTCCCCCCCAAATATCCATACCAGACCCTTCAGGTCTGGGATGGATTTTAAGGGGAACCCCGGCCAAAAAAAAAATGGCGTGGGGGTCCCCCTCAAAATCCATACCAGACCCTTTATCCGAGCACGCAACCTGGCAGGCCGCAGGAAAGGAGGGGGGGACGAGAGCGGCCCCCCCTCCCGCCTGAACCGTACCAGGCCACATGCCCTCAACATTGGGAGGGTGCTTTGGGGTCCCCCCCAAAGCACCTTGTCCCCATGTTGATGAGGACAAGGGCCTCATCCCCACAACCCTGGCCGGTGGTTGTGGGGGTCTGCGGGCGGGGGGCTTATCGGAATCTGGAAGCCCCCTTTAACAAGAGGACCCCCAGATCCCGCCCCCCCCTGTGTGAAATGGTAAGGGGGTACAAAAGTACCCCTACCATTTCACCAAAAAAGGTGACAAAAATGGTAAAAATGACAGGAGACGGTCTTTGACAATTCCTTTATTAAAATCTTCTTTCTTCTTTCTTCTTTCTTCTGGTCTTCCTTTCTTCATCTTCTCCTTCCGTCATCTTCTTCCATCTTCTTCCATCTTCTTCTTCCTTCGATTCGCTTCTTCTTCCTCCGGTCTTCTCGTCCTTCTCGTCCGGCGTCGTCCTTCTCGTCCGGCATCAGCGTCTCTTCTCGCAGGCCGCTCCTCGCAATGGGAGGCTCCCGCTCTGTGAGGCTTCGCTCCGGCTGACAGGTCTTTTATAACGAAGGCACCTGGTGACCCCGCCCCCCTCTGACGCATGGGGACGTCATGTGGAATTCCCTATGGCTTTCCCCATGACGTCAGAGGGGGGGCGGGGTCACCAGGTGCCTTCGTTATAAAAGACCTGTCAGCCGGAGCGAAGCCTCACAGAGCGGGAGCCTCCCATTGCGAGGAGCGGCCTGCGAGAAGAGACGCTGATGCCGGACGAGAAGGACGACGCCGGACGAGAAGGACGAGAAGACCAGAGGAAGAAGAAGCGAATCGAAGGAAGAAGAAGATGGAAGAAGATGACGGAAGGAGAAGATGAAGAAAGGAAGACCAGAAGAAAGAAGATTTTAATAAAGGAATTGTCAAAGACCGTCTCCTGTCATTTTTACAATTTTTGCCACTTTTTTGGTGAAATGGTAGGGGTACTTTTGTACCCCCTTACCATTTCACACAGGGGAGGCCGGGATCTGGGGGTCCCCTTGTTAAAGGGGGCTTCCAGATTCCGATAAGCCCCCCGCCCGCAGACCCCCCACAACCACCGGGCACGGTTGTGGGGAAGAGGCCCTTGTCCTCATCAACATGGGGACAAGGTGCTTTGGGGGGGACCCCAAAGCACCCTCCCAATGTTGAGGGCATGTGGCCTGGTACGGTTCAGGCGGGAGGGGGGGCCGCTCTCGTCCCCCCCTCCTTTCCTGCGGCCTGCCAGGTTGCGTGCTCGGATAAGGGTCTGGTATGGATTTTATGGGGGACCCCACGCCATTTTTTTTGGCTAGGGTTCCCCTTAAAATCCATCCCAGACCTCAAGGGTCTGATATGGATTTTGAGGGGGACCCTACGCCATTTTTTTTTTTTTTTTTGGCTGGGGTCCCCGTTAATATCCATCCCAGACCTGAAGGGCCTGGTTATTGAATTTGGGGGGACCCCTACGCATTTTTTATCAATGACTTCAATGGATGACAGTTCTCTGTATTACGGATCCAACAATTCATTTGCCGGCAATAGCTGCGAGTGATTTTAAATAGTTTTTTTTTTTCCTGCAAAAATGACACATTGTACAGAGACAGTTCTCTATATTAGATATACTGAATCTCGAAGCATTCGAAGCATTCGTTATATCCGCTATTATAATTTCTTTCATATTAGTTGAAATTAGATATTTGTTAGTTACAATACAACATTCGAATTGTTCTCTGTATTACGGGAATCGGCAATTAGCTGCGAGTGATTTTAAATGTCTTTTTTTCCTGCAAAAATGACACTGCAGGAACAGTTCTCTATATTAGATATACTGAATCTCGAATCATTCGAAGCATTCGTTATATCCGCTATTATAATTTCTTTCATGTTAGTTGAAATTAGATATTTGTTAGTTGTGGTATTCGAATTGTTCTCTGTGTTACGGGAATCGGCAATTAGCCGCGAGTGATTTTAAATAGCTTTTTTTTTTCCTGCAAAAATGACACATTGTACAGACAGAGAGAGTTCTAAGCACAGGAAACATGCCCCCCCTTCATAGGCATACTATAGAGTATATAGTATATAGAAGGGGTCATGTTTCCGTGTTTAGAACTCTCTCTGTACAATGTGTCATTTTTGCAGGAAAAAAAGACATTTAAAATCACTCGCGGCTAATTGCCGATTCCCGTAATACAGAGAACAATTCGAATGTTGTATTGTAACTAACAAATATCTAATTTCAACTAATATGAAAGAAATTATAATAGCGGATATAACGAATGCTTCGAATGATTCGAGATTCAGTATATCTAATATAGAGAACTGTTCCTGCAGTGTCATTTTTGCAGGAAAAAAAAAACTATTTAAAATCACTCGCAGCTATTGCCGGCAAATGAATTGTCGGATCCGTAATACAGAGAACAGTCATTCATTGAAGTCATTGATAAAAAAATGCGTAGGGGTCCCCCCAAATTCAATAACCAGGCCCTTCAGGTCTGGGATGGATATTAAGGGGGACCCCAGCCAAAAAAATAAAAAAAAAATGGCGTAGGGTCCCCCTCAAAATCCATACCAGACCCTTATCCGAGCACGCAACCTGGCAGGCCGCAGGAAAGGAGGGGGGGACGAGAGCGCCCCCCCCTCCCGCCTGAACCGTACCAGGCCACATGCCCTCAACATTGGGAGGGTGCTTTGGGGTCCCCCCCAAAGCACCATGTCCCCATGTTGATGAGGACAAGGGCCTCTTCCCCACAACCCTGGCCGGTGGTTGTGGGGGTCTGCGGGCGGGGGGCTTATCGGAATCTGTAAGCCCCCTTTAACAAGGGGACCCCCAGATCCCGCCCCCCCCCTGTGTGAAATGGTAAGGGGGTACAAAAGTACCCCTACCATTTCACCAAAAAAGGTGACAAAAATGGTAAAAATGACAGGAGACGGTCTTTGACAATTCCTTTATTAAAATCTTCTTTCTTCTGGTCTTCCTTTCTTCATCTTCTCCTTCCGTCATTTTCTTCCATCTTCTTCTTCCTTCGATTCGCTTCTTCTTCCTCCGGTCTTCTCGTCCTTCTCGTCCGGCGTCGTCCTTCTCGTCCGGCATCAGCGTCTCTTCTCGCAGGACGCTCCTCGCAATGGGAGGCTCCCGCTCTGTGAGGCTCCGCTCCGCTGACAGGTCTTTTATAACAAAGGCACCTGGTGACCCCGCCCCCCCTCTGACGTCATGGGGAAAGCCATAGGGAATTCCACATGACGTCCCCATGCGTCAGAGGGGGGGTGGGGTCACCAGGTGCCTTCGTTATAAAAGACCTGTCAGCGGAGCGGAGCCTCACAGAGCGGGAGCCTCCCATTGCGAGGAGCGGCCTGCGAGAAGAGACGCTGATGCCGGACGAGAAGGACGACGCCGGACGAGAAGGACGAGAAGACCGGAGGAAGAAGAAGCGAATCGAAGGAAGAAGATGACGGAAGGAGAAGATGAAAAAAGGAAGACCAGAAGAAAGAAGAAAGAAGATTTTAATAAAGGAATTGTCAAAGACCGTCTCCTGTCATTTTTACCATTTTTGTCACCTTTTTTGGTGAAATGGTAGGGGTACTTTTGTACCCCCTTACCATTTCACACAGGGGGGGGGCAGGGATCTGGGGGTCCCCTTGTTAAAGGGGGCTTCCAGATTCCGATAAGCCCCCCACCCGCAGACCCCCACAACCAATGGCCAGGGTTGTGGGGAAGAGGCCCTTGTCCTCATCAACATGGGGACAAGGTGCTTTGGGGGGGACCCCAAAGCCTCCTCCCAATGTTGAGGGCATGTGGCCTGGTACGGTTCAGGCGGGAGGGGGGGCCGCTCTCGTCCCCCCTCCTTTCCTGCGGCCTGCCAGGTTGCGTGCTCGGATAAAAGGTCTGGTATGGATTTTGAGGGGGACCCCCACGCCATTTTTTTTTTTTTTTTTTGGGCCGGGGTTCCCCTTAAAATCCATCCCAGACCTGAAGGGTCTGGTATGGATATTTGGGGGGGACCCCACGCCATTTTTTTTTTGGCTGGGGTCCCCCTTAATATCCATACCAGACCTGAAGGGCCTGGTTATTGAATTTGGGGGGACCCCTACGCTTTTTTTTTTTCTGCAAAAATGACACTTTGTCATTCGAATTCATTCGTTATATCTGCTATAATAATTTCGTTCAAATTAGTTGAAATTCGATATTGGTAGTTGGATTTACTAACGATTCGTAACTATTTTTTAACGATTCGTAACGATTCGTAACTTGAAATTGAAATTCGATATTTGTAGTTGGATTCGAATTTTTCTCTGTGTTATGAGAACCAACAATTCATTAGCCGCGTTAACGATTCGTAACGATTCGTAACTTTACTAACGACTCGGAAAAAATATTACGATTCGTCCGAATTTCGTATTTCGTACGAATTCGAACGGAATTTCGTACACGAAGTACGAATTACGAATTTTTTTATATACGAAACGGGACGAAACGAAACGAAACGAATTTTTTGACAGTTCCCATGTCTATTGATCAGCTCTATGGTCAGCTGGCGGAACCACCGGCTGCATTCTCAGGTTCCCCGGTGGGACAGGAGAGCCAGAGAAAACCATGGAAGATAGCTGGGGGGGGGGGCTGGGCTACCCTCCCACTGCTTGCATAAGCAGTCTAGCAGCCAATTAGCCCCTAGAATTGCTTTTACATGAAAGCTGACCGCTGGCTGAAAAGAACGATACCAAGATGATATCTAAACCCGCAGGCATCATTCTGGTATAACAACTCAAAGTCCAGCAACATACTGGTATGTTGCTGGTCCTTGTTGGGCATACATTGTAATGTTCTTTTTTCATGCAGCCTGTGAGCTGAATGAAAAAAAGAGATTGATCGGTGGGTATGCCACCATTAGAATACCACCCTGCATCCAGCCACTTCTAATAATGGGCATACATGCACTTTTTTATTTTTTTTAGCTGTGGTGGTGAAATCACTTCCTACAGCACTGGAGTCATTGATTTATGTATTGTGAGAGCAAACGCTGTTGCTATTAAGATAAATAAATCAGTGCTGCAGCTGAATGGCGTGCCTGAAAATAAAATAATGGTTAACAATAAAACACAGTAAAGTATAAAAGCATTACATACCTGAAAAGCAAACATAATAAAAACATAGTAACAATAAAACATTGCAGTTAAAAAATACAGTAAAACAGAGCAGAACAATAGAGAGAGAATAGAGAATAAAGAGATAAAGAATAAAACGACAACTATTTTTGGCACTTTTATTTGTAACTGTAACGGTTTCAGGTTTGGGTCTCTAAAAATGCGATGGCATCTTTGGAGACCCTGTGAAAGTGTGTCCTAGTCTGTGCAGTGCTGTACCCAACACTAATACTCCACTAGTGTGTGGTAGCATTCAAAATATTCACCGATGCAGAGACCTAAATCCGCGCTTGCTACAGAAACGACATCTTCTTTGGGGTGATCGATTGGTAGGGGTACCAGGAAGGACATATGGAAAATGCCTCCCATGCAGCTGGTTCACTGCATTTGCATTGGGAAGTTGGGCCACAGTACCATCTGGAAACAGAAGGGCTGTGATGATCTCTTCCTGGAATTTAAGGAAGGATCCAGTTCGTCCCGTAGCCTTGCATAGCACATAAGCGTTCAGCAGAGCCAATTGGATACAGACACTTTTTGTACCAGCGTCTGGCCTTACAGGCAATTAAGTATGGCTCCATCAACTGGTTGTTGAGGTCCACCCCTCCCATATTAAAGCGGAGTACCACCCACTTTTGAGAGGTGGTCTTAAATGAAAGACCACCTCTCCATCCCTCATTTTTGGATAGTAAAAAAAATGTTTTTTTCTTCCAACATACCTTTTTATGAAGTACAGCCTGTACTTCTGATAGATCCGATCCGCGGTGCAGGACGTCATATCCTCTTGTGTGGTGACCCCCCCCCCCCCCGCTGTCTTCTGGGACCTGTGTGTGTCCCAGAAAATAGCTGGCCATTCACAAAGCGCCAATCGACTTGTGCATGCGCAGTAGGAAACGGGGCAGTGAAGCTGCAAGGCTCCACTGCCGGTTTTCCTTAATGAGAATGGCGGGGGACGGATCGGCCTCGGGGAGCCGACATCGCAGGCTCCCTGGACAGGTAAGTGTCCTTATTAAAAGTCAGCAGTGTTTGTAGCTGCTGACTTTTAAAATAAAATATTTTGCGGGTGGAACACCGCTTTAAGGTTGTATTCGTGGACACAGAGGGGTCTCTCCACAACACCATTCGCCATTTGAATTAGGACCGCTGTGTCTGTGTGAAAGGAGGACAGAACCAAAATTTCTTATTATCCCTCCACTTCACAGCAAGCTGATTATTACTTCTCAAGCAGGCTCTCTCCCCCAGCCTAAGATGGGAATCTACAAGCCGCTGGGGTAAGCCCCGGCGATTAGATCGCATGGTGCCACATGCAGTTCCATGATCAAACAAGTGACTAAAAAGTGGCACGCTTGTGTATTAATTGTCCACATACAAGTGGTACTCCTTTCCGAATAAGAGTAACACCAAGTCCCACACAATCTTACCAGCGCTCCCTATGTAGTCTGGGCAGTTCTCCAGCTCTACTTAACTATCTCTTCCCTCGTAAACCATAAAACTACATGTATAGCCTGTGGCCCTGTCACAGAGCTTATACATCTTGACCAGAAAACGTAATCAGGGACTCATCAACGCAAACAACTTGATGGGGAGTAAACAAGGCTGCAAACTGTTGGTTGAAGTGGTTTACGAGGGGCCGAATTTTGTAGAGCCGATCGTATTCAGGGTGACCCCGAGGACAACAGAGTTCATTGTCATTGAAATGCATGAACCGCAAGATCTGCTCGTATCGGGTCCTGGTCATGGAGGCAAAGAACACAGGCATATGGTGAATTGGGTCAGTGGACCAATATGACCGCAACTTACTTTTTTTAGTTATGCCCATGAGGAGGGATGGGCCCAGGAAGGTCTTAAGTTTGGAGACCGTAATAGGTCTCTAATCTCTGTCAAGTTTCAACTGGGGATTAGCGGTGATGAATTGACCAGCATACAAATTGCTTTGGTCCACAAAAGATCTATAGAGATCTTCCATGAAAAACAGCAAATAAAAATCAAGTATAGGTTGGACTTGATGGACTTGTATCTTTTTTCAACCTCACCAACTATGTAACTATGCAACTAAGTGACGTAAAATCAACTGTTTCCACCTGAATGCCGGGTTGGCCAGTGAATGGGGGGGGGGGAAGTACGGTTGCTGCAGAAGTGGTGGGCTCCCAATTTGGATTGGCAAATGCAGCAGGAAGGGCACTATGGGCTTGACGGCCCTGTCTTTGTCTTCTTGGTGGCAGCGATACACTACTTGTGCCTGCCACCTCACCAGCTTGAACTGCACTTATGGGATTCGCCGTGTCACCACGTGATACTGCAGTGCTGGATGTACGACCAGGGTGTACAAGGCGGCTGGTGCTTGCCAGTTCACCAGAAGGATAAGCGGCACTAGTACTGGCTCCAAATGAGAGAAAAACAATAGAGGAATGCCCCAGGGATTTTTTGGGCTAGGGATATAGTCAAGAAGGAAAGTAAAAAGCGCATCAATTCAATGCATGGCATTGGGAGCAGGTTGATTACAAAATGAACCAATCATAGAGTAGCAGGCATGCCTCAGCTGATTCCAGGGCTTACCATATAT
This sequence comes from Lithobates sylvaticus, assembly GCA_028564925.1. NCBI lineage: Eukaryota > Metazoa > Chordata > Amphibia > Anura > Ranidae > Lithobates > Lithobates sylvaticus. The sequence goes on along the minus strand of CM053030.1, from coordinate 20,519,673 downwards.
ACTCGAGTATAAGGCGACCCGAATATAAGCCGAGGCACCTAATTTTACCACAATAAAAGGGGAAAACGTATTGACTCGTGTATAAGCCTAGGGTGAGAAATGCGCAGCTACTGTAAGTGGAATGCACCTGGGACCAGCCATGTCGCTCACAACAGCTGACGGCTCAGTAGCTGGAAGGTCTCCCGGCTCTGGCGTCACTGCATCATGCGGCGCGGCAACGTTAGACGTCGGAGTGCCGCCACGAGGATGTAGCCGGTAGACTGCCCACACAGAAGATGAAGAGCGCATACGCAGATCAGCTGAAGGCGGGCCCACGATACAACGCCCACATGTGTGCACTGATCACATGGTAACACAGCAGTGGGAAGTATCTGCCCGGAAACTGGCCCCGCTAGATCACTACGGGGCCTACCCGTGCCGTGGGACACAGCTGCAAAGTACACAGGACATCAAATCAAAAAGTGGCAGAGATAATATAATATGTAATTGGGCATTTAAACAATGTGTATATTTAAGAATATGTGTGGGATGGAACCAGACATTGAAGGCGCAGCACCTGCAATAAGAAATAACAATAAATATTATAGTGCAATCAACATTAACTGACATTGATTATTGATCATTATAAGTATGAAACCATAAGTAATAGGAGTAAATTATAACATGTCAAAACTTTGGTGGAATGTGTACAACAAGTGTTGGTCAGCTGATCAAAGTTATTATTGCAAAATAAATCAAAAAATATATTCGGGGGGCGTGTCCAAGATGGCGACGTGAGCGGTCGCATCTCCCACGAGCTCCGCCGACTCCGCGCCTTCCGCCCGGCTCCCTGAGCGCATAACTGCACCATTCTCGACCAGAGGCAGCTGGATGAGGCGGTACACCCCTCGGGCACAGTCCGGTAAGGCGAAGAAGCTTAAATTCCCTCCGGGACCGGAGGGATCGCCGTCGGGCCTAGAACCGGCTCCCCACGTGGAGACGCGCGCCCAGCGCTATACCCACATGGCGTCTCAGACTCCCCCAGCAGACCCACCGGACACCAGACCGCCCTGGCTGGCGGAGGTGATGGCTGCCATAGCCACCTGCCAGTCCACACTTACGGCCAAGATAGAGGAGGTGCAATTAGATGTGGGCCTCATGCGGCAGGACATTGATAAGATCCGCTCCAGGGTGACAGAGACGGAGCAACGTATAGGCCTGCTAGAAGATGACACTATGGAGCACACAGCCTCCCTCCGCACCCTCCACACTAAGGTTAAGGCGTTGGAATTTAGGGCAGAAGATGCCGAAAACAGAAATAGGAGGAACAACCTCCGGATCATAGGCCTGCCTGAGGGGGTAGAGGGCAAGGACCCCACAGCGTTCGTGGAAGCCATGTTGAGGTCCCTTCTCCCAAATGCTGTCTTCTCCCCCTACTACACAGCAGAAAGGGCACACAGAGTTCCGCCGAAGCCGGGTCCTCCTGGGGCCCCCCCAAGGACATTTATTCTGAGAATGCTTAACTTCCGTGACAGGGATGAGGTTCTGAAAGCTTCCAGGCTGCAGGGTGAGCTCCGGTTCCAGAACACGAAGCTGATGATTTTCCCTGACTACTCTGTTGAGACCCAGAGGCTACGCAAATCGTTTGACCAAGTTAAAGGGGCACTCAGAGCCCGAAATATCAAGTACAGCGTGATGTTCCCTGCGAGACTCAGGGTTCAGGACGGGGAGACCTTCAGGTTCTTTAACACACCCCGCGAGGCCTCAACATGGCTGGATTCCCTGCCCCCGCATCGCTAGCCACCTGACTGTGAGTACTTCATCACCACCCTTTTTCTTTTATTGCTGTTGTTTGGCGGGGGGGACGTGTCTGCTGGGCCCCCCTGGTTCTCCCCCTATTGACTGCCCTCACATGCCCAGAGGCCCGCTGTAATCACGGATGGATCCCCTCTTTTTGGTTACTGTGAATGGGACCTGTCTCCCCCCTATGCAACAGGGCCTTGACTCTCCGATACATCCCCCTGTTCTGGAGACTGGCCCTGAAGGGAACCCCCTGCCAGAGACCCAGCACAATTCTAGGGAAACTGTGTGCTGAAATCCTGCAATTTGAGACACCACCTTTTGTTCTGCGATTCACTAACGTTTTCTGACAAGTTTTATTTTACTGGTTTTTCTTTTGTTATTGTTGCAACACAAGTGTTCGGCCCCTGACTAGCTCAGGAGAATATCAACCCAACTCTTGGGTGTGCTGCGCCCTGAATGGATCGCCTCCTGTTTTACTTCCCGCCATTGAACCTGCTACATACGCCCGCCAGGAGGAGATTGAGCTGACACGTGAGGTGAGGACACTTTTCACCAACTGACATGCTTACGGCACACACCCAAGTGCTCTTATGTAACCTCAGGAGTCGGCGGGGCTCACTCTAGTGGGACGTTGACGAGCTCGCATGGACTTTGCCGGACGCCCGGTGGGACCCGGTCAGCCTCTTGCACAGGCGACCCCCCTTTTGCAGCTGATATGCTGAGTTGGGACTGGGGATTTGAAGCCCACCTCGGTTCTGGGGGGGTGGGCGGGGTGGGGGAGGGGAAATGTTGCCCCTTGGGGGCGAATGTTATGGTTTTAAGTTTTTTTATTTTCATTTTTAGATGTTTTATTGCCTACATGATGCATGTATTCACATCAGTCAAAATTATTGAGGTTGTCACAGATGATCTGCTTGCTATACACGGAGCTCCAGCGCCCGGTCTAACGCCTACCTACCTGATCCATCCCCTGAATACTGTACTGAGCGACTACCATGTCTGCCCTTAACATTATGTCCTGGAACACCAGGGGCCTCAACTCTCCGGTTAAGAGGTCACTGGTCTTCCAGTTTATAAAAGCACACAACCCTCATGTGTGCATCCTCCAGGAAACCCACCTGGTGGGTAGCAGAACCCTTGCCCTTAAAAAACCGTGGGTCGGTAGTCACTACCACTCCACTTACTCTACCTTCGCAAGAGGGGTGAGCATACTTATTAGTAAGACATTACCCTTTGGGCTACTGGACCTGGCGCTGGACCCGGACGGGAGGTATGTTATTATACATGCCAGAATTCTTTCTCAGACTTGGTCCATAGTGGGACTATACTTGCCCCCCCCCAGCCTCCCTGACACTTCTCAACAAGATTACGGCCATATTGGCTGACTATGCCTCTAACCATGTGATCATCCTTGGGGACTTTAATGTGGCTCCTGAGCCGTGTGTTGACAGACTGGCGGGGGTGGGCCCGGCCTCCTCTGGCTTGAAGGAGTGGGCAGATACCTACGGTCTTGTCGATGTCTGGAGATGGAAACACCCTGACACCAGGGAGTACACCTGCCACTCTGCAACACACCGCTCATTCTCTCGGATTGATCTTGCATACGCGAGTCAATCAGTGCTGCCCAGGGTCAGGGACGCTCGGATACTGCCTAGGGCATTTCGGATCACGCCCCCCTTCTGGTGCATATAGGGGACTCGGGATCCCCTGCCGGGCTGTGGAGACTCTCCAGGTTCTGGATTTCAGACCAGGAGGTGGAACCCCAGTTCAGCAGGGAAATGGATGGATACTGGGCAACTAACCCGGGCACATCCTCCCCCAACGAGGTCTGGGATGCATTTAAAGCCTTCACAAGGGGACAGTATCAGAAAATTATATCCAGAACTAGGAGGAACAGACGCTCTAACTTGACTAGGGCTGAGGCGGAGGCCATAGCGCAGGAGGCACTGTATGTAAGCACGCGCGACCCCCAACACTATGCTAGGCTACAGTCCCTGACACAGGAGGTGATGTCCCTTCGCTCTTCCCTGACCCAAAAGAAACTGCTTGCGCAATCACAGAGGATTTTTGAGCAAGGGGAAAGGTCCGGCAGGCTTCTTGCCTGGCTCTCCAGAGAGCAGTCAGGAGGCCTCAGTATCCCTCATATACAAGACTCTACCGGGGTGCTCCTTTGCTCCCCGGAGGAGATTAACCGCTCCTTTGTCACCTACTACCAGACACTCTACTCCTCCAGAGCAACCTTCACCGACTGCGAACTTGACACATATCTAAACACAGTAGACATACCGGTCCTCACTGACAAAGCTAGGAGTATCCTTGACAGACCCTTTACCCTTGACGAGACACTCGCGGCCCTCAAGTCCATGCAGCCGGGTAAAACCCCTGGCCCGGATGGGATACCAGTGGAACTGTACAAACAATACCCTGAGACGCTAGCGGCAAGACTTCACGAGCTATATACTGCTGCTGGAGAACTGGGCACCCTCCCACAATCCATGAGAGATGCAGTGATTGTGGTCATTCCCAAGCCAGGGAAGGATCCATCGCACTGTACTTCATACAGACCGATTTCTCTGCTCAATGTGGACGCCAAGATTCTGGCCAAGATCTTGGCGAACAGACTGAACACTGTAATCACGGCCCTGGTCCACCCAGACCAAACGGGCTTCATGCCAGGAAGGGGGACAGACATCAATCTCAGAAGGCTTTTTACACATATAGACAGGGCGAACGCGGAGGGCGGTGGTCTGGTGGCCTCATTGGATGCCGAAAAGGCCTTCGACTCAGTGGAATGGAAATACCTGTGGGCGGTCCTGTCTAGATTTGGATTTGGCGAGAAATTCATCTCCTGGATCCGCATGCTATACAGGGATCCCCAGGCGAGAGTCTACACCAACGCCTGCCTGTCAGAATCATTTCCACTGGGTCGGGGCACGAGGCAGGGCTGCCCCCTGTCTCCCGTTCTGTTCGCTTTGGCTATAGAGCCCTTGGCTGCGCTGATTAGGGCAGACGAGGAGGTCCAGGGCATACAAATAGGAGGCATACATGAAAAGATCTCACTGTATGCGGATGACGCTCTTCTTTACCTGGCTGACTCCTCTGCCTCCCTCAGAAGGGTACTGCACCTATTTGATCAATTCAGTAACTTCTCGGGTATTAGGATCAACTGGGACAAGTCTGAGCTCTTCTCCCTCTGTCCCCGGGCCGCACCCCCGGTCCCCCTGACTCAACTTAGATGGGTAGACGAAATTACATATCTAGGCATTAAAGTGACAGCAGACTTAAGGCAATACATGGCCCACAACCTCCAACCCCTGATGCAACAAACTATGGCCAAATGTGCAGCCTGGCGCTCGCTCCCACTATCTCCTGTTGGTAGGGTCAACCTTTTGAAAATGGTGCTTCTGCCGAAGTTCCTTTATTTTTTTAGAAATACCCCGAGCCACATCCCCAAGGCCTTTATTGCAAGGCTGGAGGGTCTGCTGGGGAACTTTGTCTGGGCTGGGAGACCCCCGAGGGTGGCGAAACAGCTACTCTACCTCCCCCTTTCGGGCGGCGGGCTGGCTCTCCCGAATTTCCAAATATACTATTGGGCTGCTGTATTGGTAACGGTCAGATGGTGGTTCTCCCAGCCCAGACAGAACCCAGCGGTTAGATTGGAAGCTGCTATCTTGGGCTCCTACGCCGCACTTAGTAACCTACCATTTAGGGGTAAACGAGCAGACCCTGCTGTCACCACCCCCATGAAGACCACCATACAGGCGTGGCAGGACGCCAGGAGGGTGTACCGTAAGCCCTACCATGAGTCCCCAAACACACCTTTATGGGGCAACCCCCTGCTGCCTCACTTTCACTCACTACCAAATCCTTCGGAATGGGCAGGGAAGGGAATACTCACCTTGAAACACATAACCAAACGGGGTACAATCGCCTCCTTCCAGGATCTGAGGCTCTCGCACGCGCTTCCGCGGGCCTGGGCCTTTAGATACTGGCAGCTTCGACACGCTTACAAATCGCAGTTTCCCCGACCTATAACACTGGAAATGGACTCGACTGAACGTCTCCTGACCTCTAGCACTATGGGCCGACCCTTGTCCTCCCTCTACCTATACCTGACAGTGGCTCATGATGCCAAGCTGACCAAATCATTTGATAAATGGAAAGATGACTTGCCTACCCTGGATGACGAAATATGGGAAGAATGCGTCCCCACTTATATCCCGACAATGATAGCCTCACGTGATAGGTTCATACAATTAAAATTCCTACATAGGGCTTATTATACTCCGCAAAGGCTGGCCAGGATATTCCCACAGCGTGATCCGTTTTGTCCCAGATGCGGGCGGGAGGTGGGCTCATTTCTTCACATGGTCTGGTCTTGCCCCAAACTCCTCTCCTTCTGGACCCAGGTGGCCGACGACCTCACGGGAATGTCGGGCACCAGGATACCCCGAGAACCCCTGACCTTCCTCCTTAGCTACTTGGAGGAAATCCAGGGTGATAGATATACCAAGCTGTTTCTTATGTTCTCTATCTTCTATGCTAGACGGGAGATCCTCCTAAAGTGGAAATCGACTGAACCCCCGACCCATGAATCCTGGTGCCGCTCCATTAATACTGTGCTCCCCCTGTATAGGCTCACCTACGAAAGTAGACAGTGTCCGGTAAAGTTTGACAAAATATGGGCCAGGTGGATCGATGCCCATGGCTGAGCGACCTATACTTGCTCCCTATAACCTCTCCTGGAGAGGTGGACAATCGCCCCCCCCCCCCACCGGAACTATTGGATCCTGATTCACACACCCCCCCCCCCCCCCCCCAGGACCAACGACCCACCAAGACATTCAGGTATAGATCCAATGGGGTGTTAGCCCGAACTAAACACTGAATACGACGATTGAAAATAGTAGAAGTGACTTGTATGTGAGCTGGAAACCTGCCTTGTTATGCTGTAACGTGTACAACCCTCATAATTTCAATGCTTGTTATTGTATGATACTGTTTCTTTTTCTGGTGTGATATACCTGTAAACCTGTTTTGTTTTCAATAAAACATCTCTGTTAAAAAAAATATATTGGAAAGAAAAAAGCCCCTCAAAACACATCTTTATACATATATACACACATATCTATAAGCATGCATGCGTAGGTGTGCGCAGCCTTTTGCAATAGGGTGTGCACTCCAAAGCTCCAACACACACACCTTTCTCTGTAGCCTCAGCTGCACAGGACAGTGAATGAATGGGAAGTGTTCTGTGCTGAGCGGCTTCCTGTTCATTTACAAAAACACGGTTTACTATGCTTCAGTTATGAATGAACACAGTGAGTGAGTGTGTTCACTGTGTGGTCATTTAGAAATGTAAGCCACTGGTAAATTACATATTCACTAGCCCCTTCTCCCACACTTCATCCTGAAATATCCCCTGCAGCCATAGATCCCGACTGTTCCTGATTTCGAGGGACTGTCCCTGATTTGGAGCAATGTCCCTCTGTCCCACTTTCCTCCTCTTTTTTCCCTCATTCTGCTCTGATCTCTATAGTTGTATATAAAATGCACTTTTTATCTTTCAAAAAGTGTTTCCCAGTGCTAAACCTTTCATCCAAATTCTAAATTGCTGCATTTGTACATTTTTAAAAGCCAATATAAAGCAATAGTAGTGGTTAAAAAAAAAAGCCCCTGTGGATTTATTGAACCTTTTTTTTGGGTTAATTCTCCTTTAAGGGGGTGTGGCAGAGGGGCGTGTCCTATGCCTACATATGTTTGCTAGTAGGTGTCTTTTATTCCCATCTCAAAATGTTGGGAGGTATGCCCACAGCATCTGGGGGTAGAGGAGAGGAGGTAAGCCAGAAGCACTGTAAGGCAGAGGGGGCAACACGGAAGGGGGGGGCCTGGGCAGTAGGGGGAATCGGCACTGCACGTAGTGATTAGGGTGTGCCCAGGTACACCTGACACACCCCCTGCGCATGCCTATGCATGCATGTAATATAGACAAAACAATAAATCTTAGAAAATGCAGAGTATAGGAAACAAGAAGGGAGCAAAAAGACGGAGAAAATATAGAATGGCAATCCCAAATAGACAAGAGTCCATAATTGTTGCAAATTGTCTAAGCATGTGTAGTGCCCACCACCTTTAGGTGGGTGCTAATTAGGTTTAGTTAGGTAAGTGTTAGGTAAATTTGCCAGGGCCTTACATTTCTTTAGGCCTGGTTGTTTTGGTTTGGTTTGGGATTAAAGATGGGCTTGGGCGTGTTCGCACACTCCACGTGCAAAGCCCGCCAGGAAGTCGGCACGGCGCTGCGCTAATCACAGGCAGTGAGAAATTTTCCCGATGTGCGGCTGCAGAGATTGGGAAACGTCTCACTGCCTGTGATTAGCGCAGTGCCGTGCCACCTTCTGGTGGGCTCTGCACGTGGAGTGTGCGAACACGCCCAAGCCCATCTCTATTTGGGAGGAGTGATAGAATAGAGGGGGGTGTGGCCACCTGCACTCTGCCCTGAAAGATCTCTCTTACTTTCCATAGGAAATGTTCTGGAAGGAAGGCGGACTGGGTACTGGGGTGCAGGCAGCTTGTATGGAGAGCCCTGGACCAATCATTAACTTGTATTGGCAGGTGTAGGACTCGCATATAAACTGGGGTCACATGCTTCCTGGGAGGAGATGGGAGGAACTGAATCCAGAGAAACAGCAAAGATGTAACCTTAAGGAGCAGGCTTGAAAGCCTGGGGGTTCAGAGACCGCAGCGCTGAATAGCAGAAACAAAACCTGAAGGCCTGAGGGTTCAGAGACCTCAGTGCTGGGTGGTTTACAACTAAGCCATCATGTAACTCCGGGAGAAGTGGACCAGGCATCTTAACCACTTAAGGACCGCCTCCTGCACATTTGCGTCGGCAGAATGGCACGGCTGGGCACAAGCACGTACAGGTACGTTGCTCGTTAAGAGCCCAGCCGTGGGTCACGCTCGCGACCCGGTCCTGAGCTCCGTGACCGTGGCTGCGGGACCCGCGGACCCGATCGCCACCGGTGTCCCGTGATCGGGTCACAGAGCTGAAGAATGGGGAGAGGTAAGTGTAAACAAACTCTCCCCGTGCTTCCTAGAGAGGCTGTCACTGATCGTCTGTTCCCTGTCATAGGGAAAGACGATCAGTGATGTCACACGCCAAGCCACGCCCCCTACAGTAAAACAAAAAAAAACATATAGGTCACACTTAACCCCTACACTGCCCCCTAGTGGTTAACCCCCTCACTGCCAGTGCCATTTTTACAGTAATCAATTCATTTTTAATCGCACTGATCGCTGTATTAATGACAAAAATGTGTCAAAATTGTCTGATGTGTCCGCCATAATGTCACAATAAAAATCACAATAAAAATCGCTGATCACCGCCATTACTAGTAAAAAAAAAAAAATTTATAATAAAAATGCCGTAAAACTATCCCCTATTTTTTGTAGACGCTATAACTTTTGCGCAAACCAATCAATAAACGCTTATTGCAATTTTTTTTTACCAAAAATATGTAGAAGAAGAATACGTATCGGCCTAAACTGAGGAAAAAAAATGTTTTTTTATATATTTTTTGGCGATATTTATTATAGCAAAAAGGTAAAAATATTGCATTTTTTTCAAAATTGTCACTCTATTTTTGTTTATAGTGCAAAAAAAAAAAAAAACGCAGAGGTGATCAAATACCACCAAAAGAAAGCTCTATTTGTGGAAAAAAAAAAGGACACCAATTTTGTTTGGAAGCCACGTCGCACGACCGCGCTATTGTCAGTTTAAGCGACGCAGTGCCGAATCCCAAAAAGGGGCCTGGTCCTTTAGCTGCAAATTGTTCCGGGGCTTAAGTGGTTAAGCTGGGATGCACTTGACCATGCGGTGCGGTAAGTAGCTGCTAAAAGGACTGGCTTTCTGTGGCAATCATGGACTGTCGGTGGGAGAGTGCAATGGGAGTGCAACCCAGTGGTGTCCAATCATCCAGGAATTTCCTGAACTGACGCGGGAGGATCGCCGGAGTCAAGATAGGCAGTTGAGGCCTGGGGCTCCTAACATCCACATACCACAATGTCTTTCAGAGGGGCATTGGTCAGTTCGCTAAGGGAAAGGACTTTAAATTACACTCAGGAACCAAAAAGAAAGAGAGGCAGCTCATATTCCCTTGAATAAGCTTGTAACACACTGCAACTAAGGAAATAAAGTTATTTTCAAAGTTTATTGACTGTCGGATGATGTGAATTCGTGCAGGGGTGAAGAATGTAGGCATGTTAACAGTAAATTCAAAGTAAGAGATTGCTGGGTCCTAGGGTGGCAATCAAAAAACACCCAAATTTATTAAAGTGCCACATCCTACATAAATGTCAAAAATAATTTTTCCGAGGAAAAAAGAGGGGAATGGACTTTATAGGCACAAGTTTGAATTTTTACACAATATTTATTGAAAATATATCAAAAACCAATGTTTACATACAAAAAACATACAAATATTGACAAAACAGTACTTGAAAACAGCATTAATAGGTGAGGACTCGGGGACACCCCCCTATGGGTTTTACAGCACCACCACGTTTTTCGCTAGTTGTGGGATTAGTGTACATATGTGACTTGCAGTACAAACACTCCCACTTGGATGTGGACTGGCCCAAAAGGGATGATCGTCGGTCCCGCCGATTAAAAGAAGCTTATGCTCAACATGTTTCGCGACTTAGTTGTCGCTTCTTCAGGAGCTTCTGTTCTAATTAGAAAAACATTTTGTTACTAAATACAGTATTGATAAAAATTAAAGATTAATGTCTACGCATTTTTCAAAAACATTTGTAAACAAACTTACTACTGCAATGCCCAAACCAGTTCTCCAGTCACTTTCACGTTGCCAGATTCCATCCAAAATCCACAGGGTAGCCTGGTGGGGCCACAGGAGAAGGCGCCCAGAAATTACCCCAAATATAGTATCTTAACCCCTAACACGAGCTCTCACGACCAATGATGCCCCAGAGGCAAGATACTGATGTGCAGGATGTGTTATGGGGACACAAAGGATAGCTCTGAATAGAAAATAATAATAAATAAATAAATAATATTATATTACCGTTTAAGCCCAATAAAAGATTGTTTAGTATTTACTTACTCGGATGAAATATATCATACGTAGTAAATTTAAGAGGGTTGGCACCTCGTATAGTGTGGAGCACTGACCATACAGCTTTATTGAGATCCACACTGTAAAGAATATATACAGAAGGATATAAAAAAGTTTTTCAATTGGCTTGGCGCCATCCAACCTAAGGTTCGGGCACAGTATATCTATTGATTGTACATATATTGCATGCCTGATACAGAGTTAACATAGGGGGAGACAGGATCTAGTGGACATAACTTAGGGTTCATTTAATATTTAGGTCTTGGTGCTTATGACTCGTAGTTAATTATATAATGCGTGGATTTACTTGGGTCCAAAAACTGCATATTACCCAGATAAATGGGAACGGCTATTAAACGCATTGAGGCTCATATATTTATTAATGAGGGTCAGTTGCTGGCATATAATGTATATAGAATCATGCACCTAACTTTGTCCTTAATGCTGATCTAGGGTATAATGCCTGGTAACTAGGTAACATTCTATATGACTGCCTAGGACATTTTCAAAGGTAGTAACTTGTAGACATGTGCGGTTAGTTTCGTACGAATCGTAAATTCGTACGAATTTTTCGAAAATTCGTACATTCGTACGGAACCGAATTACGAATTTTTTTGGATACGAATTCTGTACGGAATACGAAATTCCGTTTACGAATTTCGGATCCAAATTATTCTAAATTTATTCGAATCCAACTACCAAATATATCGAATTTCAATTTCAACTAATACTAAAGAAATTATTAGAGCGGATATAACGAGTGATTCGAAATTCGGCTCCAAACTATTCGAATTCAACTACCAAATATATCGAATTTCAATTTCAACTAATACTAAAGAAATTATTATAGCGGATATAACGAGTGATTCGAAATTCGGCTCCAAACTATTCGAATTCAACTACCAAATATATCGAATTTCAATTTCAACTAATACTAAAGAAATTATTATAGCGGATATAACGAGTGATTCGAAATTCGGCTCCAAACTATTCGAATTCAACTACCAAATATATCGAATTTCAATTTCAACTAATACTAAAGAAATTATTATAGCGGATATAACGAGTGATTCGAAATTCGGCTCCAAACTATTCGAATTCAACTACCAAATATATTGAATTTCAATTTCAACTAATACTAAAGAAATTATTATAGCGGATATAACGAGTGATTCGAAATTCGGCTCCAAACTATTCGAATTCAACTACCAAATATATCGAATTTCAATTTCAAATAATACTAAAGAAATTATTATAGCGGATATAACGAGTGATTCGAAATTCGGCTCCAAACTATTCGAATTCAACTACCAAATATATCGAATTTCTAATTTTCAACTAATACGAAAGAAATTATTATAGCGGATATAACGAATGATTAGAATTTCGGCTCCAACTACCAAATAATATCTAATTTCAACTAATACAAAATAAATTATTATAGCGGATATAACGAATGATTTGAATGAATTCGATATTCAGTATAACGAATATCGACAGTGTACGAATAATAACGAATTCTTTGTTGGTCCAAATTTCTTTACTACAGAAACATGTGACTGTTGGTTGACCAATCACATCAGAGGTTTTCTTGTGATGCTGAGGCCTACAGGGCAGGGCAGAGGGCACGCCCTGATCATATGACTTCTCTTTGTGGAGCTGATCATACAGTCAACTATTTGTGCCAGTGCATCTGCTCAAATATCGTTGTGATCCTTGGATTTTTGATATTCATTTGCCCTGATATCTGTTCGAGTCTGCAAGATTATTATCCTTGATAGCTTATTTTGCTATTGGATTTCTTCTTTTGCTCCAGATTTTTGTTTTAGTCTGCTCATCTTTTTTTTTTGTCTTTTTTTGACTTGGAAGGCAAAATGAGCAGCAAACAAGGAGATCAAGGCAGAAAGAGTGCTGCTGCTGGGAGAGGAAGAGCTTCGAGCCGGCGTCAAGTACAACAGCAGCAGGTGGGACGTTCTGTCTCTGCGGCGTCTGCGCCCCTTGAGCTCAGCTCACCTCCCATGAAGTTGAGGCGACCAGGAGGAGTGAAAGAGCCTGCCAAACAGCAGACATCACGTCGCCAGCTGTTCCAGGAGGACTTACCTTGTACAAGCACTGCTGCTGGTAGCACTAGCATGCCCACTCGTACTTTTTATGGAAGAGGACGAGGGCAGACCAAAGGGAAACTTCCCAGTGCACACACCTTTGTGCAGCCAAAGATGGAGATCTTGGACAGCATGCTGCATGAGACATGTGAGAAGGCCCAGGCTGAACAAGCTCATGATGATGTTATCACTATCAGCACTCCAGGGAGCTTCGAGATAAGCAAGCAGGAGCCTGAGGAGACTCAGCTTACAACACATTGTAAAGATCATCAGTCTTCCCCTGGCAATGTAGAAGAAGAGAAAGAGATGGAAACAAGTTTTCACATGGAGAACTTTGATTACCAACCATCGGCATCGGCATCTACCCATGTTGGCCCCAGCGACAGCCCAGGAGAATATATCTCCCCTGACTCCCCACTACTTTTCTCCCCTTATAAGTCCCCTGCCGTTATTTCAAAGCCTCCAGCATCATCGGCCAATGCAACCACAGCAACAGCACCCAAAATACCCGTGATGTTCAGATCACATTCTCTTCTACATCCTGCTCCTCCTGCTGAACCTCAGAAAGACAGTCCAACCACTGCAGTGGATGTGATTCCATCACCAGGCACTGCGGGCAGTGTCATTGGTGCTGGCTGCCGTTCCAGCGTTTGGCTGCATTTCACCAAAATTGGCGTTGGTCAGAAGGCCAAATGCAAGCATTGTGGCAGGGACATCAGCCGGGGCCGAGACATAGGGCATCTCAGCAACAGCGGGATGAACCAGCACATGCGTGTGCACCACCAGGCTGTGCTGTTAGGGGAGAAAATTGTGTCCCCTCCAAACACCAAAAGAGGAACCAATACCAATAGTGGCACCACCACAGCCACCACCATAAGTACCAGCACCACCACCCCACATCCAACCCATACCAGCCACCAGGCCACCCTGGAAGATTTTGGTGGCTTTCACAGTGCAAAAGGAATGTCTCAGGCACAGGTTAGGAAGATTACATGCCTGATCGGCCAGCTTATTGCAGTTGGAGGAGCACCATTCAATATGGTAGAAGGTGAGCCCTTCAGGCAGTTGATGCAGGCTGTTGCACCACAGTACCGTGTGCCATCACGAAAGACCTTTAGCCAAACTGTGGTGCCAGCCTTATACAGGTCTTGTGTTGGGGTGCTGAAGGACGAGATTAGAAAGGCAGGTGGACAGGCAGTGCACCTGACCACTGACCTGTGGAGTGCATCTAGTGCCCGACACGCCTTCCTGTCCCTGACGGCACATTGGTGGCAGGGCAAGGTGTCATCTGGATCCTCGTCATCAGCACTTGTCAAAGAGGGGCACCGTTCTTTTCTGCTGCACGCTGAGGTGCTTGATGAGAAGCATACAGCGCAAAATATCCTGCAAGCCCTGCAGAAAATGTTGTTGCAGTGGTTTCAGGCAGACACTGACAGCAACAGCTACAGGATTGGCTATATTGTGACAGACGGAGGCAGCAACATGGTGAAGGCTGTAAGGGATGGCAGATTTGTGGGTGTGCGCTGCTCAGCCCACCTTCTCCACCAGGTGGTAACCGACAGCTTTCGATTGGTGGAGGCTAATTCTGGCGGCGATGGAAGGCTGTCCAAAGTGGTGGACTCTTGCCGGAAGATGGCTGGCCACTTCCATCGAAGTGTGAGGGACAGCCACCTCCTCAGGTTGGAACAGAGGAAGGCAGGCCTTCCAGAACACTGCCTAAAACAGGATGTGGGGACTAGGTGGAATTCAACCCTAGCAATGCTGGAACGCATCCTTGAGCAGCAGAAGGCTCTCCATGCCATGGCCTGCGAACATAATATTGGCATAGAGAGACCTTTAGGCAGGGAGGACTGGGCCATAATTGGGCAGATTGTGGCAGTCCTCAAACCATTCCTCTCTGTGACAGAACATCTGAGCCGCGAGGATGCCAGCATTGCTAATGTGCTGCCGCTTTTTAACCATCTTCAGAGTAAATTGGAGCGGTTCATGTCAGCTCAGGAACCTTTGCCTGGTGGTGTCCCTCAACCTGATGTGTTGGCTCTGCTCAAGACATTTCTCTTGGAATTGGGCAGGCGCACGCAGGATTTGACCGCCTCTTGCCCAGAACTGTTGCTGGCTGCCATGTGTGACCCTCGTTGCAAGGGCAAAATGGCTGTGCAGTGCAGTGCTCTCACAACATGGCGGGACAGACTGATTGACAGGGTGCGTCAGAGGGAAAGGCAGCTAGTAAGGCCGCTAGAGCTGGGAGAGGAGGAAGAGGAGGAAGAAGATATTGAAAACCCCCTCTCCCATGCAACAGCATCTACTGATTCTGAAGTGAGCAGCAGAGCTCCTGCCAGCGGTCGCGGAGCATCTTCTTCCGTCTTGACTGAGGCATTTGACACCCTAATGGGAACCTCCAGCAGCATAGTGCGCCCCAAGAAACGCATTTCATCAAAGGAGGTTGTCATGACATATTTGTCATCCCCACCAGTGCACCCCACCACAGATCCTATGTCTTTTTGGCAGGAAAAGAGCGAGGAGTGGCCTGCCCTCGCAGATATTGCCAAGGAGCTACTGTCCTGCCCTCCAACAAGTGTCCAGAGTGAGCGGGTGTTTTCTGTGACGGGAAACATCCTGTCACCCCAAAGATCACAGTTGTCCCCCCAGCTAATGGAGCAGTTAGCATTTTTGAAAATAAATTTGCCAAAGCTGGGGTACCCCTCCCTTACTCTGGACATTCCTTGAACTCACTGACTGTCTGCACTCTGCAGCAGAGATGGCCTCTTGGTCTTAGACTCTTTAGTTGGACCCTGTCCCTCCCCACAATCAAAGTTTCTTAAATGCCCAAAAAATATTTATACCCATTCAATTGTTGTTCGATGTGCCAAATGTAATTATACTAATCCACAAGCTGGTAAACGCTGTGGCCTGATGTTCCCCAATGTGCCCCAATAATATGCCATGTGCCCCAGTATGCCCTGATGTGCCCCAATATGCCCTGATGTGCCCCAATATGTTTGGGTGGGGGAAGGGGAGTGTTTTTGTTTTCTGCCATTGCAGAAGGGAACTAACTACTGTTAAGTTAAGTTATTAATAATTTATTGTTGGAGTTGCTTTATGCTTTAGAGAGACCTAATAAACATTTCTATGTTCAGTTGTACAGTAGTGTCTGTCACCTTATTCTGTCCTATATGTCTGCCTGGCTACCTTGGATGGGGAATGGGATGGGGTGGGGGACAGAATGTACAGCTCGCTTTGCAACACTCCTTTTGAGTTGCGGAGCAGGCGGAGGAGGGAACTTTTTATTTCTGTGTCAATGTGGCTTATCACAGTGTGTCTATGTGTCTAGTGTGCTGTAAACATAAACACCTCCCTCAACAAAATCAAGCACTAAAGACTGCTGGTTTTATTACTTCAAAACAACTTTATTTTTACACACAAAATAAAAGTATAAAATAATATATTAGATTTGAACAGAACAAACAAACAAAATAGCTATGGTCCTGGAGCACGCAGTGGATGCTGGTTTCATCATGATGGAGAGGCTTCTCGGCTGCTCATGGTGGTGGTAGAGCTAGTACCAGGCAATGGAGCATTGTGTCTGGAAATTGCTTCCAGCAAACATAATTTGCTATGCTCCATTGCCTGGTTCTGTTGTTGGTTGAACCGGACCCACATCCTCTCCATATCATCAGTGTGGTTTCTGATGGCACGGTGGAGGGTCCGGTTCAACCTACGATTCTCCCTCTGCATTTTTTTGTTGGCTTTGGCCAGCCTCCGCATCTCTGTCAGCAGGACAGTTGTCTGACTCGGTGTCGGTGGTGGCAACTGCGGCACTGGCTGCTCCTCTGGAGGGTGAGGCAGTGGAGGACGTACAGGGGGGGCAGCTTCCTGTGGCCCTAGAGTCTGCTTCTGGGCCAAAGGGGTCAGCTCGGTCTCATCCCGGAGCGAAATCCCGTCTGACAGGTCTTGTTGATCTGAAATAGACGAGATAGCCAATGTTGATGCTAGCATTCAAAGAAATTGATTTCTAGAGATTATAATAAAAACATATTTTATTCCTTTTTATTTTGACATTGTCCTTTAAAAAATAAATACTATTTGTGTAACATATACATATATTCCTATTACAAGGAATGTATTGTAAACATCCTTTGTAATAGAAAAAAACAAAGACAGGTCCTCTTTAATGTGAAATCTGGGGTCAAAAAGACCTCAGATCTCATATATTATCTACACAAAAATACAATAAAAAATTAATATAAAAAGAAATGTCATATTCTTCTCCCCCACCCAAAAAAAAAAAACCCTTTAAGATTGGAGGGCAGAAGTGGACCTGATCGTCTCCACCGCCTCTTTGGCCCCTGATAAAAGTGAACTTGCGGCAAGTCCGCCACAGTAACCAATTTTATCTGAAAGAGGACCGCCCGCTGAAGAAGATACCGGGGTTATGGCAGCTATCTGCTGCCATAACAATGGTGGTCCTCTTCAAACAGCCGACATATAACTGCGGCGGGTGGTCCTTCCTTAAGTTTTTAAGGGAACAGGTTTCTTTTTTTTTTTAAACAAACGCTTTCAATAAAAATAGGTTTGTTTTTCTCTTTATAATATATAGCAAATAATTTATTTTCACTACTCTTTTCTAAGTTCCACCCTAGTTACTAACTTACTGTTACTGGTGGCTGTCTGATTGTAGTGGCGTTCAGATACTAAGATCAGATGCATTTCCAAATATTGTAGTAATAGAATAAACAATTATAGGTTACAATACTAACAGTGGGGTCTATTTACTAAAGGAAAATACACTTTCCACTACAAGTGCACTTGGAAGTGCAGTCGCTGTAGATCTGAGGGGGACAGTCATGCAAGGGAAAAAAAACAGAATGTTTGTTTGTACACGATTGGAAGATAAAATCAGCAGAGCTTCCCCTCAATTCAGAGTTTCTCCTCAGATTTACAGCGACTGCACTTCTGGGGAGGACTTCCCCTCCAGCTGTTTGTAATAACAGACAAGCGGCTGCTTAGCCACATTGGTTGTTAAAAAACGGCACCGGACGGGTGATGTCTGCCGCTGCAAGCATCACCCGAGTACAACACCTTGAAGCACTATATTGGTAAGTTTGTCAACGATAATTACAAAAAAAGGGGCCACCATTAATCGGTAGACCCCTAGTTTGGGGTGTGTGCTGTGTGTATGAACTTAAAAATGGATGGTTGTAGCTTTTTTTATGTGTTTGTGAACTTAGTGTGGATGATGGTGCCTTGTGTCCTTTTTTCTTTATATTGGCAGCTTGCGTATTCTAGTACTTACGTTGAGGAGAAATGGGGCGTTGCTTCCTGGCAGAAGGAGCTGATGCTGGAGGGTCTGGGATATGGCGGCTCAGGCTTTCTGTTAAAGATAGAATAAAGAGTTATGGTAACCACTTCTGGACCAAGCCTATTTATGACAGTTATTGTTTACAATTTAAAATCAAAACTTTTTTCTAGAAAATTACTGAGAACCACAAACATTATAATTATATATATATATGTGCACTGTGTGTGTATTTGCACAGCGGCCTTTCAAAAGCAATTTTAGGTGAGAAATTAACTGAATTAAAAACATTTTTTTTACAGTAAATGTATTTAGCCCAATTTTTGGGGATATTGCGATAGTCGATGTTACTCCAAGTAAAATAGATAGATATCGAACATGTTATGGTTTAAAATTGCAAACGCTCTTGGAATCGCGATAAACTACGGTACTTAACTACTTCCCACCCGGCCACTGTACATAGACGGCCGGGTGGGAGCCGTCTACTTCTGATCTGACGTTCTGGAACGTCCTTCTGAAGTAGAGGGATCGCGCGCGTGCCAGCGCAGTGGCGCGATCCCGATGCGGCCGTGTCACCCGGACACGGCGCATCTCGGATCGGCAGGAGGGGTCGGTGATTGGCCCTCCTGATCACATGACGGCCGTGTCGAATCACAGCCGTCATGTGATGTAAACAAACAGCCTTTTGCTAGGCAATCGGCTCTCCTCTCCTCACACGGAAGTCGTTGGTGAGGAGAGGAGAGCGGATCACTCCAGCCGGCTGGTGATCAGTGAGTATTAGCTGTTTTTACAGCTTTTTACTCACTGATCACCAGTGTAGTGTCCCCACAGTGTAAACACACATGTCCCCAAAACACACATGTCCCCTAATAAAAACACATGTCCCAAAATAATAAAAACACATGTCCCTCACATATGTCCCGGTAAAATAACATGTGTCAATGATTATCTGCACACATATGTCCGTGATCACCTGCACACACTCACAGTCATCTGTACATGATCATTTGCGTACATATGTCCGTGATCACGCGAACCAATTATTAATATACACTTAACGTAATTTTTTTGACAAAAAATATGTAGAAGAATACGTATCGGCCTAAACTGAGGGAAAAAAATATTTATTTTTATATTTTTGGGGGATAATTTTTATGACAAACAAAGTAAAAAATATTGATTTTTTTTTAAAAATTGTTGCTCTTTTTTTGTTTATAGCACAAAAAATAAAAACCGCAAAGGTGATCAAATAAATACCACCAAATACCACCCTATTTGTGTTCAAAAAAATACGCCAATTTTGTTTGGGAGCCACGTCGCACGACCGCGCAATTGTCACTTAAAGCGACGCAGTGCCGAATCGCAAAAAGTGCTCTGGTAAGGAAGGGGGGAAAATCATCGGGGGCTGAAGTGGTTAAATAGATGTTTGTTATTATGTTTGCTTTGTGTTGGTTAGGTAGGTAGTAGGTACTCACCACTGCCAGAATATTGAGGGGGGCATGAAGCAGAAGCAGCTGTTCCTGTTCCCTCCTCCACTGATGATGACATTGATCGATCTGGAAAACATGAATGTAAAGCAAAATGTAAGTCTCACATGCCGTAGTCATAAAAAATATAGTGAGCTGCAAACAACAACCATATAACTGCAATATATAATGATATATTTTATTTTACTCACCAGCTCTCAGTCTCTGGTGCTTGGCGGCGGATCTGGCACTGGCAGTGCTCACTCCAGGGGGCGGGGCATCTTCGTGAAGTAGGAGGCCATCCTTAAGCTCTGCCTCCCACTGTCTAAATAAGACAGTCTTGCCTCCTCCAGTGGCCTGCCTCTCAATTTTTTTATGGACAGAGGCCCGACAATCATAAAATCTGCAAATGAAAATAGTATATTTAGTAAATATACACACGTTAATATTATTTTTATTTTACATGTTACTTTTCTGTGTCTGTCTGTGTCAAATAAATATATTAAATATATTTGTGTTACGTTCAAATCAGTTTATTACTCAAAGCCTACTGTGTGTGTTTTTTCACAAATATGGGGTGTGTTCTAAGAGTGATATAATATTTGAATAATTATTACCTGTGCCTGACACCAGCGGTGGTCCTGCGAACCTTGGACAGGGCATTCACAGAGTCCCGGACTCGATCCCAGGCTGCTGTCTTCTGGGCAGTAGGGACGTTGAGGCTGAACAATGTGGCCTTGTCCCTCCTAACAGCAGCCACCAGAGCAGCGTTTTCCTGGGGGGTAAAGACTGGCCCCCTTGTTGATGACGTCATCGTCTTCTGCTGCTGCTTGCGTTTGGTTCGCTGGTGGTCGCCGGTGTCAGACATTTCATCTTCTGATATGGGGGGGGGCATACGCCTCTTTTTTTGGCCATGCTCCCGCTCCCGCTCCACTCCACTTCCATGGCCATGCTCCCTTCCACTCTTCATCTCCTCTTCACGCCTCCTCTCCCCTCCGCGCTTCCTCTCCCTGTCCCCTCCGCGCTTCCTCTCCCTGTCCCCTCCGCGCTTCCTCTCCCTGTCCCCTCTACTACGCTTCCTCTCCCTGTCCTCTCTACTACGCTTCCTCTTCTCTACTCTTCCCTCCTCTCTCCTCAACCCCCCACTGATCCTCCTCTCACCCCCACTCCAGTCCCCTCCACTCCTGTGCTCCCCTCCACCGCCTGACCCTCCACTCCTCTCTCCTCCACTCTTCTCCCCTCCACTCATCCGGCGCTCCCCTCCACTCATCCGATCCCCTCCACTCATCCGGCGCTCCCCTCCACTCATCCGATCCCCTCCACTCATCTGGCGCTCCCCTCCACTCATCCGATCCCCTGAGTCCTCTCCACTCTCACTCACAACAACAACTTTCAAACCAACACTCTCACTCACACATACATTCTCACTCCCAGACATTCTAATTCCACACAAATCACAAATTCAGTCCACACAAAAACAACAACCACAACTCCAACAATACCACTCTCTCTGCTCTCAGTCTCTGCTCTGCTCTCTGCTCTGCTCTCTCTCTGTTCCTCCCTCACTACACTACAGTCACACGGAGTCACACGGTCTCTCTAAATTACATCCAGGGGCCGGCCTCTCAAAACTACATCCAGGGGCGGAGACTATAGGCACATGTCAAAAACGAAAGTAAAGAATAAACGAGATTTCGAATAGTTACGAATAACAGCGATGTATTAGAAAAGTACGAATCCATTCGACGCATGCAGCGCCGCAGCGCCACTGTGTCAGACATGTAAATTTACGAATCAACGACCAAAAAGAAAAAAGTTACGAATGTACGAATCCATTCGAAGCGCGTTAGCCAGCGCCATTGTGAGAGAGTGAGAGACACGTAAAATGACGAATCAGTAAACCAAAAAAAAAAAAAGTTACGAATCCATTCGAAGCACGTTAGACATCGCTATTGTGAGAGAGAGACGCGTAAAATGACAAATCAACAAACAAAAAAAAGTAACGAATTTGAGAATCCATTCGAAGCACGTTAGACAGCGCCATTGTGAGAGAGTCAGAGAGACACGTAAAATGACGAATCAACAAACAAATAAAAAAAGTTACGAATCCATTCGAAGGACGTTAGACAGTCACAGCGCAATTGTGAGAGAGAGACACGTAAAATGACAGATCAACAAACAAAGAAAAGTAACGAATTTAAGAATCCATTCGAAGCACGTTAGGCAGCGCCATTGTGAGAGAGTGAGAGACACGTAAAATGACGAATCAGTAAACCAAAAAAATAAAAGTTACGAATCCATTCGAAGCACGTTAGACATCGCTATTGTGAGAGAGAGACGCGTAAAATGACAAATCAACAAACAAAAAAAGTAACGAATTTGAGAATCCATTCGAAGCACGTTAGACAGCGCCATTGTGAGAGAGTCAGAGAGACACGTAAAATGACGAATCAACAAACAAATAAAAAAAGTTACGAATCCATTCGAAGGACGTTAGACAGTCACAGCGCAATTGTGAGAGAGAGACACGTAAAATGACAGATCAACAAACAAAGAAAAGTAACGAATTTAGGAATCCATTCGAAGCACGTTAGGCAGCACCATTGTAAGAGACACGAAAAATGACGACTCAACAAACAAAAACAAAAAAAGTTAAGAATGTACGAATCCATTCGAGGCACGTTAGACAGGGCCATTGTGAGAGAGACACGTAAAATGACAAATCAACAAACAATAAAAAGTAACGAATTTAAGAATCCATTCGAAGCACGTTAAGCATAAGCAGCGCCATTTTAAGAGACACGGAAAATTACGAATCAACAAACAAAAAAAAAAGTTACGAATGTACGAATACATTCGAAGCACGTTAGACAGCGCCATTGTAAGAGAAAGAGAGACATGTAAAATGACCAATCAACAAACCAAAAAAAGTAACGAATTTACAAATCCATTAGAATAACGTTAGGCATAGGCAGAGCTATTGTCTACACAGTACACACACACAATAGACTGTTGTTATGCAACCTTAATACGTTTTCGGATATTATTCGTAGAGTGTCGCTATTCGTTAACCAAATTAACGATTCTTACGATTCGTACGAAATCCGTATTTCGTACGAATCCGAATTAAATTCCGTATACGAAACCCGAATTACGAATTTTTTTGGATACGAAATAAAACGGAACGAAACGTATTTTTTGACGGATCCCATGTCTAGTAACTTGCCACTATAGACACTGTGCCAAATACCTTGGTTGGATGGTCGCTGCTCCTAGAACCGCTGATGGTGGACAGATGGTGCGGCTTCTATTGCAGTTCTGGGCCGTCGCTCCCCTGGGGCATCTGTGGGGAGGACAGGCCGTTTGGCCGCTTTATTGTGTCCCGCTCGGGTGACGTCGGATCATGCCCGACGTCCACCCGAGCCAGCCGTGACGTCATCAAAACGCCGGGGGTGCGCGCGCAACCACCGTGATGCGCAGCGCTACTCTTCCCTGCGTCGAAGACGTAATGGACAGTGACAATCCCCGTGGGGACTCCTGGCCCCACGGGGATACACTAGGTGTTTGGCGTCCTTCTCTAGCCCCATTAGTGCAGGAGGTTATGCAGCCACCTAAGCCGCTTGCGCAGCTGTTTCATCTCTTCCCCTCCCTGGATACGTCCAGGGAGATCAGGAGGGATCGGAATGCAGCGTCTGCGGCAAGGACAGCGTTGCCTAGCAGCGCTGTCCATTATGTCTTCGACGCAGGGGAGAGTAGCGCTGCGCATCACGGTGGTTGCGCGCGCACCCCCGGCGTGTTTTGATGAAGTCACGGCTGGCTCGGGTGGACGTCGGGCGTGATCCGACGTCACCCGAGCGGGACACAATAAAGCGGCCAAGCGGCCTGTCCTCCCCACAGATGCCCCAGGGGAGCGACGGCCCAGAACTGCAATAGAAGCCGCACCATCTGTCCACCATCAGCGGTTCTAGGAGCAGCGACCATCCAACCAAGGTATTGGGCACAGTGTCTATAGTGGCAAGTTACTACCTTTGAAAATGTCCTAGGCAGTCATATAGAATGTTACCTAGTTACCAGGGCATTAAGGACAAAGTTAGGTGCATGATTCTATATACATTATATGCCAGCAACTGACCCTCATTAATAAATATATGAGCCTCAATGCGTTTAATAGCTGTTCCCATTTATCTGGGTAATATGCAGTTTTTGGACCCAAGTAAATCCACGCATTATATAATTAACTACGAGTCATAAGCACAGAGACCTAAATATTAAATGAACCCTAAGTTATGTCCACTAGATCCTGTCTCCCCCTATGTTAACTCTGTATCAGGCATGCAATATATGTACAATCAATAGATATACTGTGCCCGAACCTTAGGTTGGATGGTGCCAAGCCAATTGAAAAACTTTTTTATATCCTTCCGTATATATTCTTTACAGTGTGGATCTCAATAAAGTTGTATGGTCAGCGCTCCACACCATATGAGGTGCCAACCCTCTTAAATTTACTACGTATGATATATTTCATCCGAGTAAGTAAATACTAAACAATCTTTTATTGGGCTTAAACGGTAATATAATATTATTTATTTGTTATTATTTTCTATTCATAGCTATCCTTTGTGTCCCCATAACACATCCTGCACATCAGTATCTTGCCTCTGGGGCCTCATTGGTCGTGAAAGCTCGTGTTAGGGGTTAAGATACTATATTTGGGGTAATTTCTGGGCGCCTTCTCCTGTGGCCCCACCAGGCTACCCTGTGGATTTTGGATGGAATCTGGCAACGTGAAAGTGACTGGAGAACTGGTTTGGGCATTGCAGTAGTAAGTTTGTTTACAAATGTTTTTGAAAAATGCGTAGACATTAATCTTTAATTTTTATCAATACTGTATTTAGTAACAAAATGTTTTTCTAATTAGAACAGAAGCTCCTGAAGAAGCGACAACTAAGTCGCGAAACAAGTTGAGCATAAGCTTCTTTTAATCGGCGGGACCAACGATCATCCCTTTTGGGCCAGTCCACATCCAAGTGGGAGTGTTTGTACTGCAAGTCACATATGTACACTAATCCCACAACTAGCGAAAAACGTGGTGGTGCTGTAAAACCCATACGGGGGTGTCCCCGAGTCCTCACCTATTAATGCTGTTTTCAAGTACTGTTTTGTCAATATTTATATGTTTTTTGTATGTAAACATTGGTTTTTGATATATTTTCAATAAATATTGTGTAAAAATTCAAACTTGTGCCTATAAAGTCCATTCCCCTCTTTTTTCCTCGGAAAAATTATTTTTGACATGTTAACAGTAAAGGTATGAACACACCCAGCAGCTCCCAAGGGAGTAGTGCGCTACACATGGGGTCACAGTTCTTTTCCAAAGCCTCCAGAGCGGAAGCCCTCTAAAAAGGGCTTGAATTTGAAGGCCTTGTTTAGGCCAGGAAGTATGGTGGCATGTAAATCCGAAATCCATCTGAGCTTCCGTTGGAGACGAATCTTGTTAAGATCACCACAATGGGAGCTCAGATGTATTCCGTCCAGCACCAAGGCTTTAATATTGGGAATAGGGATGAGCTTCGAGTTCGAGTCAAACTCATGTTCGACTCGAACATTGCCTGTTTGCCGAACAGCGAACAATTTGGGGTGTTCGCGGCAAATTCGAAAAGTCTATGGGAGAAATCTAAAGTGCTAATTTCAAAGGCTTATATGCAGGGGTCAAGTCCTGGGGAAAAAAGTGTGGGAACTCCCACCCAAGATCAACTCGCCCACCAAAAAAAAATAAAAATTATACGTTCATATACATGAATGCTTCAAAAGTGGTATTTTTAACTGCTTAAAAGCTTAACTGTTAGTACATAAAAAAAAACAATCCTCAATAAACATAAATACAGTAATTCTATGAATAATCAGCATTCATTCAATTGTGCTTCCATGAAAATGTGAACATCATTATCTGATCTTTATTGGGGAAATTTATTTTGTATATAGAGTGTTTATGTGGTGAGTTTACACTTTTCATTGAACAGAGTTTGGATAACACAGGGTTAAAACGGAAAGGTCATAAATGAACTGCACATTATCTGGACAGAATGCTTGGGGAGATAGTGATGTGTTCCTGCTTAGGAGATGTATGTTAGCTTGGGGGGCTGCAAACTCTGCAGGGCTCCAACACACACTCGCTGCTATTCCAACCCTTCACATATTTCCACATAAACTTCCCTCCTGGCATTAAACTTTGCCAGGTATTGTGCTCAGCTTACCACCCCAAACTGATGTTCCTCCCTCAGCTCACCTCTCTCTCTGTATGTCCTGTGAGCAGAATAGCTGTGCTCTTCCTCTGGGTTCTCTCATCATATGGCACTAAAGATAGAGGAGGGGGGATTCAGCGGGACACACAGAGCAAGTATGCAGGAGGCTGGGGGGGGGGAGATGAGGAGACAGAAAATCAGGAGGGGCCGGCGGGGAGGAGCGCATCACGAGAGGTCTGACTAAATACAATCTCTTAGCAGCAGGGACCTGATCTACCTGTCAGGTAGATCGAAGCGGAAGCTGTCATGGGGCCCCCTACTGGCAATGCCTGAATGGTCAGGTGTGCGGCACTTACTATTGCGAGCTGTGTCGGCAGCTGCTGGTGTAGCCCCTGCCACACCATTAGCATACAAAGTCTTGTAGGACACGGCTGCTAACAGGAACTGAGTTCCTGTTGTGGAAAAAGTACAGGTACTCCGTTCCCATGCGTTCCTGCAGGACTTGAGCCCTGCTTATATGCATGTTCTTGTCATAAAAAATGTTTGGGGACCTGGGTCCTGCCCCAGGGGACATGTATCAATGCAAAATAAGTTTTAAAAACGCCAGTTTTTTCAGGAGCAGTGATTTTAATAATGCTTAAAGTGAAACAATAAAAGTGAAATATTCCTTTAAATTTCGTACCTAGGGGGTGTGTATAGTATGCCTGTAAAGTAGCGCTTGTTTCCCGTGCTTAGAACTGTCCCTGCACAAAGTGTAATTTCTGAAGGAAAAAAAGTCATTTAAAAGCACTCGCGGCTATAATGAATTGTCAGCTCCCGGCAATACAGAGAAAAGTCATTGATAAAATAAAAAGAAAAAAAAATGCGTGGGGGTCCCCCCAAATTCAATTACCAGGCCCTTCAGGTCTGTTATGGATATTAAGGGGAACCCTGCGTCAAATAAAAAAAAAATGATGTGGGGTTCCCTCCAAATATCCATACCAGATCCTTTATCCGAGCAAGCAACCTGGCAGGCCGCAGGAAAAGAGGGGGGACGACAGAGTGCCCCCACCTCCTGAACCATACCAGGCCACATGTCCTCAGCATGGGGAGGATGTTTTGGGGGTCTGCGACCCCTCAAAGCACCATGTCCCCATGTTGATGGGGACAAGTACCTCATCCTCACAACCCTTGCCCAGTGGTTGTGGGGGTCTGCGGGGGTGGGCTTATCGGAATCTGGAAGACCCCCAGATCCCGCCCCCCTATGTGAATTGGTAAGGGGTACATTGTACCCCTACCATTTCACAAAGAAAGTGTAAAAACTTGTAAAAAAAACACACAGACACAGTTGGGATAAGTCCTTTTATTAAAAATAAAAAAGATAAAAAAAAAAGATTCCAGCGTTGGTAATCCACTCTCGGTATCCTGCGATGGGTGGTCTCCTCTCCGGGGGGTTCAGCGATGGATGATCTCTCCTCTCCAGGTCCAAGGTCCAACGATGATGTCCAGCGCAGCACATCCTGTCTCCACCGGAGACACTGCGGGAATCCCGGCAGCCTGACAGATCTCTTAGCTGAGGACGTGGCCACCCGTCACGTGACCCCGTCCCCCTCTGACGCAAGGAGAAACCCGGGCTTCCCCAGTGATGTGCAGGTGACCCCGCCCCCTCTGATGTAACGGAAACCTGCGTTACATCAGAGGGGGGCGGGGTTGGGATCTGGGGGTCCCCTTTGTTAAGCCCCCCGCCCACAGACCCCACAACCACCGGGCAAGGGTTGTGCGGATGAGGCCCTTGTCCCCATCAATATAGTGCTTTGAGGGGTCACATGTTGAGGGCATGTGGCCTGGTACGGTTCAGGAGGGGGGGGGGCGCTCTCTCGTCTCGTTTTCCTGCGGCCTGCCACGTTGCATGCTCGGATAAAGGGTCTGGTATGGATTTTTGGGGGGAACTCCACGCCATTTTTTTTTATTTGATGCAGGGTTCCCCTTAATATCCATACCAGACCTGAAGGGCCTGGTAATTGAATTGACTTTTCTCTGTATTGCCGGGAGCCGACAATTCATTATAGCCGCGAATGCTTTTAAATGACTTTTTTTCCTTCAGAATGGACACTTTGTGCAGGGACAGTTCTAAGCATGGGAAACAAGCGTCCCTTTACAGGCATACTATACACACCCCCCAGGTACAAAATTTAAAAGGAATATTTCACTTTTATTGTTTCACTTTAAGCATTATTAACCACTTCAATACAGGGCACTTATACACCTTCCTGCCCAGACGAATTTTGAGCTTTCAGCGCTGTTGCACTTTGAATGACAATTGCACGGTCATGCTACACTGTACCCAAACTAAATTTTTATCATTTTGTTCCCACAAATAGAGCTTTCTTTTGGTGGTATTTGATTGCCTCTGGGATTTTTATTTTCTGCTAAACAAATAAAAAAAGACTGGAAATTTTGAAAAAAAAAAAATGTTTTTTTGTTTCAGTTACAAAACTTTGTAAATAAGTACGTTTTCTCCTTCATTGATGGGCACTAATAAGGCGGCACTGATGGGCAACGATTATGTGGCAACAATCAAGTGGCATTGATGAGGTGCCATTCATGGGCACTAATAGGTGGCACTGATATGCGACACAGATAGGCACTGATAGGCGGCACAGATTGGCATGAATAGGCGGCACGGATGGGTGGCGGATCCTGCCTCTAAGCAGGCATGGTGTAAGATGTCTTTGGAGGGTTCTTCCCTCTTTGGGAATAAGCTAGATTCAGCTATCACACGTGCTACTGGGGGTCGGGATTCTTACCCCAGGTCCGCCGTCTCTTGGGTCAGAAAAGAGTTCAATCCAGACAAGATCTGGAGCGCTTTAGGGATGCACGTTGCTATAGACCTGGTCGTGAATTCAGAAAAAATTGGAGAAGAAACCAGCCTTCTGGACAGAAGCCCTCAAAGACAACATCTTCCGGAGGGCGAGAAGCTTCAAAATCTCTGTCCAGGCGGAGCAGATAGGGGCTCGTTTGCTCCATTTTCAGCATGTCTGGGCAGCCTCGATTCAAGATTTTTGGACCATCAAGACAGTTTCCTCAGGACACACCTGGGGATTCAGCAATCCACCCACACATCGTTTTGTTCCCACAAATCTACCATACTTAGAAGAGAAGAAAAAAGTTCTTTTGTTTTACACAGACTCCCTTATGGCTCAAGGTGCCACCATTCCGGTTCCAGCCGAAGAAAAGTTTCAGGGGGTTTAATCCCCCTTTTCATGGTCCTTAAAAAGAATGGTTCATGGAGGCCGGTCATCGATTTGACATACCTGAACTCCTTCATCAAGTAGGAGAAGTTCAAGATGGAAACTCTATTAACAATACGTCAGACAATACAACCAGGTGACTGGCTGGTCTCAATAGACCTGAAAGACGCCTACTTTCATGTACCAATTGCAAAAGATTTTCAGAAGTATCTCAGATTTGCAGTAGACCAAAGACATCTTCAATTCACATGTCTCCCGTTCGGGCTTACAACATCGCCTTGGGTATTTTCGAAGCCCTTACTGGTAGTGGTGGCATTGATCAGAATCAGAGGTATCCGGATGCACCACTATCTAGACGATTTACTCCTGCTTTCACAAGACAAGGAGCACCTTTGTCACATCGGGATCAGGTCTGATAGAGTTTGGTTGGCTGTTGAACAGGGAGAAATGTCATCTGGACCCGACTCAGTCCCTAATATTCCTCGGGGAACAATTCGACACAGTGAAGAGCACCATCTCCCTACCTCTGGAGAAGATTCCGGTGATCCCGGACAGAATTCACCTTGCAATGTCATCTCCCCTTCTCAGAGCTTCACAATGTCTCAGAGTAATCGGCACCATGGTAGCCACAGCCCCTATGGTAAAATGGGCACAATGGAAGGGTTCAGAAGGGTTTTCTCCAACAGTGGGGTCCAGAGTTGCAAGACTCTCTTGTTTGGATAACTCCTTCCATGCGGGAGAGCCTTCCCTGGTGGCTGCAGCGGAAAAATCTCCTCAATTGCCATTACATTGCACCCGTCTCCTGGATCACAGTGACAATGAATGCCAGCAACAGAGGTTGAGGCACTCTCTGTCGGAGGTAGCCCAAGTCAAATGGGATTTCCCATCCCAGGGTGTAGTCTCGAACATACTGAGACTCCGAGCTGCCTTCCAGGCCCTTCAAGCATTTCTCCACTTGACATCAGGAGCCTCAGTTCTCTTAAGGCTAGAAAATACGACTACAGTGTCATATATCAAGAGACAGGGGGCCCCCCGCAGTCTCTCCTTACTGAAAGAAGTGAGTCCGATCATGTCTTGGGCCCAGGTGAACTTGTCAAACCTGACAGCAGTTCATCTTCCCGGAATTCAAAATGTCCAGGAGGACTTCCTTTCAAGGGTCTCCCTGGACAACAACGAATGTCTCTCCACACAGAAGTTTTCATCTGGATCAAGTCTCTGGGAGTGACACCGGAGGTAGATCTGTTTGCATCTCCCTGAAATGCCAAACTGAGGAAATACTACACAAGATGTCGTTGTCCCCAGGCCTTTGAAGTGGATGCCCTGACGGACCAGTGGAAGTTCCACAAGGCTTATGCCTTTCCCCCAGTTCTGGTCATTCTCTGGTTTCTATCGAGGCTCAGGTGGGAAGAAGCTGAAGTAGTACCAATCTTTCCGTATTGGCCCAACAGGCCATGGTTTCCCCTCCTGATACAGCTCAGTTACCGGGACCCAGTTCCTCTCCCTTCCAGACCAGATCTCCTGCTGCAGGGAACATCTCTTCACCCATGCCCATCTCATCTCCATCGAATGGCTTGGTGGTTGAAAGGAAAAGGGTAGAAGCGTTAGGATGACCAAGTACAGCGATTGCTACCTTGCTAAATGCCAGAAGAGAGGGTACCAACAGAGTTTACCAAAGAATTTGGTTGAAATTTTGAGAACTATGTCTCACCTGTGGTGGTTCCTGTAACGATCCACAGATAAAGGACATTTTGGGCTTCCTTCAAACAGGCCTGGATCTGCCCTTATCTGTGAGTTCTCTACAGGTTCAGGTTTCCACAATCTCTGCCTTCACAGGTGTATCCTGGGGAAGACACCCTCTTACTAGACAGTTTTTCAAGGGAGCAATGAGGCTTAGACCTCAAAGAAAGACGAGATTTTCCAAGTGGGATCTTCCCCTTGTCTTTTCAGGAGAAGATTTACAACAACTGGATCAATTGTCTATGAAAGACCTTTTGCTCAAAACGGTTTTCCTGGTGGCCATAACATCGGCCAAGAGGGTCACCGAGATCAGTTCTCTAGGATTCAAGGAGCCATTTCTTACTTTCTTCCCTGATCGGGTAGTCTTGATTCCCATGTTAGAATCAAATCCTAAAGTGACATCTGTATTCCACAAGAACCAGGAGATTGTTCTTCCAACTTTTCAGTCAACTGATGCTTCGAGCATTCATCCTCTTGATGTTGGAGTAGTTTTAAGGCATTATCTGGAAGCTACAGCTCCTTTTCGGAAGTCGGATCATCTATTCATTTACTTTCATGGAAAAAACTGAGGATTGTGTGCTTCCTCCAGAACCATCGCAGCCTGGATTGTTCAGGCTATCCAAAGGGCGTATAAGGCTAAGGGTCTGGTTCCTCCAGAGGTAGTGACTGCCCACTCTACCAGGAGTCATGGCCAGCTTCCCGTCATGTATCTGTGGAAGTGATTTGCAAAGCAGCCTCATGGTCATCGATAAACACATTTATGACGCACTATTGTGTTGAGACGGATGCTCTTTCTTCAGTTAATTTTGGTTTGAATGTCTTATCTGTTGACGGTGCCAATTAAACCTTTGTTATTTAAACCAGCCCAATCCCACCGGGTGTGTATGGCTAGTTATTTCCCATACTTAGGCTGCCATGGAGTCTGTCAGGAAAATGGAAAATTGATATCAAATACTTACCGTAATTTTCCTTTCCTGATGGACTCCATGGCAGCAGGAGTTCCCTCCCATTTGCTGGAGTAGGCCAAGTTATGGAACGCATACTCTGTCTAGATGCAAAGATTTATGAGAGTGGTGTCCTATGAGGTATGAGAGGCGGGATTA
This sequence comes from Lithobates sylvaticus, assembly GCA_028564925.1. Taxonomy (NCBI): domain Eukaryota; kingdom Metazoa; phylum Chordata; class Amphibia; order Anura; family Ranidae; genus Lithobates; species Lithobates sylvaticus. The sequence goes on along the minus strand of CM053030.1, from coordinate 20,487,578 downwards.
ACCCATACGTAGGCTGCCATGGAGTATCCCATCAGGAAAGGAAAATTACAGTAAGTATTTGATATAAATTTTCCAATTTAGCTTAAATTCATGACAAAATTTGATTTTATTGGATTTCTTTTCAAAAGAAAATGTTTTTTTTTTCCAAATGTCCACTCTTTTTTCGCAAAAAATTAAAAACGGAGCCATGAATAAATACCACCAAAAGAAAGCTCTATTTGTGCGAACAAAATGATAAAAATTTAATTTGGGTACAGTGTAGCATGACCGCGCAATTTTCATTGAAAGTGCGACAGCGCTGAAAGCTAAAAATTGGTCTGGAAAGGAAGGGGGCGAAAGTGCCCAGTATTGAGGTGGGTAATCACTATCACCTGTCACTGGGTATATTTGATTCATATTGTTTATTAAGTTAGCGCTACTATTTACTTTCATTTATATTGTAAATATTTTCTTATACATTACTTTAAAGTATTTAAAGTAGCAGCTTTTGTACAGTGGTGGTACCTAAAGAGTGGGTGCACAAATCTTTTAGACCAGCTGTTTTTTTTGGTCTATATATATTGATATAGCGTCCTGGGGTTTAGTCAGGAAGCCCCTCGCCAAATTCCTTGTCAGGAGTAGCTACTGCAGTTAATTGATAGAGATCTATTGATTTCTCCCTAAGTTTGGCCTTGTTGCAGTTTTTTCTTCTACCACTAGGTGGCCGGGAACTTGGTGGTACTGGATATAAGAAGGGCAACCCAAGGTCAGGTTATGGGTATATATGGGGTATCTTAGTCAATGGTCAGAGGATTTATTGAATCCCTTGGGTGGAGTCAGTTGATCGATGTTTTGTGCCGCCCGGACCGCTGTCTGGGTGGATGTGTGTCGTACACCCCGGGCTGCTAGGCCAGAGATTGGGCCTATCCCAGGGGGGTATCTGGCTGACAGGCTGTGTGAGGGCCTATCCAAAAGTAAGAGGGCAGTGCAGGGTTGGGATTGCGGCTTGCAGTACAACCAAAAGTGACGGTTCTGCCGGCCGGAGAACCTGTCGTGGTTGGAGGTAGAGGGGAAACTGTCGCCACTAAGGGACCAGCCACCTTATTACCAGTGACCACAGTGAGTAACTGAAGTAAGTACCGGAAACCACATTCTCACTGAACGGGCACGGTGGAGAATCAGGAAACTTCAGGCGGTGATCAAGTCAGGGACCCAACCAGCGGAGGTGACCCTTGCAGAGCAGCCTTGTGTGTCAAGCCAGGGACCGAGCCGGTCAGCAGGGGTGGAGCTTGAGAGGTATCTGGAGTGCCAAGCTAGGGACCCAGCAGGGAAGCGTTGGTGATGCTTGAGGGAGATACCACCGCAAAAGCCTTGAGGAGCTCATGGGCTTCAAAGCCAGTGAATCAGAGAGTCCAGTAGGAGACTAGGAGCTCAAGGGGCTGAAGAACTACAAGTAGAAGTTGTAGTGAAGCTGAGTGAACTGTTGAACTTTGTGTTAGGAACTGTTAAGTACTGTTGCCATAGGAGACAGCAATCCTGCATGTGCAGAAGAGGCGCCTTGCTGAGTCTGCTAATTGAAATTGCAACTACTTAAGGACTGTTAAAAGAAAAAAAAAAATCTTTTGCATCCAAGAAGTGTCTAGCGCCCAATGACTTTCACCATCTTTGCACCCACTATGCCTTACAACCCACTACATATTGAAGGATGTCAACAGTCTTTGGCCTTGAAGGTCCTCATTAGGCTGGAATAGGTTAAAGACTTTGCTACATTACTAAGTCTCTTGGCAGCACCACCTACCTCCTTTGAATGGCGGTGCATCCATAAGGGCGCACGGGCACCGCCCCCTCTCTCCTGCCAGACTCCTCCACTCTTTGCCTCTACCTCCACTCTTTCTCACTCACTCCCGTCCTTCCGTCCTTTGCCTCTCGTCCTGGGGTAAGGGGGGGACGCCTCCGTGTGGTGCTCTTCCGGGCTTCTCAAGCCGTCCAGCTCCGCAGTCTCTCACCCCGCTTCGCTCCCACAATCAGGGTCGGGGCCAGGCTCTCTCCGGCCACCTCCGTGCACTCCCTCTCCTAGGTGCTGCTGCTAGGCTCCTCCCCCAACCCTCACTATGTCACGTCCGTTCCATTCCGGGCTCCTATATATTTATATTGCACTCTACTTCATGCAGTGAAGTTTCCAGGGAAGGCAGCAGCCATATTTACACCCAAGCGCGGAATAATACATACATACATACATACATATAGATTAAAGGGCAACCGATTACAAACAAACCAGAGAAAGGAAAAACGCAAGCTAAACTAAAATGATGTTTGGGAATCGCCACATTGGCGGCTATCTTTATCAGGAGTCCTGTATCCCCAACCCTCTCTCCCAATGTTGAAGTCAGCAATAAGAAGTAAAAAAAAAAAAAAAAAAAAGACCAAAGTGACTGGAACTCAATTTATTTACAACAAAAAAACACCAAGGATCCGACGCAGAGAGAGGATTTGACTTGGAGAGTAAGTACTGGGGCATTCAGAGATGTCAGCCTGCTAAAGCACTTTGCGGCTCATTTCATACCGGCCTGCAAGGAGAAATGCAACAGCATTATCAGTAGTGGTATAAAGTCAGTTTTACATGGTCTTAGCAGCAATATGGACTATTGCACTCATGGAGGATAAGATATAAGATATAAGATAAGATATGTAAATACTGAGCAGTCTGTATAAAGGTAATAACAAAGTGTCCCATTTCCTATGCCGTCAGTTTTTTTTTTATTTCAAAACATTTGTGTGCTTTTTTCCTCCAAGTCAGGGCTGCCAGTTCTTTATTGTTATGTATGGTTTAAAAAAAAAAAAAAAAAAAAAAAACTCTGTGTGCCCATGTCTGTGAATGCAGTAAGTTTTTGCATAAAACGTTTCAGGTGCTGAAACATGGGACATTCCACCACCTGGTACTGCAATTGTGCTGGCAGCCAGCCCAACAGTGACACCATAGTTCTGGTGGCTGTAGAGAAGCACTGTTGAACACCAATACTGGGTGTTTAATATTGCAACTAGGGTCAGCGACCGGTTTGGCCCAAGCATGAGTTTGGGGCGTACATTTGTCCATTCGCCGAACACCTGAATTTGCAATGTGTTCTTCCCGACGAACACCCTGCAATGCATTATGCGCTGCACAGTGCATTCTGCGCCCTGATTGGGCAAAGCTTTGCCCAATCAGGGTGCAGTCTAAGCTGATTGTTAAAGGGGTTGTAAACCTTCGTGTTTTTTTCCCCTTTAAAGTAAGGCCCGGAGCATTACCTGAAAGGTAAATCAGTGCAGGGCCAGCATGACAGGGGTTAATGGGGCTTGTATGGTGAGGATAGGGGGTGGTCCGGTTGGCTGGGGATGGAAGTGCAGAGTGGAGGGGGAGGAGCCGGGAAGTGTATCTGCAGGACGGAAGGGGAGGCACCATTCAGCAGGAGGAGAGAGGCTAAGGAATTTCCCTCCCGCCCGCCCTACAATTGAGTGTATATGGTGAGGGTATGGGTATGCAGCAACACAGGCGGTTGGTTGCGGCAATTGGCGGGGCGCAAGGTCCTTTTTTTGGGGCAGATGGGCACAGCAAAAAAGCATGGTGTAGGGACCTGTCTGAGGGACGGCTCCCAGTTGGTATATGGGTACCTGCTAGTTGTCTCCGAGTTGAGGATTCCACAACTGGAGGCCAAAAAGTGACTAGCAGGTACAGTTATGGGTTATGCCTATGGGGGACCTTGCGCTTCATTTTTGTGACAAAACTGGAGATATATTAAAAAGGTTTATTATGTTATTATGTTAATTATTTTATATTTGGTTAATAAAATGGCTGCTATGGCCAATTTACCCCATTTCAGTGTCGTGTGGTCATTAGTGAGGAGTGGGGGGTAATGGGATAGCAGGCACAAGCCATAGTTAATGCCATAGTCATGCATCCTATGCATTAAGGTGAAAAAAACACCTGGCAGTGACCGGCCACCCAGCCCCCCTGTTTTACTTACCTGAGCCCTGGAACTTGACCCGGCAGGGATGCGCTGTCTCTCTGCCCGTTGTGCTCTTGATTGGATAGATTGATAGCAGCACAGCCATTGGCTCCCGCTGCTGTCAATCAAATCCAATGACGCAGGTGCCGGGGCCGAGTCATATGGATGCCGAATTCTGGACTCGGGAGCGCGCCCGCAAGGTAACCCCCTTGGTAGAGCGCTTCTCCTAGGGGGTTATCTGATGTGGGGAGGAGCCACGAGAGCGTCTGGGGGACCCCAGAAGAGCAGTTTCAGGGCCACTCTGTGCAAAAACAAGCTGCACAATGGAGGTAAGTATGATATGTTTGTTATTAAAAAAAAAAAAAACTTACAATCACTTTAAGGAGCGGGGCTGGAAAACCGTCCTTAACAACTGATGAGTCATAAGATGTCAATCAGTTTCTCCCCTGACAGCTAAAAAAAAGAAATGACATGGGGTCCCCCCCAGTTCATACCTGACCCTTGGGGGGGGGTGCTTTGGGGCAGGGGAGGGCTCTTCTCCCCCACCCCAAAGCATCTTGTGCCAATGTTGATGGGGAAAAGGGTCTCTTCCAGACAACCCTGGGCTGTGGTTGTTGGGGTCTGTGGGTGGGGGCTTATCGGAATCTGCAGGGGGCCCCCAGATCTGGCCCCTATTCACAGTTCTTAGTTCCTATTCCCATTTCTTATATAGGTAAGGGCAGGGCCACCAATTGACGTTGCCAGATGGGCCCGCCCTTATCTATGTACTATGTACTATGTATCCCATGTATACCATATCCATTCACATGCGGGGGGTAGGGATCTGGGGGCTCCCTTGTTAAAGAGGGCTTCCAGATTCAGATAAACCCTCCCGCCCGCAGACCCCGACAACTATAGCTCAGGGTTGTCAAGAAGAGACCCTTGTGGCCTGGCATGGTTCAGGAGTGGGCGCCCCCACGCATTTTTTTTTTCTTTAATTTTTTTTTTTAGCTAGGTGCCAGAAATTGCAACCGTGAGTCAAATGGGATTTGACTTGTTTTCCTTTTCTTTAGAAATGTCATTTTTGCTGCTGCATGTTCTATATATGCTACAGATGTGCCACTTTACAGGTAGACTAAGAGGACCCCCCAGGCACTATATTTAAAGGAATTTTCATTTTTATTGTTGCACTTTAAGCATCATCAAAATCACTGCTCCTGAAAAAACTATTGTTTTAAAAAAAAAAATAGCATTGATACATGTCCCCCCAGGACAGTACCCAGATCACCATACCCTTTGTATGCCCAATAACTTGCATATAAGCCTTCAAAATGGGCACTTTAGATTTTTCTTGTTCAGCTCCCATAGACTTCAATGGGGTTCGCCGTTCGCATTAGAACTTTTCCCTTGTTCGGGAGTACCGGGAGTGCCGGTACCAGGGGTGTGTGTGAGCAATCAGGCTGCAGCCAGCAGATTGTGTGTGAAACCCTCTGCTGTCACCTATCAGGTCCATACGACGAATGGGCCTTGCAGCAAAATGAGTTAAATCAACCACAAGATTAATTTAAAAACAAATAAGCCCCCAATAAGAGCAAAAGGCAACAAAGATGTGTGTAGCACCCTCTACTTAGTGTAGGTTCTAGATAGAGATTTTAATGTAGTGTAGGTAAATTTAGGCAGGCCTAGCTAAAAGCTAGGCCTGTTTGTTTTGATCCATGGGGCTGGGACTGGCCTAGAGTAGGCTGGTGACTCACAGCTGGCTTCATCTTTTGGTTACATCCCTGCTGCTTCTAGAGGCTTCTAGAAGAGAGGAGGGGAAGAAAGGTGGAGTTAGCTGGGGTGTTCTAAGGAGCCTTGACCAATTCCCAACCTGGATTGGCAGGGAGCAGGCCTCCTTGAATACCTAGAGTCAGCCCAGCTGGGGAGGAGTTGTCGGGTGGAAGAACTGGGAGATGGAGTACTAGCTTTCGTGGACTTTGAGGAAGCTCCCCAGTCTGGGGGGGAGGGGTGACCTTGGGCCTGGAGCTCGGGAGTGGAAGGGACTCACGTACAAACCAGAGGGGTGTCCTGACCAGGAGCAGGAGAGGACAGTGGAGAGTACTGCTGGGCAAGTCTCCAGGAGGGATCCACTAGGTGTTGGATTAGTGACACACAGCAAGGAACGCTGGGGAGGCATACCGGAGCAGATTGGGAGGATTCAATCTGAGATGGATGTAGAGCCAGCGAGGACTGTGGAGTCATGGGCAGTGAAGACATACAGCTGCAACCAGGAGGGCTGGAATGGCCTGAAGAGGGCTGACTTGGATCAGTAGTCCACCTAGGACCACAAATTTACATTCTTTGTTGCTACCCCAGAGGGGAACGTGGTCCCTGCCTGCAAAGGGCTGTTGCCAAGGCCTAACCACGTGCGCTAGCTGTGCCTAAAGAGTTGTGCTTTAGGAAGAGGAGTGTATATACTGTGTCCTAAACTATGCAAATCTTTCTGGGCATCCCATAAATTCCTTAACCCCCATCCAAGTTCTAATCCCTCAATTAAATACAAAAGAAAGCTAACAGACTATTTATTGTCTTGGAGTGTCTGGAAGTGAATGACGGGCAAGGTGACAGACAGTGATGTAAGTAACTAAGTTAAAATAAACGGAGTTACTTTCGAGGGTAACGAGTAATCTAACTGATTACTTTTCCCCTCATGGAAACGCAGTTCCCATTACTTCGGCGACGTTACTAGATGGCAGTAGTGTAATTCTTGTGTCCCGCCAAAAAAGTTCCCCCGCCGGATAAGGACCCCCTGTACTGCGCAGGCGCAGGGCTTGCGCAGTACGAAGGACTACGGAGCTTATGAAAATTGCAGAACCTAAATAGCTCTGAGTGAACTCTACACCGCGCAGGCGCAGTTAACATGTAATTGTACGAGGCGATGCCGCACGCTTCCGATGCTCGTGCTACTCTGCAAGGGGTGTCTATCGTGTAAGTAAGGGGCGGGTCTAGTATTACTGTAAGCAAGGGGCGCATTTATTATTATTGTTATATATCGAGCTATGCCCATTAATTTAACATTCGCCCACTTCTGTAGCCATCCGCCCCCTTACACAATATAATAATAATAATAGACACGCCCCTTGCTTACACGCTATAACAGATCTGCCCCTTGGCTAGAGTAATAATAGAGCAGCCCCTTGGTTACACGATATATAACAATAATAATAAATGCTCCCCTTGCTTACAGTAATACTAGACCCGCCCCATAGTTACACGTATAGAATATTTAAAAAAAAGTCACAGTTACTTTGCTGCGTAACTAATTACTTTTCCAATGTAGTAACTGAGTTACTAACGCAATTACTTTTTGGGAGAAGTCATTTGTAACTTAACTAATTACTTTTTTAACCACCTGAGATCCGTGCTATAGCCGAATGACGGCTACAGCGCGGATCTAACTTGGCGGGACGACGTCTACGTCTATTGACGTTGTCCCGTTCACGAGCAGCCTGCGTGCCCCATGATCAGCGAGTCTGTGAGACTCGCTGGATCACAGATCCGAGTAAGGGGTCGATCACGACCCCTTACCATGTGATCAGCTGTCAGCCAATGACAGCTGATCATGTGATAACCGGTAATCGGCTTTTTTTCCTCCTCGCGCTGTCAGCGAAAAAAAAAAAAAAGCCGATCACCGGCGGCAGTGAGAGGGACATTAGTCCCGATCACTGCAATGTGCCCAAGGTCCATGGTGCCCACCTGTGCCCTATACAAGTGCCGCCTACCAGTGCCCACTAGCTCCACCTGTCAAACTAGCAAAAAATAAAAACCCCAGCTGTGATTTAATACCACCAAAAGAAAGCTCTATTTGTGGGAAAAAAATGATAAAAATTTAATTTGGGTACAGCGTTGTATGACCGCGCAATTGTCATTCAAAGTGCGTCAGCGCCGAAAGCTGAAAATTAGTCTGGGCAGGAGGGGGGTTTAAGTGCCCAGTAAGCAAGCATGACCAACACTGGTGACAGATGGGCCACGACACTCAGCAGCCCCTACGGGGGTACCGCTACATGTGGTTTGCACAAAGAGCTATCAATCAGAATTACTGTAAAATACAGTTTTTTAACTGACCCTAATCTTAGCGGCTCTAGCCGCTAGCAATAATCACATGAAAAAACAGTCAGGCTGGTTGCACCCGAGTTGAACAATCAACTTCATTCCTACTTGAGATCTGGAAAATTCTAGTTGGACAGGTAAATAAGGTGTTTATGTTATACGAGACAAGACTATATTACAGTAACATGCACATGTCGTTTATAGGTACTGATGACTTAATCATTAACAGTATCTATTGTTGACGTGCAGTCAACTAGAATGAACTCCACTGACTGTAGTCAGGATCATTCACATCCAGTCACCCGTAAAGATACAGGGAAAGTACTGACTGTGTAGAGGTTCCTCTTCTACTAAATAGCAGGTAAGGTTCATGGTGTTCTCTTCTGGAGGTGATCATTCTCTATCTTCTACCCAGTGTATTGAATTCCTGAAAACCATGACAATTTATTACCTATACTTCCATGTGCATGCTTTCCATAGGATCTCTTTACGGAGAATTGTAGTCTTTGTAATGCTTTTATCTTTTTATGTACATTATGAATGGAAGAGATCAGCTGTGCAAAACCTTATTATCCTATGAAAATGTCTTACTATCTCTTTTTACCCATACAGCTTATATATAACTATACATGTACATGGAAGGCAGACATGTCCAATCATTTCATACCCAGGCTCTGCATGCGGCTTTGAATGCTATACAATGCAACTTGTGTGCAACAGTTGTCCATTATCATTGGTCAAAGCCAAAGTCGTATCCAAGTTGCACCCATCCAAAGTCGCGTCAAAGTTGGACTTCAAAGTCAGCGCAGCTTTGGAGTCGTACAAGTGTGAACGGGTATAAGAGGGGTTTTGGGACTTTAAATGAGGCCCATGACGTTCTATAGCCATACGCCTCCATTTCTGAATCTGAAATTTAAAAGGAAAAAGGTTTGGGACTTTAACCACTTGCCTACCAGGCACGAGCACACCCCCCCCCTTCCTGCCCAGGCCATTTTTCAGCTTTCAGCTGAATGACAATTGCGCGGTCGTGCTACACTGTACCCAAACAAGTTTTTTTATCATTTTCTTCACACAAATAGAGCTTTCTTTTGGTGGTATTTAATCACTGCTGGGTTTTTTATTTTTTACAAAAAAAAAAGAAGACCAAAAATTTTGGAACAAAAAAGTTTTTTTACTTTTTGTCTGTCAGTAAATTTTGTAACGAAGTAATTTTTCACCTTCACTGATGTGCGCTGATGAGGCGGCACCAATGGGCACTGATAGGCTGAACTGGTGGACATTGATGAGGTGGCACTTATGGACACTGGTGAGGCGGCACTAATAAGGAGGCACTAATATGCCACACTTATGGGCACTGAAAGGTGGCACTTATATGTGGCACTGATGAGCACTAATAGGCGGCACTGATGGGCACTGTTAGGTGGCACAGATGAGCACTGTTAGGCACGGATAGGCGGCACGGATAGGCGACACTGATGGGCATGGATAGGTGGCATGGGTAGGTGGCACTGGTGGGCACGGATAGGCGGCACTGGTGGGCATGGATAGGCGGCACTGGTGGGCATTGATTGGTGGTACTGATGGGGGACACTGATGGGCATTGGTGGACAGCAGTGATGGGCATTGATGTTCAGCACTTATAGGCGGTACTAATTGCCAGCACTGACTAGGATGGCTAATGGGCACTGATTTGTGGCACTTGTGGGCAGTGTGGGCACTGTATGCTGGCATTGGTGGGCAGTGTATGCTGGCATTGGTGGGCACTTTTTTCACTTTATATATTGTAATCAGGGCACTGATGATCAGTGCCCTGATTACTTCCCTAGCTGTCCTCACACTCTGTCAGCGTGAGGCGAGGAGCGCCGATTACCGGCATCTCCGTGTTTACATGTGACCGCTAACACAGCTCTTTACACAGATCGGGGGTCGCACGGTGTCCTAGCAACACGGTGCAGCCACGCATGCCCCCGCGGGCACGTGGAAGCGGACGGTCCGCGCCGCCATCGTATCACGCCGGCCCAGAACAAGAGCTGCACCATCCCGCCGTCATTTGACAGTGGGCGGGCAGCAAGCAGTTCAATGAGGCACGTGGCACATAGCTGGTAAAGTGATCAAATGCATGATGGCACGTTTATTCTTTCATATACATAGATATCATGATGGCAAATTATTATATTTCATATATACAGATGTCATGAATAACACATTGCTGTATAATTGTTGTGGGCTGGCTTGTAATCCATATCATAAAATATATATTAAAATCATTAATGATTGCAGAAAGTTCATAATAATCTAAGCTGTAAATGCATGATTATGATGCATCTAAAAAAACTCGACTAATGCGTTTTGTGGAATTCACTCCACTTCTTCAGGAGCAGATGCAAGGTGCGTATCTGCCAAAAACATATAGATACCAATGTAGTTTGATTGGTTAACGCAAAAAAGTAAAAGGGGGAAGAAAAAAAATATATCCATCCCTGAGTTACTTACAAGTCAGCCCCAGATTCAGCCCCAGATTCAGCTTGCGGTGTTGCTAATTGAGGGCTGCCAGGGATGTGTCTGTCCCGGGAGCTGTGGAAGTGGCCCATGGAAAACCAAGGTACACATGTGCAAAGCTCCAGAGGGATATGGGTCTCCATGTCATAGTCGGTATAAACGCAGGTGACAGCTCTAGTGAATTTATGTAAAGAATAGTGAATATTGAATTGTGAATATAGAGAGTCCCGGAGCAGAAGGAGAGAAAAGGATTAGCGCAGGGACTACATGACAGGTGGGGACAGCACAGTCATCATATTGGAAAAGAAAGATTTGTCCCCTTTAAGAAAAGGGGAGTGGCTGGAGCAGGGGAGGCGCTTGGGTTAGAAAGCTAGGAGAAAGGAGGGGAGTGACATCATTAGGGAGCGACGGTGGAGAAGATTCCCACCCACCCTCCCGAGTATGGTTAATTATAATGGGGGGCGGTAAGGACAGCCCGTGGCAGTGGTTGGGTCTTTGGAGGAGGAGAATATGGATGTTATATGCATATATAACATGGTTGTTACCCATCTGTGGTATGGGGTTAACATGGTTGGTACCCATCTGTGGTATGGGGGTAATATGGTTGGTACCCATCTGTGGTATGGGAGTAACATGGTTGGTACCCATCTGTGGTATGGGGGTTAACATGGTTGGTACCCATCTTGTAGTATGGGGTTAACATGGTTGGTACCCATCTTGTAGTATGGGGTTAACATGGTTGGTACCCATCTTGTAGTATGGGGTTAACATGGTTGGTACCCATCTTGTAGTATGGGGTTAACATGGTTGGTACCCATCTTGTAGTATGGGGTTAACATGGTTGGTACCCATCTGTGGATGGGGTTATCAGGTACCTTCCGGTCAACGAGGGGTTGACCCGGAAGGGGGTAAAAAGGTAGGTCACTGCGAAATCGAGTACCGTCTCCGGGTCTGGGGGCTTGCGACTGGAGGCCAAAAAAGTTGAAAGAAGTTTGTCGCAGTGACCAGTGGTTTGTGTTACCCTCGAAGACCCCAATAGGAAATAAAAGTTGGTTTAAGAGTTATTTAAAATGTTATTTGTTTAATTGAAAGTAATTGTTAATAAAAGGCCGTCAAGGCAGGGGTTGGGTCTTTGGAGGAGGAGAATATGGATGTTATATGCATATATAACATGGTTGTTACCCATCTGTGGTATGGGGTTAACATGGTTGGTACCCATCTGTGGTATGGGGGTAATATGGTTGGTACCCATCTGTGGTATGGGAGTAACATGGTTGGTACCCATCTGTGGTATGGGGGTTAACATGGTTGGTACCCATCTTGTAGTATGGGGTTAACATGGTTGGTACCCATCTTGTAGTATGGGGTTAACATGGTTGGTACCCATCTTGTAGTATGGGGTTAACATGGTTGGTACCCATCTTGTAGTATGGGGTTAACATGGTTGGTACCCATCTTGTAGTATGGGGTTAACATGGTTGGTACCCATCTGTGGATGGGGTTATCAGGTACCTTCCGGTCAACGAGGGGTTGACCCGGAAGGGGGTAAAAAGGTAGGTCACTGCGAAATCGAGTACCGTCTCCGGGTCTGGGGGCTTGCGACTGGAGGCCAAAAAAGTTGAAAGAAGTTTGTCGCAGTGACCAGTGGTTTGTGTTACCCTCGAAGACCCCAATAGGAAATAAAAGTTGGTTTAAGAGTTATTTAAAATGTTATTTGTTTAATTGAAAGTAATTGTTAATAAAAGGCCGTCAAGGCCATTTACTCCAAGATCTTGTCATGTCATTTGTGAGGGGATTTGGAGGGTTGGATATTAGGTTTAACGGGTAGCTTAAGCGACTGTGGTTAGGTCCTTCACATGTCATGAATTGTGAATTAAGTAAGTGGTGTTGTGTGCTAAAATAACAAAACCTATGGCTATTAATCGGATGAAAAGAAATGCAGAACATGTGGGGAAAATAAGTGGAAATAAACCACAACCCAAGGGTGGAATGACTATAGGTCTTTATGGACTTTGCTTTGTGCACAGGTCCAAATCATTTGGTGGAGGGCGGGATTATGGTGTGGGGGTTGTTTTTCAGGGGTTGGGCTTGGCCCCTTAGTTCCAGTGAAGGGAACTCTTAAGGCGCCAGCATACCAAGAATTTTTGGACAATTTCATGCTCCCAACTTTGTGGGAACAGTTTGGGACGGCCCCTTCCTGTTCCAACATGACTGCCTACCAGTGCACAAAGCATGGTCCATAAAGACATGGATGAGCGAGTTTGGGGTGGAGGAACTTGACTGGCCTGCACAGAGTCCTGACCTCAACCCGATAGAACACCTTTGGGATGAATTAGAGTGGAGACTGCGAGCCAAGCCTTCTCATCCAACATCAGTGCCTGACCTATTGGTGACCTAATACTTTTGAAAAAAAAAATTACATATATTGTGACATTGGGGGATGTCTAGCTCAGTGGTGGTTGCCTTTTCAGTTCACAGCGAACAAGAACTTTAGTTTAAGGGCATGGTAGCCCACTTTTATTAAAAGGAACAAAATAAAGAAAAGTTCACACATGCACTTGGATGCCCACACAGGGGTTCTTCTCTTCAGTATTACTGCCACTTAGGCTTTACGCTTCAGCCCTCTTGGCCATATAACAGGGTTCCCGTACAACTACTGCACCTCTTTTCAGCTTCCTTGCTGCTCAGGCCTTCCACTTCAGGCTCTCATCTGTCTCCTTGGACGCACACAGCGTCTATCTAGAAAGCAGCCCCTCACTGCTCTGATCCTCAGACTTGGGTCTCTGGCTTCCACTAGTGCACATCTGCACTCTCTGGACTCCTCGGGAGGGTGGAGCCCAGAACCCTAATCCTGACTCTGCTATAAGCCCAGGACCCACCTGCTTAATCAACCAGCCAGACTCCTGGCTGTTTCCAAAACCTAGTCCCAGGATTGGAGATTGCGTCCCACCCATAACGCTATGGAATCTTTGGGCTCCAGGTCCCCAACTGGATTTTACAAACTTTGTAGGAAACTGATAAAACAGATTCCTCCACATTAAATACTCCTGGAGCCCCTCAACCTGCCTATTTGAGAAGGCGGGGGCGACATTTACTAGGACAGGGAACTGTACTGTCACATATCCCTCCCCCTTGTTTCGAACCAGAGGGCGAAACACATTTTTTTTCCCTTTTGGCACCTATGTGCCAACTACAGCTTACGGAAGTCAAACCCTGTCCAACCTCACTTCTCCTAAAGGGAAACTCAACCCACCACTTCTATTGGTGTCTCTCTCTTTGCCCCCCTGTCACTCTGCTATGGGTTTTGAGACCTTCCCGACTCTTCTTCCGGGTGCATTTCCATAAGGACTTCCTCTCCTGAAATTTTAACAGGGTACCCCTGGTCTTCCTACCAACCCTTCTGCCTCCACGCTTCAAGTTTCCTGGTTTCCCAAAACCTCATTCAGCATTACTGTTCTGAGACTGTAGGGGGCCTATTTCTATGGTGTTTATAATGGGACCCCTCCTCTTATTTCTGGTACCTGACTCAGCAGTCACTAATTGTTTACCAGGTTTACCTGTACCTTTGGACACCACATTATCATGTACCATTAACACATTGCTTGGTTTATCATTGACAGACATATTCAAACCAACATTAGACCTCTCAATGTTGCACATGTCACCAATGCCTTTTTTTCCAGCATTTGCTAGGGCAGAGTCTGCAGAGGGCACACACACTGACGGGAACCTCACAGGACGTCACCTCCCCTGGGTTCACCCACTCTGCAGGCAGCTGTCCTACCACTTGACCTGTTCTGATGCCATCTGTATTTTTATCCACCTGAACAGGCAAGCTCTTGTCTGATCCACATACAATTTTTACCGCACTCCTTATCCGTTCCCCTGTCTCTGGGACCTTATTAAGTTTGTCACCTAAACCAAACATTGGTCTGGGGACCCCAGTCTCTTTAACCACCTTCGTTTGAGCCCTGGTCAGGATCTCTGCTGCTTTCGGCTCCACACTTGGCCCTTCCATCTCATGTGGTTTTTCCACTGGTGCAGTATACGCGCCCTTCACCGACAACTGACCAGCACCACCCTGGACCATAGCAGCAGAAATGCTTCCCATCTGGCTGTTAGGAGGTGAAACCACAGACATTTTAGGCTTATTTTCCATTTCTCCAAAGTCTCTCTCAAATATTATATCTACTGGATGTAATCCAGCAGCATACGCAGTGGCAACTTTTAACAAAAGTAACAAATTCAGGAATAAACCATTCCAGTCCTGTTCTTCTTTGTTCTGTACAGCCTGCCCTTCAGTGCTCCACCTAGTGGTACTCCGCAGTACCAGACCATCAGACTGTGGAGGAGACACACTAGTATATGTAGCACTTACCCCCGAAGGAGCTGCTGAATTTTTGATTCGGGCCTGCACTCTGCTAAGGAACCCCCCTGAATTGACTCATACCCCTTGACACAGCTGTGGTGCAATACAATACAGTACAATATCATGTAATGCAATATACCTGTGTTGTATCCTCAGGACTCACTGACTCCACCTGCTGGGAGAAAACAACACTCCACACAACTCGACACTTAACCAAATATATTTTACTGAATATACTTCAAAGGGTGATTACAGTAATTGTGCTGTCATCCCAACATAGGATGACAGTACAATGAATTTCAACACAACAATTACAAACAATATATATTTTTTTTTTACCTGAGAGCTCCCCATACTTTTAAAGCTATACGTGAGATCTCACTTAAAGTACTTAGTCCGTGATCTTCTTTCTTCGCTAGCTAGAGTAATTCCTTATGGTTTGTAATCCACAGTTTATGATAAGTTAAATTGAGTTGAAAATGCTCCTGGTGTGGCTCCAACAACTATATTACAATGCTTGAGGTGACACAGTAGATAGGCCTCAAGCCTGCTCAGTGTCAGTTGCTCTGTTCCTCCTCCGTGGAACTACATATTCCAGTAAGGCCTATGTGTGAGTCTAACTGTGTGTGAAAGTTAACAAACGGTGGGCCGTGACCCGCTCACCAACTGGATCGGTGCTCCGTGTATTAATTTTGGTCTGGTGACTGCAGCTTGCTTCTCTGTCAGCTGGGCCAGTCGCTCCATTCCGTTCCACTGGATGAAACCGATCCTCTGATGCTTGGATGAGTGTCTCTGGATCTTCAATCCGGTCACTGTCTCTCAGGCACCATCAGGTCACTTTTGCAAGCAAGCGGAGTTGCGCTCCGTAATGTCTGTGAGCCGCTGTCTCCAGGAAGCCTCCGCACAGATGCTCACAGGCTGGCCACGAGATCCCAAGAGACCTAAGATAGCCGATCGGGGTCCTTTTATCTTCTACCCAGCATGCACTGTCAGAGAGGGTGTCCATGGGTAGGTCACCCGGCATCCTGGGTAAAAAGGTCACCTCTCTAAAGTAAACAGCAGTCACTTCCTGTAATTAGCTTTTTCCTTTGTGAAAGAAAAATCTTTCAGTGTTTGGTCGCTAGATGGCGCCAAATACTAAACCAAAAAGAAATGTCCACAGACTTGTGATTAAAGCATGGAAACACACATTAATAGGCAAAGATATGTCAGCTCTACTTATAGATTGGCTGTACATCCCAAAGTTCAAACATCTCTTTTGCTTTGGTTATAAACCAGGCCCTTGACTCCAGACCTAAGTCCTTCCTGGGGACTTTCATGACACTGGGGATGCAGAGAGACTCACTTGCTGAGACTTGAAAAGTTGCAACGGTTAACAGAACCTCCTCCCAGCTGGAGGTAAACACAGCCTGGTTCTCCACCAGAGCGCTGCCAGGTGCTGGACTCATACCAAACTTCTCAGGCTCAGCATCAGTGAACTGCTCCAGAACATTACCAGTGACAATGTAATTTTGACACTCCATGTCAACCTCAGTTTTGTAGGTCACGGACAATGTCTCTGCTGTGTGCTCGCCCTTATATGGTTCATCCTGCTCACGAGGGGTAACCCCTGCAGAAGCCACCGTGCCCTCAGGTACAAGCTGTTCTGCAGTCCCTCTTGCTGGCAAAGCAGAAACCGTGTCCACCTTATTTTTGTGCATAAAAGCCTT
The DNA here is from genome assembly GCA_028564925.1 of Lithobates sylvaticus. Classification (NCBI taxonomy): domain Eukaryota; kingdom Metazoa; phylum Chordata; class Amphibia; order Anura; family Ranidae; genus Lithobates; species Lithobates sylvaticus. The sequence goes on along the minus strand of CM053030.1, from coordinate 20,470,971 downwards.
ATCTATCAGGGAGATAAGATTGTTACCCCAACTATCCCAATCTATTGTATGTACGCTCCCTTCAGCGGTACTCAGCACTGATCCATCTGCCCAAGGAGACACATAAGAACAGACTGGCTTAGCTGCAGACTCATTACACCAGTCATTGCAAATCATGTCAGACTGTGGTAACACAGGTTTTAACACAGGTTGCAATACACCATATTCACCAACTTGCTCGGCGGGCGCTTCATAAACTTCACACACCTTTGCATTTTTCACAGGTTGTGTTAACCCACCATTTACCTGCACATTTTTAGTACTAGCAGCTTGCACTAATACATTACCATTACCCGGTACAGTTTCACTCTGTCCCACCAGAGTGACATCACAGTTGTCCAGGGGAACCTCCGACTCCAATACATGAAGTTCCCTGGAGATTTCTGGGGACAACTGTGCTGTCTTACCACCAGTTGCTACAGGCAACAGCCGATAACTTTTGCTCTGAAAGAGCCTGGGGTTTTCCCAACAGCAGCAAACTTTTCATTAACAGTAACACTTATAGCATTTTTAGCTTTTGCAGGCTGTCCTAGCCCACTGAAAACTTGAGACTGACAGTCATTAGACACAACACTTTTAGTCATCAACACAGGTTCTGTTTGGACTTTAACCCCTGCATTCCCACTGGGTAGAGAAAAGTCATTCTCAAGCGCACATTCAGTGGCCCCACTAACTAGGGTCACTCTCACATCATCAAGAACAGCCCGCAGCAAAAGCCCCAAAGAAATAGGTGAAGGGCTGGCATGAATAAAGTAAACAGGCCATTTAGGTGTATGGCCGTTTAAGATAGTGGGTGGAGCTTTGGTAAAGGAAGGGGAGGTTCAGCCCTTCTCAGAGTCAGTTCCGTAGGAGAAATGTTAGAGTGAGGTCGCAATGGAGGAGCTGAAGGAAAAGACCCAGGCAGTGGCAGCGGCTAATGGTTCTGGCTGACTGAGGGCACAGGTAGAGGGGGCAGGGGGAGGTGAGCCTGGAGGGTCCGGGGGGGTGAATGAGCAGTAAAACCGGCCGCGGCGATCCCACCCGCCGGATCTATTTTCCCCTGAGGGTCGCAAGGCCGCCGTGAGGCCTGGGGACATGCGGTGTAGGTCAGGCGCCGAACCGCCGGCAAAGCGGTCGGCGAAGGGGGTTGCCACGACAGCGGGACGGCCCTTAAGTGCGGTGGGGGAGGGTGGGGGGCCCAACGGCAGGCGGCATGGAGCGGCGCCATGCGGACTCAAAACCAGGCCTCAGGCCTGTACTGGGACGCGGCCGCGGGGGGGGGGCGGGCAGTCACCTGACATTAGGAGCGGAGCGCAGCAGGCAGAGAGCGGGGGGGGGCCGAGGGGGGGACCCATGCAGCGTCAAAGGGACAGGGATTGATGAAAGCTGGAGGAGGACAGGAAGCCACCCATGCTGGCGGTCCGCCATCTGGGGGGGGAGGGGAATACCAGAAGCTGGATAGGCGCATCCACGGGGAGCCAGGCACCGGAGGAAGACCGGGCAGAGGCCCAGGGTGGCGGCCCACCTGCTGGGGGAAGAGGAAAGGCCCAGGCGGGTGGCGGTCGGCCTAGCCTGCGGTCCGCAGCAGGGGGGGGGGTAGTGGGAGTCGGCCCTGCAGCAACCAAGCCGACCAGCGGGATGAAGGCGGTCCGCCTGCCCGGATGCAGATGAGGGGGAGGAGCCATGCAGCTAGTCAGGGAGCGAAGTCGGCGGGGGCTGGGGGCGTGCTGCCCAGACCCGGGAAGTCACCACGGGGGGACAGAGGCGAGCGGCCTAACCCCAGGACAGAAGATGTGGAAGCGTCAGGGTCCGGTGCCCAGACCCCAAGGAAGTGTGCCAGTAAGTCGGCTGAGGGGAGGAGGAGGAGCCAGAGGGAGCGAAGCTCGTCTGCATCTGGGGGCGAATCCCCTGGAGGGCAGGTTGGTTCGATTGCGGGTGAAGTGGCGGAAATGTCGGAGGGCGAGCTTTCAAGATCTGAGGACGAGGTCGCAGGAGGACGATCAGCAGCGGTGGATGCAGGAATGTCGGCTGGGGAGCTTTTCCAGGCAGCCCGGTAAGTCTTTTTATTGTCTGGGGGCTTGCGGGAGGGACGTAAATTCAGGAGGGGATGTGGGGGAGGTGGGTAGGGGGCGCTGTAGCTGGGATCAGTGGGAGGGTTCTTTCCCGGTTACTAAGCTTCCCGAACCCGCCCTCTCGGACGGGGGCCCCCGGGGCTTCCTGGGGGGCCTTATGGAGCTGGTGGGCAGGTTTGAGCCTACACCGGCGGGCCCCTCGGGGCCGGCCAGGGCCTGGGGTTGCATTGGGGGGCGCTGGGTCGGGGGGGGGGGGGTCAGGTGATTTCGGGTACAGGGGGGGAGGGAATGCCAGCGCTAGTTGGGGGGAACGGTGGTGGCGGATCCGCCCGCGTTGGCCCCAGGGGGGAGTGAGGCAGGCTCGGGGGACGCGGTGGTGGCGTCTCCGCCCACGGCGCTGGCGGTAGTCGAGGGGGAGAAGGGGGGTTTTTAAAAACCAGAAAACTAGACGTTGTGCGGCTGGCTGATCCCGCGCGTTGCGAGGTTATGTATGTTTTGAGGGGCCGTTAGGGGCCCATTTGAAACAAGAGGTTAGGGAAAAAATTTGGAAGTATGTGGAGTTAATTTCACTGCTTCCTCTGGAAAAGTTAACTTAGAGTGAAACCGGAGGACAGTAAGAAGGAGGATGAGGGGGAAAGGAGGTATAGATTATACCGCGGACATTTCAGAATTGGTTGCCAGCGTTTGAGATTCTGGCAAGTGTGATAGGCGAGAAGGAGCCGAAGCACTGCTCGGCCCCTTTTCTGTTACCTGGATGCTATCGGAGAGGCTCATCGGACCTACGGGGGACTGTCATGGCTGCGTTACGACGAGCAGTTTCGTCAGAGAAGGGCCGTGAGGCCGGCTCTTCGGTGGGATCACAAAGACATCAGTCTTTGGATGCGATTGATGTCGTCGGCGAAAACTGCAAGTCAGTTTTTTCAGGGGGGGCCGGGGGATCAGGAACTTCAGGTCAATCGGCCACAAAGAAAAGGTAGTCTGCTGGCGATGCAACGAGGGAAGTTGTATGTGCGGAAATGGATGTAAGTATAAACACGAGTGTTCAGGGTGCGGAAGCTCGCTCCCGGGATCTCGGTGTTTCAAACCGGGTAAGGGCGAGGCCAGCGAGTCTGCTGGAAAAGGGGAGGATGCCGGTGAAAGTGGGGAGTATGCGTCCTTTTCTAGAGAGATACCCAGATAGGGTGGTGGTCCAGCTGTTAAGGCTGGGATTTTCGGAAGGTTTCAAGATTCCTGCGGTATTGAGCTCAGCTCCTCCTATTTCGGTTAATTTGCTGTCCACATTGAAGCACCATGAGGTGGCTTCAGGAAGTTACACAAGGAGGTAGCTCTGGGCAGGATGGCGGGCCCCCTTTTTCCGTAAAACCCATTCACGACCTAGTGGTTTTTCAGTTGGGGGTGGCCCCCAAGAAGGAACCGAATGAATTTCGGCTCATTCACCACCTGGCTTATCCGAAAGGGGGTCGGGGAACGATGCCACTGATCCCGAAGTTGTGCGGTTTCATACACATCGTTTGATGCAGCGGTCTTTTGGGTGCGACAGTATGGTAGAGGAGCTCTAATGGCAAAGACAGACATTGACGCAGCGTTTTGTTTGCTGCCTGTTCACTCCGAGAGTTTTACTTGTTGGGTTGCAGGTGGCAAGGAGGAGTATTACGCGGATAAGTGTTTGCCCATGGGTTGCTCTATCTCGTGTGCATTTTTCGAGTGTTTCAGCTCAATTTGGAAAGGGTGGTGAGGGACGTCGCTGGATTGAACTCGGGGATCCTTTATCTGGACGATATTATTATGTGTCGGTCCGCCCGCCTAAAACTTTTGCGCGGTGCTCTTGACAACGTGGGAGAGGATTGCATGGGAATTCGGCATTCCGCTTGCGCCCGACAAGACGGTAGGGCCCACGTCGGTGATCAGTTTTCTCGGGATCGTCCTCGATTCTACGGCCATGGAGTGCAGGTGGCTTGAAGCTAAGTTGGTAGCATTGCAGGCAGGGGTGAGGGCGATGGTTGGTCGGCGCAAGGCCCAGCTTAGAGCCTTGTAATCGGTGTGGGGCAAGCTATAATTTGCATGCAGGTTCATCCCTATGGGCAGGGTTTTTGGCAGGAGGTTAGCGGCAAGTACTGGTGGGATTGAGTCGCCAAGGCATTATGTGACACTTTCACGGGAACATAAGAATGGCCGGAGAGTGTGGCACATGTTCCTGGACAACTTTGATGGGAGAGCTCTGTGGTTGACCGGGCCGGTGAGTAATTTCGACCTGAAATTGTTCACAGATGCTGCGGGGTCAGCGGGTTACGGGCCCCCCCCCCCTTTTTTTTTTTTCAGGGGCATCGGAGTGCCGGCCCTTGGCCGGACAGCTGGAAATGTGAGGGGATGCTCAAGAACATGTTGTTACTTGAGTTGTTCCAGTGGTGCTGGAGGTGGAATTGTGGGGAGAATTCTTCCGGGATCGAAAGTTTGCTTCCGCATTGATAACTTGGGGGTGGTACGGGTTATCAGCAAGGTATCAGCGGCTTCGCCGCCGGTTGTGCGCTTGAGACATTTGGTGCTTCGGTGCATGCAGAGGAACATTTTATTCATGCAATGCACTTGCCGGGGGTCCCGTGTCCATCGGACATGTGGAGGATTGCCCGGGAAGGATAGCCGAGTGGATCAGGCGGTCAGTGAGCAAGGGGACATGGAGAGCATACAGGAAAGTATGCATGGGTTGCTTTCTAAGAGCAGGCCTCAGTGGGTGTGGGAGAGCTTAGATTGCTTTTATTTAGTTTGTCGCCAGGCACATGGAGAAGGGTATTTCCACGTCGAGGCTGGGGAAGGTTATGGCGGACAGGGCGTTTGGGTCCAAACTTGGAGGGGGGAGAGATTGGACGAAAGAGTTCTGGGCGCGTCTGGCAGTAAAGTGTTATCAGAGAGGGACGAAGGTCCGGTTACTTTTGAGCTGTTGGGGAGAGTGGTTGACAGTTTGCCTGGGGTGTGCGTATCTGGTTACGATGTAGGGCTGTGCTGCGCGGCATTTGCTCTGGCTTTCCTTGGGGCATTTAGGAGAGGGGAGCTGGTTAGTTCCTCTGAGAAGAAAGGAGATGGCCTAGCAGTAGGCGATTTTCGGTGCTTAACAGATAGGGGGGTGTTTCGGGTACGTGGAGCTAAGACAGACCAGGAGGGTCGAGGCAAGGAAGTGGTGTTTTTCGCCATTCCAGACGCCAAGCTCTGCCCCGTCTTAGTCACGAAAGTTTATTTGGACCAGAGGCCGGCTATCGGGGGCCCTCTGTTATTTCGTCACAATGGGGAGGCGTTGTCGCGTTTCCAATTTATAGGAGTATTTCGGAAAAGGTTTAGTCATGTTGGATCTCGGGGGTCTGAAATTTCCGTTGCATTCCTTTAGGATTGGTGCTGCGACAGAGGCAGTTCGGTGGGGATTAAATGTGGAGGCGTTTAAAAAGGATTGGGAGGTGGGAAGCCAGGCGATTGTGGTCGTACGTCAGGCTTGACTTAGTGGGTTGATGGTGCATGGGGTCGTTTGGGAGAAGATACCCCCTCCCCACAGAGAACTTGATGCGGGACCCATTGGAGATATGGGCCCGTTTGGTATATTCCTTACAGGTGATGTAGGGTATATGGTGGATGACTGCACTGCGGGAATAATTTTGTCTCTGAGCTAGTATGTCAGCTTGAGGCCTAGTTACAGTTGATATGACCGCAGTGCACAATGTTTTTTGATTATGGTAAAATGGGTGGGGGGGGTAATGTCCTCCTGGTTCATGTGCCGGCATGGGTTCGTGTGGTACAGTATGGCGAAGTTTATCGTGGATTTTCCTTGTTGTTGTTCTTTCAGAATCACCGCCTAGTATTGGGTGGATTATGGGACATTCCTATGTCCGCTGGGGGGTCAGGAGGGGTGGTGCCAGGCCAGAGGGGATACAGCCAGGGTTTTTAGGAGGGAGGCGTAAATTAAATGGCTGGGTTTTTCCTGTACGCTCTGGAGCCGCATGGTCCCGGAAGCGCATCGATTTGCGCGATGGTACAGGCCCCCCGAGGTCTTAGTTACTCACGTTGGGGGCAACTATCTTGGGCTTAGAACGAAGTTGGATATAAATAGGGACATGACATTTGATTTTCGCCGACTTCGGGTGGCCTTTCCAAAAACTATCCTTGTATGGTCTGATACGATAGCCAGGACTTCATGGCGGCTAGACAGGTCAGTTGAGCTTATCAACAAGGCCAGGAAGAAGTTAATCAGGAGGCTAACAGGTTCTTTGTTAATAATGTAGGCCTCGTTATTAGACACAGGGAGCTGGAGATAGACACGTGGCGATGTCTCAAGGAGGATGGAGTACATCTGACCGCTGGGGGCACAGATATGTGGGCCATAGGCATACGGGATGGGATCGAGCGAGCGCTGCGGGTGTGGTGGTGCGCTCAAGGTTAAGGTTTTAACCTTGTTTGCTGTGGCGGATGTTGGCTGACGCAGGTAGAGAGAAGATACCCCCTCCCCACAGAGAACTTGATGCGGGACCCATTGGAGATATGGGCCCGTTTGGTATATTCCTTACAGGTGATGTAGGGAATATGGTGGATGACTGCACTGCGGGAATAGCTTTGTCTCTGAGCTAGCATGTCAGCTTGAGGCCTAGTTACAGTTGATATGACCGCAGTGCACGATGTTTTTTGATTATGGTAAAATGGGTGGGGGGGGGTAATGACCTCCTGTAGGCCTACGCCACGTTCTCATTGATATGTTGTTTATTTGTTTATAAGATTTGTTTACTATTTTGGTTATTTATTAAAGGGGCTGCTACGGCCTATTTAGCACTCCAGCTACGGTGTGGTCTCCATTATTGGGAAAGTTAATGGTGGGAGTGTTATGCCCCTTTCACACTGGGGCGGTGAGCCGCGGTGACGGTAAAGCAGCGCTATATTTAGCGCTGCTTTACCGTCGTTTTCACCGCGGTTTTCGGCCGCTCGCGGTGCGGTTTTACCCCCGCGAGCGGCCGAAAAAGGGTTAAACACCCCCCGCAGAGCGCCGCCGTAGCCGCGGTATTGCCGCGGTTACCGCGGTATTGCCGCGGTTTTACCGCGGTCTCCCATTGTAATCAATGGGAAGGAGCGGTATAGGAGCGGTGAACACACCGCTCCTATCCCGCTCCAAAGATGCTGCTAGCAGGACTTTTTTTGTCATCCTGCTAGCGCACCGCTCCAGTGTGAAAGCCCGCCGGCTTTCACACTGGAGTTAAAGGGGCAGGATTTTTTCATGCGGTGAACAGGCGCTATTTTTAGCGCTGCACCGCATGAAAAACGCCCCAGTGTGAAAGGGGCCTTACAGCTGGGCAGCACAAAATGAGTTATGTTGTACTTGGTCAAGAACAGCCCGCAGCAAAAGCCCCAAAGAAATAGGCGAAGGGCTGGCATGAATAAAGTAAACAGGCCATTTAGGTGTATGGCCGTTTAAGATAGTGGGTGGAGCTTTGGTAAAGGAAGGGGAGGTTCAGCCCTTCTCAGAGTCAGTTCCGTAGGAGAAATGTTCCTGCCCTCCCTCCCTAATGTTATTATTGCAGGTGGTCTAACAATTTATTTCAGGATCGTTTGGATGTCGTAGCAGTGGCGGATGTTGGCTGACGCAGGTAGAGAGAAGATACCCCCTCCCCACAGAGAACTTGATGCGGGACCCATTGGAGATATGGGCCCGTTTGGTATATTCCTTACAGGTGATGTAGGGAATATGGTGGATGACTGCACTGCGGGAAAAGTTTTGTCTCTGAGCTAGCATGTCAGCTTGAGGCTTAGTTACAGTTGATATGACCGCAGTGCACGATGTTTTTTGATTATGGTAAAATGGGTGGGGGGGGTAATGACCTCCTGTAGGCCTACGCCACGTTCTCATTGATATGTTGTTTATTTGTTTATAAGATTTGTTTACTATTTTGGTTATTTAATAAAGGGGCTGCTACGGCCTATTTAGCACTCCAGCTACGGTGTGGTCTCCATTATTGGGAAAGTTAATGGTGGGAGTGTTACAGCTGGGCAGCACAAAATGAGTTATGTTGTACTTGGTCATGGACAGTCTAGTACCCAGTTCTTTTATACATGAAATCAGCAGTTCCAGTCATCATTTCATTAAAGACAGTCTTACCCACCGCAGTAGTTGGGGTCACCATCTTCATTTGAGTACTTTGTCTTATGAACCAGTCCTCTGCTGCACTTTTACTGGCCAACTCCCCCTGGTGGCCACGGGATAAAACTACAACAGGCATCTCCCACTGTTTACCACCCCCTGCAGGCACAACAGGAAACTCCTTGTTGCTAGGGGTGACTACAAACATATTTGAACAGGAATTTAGGCCTGCAGACAAAAAACTTTTGCTCAGCAATATTATCTCCAGCCGTATTCCATAACCTAGGGCAAGAAAACATGCCATGCCCCAGCTGGCCACATTCCAGGCTTGGTACTGGATGATTTTTTTTCCAAAGCACTTCTCCCCTGGTGATTCCCAGCTGGCTGGAACGCACAGGCCTCTTTGAGGGGAGGCTGAGCCAAATCTCCACTGCAGCTCTTACTTTCACTCTCGTTGCCATGGGAGACTGCACTCTCCCAGCAGCTGAGATCAGCTCCTCCTTAAGCCACTTGCCACGATCCTTATTAGACATAACCCTGGGTACACAGACAGCCCGACTGGCCTCCTCTGTGTTGCTATGGGCAACCACTCTCAGTCCCAGCCTTTGATCAGCCTCTCTTCGGCTGCTGGTTTAACTGCAGCAGTATTGCCAGGGGCAACAACACCCATCTCCCAGGTATGGACAATCGGCAGCTCTCTCTTTGTATAGAAGGTTGGCTTGCCTTCCACTTTACTTTGGTCAATTCCTGCCAGGTGCCGCTTGCACCAATCCACTGCAGATTCAAACGCTGGTGGACTCTCCATACCAGCAGTTGCCTGTGCACTCATTGCACCAGTGTTGTTAGGGACAACACCAGCCCTTTTTCTCCTTGGTAAACTCTGATCAGGCATGTATGGGGCTCGGTCGGGCGGTAACAACCCCTCCAGCTACAGAGCTCTGTCTCTCATTTTAGCAAACCTTGCTTCTTTTAGGAGCTTTGATCGCCCCATACTTAGTCACTCCAGAACAACTTTGCACAGTCCAGGAAAAATTATGCACTGTCTCTTTAAAGCAAGTTGCTTTTCTCAGCTGCACACACAGATTGTGCTGTCTCATGCACACAAACACAGTTCATAAAACAGATGAACTTACTTTTTTCAGGGATCTCCAGTTCTGTCCGCATTCTCCACCACTTGTGACATTGGGGGATGTCTAGCTCAGTGGTAGATGCCTTTCAGTAAGTTCACAGTGAACAGGAACTTTAGTTTAAGGGCATGATAGCCGACTTATTAAAAGGAAAGTTCATACATGCACTTGGATGCCCACAAGTTTTTTGGGTCTTTTGGTGTTGCTGAGTAGGGATGAGCCGACCACCCCCGGGGTCCGGTTTGCACCAGAACCTGCGAACGGACCGAAAGTTTGCGCGAACATTCGAACCCTATTAATTACAATGAACGTTTCGAAATCTAAAGTTCTAATTATAACGGCCAATATGCATGTAAATGTCATAAAACAGGTTTGGGGACCCGGTCCTGCCCCAGGGCACATGTATCAATGCAAAAAGAAGTTTTAAAAACTGACGGTTTTTCGGGAGCAGTCATTTTAATGATGCTTAAAGTGAAAAAAAAAGTGAAATATTCCTTTAAATATGATACCTGGGGGGTGTCTAAAGTATGCCTGTGAAGTGGCATGTGTTTCCCGTGTTTAGAACTGTCCCTGAAAAAAATGACATTTGTAAAGGAAAAAAAGAAGCCATTTAAAACTGCTTGCGGCTTTAATATGGATGAAAATCTTTGAGAAAAATGGCATGGCTACCCCATCACCCCCCCCCCCCACCCAAGCCCATTACCAGCCCCTTTGGGTCTTGTATGGATATTAAGGGGAACCCCGCACCCAAAATAAAACCCTATACCTACAACCATATATACTCTGAACAGCAGTATACAGGCGGTGCAAACAAGACAGGGACTGTAGGTTTGTTCTTAAGTAGAATCTGTTTGTAATTTTGAACAGGTACATTTTTAAGTGTAGCTCCATCCAAAAAAATCAATTTTTAAGCTTTTTGGAGAACTTAGGGAAGGGTTATCACCCCTGTAACATTTGTTTTGCTGTCTGTGCACCTGTTCAGAACATTTCACCTCACTTTTCGTCCCAATGACAAATGTTTTTGGAAAAGTGTGGTTTTTATTGAAACATGGATTGGTGATAAAGCATCAGTAGAGAGGAGATACCTTTTTCCCAAATTAAATCTAACAGGATAGAATTTCCCTTCCTAGGGGTAGATTTCCTCTCACTTCCTGTTTTCTCCTTCCGTTTGCAAGTAGGAGTCTTTTCTACGTTGGATGTTTGAAAGTAGGGGCCTGCCGTATATACTCTGCAGAAATTTGCCCCATTAGATGTTGGTGTTGCCACAACACTGTAAGCCCTCACAGTTACTCTTGGTGGGCACAGGAATGGGCCCTGCTGTGAATTATTAGATCAAGATTTGTAATTGCATGCACCTGTTTAACAGGGGCAGAAAAATTGGGCTTTTGGTGGTGGTGGACGGTGTTGCCACAACACTGTAAGCCCTCACAGTTACTCTTGGTGGGCACAGGAATGGGCCCTGCTGTGAATTATTAGATCAAGATTTGTAATTGCATGCACCTGTTTAACAGGGGCAGAAAAATTGGGCCTTTGGTGGTGGTGGTGGTGGACGGTGTTGCCACAACACTGTAAGCCCTCACAGTTACTCTTGGTGGGCACAGGAATGGGCCCTGCTGTGAATTATTAGATCAAGATTTGTAATTACACGCCCCTGTTAAACAGGGGCTGAAAAATTGTGCCTTAGGCACTGGTGCTGGTGCCACAACACTGCAACCCCTCACAGATACTGTACTTGGAGCACAGCAATCAGACCTGTTGCAAAGCATTGCATAAAAAATTGTAATTACAAGCCCCTGTTAAACAGGGGCTGAAAATTGGGCCTTAGCCACTGGTGGTGGCACCCAGAAACAAAAATGTTCTTCCAAGCTATCATCAGGATCATTGAGGAGAAAGAGGATAGTCAGTCAACATAACAGGACAGTCACTCAGCATCAGCATAGGCAGTCTTGAAGGGATGTGACATTTCAAAATAAATTATTCTGCTATATCAGCTTCAGGTGTCTGGTAGCTGGTGGTGATCCAAGAATGATTCATCTTTATGAAGGTCAGTCGATCAACCGAGTCGGTGGATCGTGACAAAGCCTCCAGCAGCACTGAATGTGCGTTCCGAAAGATCGCTGGATGCAGGACAGGCCAGTAGCTCAATTGCATACTGTGCAAGCTCTGGCCAGTGATCCATCCTCAAGACCCAGTAAGCCAGAGGATTTTCGGTGGGAAAGGTGTCCAAGTCTGACCTTGCCCCTAGGTATTCCTGCACCATGTATATCAGACACTGGCGATGGTTGCTGGAACCGATCATACCTTGGGGCTGCGGACTAAAAAATTGTCTGAACGCATCGGTCAGACGTCCACCTTCCCCACCGCTTCTTCTGCTACTGACCGAAGCCTCAGCAACTCGTCATCCAGGACCAGGAGTTTGTAACCTCCCAGTCTCTGGGAACGTGTTGCACATACCTTTTTCCAAAAGAGTCTTCTGGGTCACTGAGGACGACATGATCCGCAGCCACCTCCTCCCAGCCATGTACAAGTCCACTGGTTTGTTGTGACTGTAAATCATCCCTAAAAGACTGCTGCTGCTGATGCTGAGTGCCAGGCTCCACCTCCATGCTGACACAATCCTCCTCCTCCTTCTCCTCTTCCTGTGTGATGGGTGGGAGAGAAGGAACACTGTCTGGATAAAGGGGGCCTTAAGAGGCAAGGAAGTCCTCTTCTTCCTGCCTCTGTTCTGCCTCAAGTGCCCTGTCCATTATTACACGCAGCGTATGCTCCAACAGGTGGACAAGAGGTACAGTGTCATTGATGCATGCACTGTCACTGCTCACCATCCTCGTGGCCTCCTCAAATGGTGACAGGACAGTGCATGCATCCCTGATCATGCTCCACTGGCGTGGGGAAAAAAATCCAAGCTCCTCTGACCCTGTCCTGGTGCCGTAGTCGCACAGGTACTCATTGATGGCCCTCTGCTGCGTGTGCAGTCGCTGCAGCATGGCCAACGTTGAGTTCCACCTGGTGGGCATGTCACATATAAGGCTGTTTTTTGGGCAGGTTCAACTCTTTTTGCAGATCAGCCAGCCGAGCACTGGCATTATATGATCGGAAATGCACACAGACTTTCCTAGCCTGCCTCAGGACATCCTGTAAGCCTGGATATCTGCCCAAGAACCGCTGCACCACCAGGTTAAGGACGTGAGCCATAAAGGGCACATGGGTCAGCTGTCCCTGTCGCAGGGCAGAGAGGAGGTTGGTGCCATTGTCAAAACCACCATTCCTGGCTTAAGCTGGCGTGGCGTCAACCACCTCTCAGGCCTGCCCCTGCAGAGCTGCCAGAACCTCTGCCCCAGTGTGGCTCCTGTCCCCCAAACACACCAGCGCAAGCACGGCATGGCATCTTTTTGCCTGCGTACTTGCGTAGCCCCTTGGACGCCTACGGAGCACCGCTGGTTCCGAGGACAGAGCACTCAAAGAGGCCATGGAGGAAGAAAAAGAGGAGGGGGTGGAGGAGAGAGGTGTGTCACAACCAGTAGTAGCATTTTGGAGGCGTGGTGGCGGAACAACCTTCAACACTACTGCACCTTGTCCTGCATCCTTCCCAGCTGCCAAAAGAGTGACCCAATGGGCCGTGAAAGACAGGTAACATCCCTGTCCATGCCTGCTGGACCATGAGTCAGCGGTAATATGCACCTTACCGCTGACCGCCCTGTCCAGCGAGGCATGGACATTGCCTTCCACATGCCGGTAGAGAGCCGGAATCGCCTTCCATGAGAAAAAGTGGCGTTTGGAACCTGCCACTGAGGAACCGCACATTGAACAAACTCACGGAAGGGGGCCGAGCCTACCAACTGAAAAGGCAGCAGTTGAAGTGCTAGCAATTTAGCCAAGCTAGCATTCAACCGCTGGGCATGTGGATGGCTGGGAGTAAACTTCTTTTGATGGTCCAGCAGCTGGGGCAGGGAAATTTGCCTAGTACAATCGGTCGTCGGTGTATTGCTAGCAGAGTGCCCACAAGTACTTGGCTGTGACACACCTAATTCTACACTAGGGATGAGCCGAACACCCCCGGGTTCGGTTCGAACCAGAACCTTCGAACGGACCGAAAGTTCGCGCGAATTTTCGAACCCTATACGTTATAATGGACGCGAACGTTCGAAATCAAAAGTGCTAATTACAACGGCCAATATGCATGTTAATGTCATAAAACAGGTTTGGGGACCCGGGTCCTGCCCCAGGGGACATATATCAATGCAAAAAGAACTTTTAAAAACTAACGTTTTTTCGGGAGCAGTCATTTTAATGATGCATAAAGTGAAAAAAAAAAAGTGACATTTTCCTTTAAATATGGTACCTGGGGGTGTCCAAAGTATGCCTGTGAAGTGGCATGTGTTTCCCGTGTTTAGAACTGTCCTTGCACAAAATGACATTTGTAAAGGAAAAAAAGAAGCCATTTAAAACCACTTGCGGCTTTAGGTTTGATCTTAAGTAGAATCTGAACAGGTACATTATGAAGTGTAGCTCCATCCCAAAAAAATCTATTTTTAAGCTTTTTGGAGAACATAGGGAGGGGTTATCACCCATGTAACATTTGCTGTCTTTGCACATCTGTTCAGAACATGTCACCTCACTTTCCGTCCCAATGACAAATGTTTTTGGAAAAGTGGGGTTTTAATTGAAACAAGGATTGGTGATAAAGTATCAGTAGAGAGGAGATACCTTTTTCCCAAATTAAATCTAACAGGATAGAATTTCCCTTCCTAGGGGTAGATTTCCTCTCACTTCCTGTTTTCTCTTTCCATTTGCAAGTAGGAGTCGTTTGTAAGTTGGATGTTTGAAAGTAGGGGCCTGGCGTATATACTCTGCAGAAATTTGCCCTATTAGATGTTGGTGTAGCCACAAGACTGGTGGGCACAGGAATGGGCCCTGCTGTGAGTTAATAGATCAAGATTTGTAATTGCATGCACCTGTTGAACAGGGCAGAAAAATTGGGGGTGGTGGACGGTTTTGCCACAAGACTGTAAGCTCTCACAGTTACTCTTGGTGGGCGCAGGAATGGGCCCTGCTGTGAGTTATTAGATCAAGATTTGTAATTGCAAGCACCTGATGAACAGGGCAGAAAAATTGGGCCTTTGGCGGTGGTGGTGGACGGTGTTGCCACAAGACTGTAGGCCCTCATAGTTACTCTTGGTGGGCGCAGGAATGGGCCCTGCTGTGAGTTATTAGATCAAGATTTGTAATTGCAAGCACCTGATGAACAGGGCAGAAAAATTGGGCCTTTGGCGGTGGTGGTGGACGGTGTTGCCACAAGACTGCAGGCCCTCATAGTTACTCTTGGTGGGCGCAGGAATGGGCCCTGCTGTGAACTATTAGATCAAGATTTGTAATTACCCGCCCCTGTTAAACAGGGGCTGAAAAATTGTGCCTTAGGCACTGGTGCTGGTGCCACAACACTGCAACCCCTCACAGAGACTGTACTTGGAGCACAGCAGTCACACGTGTTGCGAAGCATTTTTTTAAAAAATTGTAAGTACACGCCCCTGTTAAACAGGGGCTGAAAAATTGTGCCTTAGGCACTGGTGCTGGTGCCACAACACTGCAACCCGGCCCTCACAGATACTGTACTTGGAGCACAGCAGTCACACGTGTTGCGAAGCATTTTTTTTTAAAAAATTGTAAGTACACGCCCCTGTTAAACAGGGGCTGAAAAATTGTGCCTTAGGCACTGGTGCTGGTGCCACAACACTGCAACCCGGCCCTCACAGATACTGTACTTGGAGCACAGCAGTCACACGTGTTGCGAAGCATTTTTTTTTTAAAAATTGTAAGTACACGCCCCTGTTAAACAGGGGCTGAAAAATTGTGCCTTAGGCACTGGTGCCACAACACTGCAACACGGCCCTCACAGAGACTGTACTTGGAGCACAGCAGTCACACGTGTTGCGAAGCATTTTTTTTAAAAATTGTAAGTACACGCCCCTGTTAAACAGGGGCTGAAAAATTGTGCCTTAGGCACTGGTGCTGGTGCCACAACACTGCAACACGGCCCTCACAGAGACTGTACTTGGAGCACAGCAGTCACACGTGTTGCGAAGCATTTTTTTTAAAAATTGTAAGTACACGCCCCTGTTAAACAGGGGCTGAAAAATTGTGCCTTAGGCACTGGTGTGGTGGCATGGATCATTGAGGAGGAGGAAGAGGATAGTCAGTGAACATAAGAGGACAGTCACTCAGCATCAGCATAGGCAGTCTTGAAGGGATGTGACATTAAAAATTATTCGGTTATATCCGCCTCAGGTGCCTGGTAGCTGGTGGTGATCCAAGACTGATTCATTTTGATGAATGTCAGTCGATCAACCGAGGCGGTGGACAGGCGCACCCTATGATCAGTCACAAATCCTCCAGCAGCACTGAATGTGCGTTCGGAAAGAACGCTGGAGGCAGGACAGGCCAGTAGCTCAATTGCATACTGTGCAAGCTCTGGCCAGTGATCCATCCTCAGGACCCAGTAAGCCAGAGGATTTTCGGTGGGAAAGGTGTCCAAGTCTGACCTTGCCCCAAGGTATTCCTGCACCATGTATATCAGACGCTGGCGATGGTTGCTGGAACCGATCATACCTTGGGGCTGCGGACTAAAAAATTGTCTGAACGCATCGGTCAGACGTTCACCTTCCCCACCGCTCCTTCTGCCACTGACCGAAGCCTCAGCAACTCGTCGCCCAGGACCAGGAGTTTGTAGCCTCCCAGTTTCTGGGAACGCGTTGCACAGACCTTTCTGCAAGGCCTCCCTGAGATGTCTCATCCTCTGCTCCCTCTGCGACGGCAAGATAAGGTCCGCAACCTTACCCTTGTACCGCGGATCAAGGAGAGTGGCCAGCCAGTAATGGTCCCTCTCCTTGATCCGAAGAACACGAGGATCCTTCCGCAGGCTTTGCAGGATCAGGGAGGCCATGCAGCGTAGGTTAGCTGAGGCATTCGGTCCGGAGTCTTCTGGGTCACTGAGGATGACATGATCGCCAGCCACCTCCTCCCAGCCACGTACAAGTCCACTGGCTTGTTGGGACTGTACATCATCCCTAAAAGACTGCTGCTGCTGATGCTGAGTGCCAGGCTCCACCTCCATGCTCACACAATCCTCCTCCTCCTCCTCCTCCTCCTCCTCCTCCTCATCCTCTTCCTGTGTGATGGGTGGGACAGAAGGAACACTGTCCGGATAAAGGGGGCCTTGAGAGGCAAGGAAGTCCTCCTCTTCCTGCCTCTGTTCTGCCTCAAGTGCCCTGTCCATTATCCCACGCAGCGTATGCTCCAACAGGTGGACAAGAGGGACAGTGTCACTGATGCATGCACTGTCACTGCTCACCATCCTCGTGGCCTCCTCAAATGGTGAGAGGACAGTGCATGCATCCCTGATCATGCTCCACTGACGTGGGGAAAAAAAACCAAGCTCCCCTGACCCTGTCCTGGTGCCGTAGTCGCAAAGGTACTCATTGATGGCCCTCTGCTGCGTGTGCAGTCGCTGCAGCATGGCCAACGTTGAGTTCCACCTGGTGGGCATGTCAGATATTAGGCGGTTCTTGGGCAGGTTCAGCTCCTTTTGCAGCTCAGTCAGCCGAGCACTGGCATTATAAGATCGGCGGAAATGCACACAGACTTTCCTGGCCTGCCTCAGGACATCCTGTAAGCCTGGGAACCTGCCCAAGAACCGCTGCACCACCAGGTTGAGGACGTGAGCCATGCAGGGCACATGGGTGAGCTGCCCCTGTCGCAGGGCGGAGAGGAGGTTGGTGCCATTGTCAGAAACGACCATTCCTGGCTTAAGCTGACGTGGCGTCAACCACCTCTCGGCCTGCCCCTGCAGAGCTGCCAGAACCTCTGGCCCAGTGTGGCTCCTGTCCCCCAAACACACCAGCGCAAGCACGGCATGGCATCTTTTTGCCTGCGTACTTGCGTAGCCCCTTGTACGCCTACGGAGCACCGCTGGTTCCAAGGACAGAGCACTGGAGGAAGAAGAAGAGGAGGGGGTGGAGGAGAGAGGTGTGTCACAACCAGTAGCAGTAGTCGCGTTTTGGAGGCGTGGTGGCGGAACAACCTCCAACACTACTGCACCTTGTCCTGCATCCCTCCCAGCTGCCAATAGAGTGACCCAATGGGCCGTGAAAGAAAGGTACCGTCCCTGTCCATGCCTGCTGGACCATGAGTCAGCGGTAATATGCACCTTACCGCTGACCGCCCTGTCCAGCGAGGCATGGACATTGCCCTCCACATGCCGGTAGAGAGACGGAATCGCCTTCCGCGAGAAAAAGTGGCGTTTGGGAACCTGCCACTGAGGAACCGCACATTGAACAAACTCACGGAAGGGGGCCGAGTCTACCAACTGAAAAGGCAGCAGTTGAAGTGCTAGCAATTTAGCAAGGCTAGCATTCAACCGCTGGGCATGTGGATGGCTGGGAGTGTACTTCTTTCTACGGTCCAGCAGCTGGGGCAGGGAAATTTGCCTGCTGCATTCGGACGTCGGTGTACTGCAAGTACTTGGTTGTGACACACCGAATTCTACACCTTCAGTCCTCTCAGAGCAGCTTTCAGAGAGGACTGAAGGTGTAGTGGGGATGGAGATCCCAGCTGAGGAGGAGCAAGGAGAGGTCCGCTTAGTTCTTTGGTGTGGGTCTTTTATGTGTGCCTGCCAACGAGCTGCATGGCAGGTCGCCATATGTCTGGTCATGCTTGTCGTGCCCAAGCGGCTGATGTTTTGGCCACGCGAGATACGCTTGAGACAAATATTGCAAATAGCAGTGGTGCGATCTGCTGCACTCGTCTCAAAAAAGGCCCACACCAAAGAACTTTTCTGATAACGTGCAGAGGCAGCGCCCTGCACAGGCGGAGCTCTGCGGTGTTGTACAGTTGCTGTGCTGGCCTCTACCTGGCCTCCAGGGGGCATCCTGCCTCGTTGGACATGTGACGCCGCATCCTCCTCCTCCTCGTCCTCCTCCTCATCCTCTCTCCCTTGAGGCACCCACGTGGAGTCAGTGACCTCATCATCCCCTCCCTCTTCACCACTAGAGCAAACCTGGCAGTAAGCTGCAGCTGGTGGAACTGTACTGCCAGATTCCTCAAGCTGGGTATCGTCATCCGAGCCTTCGAATCGTTGGGCATCCTCCTGGAGCATGTACCCAACATTGTGCTCAAAGAGTTCGGGGGACTCCTCAGGAGGACATGGTGGGTCTAGGGAAGGGGTGGCTGATGATGCTCTGTCAGTACCCTGAGCCTGGGTGAGAGAGGATGAGGAGGATGAGGAGGGCTTGGTCATCCATTCTACCAAGCCTTCAGCATGATGCGGCTCCACATGTCCAGCTGCCGAAAACAAAGACGCGCGTGTCCCATGGCCACGTGCTGATGACGATGCACGACCACGTCCACGTCCACGGCCACGTCCACTAGAAACAGAGCCTGCCTGCCCTGTGTTCTTGGCTCTGCACGCTCTGCCTCCCCTTGGCGGTCTTCCAGCCATTGTAGTCGGTAGTCCTGTGGGTGCTGCTGAGAAGAAAATATAGGAGCTCTGTGTGATGCCACTAACACACTAGAAGTCCTATGGGTGCTTCTGCAAAGAAAATAGAGGAGCTCTGTGTGATGCCACTAACACACTAGAAGTCCTGTGGGTGCTGCTGAGAAGAATATATAGGAGCTCTGTGTGATGCCACTAACACACTAGAAGTCCTGTGGGTGCTGCTGAGAAGAATATATAGGAGCTCTGTGTGATGCCACTAACACACTAGAAGTCCTATGGGTGCTTCTGCAAAGAAAATAGAGGAGCTCTGTGTGATGCCACTAACACACTAGAAGTCCTGTGGGTGCTTATGCAAAGAAAATAGAGGAGCTCTGTGTGATGCCACTAACACACTAGAAGTCCTATGGGTGCTTCTGCAAAGAAAATAGAGGAGCTCTGTGTGATGCCACTAACACACTAGAAGTCCTGTGGGTGCTGCTGAGAAGAATATATAGGAGCTCTGTGTGATGCCACTAACACACTAGAAGTCCTGTGGGTGCTGCTGAGAAGAATATATAGGAGCTCTGTGTGATGCCACTAACACACTAGAAGTCCTATGGGTGCTTCTGCAAAGAAAATAGAGGAGCTCTGTGTGATGCCACTAACACACTAGAAGTCCTGTGGGTGCTGCTGAGAAGAATATATAGGAGCTCTGTGTGATGCCACTAACACACTAGAAGTCCTGTGGGTGCTGCTGAGAAGAATATATAGGAGCTCTGTGTGATGCCACTAACACACTAGAAGTCCTATGGGTGCTTCTGCAAAGAAAATAGAGGAGCTCTGTGTGATGCCACTAACACACTAGAAGTCCTGTGGGTGCTTATGCAAAGAAAATAGAGGAGCTCTGTGTGATGCCACTAACACACTAGAAGTCCTGTGGGTGCTGCTGAGAAGAATATATAGGAGCTCTGTGTGTGTAATGGGACTAACACACTTCAAGTCCTATAGGTGCTTCTGGGAACAAAATATAGCTCTGTGTGTGTGATGGGACTAACACACTTCAAGTCCTATAGGTGCTTCTGGGAAGAAAATATAGCTCTGTGTGTGTAATGGGACTAACACACTTCAAGTCCTATAGGTGCTTCTGGGAAGAAAATATAGCTCTGTGTGTGTAATGGGACTAACACACTTCAAGTCCTATAGGTGCTTCTGGGAAGAAAATATAGCTCTGTGTGTGTGATGGGACTAACACACTTCAAGTCCTATAGGTGCTTCTGGAACAAAATATAGCTCTGTGTGTGTAATGGACTAACACACTTCAAGTCCTATAGGTGCTTCTGGGAAGAAAATATAGCTCTGTGTGTGTGATGGGACTAACACACTTCAAGTCCTATAGGTGCTTCTGGGAAGAAAATATAGCTCTGTGTGTGTGATGGGACTAACACACTTCAAGTCCTATAGGTGCTTCTGGGAAGAAAATATAGCTCTGTGTGTGTGATGGGACTAACACACTTCAAGTCCTATAGGTGCTTCTGGGAACAAAATATAGCTCTGTGTGTGTGATGGGACTAACACACTTCAAGTCCTATAGGTGCTTCTGGAAGAAAATATAGCTCTGTGTGTGTAATGGGACTAACACACTTCAAGTCCTATAGGTGCTTCTGGGAAGAAAATATAGCTCTGTGTGTGTGATGGGACTAACACACTTCAAGTCCTATAGGTGCTTCTGGGAAGAAAATATAGCTCTGTGTGTGTAATGGGACTAACACACTTCAAGTCCTATAGGTGCTTCTGGGAACAAAATATAGCTCTGTGTGTGTAATGGGACTAACACACTTCAAGTCCTATAGGTGCTTCTGGGAACAAAATATAGCTCTGTGTGTGTGATGGGACTAACACACTTCAAGTCCTATAGGTGCTTCTGGGAAGAAAATATAGCTCTGTGTGTGTGATGGGACTAACACACTTCAAGTCCTATAGGTGCTTCTGGGAAGAAAATATAGCTCTGTGTGTGTGATGGGACTAACACACTTCAAGTCCTATAGGTGCTTCTGGGAACAAAATATAGCTCTGTGTGTGTGATGGGACTAACACACTTCAAGTCCTATAGGTGCTTCTGGGAAGAAAATATAGCTCTGTGTGTGTAATGGGACTAACACACTTCAAATCCTATAGGTGCTTCTGGAACAAAATATAGCTCTGTGTGTGTGATGGGACTAACACACTTCAAGTCCTATAGGTGCTTCTGGGAACAAAATATAGCTCTGTGTGTGTGATGGGACTAACACACTTCAAGTCCTATAGGTGCTTCTGGGAAGAAAATATAGCTCTGTGTGTGTGATGGGACTAACACACTTCAAGTCCTATAGGTGCTTCTGGAACAAAATATAGCTCTGTGTGTGTGATGGGACTAACACACTTCATGTCCTATAGGTGCTTCTGGGAACAAAATATAGCTCTGTGTGTGTGATGGGACTAACACACTTCAAGTCCTATAGGTGCTTCTGGGAAGAAAATATAGCTCTGTGTGTGTAATGGGACTAACACACTTCAAATCCTATAGGTGCTTCTGGGAACAAAATATAGCTCTGTGTGTGTGATGGGACTAACACACTTCAAGTCCTATAGGTGCTTCTGGAAGAAAATATAGCTCTGTGTGTGTGATGGACTAACACACTTCAAGTCCTATAGGTGCTTCTGGAAGAAAATATAGCTCTGTGTGTGTGATGGGACTAACACACTTCAAGTCCTATAGGTGCTTCTGGGAACAAAATATAGCTCTGTGTGTGTGATGGGACTAACACACTTCAAGTCCTATAGGTGCTTCTGGGAACAAAATATAGCTCTGTGTGTGTGATGGGACTAACACACTTCAAGTCCTATAGGTGCTTCTGGGAAGAAAATATAGCTCTGTGTGTGTAATGGGACTAACACACTTCAAATCCTATAGGTGCTTCTGGAACAAAATATAGCTCTGTGTGTGTGATGGGACTAACACACTTCAAGTCCTATAGGTGCTTCTGGGAACAAAATATAGCTCTGTGTGTGTGATGGGACTAACACACTTCAAGTCCTATAGGTGCTTCTGGGAAGAAAATATAGCTCTGTGTGTGTGATGGGACTAACACACTTCAAGTCCTATAGGTGCTTCTGGGAACAAAATATAGCTCTGTGTGTGTGATGGGACTAACACACTTCAAGTCCTATAGGTGCTTCTGGGAAGAAAATATAGCTCTGTGTGTGTAATGGGACTAACACACTTCAAGTCCTATAGGTGCTTCTGGAACAAAATATAGCTCTGTGTGTGTGATGGGACTAACACACTTCAAGTCCTATAGGTGCTTCTGGGAACAAAATATAGCTCTGTGTGTGTAATGGGACTAACACACTTCAAGTCCTATAGGTGCTTCTGGGAAGAAAATATAGCTCTGTGTGTGTAATGGGACTAACACACTTCAAGTCCTATAGGTGCTTCTGGGAAGAAAATATAGCTCTGTGTAATGGGACTAACACACTTCAAGTCCTATAGGTGCCTCTGGGACTAACACACTTCAAGTCCTATAGGTGCCTCTGGGAACAAAATATAGGAGCTCTGCCTGCCTGCCACGAACACACTACAAGTCCTATAGGTGCTTCTGGTAACAAAATATAGGAGCTCTGCCTGCCTGCCACTAACACACTACAAGTCCTATAGGTGCTTCTGGTAACAAAATATAGGAGCTCTGCCTGCCTGCCACGAACACACTACAAGTCCTATAGGTGCTTCTGGTAACAAAATATAGGAGCTCTGCCTGCCTGCCACGAGCACACTACAAGCCCCTCTTTGTCAATCAATCTTTGTAACTGAATCTATCTAACTCAATCTCTGTAAGTGAATCTCTCTAACTATCTAAATGCAGCAGAGTGTCACAGAAACAGCCTGCTCAATCTGCGCCGGAACAGCATGTGACCGCCGCAGACGGCGTGGCGGCGTTTTATAGGGGGGGGCGTGTACTACAGCCCCTGAGCTGTAATTGGCTACAGGCGTCCTGCCTGTAGCCAATTATGGCTCTTCGAGTTTCCGGGGCTGTGATTGGCCAAGCATGCGGGGTCACAGTGCATGCTTGGCCAATCATCAGCCAGCAATGCACTGCGTCGGCCGCGCCGGCCGCAATGCATTGCGGGGGCCGCTCGCATCACACGAACGTGATGCGAGCGGCCAAAATAGTTCTGGGCTCGCCGAGCGAGCGAACGCCCGGTGCTCGATGCGAACGTGGGTTCGCATCGAGCACCGGGCCCATCCTTATTCTACACCTTCATTCCTCTCAGTGAAGCTTTCAGAGAGGACTGAAGGTATAGTGGGGTTGGAGATCCCAGCTGTCGAGGAGCAAGGAGAGGTCCGCTTTGTTCTTTGGTGTGGGTCTTTAATGTGTGCTTGCCAACGAGCTTCATGGCAGGTCAACATATGTCTGGTCATGCTTGTGGTGCCCAAGCGGCTGATGTTTTGGCCACGCGAGATACGCTTGACACATATGTTGCAAATAGCAGTGGTGCGATCTGATGCACTCGTCTCAAAAAAGGCCCACACCAAAGAACTTTTGTAATAACGTGCAGAGGCAGCGCCCTGCACAGGCGGAGCTCTGCGGAGCTCTGCGGTGTGATTCAGTTGGTGTGCTGGCCTCAAGCTGGCCCCCGGAGGGCATCCTGCCTCGTTGGAGATGTGCTACCTCCTCCTCCTCTCTCTAGGGCAGAAGGGCAGATACAGGGTAAGGTGGTTTAGTGTGCTGTGCTATACTCACACAGCACACACACACTAACTCCTGCAGATGGCTGCCTTAGATGACAACAGGGCAGAAGGGCAGATACAGGGTAAGGTGGTTTAGTGTGCTGTGCTATACTCACACAGCACACACACACAAACTCCTGCAGATGGCTGCCTTAGATCACAACAGGGCAGAAGGGCAGATACAGGGTAAGGTGGTTTAGTGTGCTGTGCTATAGTCACACAGCACACACACGCTAACTCCTGCAGATGGCTGGCTGGCTACCTTAGATGACAACAGGGCAGAAGGGCAGATACAGGGTGAGGTGGTTTAGTGTGCTGTGCTATACTCACACAGCACACACACACTAACTCCTGCAGATGGCCGCCTTAGATGACAACAGGCCAGAAGGGTAAAGGTGGTTTAATATGCTACTGCAGTGCTATACTAACACAGCACGCACACACAGTAACTACTCCTGCAGATGGCTGGATTGGTAGAGATTGAGAACAGCACTGAGAATAAACTACCCTGCCTATTTTTCCTCTTTTCCTACACTAATTCCCAGAATCCACAAGCAGATAATGCAGATGAATCACAAGCAGATAATGCAGATGAATCACAAGCAGATATGTACAAGCAGACACTGTACAGTACAGTACAGTCTGTCACTGTTCCTAATGCCGGAACACACTACACGACGCCGCCGGTGTGGCGGCCTTATATAGTGTGGGGAGTGTACTAAACCCCCTGAGCTATAATTGGCCACAGGCATCCTGCCTGTGGCCAATTATTGCTCTCCTCGCCGCTGGCTCTATGATTGGCCAAGCATGCGGGGTCACAGTGCATGCAGGGCCGGATTTCCCACAAGGCCACCGAGGCCAGGCCTCGGGGCGGCAGTGGTGCAGGGGCGGCGCATATAGCAGCAGTTCAGCATCCCGAAGAACTGTTTAACATATATTCCTGCCTGTGCGCTCCGTCTCCGAGCCGAGCTCAGCGATGGGCAGCAGGCATACCTATTCAGCCTGTGATTGGCTGAATAGGTCACATGCGGGCGGCGGACACGATTGGTCACATGTGGAGGCGGGGCTTGACTGTGGGTGATCGCCCGGAGTCCCGCCTCCTTGCCTGTCGTGTGCTCTGCTGTGCTGTGTCTCCCGAAGTCCTCACTGAGGTATCGTTCTCCTCTGTACTCACAGCCCCCTCTGTAAGCCACTCCCCCTCTGTCAGCTACCCCCCTCTGTCAGCTAGCCCCCCCCTCTGTCAGCTACCCCCCCTCTGTCAGTTACCCCCCCCCTCTGTCAGTTACCCCCCCCCTCTGTCAGTTACCCCCCCCCTCTGTCAGTTACCCCCCCCCTCTGTCAGTTACCCCCCACCCTCTGTCAGTTACCCCCCGTCTGTCAGGCCACCCCCTCTCTTACCATCTTTCTCTCTCACCCCTCCTCCCTCCCCTGTAAGCAACTCCCCCCCCTCTGTCAGCTACACCCCCCTCTGTCAGCTACACCCCCCCTCCCTCTGTCAGCTACACCCCCCCTCCCTCTGTCAGCTACACCCCCATCTCAGTTACCCCCCCTCTGTCAGTTACCCCCCCCTCTGTCAGTTACCCCCCCCTCTGTCAGCTACCCCCCCCCTCCCTCTGTCAGCTACACCCCCCTCCCTCTGTCAGCTACACCGCCCCTCCCTCTGTCAGCTACACCCCCCATCCCTCTGTCAGCTACCCCCCCTCTGTCAGTTACCCCCCCCCCCCCTCTCTGTCAGTTACCCCCCCCCCCCCTCTGTCAGTTACCCCCCCTCTGTCAGCTACTCCCCCCTCTGTCAGGCCACCCCCTCTCTTACCATCTTTCTCTCTCACCCCTCCTCCCTCCCCTGTAAGCAACTCCCCCCCCTCTGTCAGCTACACCCCCCCCCCTCTGTCAGCTACACCCCCCCTCCCTCTGTCAGCTACACCCCCCTCCCTCTGTCAGCTACACACCCCCATCTCAGTTACCCCCCCCCCCTCCCCCCCCCCCTGTCAGTTACCACCCCCCCCTCTGTCAGTTACCCCCCACCCCCCCCCCCCCCCCCCGCCCGCACCCCCCCCACCAACCCCCCACCCCCCCCCCTCCTACCCCCCCCCCTCTGTCAGTTACCCCCCCCCTCTGTCAGCTACCCCCCCTCCCTCTGTCAGCTACACCCCCCCTCCCTCTGTCAGCTACACCGCCCCTCCCTCTGTCAGCTACACCCCCCATCCCTCTGTCAGCTACCCCCCCCTCTGTCAGTTACCCCCCCCCCTCTGTCAGTTACCCCCTCTGTCAGCTACTCCCCCCTCTGTCAGGCCACCCCCTCTCTTACCATCTTTTTCTCACCCCTCCTCCCCCTCAGCCCCCTTCTCTCTCCCCTGTCAGCTACTCCCCCCCCCTCTGTCAGCTACTCCCCCCCCTCTATCAGCTACTCCCCCCCCCCCCCCCTCTGTCAGCCTCCCCCCCCCTCTGTCAGCTACTCCCCCCCCCTCTGTCAGCTACTCCCCCCCCCCTCTGTCAGCTACTCCCCCCCCTCTGTCAGCTACACCCACCCTCCCTCTGTCAGCTACACCCACCCTCCCTCTGTCAGCTACACCCCCCTCCCTCTGTCAGCTACACCCCCTCCATCTGTCAGGCCACCCCCTCTCTTACCACCTTTCTCTCTCACCCCTCCTCCCTCTCTCACCCCTCCTCCCTCTCAGCGCCCTTCTCTCTCCCACCCCTCCTCCCTCTCAGCCCCTTCTCTCTCCCACCCTTACTCCCTCTCAGCCCCCTTCTCTCTCACCCCTCCTCCCTATCAGCCCCCTTCTCTCTGTCACCCCTCCTCCCTCTCAGCCCCCTTCTCTCTCTCCCACCCCTCCCTCCCTCTCAGCCCCCCTTCTCTCTCTCCCACCCTCCCTCCCTCTCAGCCCCCTTCTCTCTCTCCCACCCTCCCTCCCTCTCAGCCCCCTTCTCTCTCTCCCACCCCTCCTCCCTATCAGCCCCCTTCTCTCTCTCACCCCTCCTCCCTCTCAGCCCCCTTCTCTCTCCCACCCTCCCTCCCTCTCAGCCCCCTTCTCTCTCCCACCCTCCCTCCCTCTCAGCCCCCCCCCTTCTCTCTCCCACCCTCCCACCCTCCCTCCCTCAGCCCCCTTCTCTCTCCCACCCTCCCTCCCTATGAGCCCCCTTCTCTCTCCCACCCTCCCTCCCTATGAGCCCCCTTCTCTCTCCCACCCTCCCTCCCTATGAGCCCCCTTCTCTCTCCCTCCCTCCCTATGAGCCCCCTTCTCTCTCCCTCTCTCCCTATGAGCCCCCTTCTCTCTCCCACCCTCCCTCCCTATGAGCCCCCTTCTCTCTCCCACCCTCCCTCCCTATGAGCCCCCTTCTCTCTCCCACCCTCCCTCCCTATGAGCCCCCTTCTCTCTCCCACCCTCCCTCCCTATGAGCCCCCTTCTCTCTCCCACCCTCCCTCCCTATGAGCCCCCTTCTCTCTCCCACCCTCCCTCCCTATGAGCCCCCTTCTCTCACTCACCCTCCCTCCCTATGAGCCCCCTTCTCTCTCCCACCCTCCCTCCCTATGAGCCCCCTTCTCTCTCCCACCCTCCCTCCCTATGAGCCCCCTTCTCTCTCCCTCCCTCCCTATGAGCCCCCTTCTCTCTCCCACCCTCCCTCCCTATGAGCCCCCTTCTCTCACTCACCCTCCCTCCCTATGAGCCCCCTTCTCTCTCCCACCCTCCCTCCCTATGAGCCCCCTTCTCTCTCCCACCCTCCCTCCCTATGAGCCCCCTTCTCTCACTCACCCTCCCTCCCTATGAGCCCCCTTCTCTCTCCCACCCCTCCTCCCTATCAGCCCCCTTCTCTCTCCCACCCCTCCTCCCTATCAGCCCCCTTCTCTCTCTCACCCCTCCTCCCTCTCAGCCACCTTCTCTCTCTCACCCCTCCTCCTTCTCAGCCCCCTTCTCTCTCTCACCCCTCCTCCTTCTCAGCCCCCTTCTCTCTCTCACCCCTCCTCCCTCTCAGCCACCTTCTCTCTCTCAGCCACCTTCTCTCTACCACCCCACTCCCCCTCACAACCCCAATCCCCTCCATCTTTCTCACCCCCTCTCTCTTCTGCCTCCTCACCCCCTTACCTCCTCCTCTCACCCTTTCTCACCTCCCTCCCCCACCTCTTCTCCCCCCTTAGGGGGCGAGGGCCCCATGATTCCTAACAGCGACCCTGTGAGTGTACAAGTTTGGATGTGTTTTGATTCCTGTGTCCTGCCGACACACTGGGCACAACGATGCAGCACCTGCCTCTACTTTGCCTTCTCTCCAAGCCCCCCCCCCCCCACAAGGGAAGGGAAGAAGATAAATAGCACTACAGTAGAGCAGCTTCGCTCCACCCCCAAACTCCGGCTTACACATTTTCTGGCTCAAAACGTCTCTCGGTAAGGCAGTCTAATGCGGGTCTTTAGGGGCAGGGGACACTGATGGATGGGGGGGGGGGGGGGCGTCATTGAAGGACCCGGCCTTGGGGCGGCAAAGGGAGTAAATCCGGGCCTGAGTGCATGATTGGCCAATCATCAGTCAGCAATGCACTGCGACTGGCGCAGTGCATTGTAGACCGTTCGCATAACACGAATTCGATGCGAACGGTCCTGAGAGTTCTGGCGAGCGGTCGAACGGCCGATGTTCGATTCAAACATGGGTTTGAATTGAACACCGGGCCCATCCCTATTGCTGAGCTTACCGGTGCATTCTTTCTTTTTAAGGATGTTCCAAATTGTTAATTTGGCCACACCTAATGTTTTAGCTATCTCTCGGATGGGCTTGTTTTGTTTTTTCAGCCTAATGATGGCTTGCTTCATTGATAGTGACAGCTCTTTGGATCTCATATTGAGAGTTGACAGGAACAAATTCCAAATGCAAATAGCACACTTGAAATGAACTCTGGACCTTTTATCTGCTCCTTGTAAATGGGATAATGAGGGAATAACACACACCTGGCCATGGAACAGCTGAGCAGCCAATTGTCCCATTACATTTGGTCCCTTATAAAGTGGGAGGCACATATACAAACTGTTGTAATTCCTACACCGTTCACCTGATTTGTATGTAAATACCCTCAAATTAAAGCTGAAAGTCTGCAGTTAAAGCACATCTTCAAAATGATTAGAATTGTGTCGATGTCCCAATATTTATGCACCTGACTGTGTGTATCCACTTCAGCCCCGGACCCGCTTTAACTGACAATTGCGCGGTCGTGCGACGTGGCTCCAAAACAAAATTGGCGTCCTTTTTTCCCCACAAATAGAGCTTTCTTTTGGTGGTATTTGATCGCCCCTGCGGTTTTTATTTTTTGCACTATAAACAAAAATAGAGCGACAATTTTGAAAAAAATGCAATATTTTTTGCTTTTTGCTATAATAAATATCCCCAAAAAATATATAAAAAAACATTTTTTTTCCTCAGTTTAGGCCAATACATATTCTTCTACATATTTTTGGTAAAAAAAAATCGCAATTAGCGATTATTGATTGGTTTGCGCAAAAGTTATAGCGTTTACAAAATAGGGGATAGTTTTTATAGCATTTTTATTAATATTTTTTTTTTACTAGTGATGGCGGCGATCAGCGATTTTTATTGTGACTGCGACATTATGGCGGACACATCAGACATTTTTGACACATTTTTGGGACCATTGTCATTTATACAGCAATCATTGCTATTTAAATGCATTGATTCCTGTATAAATGACAGTTGTAGTGAAAGAGTTAACCACTAGGGGGCGGGGAGGGGTTATGGGCTGTGACGTGTGTGTGTTTTTTTACATTAGGGGGCAGGGCTGACGTCTGACGTCATTGATCGGCTTTCCCGATGACCGGGAACAGCCAATCAATGACAGGCAGAGTAGGAAGCGCGGGGAGAGGTTTGTTTACACAAACCTCTCCCCGTTCTTCAGCTCCGTAACCCGATCGCGGGACACCAGCGGTGATCGGGTCCGCTGGTCCCGCGGCCGGGGTCACGGAGCTCCCGACCGGGTCACGAGCGCGACCCACGGGCAGGCATTTAAAGGGCCACGTACAGGTACGTGGTTTTGCCTGCCCGTGCCATTCTGCTGACGTATATATGCAGTGGGCGGTCGGGAAGCGGGTATAGATAGATTGAGATAGATATCATAGAATAAAACTTTAATTTTGTTGACCCCGTTGCTGCCTATTCTCTACTCAATTCCACTATTTAGATTTACTGCTCTCCCTCTACTAACTTCAATTACCCAGGTTCAATGCCTTCCCTCTACTCCCTTCCAATATGCAGCTTAATTTCCTTCACTCTATTTCCTTCCATTATCCAACCCGACTGCCTTCCCACTAATACCTTCCATTATCCAGCCCCACTGCCTTCTGTCTACTCCCTTCCAATTTTCAACCCCACTGCCTTAATGCTACTCCCTTCCATTATCCAACCCAACTGCCTTCCCTCTACTCCCTTGCATTGTACAAACTCATTGACTTCCCTCTACTCCCTTCCATTACTTAACCAAACTTCATTCTCTATACTCCCCTCCATCATCCAGCCTTCCATTATCCAACCCCACTGCCTTTGCTCCACTCTCTTCCATTATCCAGTCCCATTGCCATGTTTTTACTCAATTCCTTTATTTAACCCCACTACCTTTCCTTAACTCCCTTCCATCGTCCAACCCCTCTGCCTTCCCTCTGCTCCCTTCCATTATTCAATCCAACTTCCTTCCCTCTACTACTTTCCATTATTCAACTCAACTGCCTTACCTTATCTCCACTCCATTATCTAGTTTCACAGCCTTCTCTCTAATCTAGGGTTGTGGAAATTAAATATTAATTCCTCGATTAATATTTTTGATCGATCAAAATTCTTTTGATCGGTACTCACCTCTCCACCGGCTTCCGGGTCTTCAGGGAGTTCCGTCGGAGATCCGGGGACGTTACAGACATCGACGTCACCGGACTCCTCCCCCCTTCCTCAAGTGCCTTCGTCTGCTAAACAAAGGGAAGGGGGGAGGAGTCCTGTGACGTTGAAGTTCTGATTGAATGTAACGCGTATGGGGGAGGAGCTACGCATGACGTAACCCGCTGCTGCCCTACGGACCTAACACGACGGCTTTACATGCTGTGTTTTTATCATCTTTTTGTGAGTAGTTTGTGTTTGAACACAAAAATGTAATCTTGTACTTAAGCGGTGAGCACTTAGATCTTTTCTTTCTACCCATGACCTGGCGTCCTTGCTGAGATCTAAGGAGACGTGAGAGAAGTTTATGGTCCGTGTTAACCCTTTTGATACCCACTTGCATGACCACCTGTTTGCACAGGGGTCCATGCCATACGGTGAGAGTGATTAGTTAGACCGGAGGTGGAGGGATTGTCACGCTACTGTGGAAAAAAAAAATACTAACGTCAGTGCTACAGTTTGAATTTAAAACGTATTTGTGAACTGTAAATGGATTGTCATGGATTGTGGAAACTAACTAGTGTCAGGTGATTGTATATAGTGTATACCACATTGAAATAGATTGAACTCAATTCTCAAGAAGGTTTTTTCTTATACCAGTGTATACCACATTTACTACTGACTAATGCAGAGTTGCAATGCAAGGAGATCAGCTAAAAGTAGTTGGATCTGTATGTGCGTTATAATTAATCGAAATTAGTCGATTAATCGATTAAAAAAATCGATTAATCGAACACAAAAATTTTAATCAGTGACAGCCATACTCTAATCCCTTCCATTTTTTAACCCCACTGCTTTCCTTCTACTTCCTTCCATAGTCCAGCCTTCCTTCTTTCTCTACTCCTTTCCATTCTTGAACCTCACTGCTTTCCTTCTAAATTATCCAACATGATTGTCTTCTCTCTACTCCCTTCCATCATCCAACTCTACTGCCTTTCCTGTACTTCCTTCTATTATCCAACTCCACTGTCTTCCCTCTACTCCCTTTCACTATCCAACCCAACTGCCTTCCCCCTACTCCCTTCCATTATCCAACCAAATTGCCTTCTCTACTCTTTTCATTGTCCAGCCCAGCCACCTTCTTTCTACTCCCTTCCATTATCAAGCCTCACTCCCGACCCTCTACTAGACATGTGCGATTCGTTTCGTACGAATTCGTAATTCGTACGAATTTTTCGAAATTCGTACGAATTTACGAATCTGTAGTACGAATTTTTTTTTTTTACGAATTCCGTACGGAATACGAAATTTTTTTTACGAATCGTTAGTAAAGTTACGAATCGTTACGAATCGTTACGAATCGTTAACGCGGCTAATGAATTGTTGGTTCTCATAACACAGAGAACAATTCGAATCCAACTACAAATATCGAATTTCAATTTCAAGTTACGAATCGTTACGAATCGTTATGAATAGTTACGAATCGTTACGAATCGTTATGAATAGTTACGAATCGTTAGTAAATCCAACTACCAATATCGAATTTCAACTAATTTGAACGAAATTATTATAGCAGATATAACGAATGAATTCGAATGACAAAGTGTCATTTTTGCAGAAAAAAAAAAAAGCGTAGGGGTCCCCCCAAATTCAATAACCAGGCCCTTCAGGTCTGGTATGGATATTAACCACTTGCCGACCGCCCCATGTAGATATACGTCGGCAGAATGGCACGTACAGGCAGAACCACGTACCTGTACGTGCCATTCTTTAGGCGGTTGGGGGGTCCGATCGGACCCCCCTCCGCCGGCGGGGACGGTCGGCATCGCTTCAGGAGCGATCCGGGACGAGGGGACGGCCAGTGGTTTCTGGCCACCCCCTCGCGATCGCTCCTGGCGAATGAAAAGCTTCCCCTTCCTGTCTATTGTATAGACAGGAAGGCGGAAGTGATGTCACGCTCGGTGCGCCGGTCTATGTGACCGGAGACGCCGAGCTGTGAACATGTAAAGGTTAGTGCACAACACTACACTGACACCAGTACAGTTAGGCACACAAAACACCCCCCTGTCACCCCCTGATCACCCCCCAGATCACCCCCTCCCCCCCCCAGTCACAGTGTCACTAATTGCAGTGATCATTTATTTACTGATCACTGCATTTAGTGTCAGTGTGACTGTAATAACTGTCAGGGCAGTTAGTTTTAGGTCCTAGGTAGCCCCCTACCCCCCCCTAATAAAGGTTTAACCCCCTGATTGCCCCTAGTTAACCCCTTCACCCCCTTTTGCCAGTGTCACTAAGCGATCGTTTTTCTGATCGCTGCATTGTGTCGCTAGGTAACCATTTTTTTTTTATTTTAACCGCCATGTTTTATATAGGTTCATAAATAGGTTTATAGGTCAGGTACCCCCATATTACAACCTAAATAAAGGTTTTAACCCCCTGATTGCCCCTAGAGTTAACCCTTTCACCAGTAATCACCGTATAACTGTCACTGGTGACGCTGGTTAGCCAGTTAGTTATTTCGTTATTTAGGTTCCCCGTCAGGTTTTTATATAGCGTCAGGTACCCCCATATATTACCTAATAAAGGTTTAACCCCCTGATTGCCCCTAGTTAACCCTTTCACCCCCTTTTGCCAGTGTCACTAAGCGATCGTTTTTCTGATCGCTGCATTAGTGTCGCTAGGTAACCAGTTTTTTTTTTTAGGTTAACCGCCATGTTTATATAGGTTCATAAATAGGTTTATAGGTCAGGTACCCCCATATTACAACCTAAATAAAGGTTTTAACCCCCTGATTGCCCCTAGAGTTAACCCTTTCACCAGTGATCACCGTATAAAATGTCACTGGTGACGCTGGTTAGCCAGTTAGTTATTTCGTTATTTAGGTTCCCCGTCAGGTTTTTATATAGCGTCAGGTACCCCCATATATTACCTAATAAAGGTTTAACCCCCTGATTGCCCCTAGTTAACCCTTTCACCCCCTTTTGCCAGTGTCACTAAGCGATCGTTTTTCTGATCCCTGCATTAGTGTCGCTAGGTAACCAGTTTTTTTTTGTATTACTGTTTCGGGTGACGCTGGTTAGTTAGCTTGTTTTTTATACTGTCAGGGCACCCGCCATTTATTACCCAATAACGGTTTAACCCCCTGATCGCCCGGCGGGTGATATCAATTAGGTTTTAGGGTCAAATAAGGTCTGCGTCGCCCCAGGTTAGTGCCAGTACCGCAAACACCCACGCGCAAAGCATACACCTCCCTTAGTGGTATAGTATCTGAACAGATCAATATCTGATCTGATCAGATCTATACTAGCGTCCCAGCAGTTTAGGGTTCCAAAAAAACGCATTGTTAGCGGGATCAGCCCAGATACCTGCTAGCACCTGCGTTTTCCCCCTCCGCCCAGCCCAGCCCACCCAAGTGCAGTATCGATCGATCACTGTCACTTACAAAACACTAAGCACACATAACTGCAGTGTTCGCAGAGTCAGGCCTGATCCCTGCGATCGCTAACATTTTTTTTGTGGTAGCGTTTTGATTCAGTCGCTAACAGTCAGGAGCTTTTTTACCTGTGAATCTCAAAAAAATAAAAAAAACAAAAATAGTTGTCGTTTTATTGTTCTCTCTCTCTCTCTATTGTTGCTCTTTTTTTACTCCATTCTATTCTGCAATGTTTTATTATGTTTTATCATGTTTTATCATGCTTGCTTTTCAGGTATGTAATTTTGTTTACTGTGTTTTAGTGTTAAGCATTTTTTTGTTTTCAGGTGCGCCATTCAGTTGCAGCGCGGATTTATTTATCTTGACAGCAACAGCGTTTGCTCCCACGATACATAAAGCCGCGACTCCAACGCTGTAGGAGGTGATTTCACCACCACAGTTAAAAAAAAGAGCATATGTGCCGAAGCATGGGGGCAGCAGGGGGGGCGGAGGAGCGATTGGCTCCTAATGCCACGTACATACGGTCGAAATTCCGACCGTGTGTACACGGCATAACTTTTGCGGGAGGATGCCCCCATGCATCGGCATATATAAATGGTGCATGTATGCCCATCATTAGAAGTGGGTGGATGAAGGGAGGTATTCTAATGGTGGGCATACCCACCAATCAATCTCTTTTTTTCGTTCAGCCAAGAGGCTGCATGAAAAAAAAAAAGATTACAATATATGTCCAGTATGTTGCTGGACTTTGAATGGTTATACCAGAATGATGCCTGCAGGTTTAGGTATCATCTTGGTATCATTCTTTTCAGCCAGTGATCGGCTTTCATGTAAAAGCAATTCTAGCGGGTAATTAGCCTCTAGACTGCTTTTACAAGCAGTAGGAGGGAATGTCCCCCCTCCCGGATATAAACCGCGCCATTGGGAAATTGGGAAAGCATTTTATCACACCAATCTTGGTGTGGTCAGATGCTTTGAGGGCAGAGGAAAGATCTAGGGTCTAATAGACCCCAATTTTTTCAAAAAAAGAGTACCTGTCACTGCCTATTGCTATCATAGGGGATATTTACATTCCCTGAGATAACAATAAAAATCATAACAAAGAAAAAAAATGGAAGGAACAGTTTAAAAATAGAATAAAAAAGCTAAAAAAAAAAAAAAAAACTAAAAAAAAAAAAAAAAAGCACCCCTGCCCCCCCTTCTCTTGCGCAAAGGCGTACACAAGCGTTGGTCTGGCGTCATATGTAAACAGCAATTGCAGCATGCATGTGAGGTATCACCGCGAAGGTCAGATCGAGGGCAGTAATTTTAGCAGTAGACCTCCTCCGTGAATCTAATGTGGTATCATGTAAAGGCTTTTAAAGGCTTTTAAAAATGTATGTAGTTTGTCGCCACTGCGTGTTTGTGCGCAATTTTAAAGCATGTCGTGTTTGGTATCCATGTACTCGGCCTAAGATCATATTTTTTATTTCATCAAAAATTTGAGCAATATAGTGTGTTTTAGTGCATTAAAATAAAAAAAAGTGTATTTTTTCCACAAAAAATGCGTTTGAAAAATCGCTGCGCAAATACTGTGTGGAAAAAAAAAATGCAACACCCACCATTTTAATCTGTAGGGCCTTTGCTTTAACAATATATATAGTGTTTGGGGGTTCAACGTAATTTTCTTGCAAAAAAAAAATATGTTTTCATGTAAACAAAAAGTGTCAGAAAGGGCTTTGTCTACAAGTGGTTAGAAGAGTGGGTGACGTGTGACATAGGCTTCTAAATGTTGTGCATAAAATGCCAGGACAGTTCAAACCCCCCCCAAATGACCCCATTTTGGAAAGTAGACACCCCAAGCTATTTGCTGAGAGCAATGTTGAGCCCATTAAATATTTTTTTTTTTTGTCCCAAGAGATTGAATAATGAAAAAAAAATATATATATATTTTTTTTACAAAAAGTTGTCACTAAATGATATATTGCTCAAACATGTCATGGGCATATGTGGAAATACACCCCAAAATACATTC
The DNA here is from genome assembly GCA_028564925.1 of Lithobates sylvaticus. NCBI lineage: Eukaryota > Metazoa > Chordata > Amphibia > Anura > Ranidae > Lithobates > Lithobates sylvaticus. The sequence continues at coordinate 20,435,106 of CM053030.1, read as the reverse complement.
TGTTGCTTCTCCTGAGTGCGGGGATACCACATGTGTGGGACTTTTTGGGAGCCTAGCTGCGTACGGAACCCCAAAAACCAAGCACCGCCTTCAGGCTTTCTAAGGGAGTAATTTTTTTATTTCACTTCTCACTGCCAATCACAGTTTCGGAGGCCATGGAATGCCCAGATGGCATAAAACCCCCCAAAATGACCCCATTTTGGAAAGTAGACACCCCAAGCTATTTGCTGAGAGGTATTGTGAGTATTTTGCAGATGTCGCTTTTTGTCACAAAGTTTTGAAAATTGAAAAAAGAAAAAAAAAAATTTTTTTTCTTTACTTTCTTCATTTTCAAAAACAAATGAGAGCTGTAAAATACTCACCATGCCTCTCAACAAATAGCTTGGGGTGTCTACTTTCCAAAATGGGGTCATTTGGGGGGGTTTTGTGCTATTTTGGCATTTTATGGCCTTCGAAACTGTGATAGGTAGTGAGGAGTGAAATCAAAAATTTGCACCCTTAGAAATCCTGAAGGCGGTGCTTGGGTTTCGGGGCCCCGTACGCGGCTAGGCTCCCAAAAAGTCCCACACATGTGGTATCCCCATACTCAGGAGAAGCAGCAAAATGTATTTTGGGGTGCAATTCCACATATAACTATGGCATGTGTGAGCAATATATAATTTAGTGACAACTTTTTGAAGAAAAAAAAAATTATTTTTTATTTTTGTCTTTATTCAATCACTTGGGACTAAAAAAAAAAATATTCAATGGGCTCAACATGCCTCTCAGCAAATAGCTTGGGGTGTCTACTTTCCAAAATGGGGTCATTTGGGGGGGTTTTGTACTTCTCTGCCATTTTAGCACCTCAAGAAATGAAATAGGCAGTCATAAATTAAAAGCGGTGTAAATTCCAGAAAATGTACTCTAGTTTGTAGACGCTATAACTTTTGCGCAAACCAATAAATATACGCTTATTGGCATTTTTTTTTACTAAAGACATGTGGCTGAATACATTTTGGCCCAAATGTTTGACTAAAATTGAGTTTATTAGATTTTTTTTATAACAAAAAGTAGAAAATCTCTTTTTTTTTCAAAATTTTCGCTCTTTTTCCGTTTATATCGCAAAAAATAAAAATCACAGAGGCAATCAAATACCATCAAAAGAAAGCTCTATTTGTGGGAAGAAAAGGACGCAAATTTCGTTTCGTTACAAAATTGCATGACCGCACAATTACCAGTTAAAGTAGTGCAGTGCGAAATTGAAAAAAGACCTCTGGTCCTTAAGCTGACAATTGGTCCGGGGCTGAAGTGGTTAAGGGGGACCCCAGCCAAAAAAAAATAAAAAAAATGGCGTGGGGTCCCCCCCAAATATCCATACCAGACCCTTCAGGTCTGGGATGGATTTTAAGGGGAACCCCGGCCAAAAAAAAAAAAAAAATGGCGTGGGGTCCCCCTCAAAATCCATACCAGACCCTTTATCCGAGCACGCAACCTGGCAGGCCGCAGGAAAGGAGGGGGGGACGAGAGCGGCCCCCCCTCCCGCCTGAACCGTACCAGGCCACATGCCCTCAACATTGGGAGGGTGCTTTGGGGTCCCCCCCAAAGCACCTTGTCCCCATGTTGATGAGGACAAGGGCCTCATCCCCACAACCCTGGCCGGTGGTTGTGGGGGTCTGCGGGCGGGGGGCTTATCGGAATCTGGAAGCCCCCTTTAACAAGGGGACCCCCAGATCCCGGCCCCCCCCCTGTGTGAAATGGTAAGGGGGTACAAAAGTACCCCTACCATTTCACCAAAAAAGTGGCAAAAATGGTAAAAATGACAGGAGACGGTCTTTGACAATTCCTTTATTAAAATCTTCTTTCTTTCTTTCTTCTGGTCTTCCTTCTTCATCTTCTCCTTCCTTCATCTTCTTCCATCTTCTTCTTCCTTCGATTCGCTTCTTCTTCCTCCGGTCTTCTCGTCCTTCTCGTCCGGCGTCGTCCTTCTCGTCCGGCATCGGCGTCTCTTCTCGCAGGCCGCTCCTCGCAATGGGAGGCTCCCGCTCTGTGAGGCTTCGCTCCGGGTGACAGGTCTTTTATAACGAAGGCACCTGGTGACCCCGCCCCCTCTGACGCACGGGGACGTCATGTGGAATTCCCTATGGCTTTCCCCATGACGTCAGAGAGGGGGCGGGGTCACCGGGTGCCTTCGTTATACAAGACCTGTCACCCGGAGCGAAGCCTCACAGAGCGGGAGCCTCCCATTGCGAGGAGCGGCCTGCGAGAAGAGACGACGATGCCGGACGAGAAGGACGACGCCGGACGAGAAGGACGAGAAGACCGGAGGAAGAAGAAGCGAATCGAAGGAAGAAGAAGATGGAAGAAGATGCCGGAAGGAGAAGATGAAGAAAGGAAGACCAGAAGAAAGAAGAAAGAAGATTTTAATAAAGGAATTGTCAAAGACCGTCTCCTGTCATTTTTACCATTTTTGACACTTTTTTGGTGAAATGGTAGGGGTACTTTTGTACCCCCTTACCATTTCACACAGGGGGGGGGGGGCGGGATCTGGGGGTCCCCTTGTTAAAGGGGGCTTCCAGATTCCGATAAGCCCCCTGCCCGCAGACCCCCACAACCACCGGCCAGGGTTGTGGGGATGAGGCCCTTGTCCTCATCAACATGGGGACAAGGTGCTTTGGGGGGGACCCCAAAGCACCCTCCCAATGTTGAGGGCATGTGGCCTGGTACGGTTCAGGCGGGAGGGGGGGCCGCTCTCGTCCCCCCCTCCTTTCCTGCGGCCTGCCAGGTTGCGTGCTCGGATAAGGGTCTGGTATGGATTTTATGGGGGACCCCACGCCATTTTTTTTTGGGCTAGGGTTCCCCTTAAAATCCATCCCAGACCTCAAGGGTCTGGTATGGATTTTGAGGGGGACCCTACGCCATTTTTTTTTTTTTTTTGGCTGGGGTCCCCCTTAATATCCATCCCAGACCTAAAGGGCCTGATTATTGAATTTGGGGGGACCCCTACACATTTTTTTATCAATGACTTCAATGAATGACAGTTCTCTGTATTACGGATCCGACAATTCATTTGCCGGCAATAGCTGCGACTCGTGATTTTAAATAGTTTTTTTTTTCCTGCAAAAATGACACATTGTACAGAGACAGTTCTCTATATTAGATATACTGAATCTCGAATCATTCGAAGCATTCGTTATATCCGCTATTATAATTTCTTTCATATTAGTTGAAATTACATATTTGTTAGTTACAATACAACATTCGAATTGTTCTCTGTATTGCGGGAATCGGCAATTAGCCGCGAGTGATTTTAAATGTCTTTTTTTTTTCCTGCAAAAATGACACATTGTACAGAGAGAGTTCTAAACACGGGAAACCTGCGCCCTTCTATATACTATATACTCTATAGTATGTCTATGAAGGGGGTCATGTTTCCCGTGTTTAGAACTCTCTCTGTACAATGTGTCATTTTTGCAGGAAAAAAAGACATTTAAAATCACTCGCGGCTAATTGCCGATTCCCGCAATACAGAGAACAATTCGAATGTTGTATTGTAACTAACAAATATCTAATTTCAACTAATATGAAAGAAATTATAATAGCGGATATAACGAATGCTTCGAATGATTCGAGATTCAGTATATCTAATATAGAGAACTGTTCCTGCAGTGTCATTTTTGCAGGAAAAAAAAACTATTTAAAATCGAGTCGCGGCTATTTGCCGGCAAATGAATTGTTGGATCCGTAATACAGAGAACTGTCATTCATTGAAGTCATTGATAAAAAAAATGTGTAGGGGTCCCCCCAAATTCAATAACCAGGCCCTTCAGGTCTGGGATGGATATTAAGGGGGACCCCCAGCCAAAAAAAAAAAAAATGGCGTAGGGTCCCCCTCAAAATCCATACCAGACCCTTGAGGTCTGGGATGGATTTTAAGGGGAACCCTAGCCAAAAAAAATGGCGTGGGGTCCCCCATAAAATCCATACCAGACCCTTATCCGAGCACGCAACCTGGCAGGCCGCAGGAAAGGAGGGGGGGACGAGAGCGGCCCCCCCCTCCCGCCTGAACCGTACCAGGCCACATGCCCTCAACATTGGGAGGGTGCTTTGGGGTCCCCCCCAAAGCACCTTGTCCCCATGTTGATGAGGACAAGGGCCTCATCCCCACAACCCTGGCCGGTGGTTGTGGGGGTCTGCGGGCGGGGGGCTTATCGGAATCTGGAAGCCCCCTTTAACAAGGGGACCCCCAGATCCCGGCCCCCCCCCTGTGTGAAATGGTAAGGGGGTACAAAAGTACCCCTACCATTTCACCAAAAAAGCGTCAAAAATTGTAAAAATGACAGGAGACGGTCTTTGACAATTCCTTTATTAAAATCTTCTTTCTTCTGGTCTTCCTTTCTTCATCTTCTCCTTCCGGCATCTTCTTCCATCTTCTTCTTCCTTCGATTCGCTTCTTCTTCCTCCGGTCTTCTCGTCCTTCTCGTCCGGCGTCGTCCTTCTCGTCCGGCATCGTCGTCTCTTCTCGCAGGCCGCTCCTCGCAATGGGAGGCTCCCGCTCTGTGAGGCTTCGCTCCGGGTGACAGGTCTTGTATAACGAAGGCACCTGGTGACCCCGCCCCCCCCTCTGACGTCATGGGGAAAGCCATAGGGAATTCCACATGACGTCCCCGTGCGTCAGAGGGGGCGGGGTCACCAGGTGCCTTCGTTATAAAAGACCTGTCACCCGGAGCGAAGCCTCACAGAGCGGGAGCCTCCCATTGCGAGGAGCGGCCTGCAAGAAGAGACGCCGATGCCGGACGAGAAGGACGACGCCGGACGAGAAGGACGACGCCGGACGAGAAGGACGAGAAGACCGGAGGAAGAAGAAGCGAATCGAAGGAAGAAGAAGATGGAAGAAGATGAAGGAAGGAGAAGATGAAGAAAGGAAGACCAGAAGAAAGAAGAAAGAAGATTTTAATAAAGGAATTGTCAAAGACCGTCTCCTGTCATTTTTACCATTTTTGCCACTTTTTTGGTGAAATGGTAGGGGTACTTTTGTACCCCCTTACCATTTCACACAGGGGGGGGGGCCGGGATCTGGGGGTCCCCTTGTTAAAGGGGGCTTCCAGATTCCGATAAGCCCCCCGCCCACAGACCCCCACAACCACCGGCCAGGGTTGTGGGGATGAGGCCCTTGTCCTCATCAACATGGGGACAAGGTGCTTTGGGGGGGACCCCAAAGCACCCTCCCAATGTTGAGGGCATGTGGCCTGGTACGGTTCAGGCGGGAGGGGGGCCGCTCTCGTCCCCCCCTCCTTTCCTGCGGCCTGCCAGGTTGCGTGCTCGGATAAAGGGTCTGGTATGGATTTTGAGGGGGACCCCACGCCATTTTTTTTTTTTTTTTTTGGCCGGGGTTCCCCTTAAAATCCATCCCAGACCTGAAGGGTCTGGTATGGATATTTGGGGGGGACCCCACGCCATTTTTTTTTATTTTTTTTTGGCTGGGGTCCCCCTTAATATCCATACCAGACCTGAAGGGCCTGGTTATTGAATTTGGGGGGACCCCTACGCTTTTTTTTTTTCTGCAAAAATGACACTTTGTCATTCGAATTCATTCGTTATATCTGCTATAATAATTTCGTTCAAATTAGTTGAAATTCGATATTGGTAGTTGGATTTACTAACGATTCGTAACTATTCATAACGATTCGTAACGATTCGTAACTATTCATAACGATTCGTAACGATTCGTAACTTGAAATTGAAATTCGATATTTGTAGTTGGATTCGAATTGTTCTCTGTGTTATGAGAACCAACAATTCATTAGCCGCGTTAACGATTCGTAACGATTCGTAACGATTCGTAACGATTCGTAACTTTACTAACGATTCGTAAAAAAAATTACGATTCGTCCGAATTTCGTATTTCGTACGAATTCGAACGGAATTTCGTACACGAATTACGAATTACGAATTTTTTTATATACGAAACGGGACGAAACGAAACGAATTTTTTGGCAGTTCCCATGTCTACCCTCTACTCCCCTCTATTATCCAATCACACTGGTTTCTCTCTAGTCCCTTCCATTACCCAACCTTCTCTTAAAGCGGTTCTGCACTCATTTCATTTAGTAAATCTCTTTGCCTTCCAAATCAGGCAAAGAGTACTAAATGAAATGTTTTTTTTTTTTACTTACCTTGTAATTGAAGACTTCCGGTCTTCTCCCTCTGCGGCGGCGGGCGGGGTCTTGCGTCGATCGTCGTCACGCCGCACTGTCTCCTGGGATCTGGTGTCATTGATCCCAGGAGTCAGTGCGGGCATCTTCCGAAATCTCGCGAGATTTCGGCCACATCTTCCGAAATCTCCCGAGATTTCGGCCGCATCTGCCGAAATCTCGTGAGATCTCGGCAGATGAGCCGTTACTGCGCACGCGCGAGTAACGGCAGTGCATGCTGGGCCATCTAAAGTTCCTGTGGGTGTTTCACATGCCCACAGGCAAGATGGCCCCCAGCACTAAAGAAGAAGACGAGGAACTTCATCGGACGAAAACCGGCGGCGATCGAGATGGAAGATGGAACAGGTGAGTCCCCTAATAAAGGTAAGCACACTTTATATTACATCCTAAAAAAAAAATTTTTTTTTCAGAGTGCAGAACCGCTTTAACTTCCTTCCTTTATCCAGCCCCACTGCCTTCACTTTACTCCTTTTCATAATCCAACCCAACGACCTTCCCTCTACTCTGCTTCCATTACCCAATCCATTGTCCTCCTTTCATTACCTTACATTTTTCAACCCAATTCCCTTTTCTCTACTCTGCCATTACCCAACACAACAGCTTTTCTTCTATTCTCTTCCATTATCCATCCTAACTGCCTTCTTTCTGCTTTCTTCCATTATCCAGCCTCACTCCCTTTTTTCTTCTTTCTTCCATTATCCAACCATATTGCCTTCCCCCTACTTCCTTCCATTATCCATCTTCACTGCCTTCACCTACTTTCTTCCATTATCCAATCCAACTTATCTCCATTTACTACCTCCCATTATCTAGGCTTAAGCCTGGTACATTCTAACAGTTTTTTTTCATTTAACCCAACAGGTTGTTGTTGGCTTGTTTGACTAAGATTGATCTCTGTTATCCTGACCCCGACTTGCCTTGTAACCACGCTTATCTCTACACTGATTGATATCCTGTTGCAGAACTTTGCCTGTATCCTGACCATTACCTGCCTGTCGTCTATACCTACATCTGATCGTCTGTTACCAAACCCGGCTTGTCTGAAAACGTATTCAGTGTCTCCTCAGCCCTGCACCTACCAGCCTGCTTCCTGTTACCTGCTGCACCAGCTGATCTGACAACACCAAAACCAACCAGGCACCCATACACTGCCAGGCTCTTGTGGCCACTGTTGCAACACCGGTGGCCCTTGAGTTGGGGTTGTACGAGAAAGCCTTCACACCGAACGTCAGGCTCATCCAGCAGGTACGTAATAGTGAGTTGCTGCACTGTCGAGGTGGTGCTGGTCAGATTTCCGATGAACAGCAGGCAAAGCTGGACCCCTTCTCAGTCAGGTAGGAATGCTGTAGACTGCGTGGTAGGCCGCGACCTCACTCTCCCTGCATGGGGAGATCCTTCACACACCAGGCCCAGGAGGAAGAGAGAGTGAGGTGAGTCTCTGGTTTCTTTTATAGCTCTCACCAGCAATCTCTTGGTGGTAGCAAAGATCCCTGGGATATGTAGTCCTAAAGCGTAGTCATGCAGGGGAACAGCCATCCGATGGAACTATTAATCCCACACTCCCTTTGGTTGGGCTCACAAATATGATGTCAGTCTGGTAACGCTAGGCACTAGTGGGATAATATAATATACAGATAGGGCAGCAGTTCGTTGCCATTGTAGTCCATACTGCTACATGTGAATTGGATGTGGGTTTCCCTGCATCCAATTCGCATGACATGTGAGTGTGACCGGCTCTCGTGGAGCCAGTTCACCCAGGTCTGGGGCAGTCGCGGACTGCATTCCAAAAGGGTCCTGTGCGAATTCAGGCAAAAATTCGGACCTGATTCGCACCTGAACCAGTGAACAGGAACGCACCAGACCTCCATGCTGGGAACCGCGGCTGCACATATGTGAACCCGGCCTTAATCACAAATGAAATCTAATCTTTGGCACTGTGTGAGTGTCCAACCTAAAGACGAGATAAGATAAGAGCTGTACAGAAGGGTTCTAATTTGATGAGCTGATAAGATAAAATAGTAGTCAAGATAAGGTTTTTCTGCAGCTGTTTTCTGAAAATTCAGTCATGAACACCAGGCGCTAAAAAGAAAAGAATTTAAAGTAAAATGCTAACATAAGCCAGGAAATAATAAAGGATTGGTAATAATAAATGATGTGGTGTATCTGCCACATTCCAATATTCATAGTAAACTCAATTCATATACAGTACATATGAAGTGCATCTGATATAAAAAGTGTTTCCAGTGCTTGGTATTATAAATTCATATCAATACAAATATAAAGTGCATCTATCTGGCAACTTAATGTGAATACAGAAATATTGTGTAGCAAACTAACTGTCCAATTGATTGATACACTGTTTACCTTTTGAGCACAGTGTGCCGAAAAATGTTTTCAAAGAAATTGAGCGTGCCGATTTTATAACAAAAGAATATCAACTTGATAAAAATTTAAAATGAAAATTATTATTAAAAAAAAAAATGCTGTAAACTACTTTAGTAGTGAGAAATTACCATCTTGCATGAGCCCCAATTAATGCAACTTCACACCTCAGATCACTGTCCACCCTGCAAATCAGTTTCACCACTGTATCCCCCTGCACATATGCCCCACCACTGTACATCTGCCCCACCACTGTACTACCCTGCACATCTGCCCCACCACTGCCCCCCCTGCTTATCTGCCCCCTCTTGCTCATCTGCTCCACCACGCTACCCCCCTGCTCATCTGCCCCAACCCTATAGCCCCTTGTTCATCTGCCCCACCAATGTACCCCCTTTGTCATCTGCCCCACCACTGTAACCCCCTGCACATCTGCCCCACCACTGTTCTACCCTGTACATCTTCCCCACCACTGAAACCCCTGCTCTTCTGTCCCACCACTGTAACCCCCTGCTCATCTGCCCCACCACTGTATCATCTTCTCATCTGTCCTAACACTGAACTTATCTGCTCATCTGCCCCACCACTGTAACGCCCTTTCTCATCTCCCCTACGACTGTACCTCCTGTACATCTGTCCCACCTCTGTTCCCCCTGCTCTTCTGCCCCATCACTGTAACCCCCTGCTCATGTGTTCCACCGATGTACCTCCTTTCTCCTCTGCCCCAACACTGAACCCCCCTGCTCATCTTTCCCACCACTGTAACCCCCTTCTCATCTGGCCCAACACAGTACCCCCCTGCTTTTCTGTCCCACCGCTGAACCCCCTTTCTCATGCTTCCCACCACTGTACCTCCTCCACATGTACTCCACCCCTGTACCCCCTTGCTCTGCTGTCCCATCACTGTAACACCCCTGCTCATCTGCTCCATCAATGTACCCCTTTTCTCATCTGCCCCACCACTGTACCTCCCTGCACATCTGCTCCACCACCTTATTCCCATGCTCTTCTGTCTCACTACTAAATAACCTTCTCATCTGTTCTGACACTGAACCCATCTGCTCATCTGCCACACCACTGTGACCCACTTTCTCATCTGCCCCACCAATGTACCTCCTGCACGTCTGTCTCACCTCTGTACCCCCTGCTCTCCTGCCCCACCTCTGTTCCCCCGGCTCTCCTGCCCCACCACTGTAACCCCTGCTCATCTGCCCCACCAATACATCTCCTTTCACATCTGCCCCGCTGCTCTACCCCCCTGCTCATCTGGCCAAACACTGAACCCCCTGCTCTTCTGTCCCACTGCTGAACCCCTTTCTCATCTGCTCCACTGCTGTATGCCCCCGCTCTTCTGTCCCACCTCTGAACCCCTCCTGCTCATTTTCCCCACCTCTGAACCCCTCCTGCTCATTTTCCCCACCGCTGTACCCTCCTGCTCATCTGCTCCACTGCTGTACCCTCTTCTTATCTATGATATGCAGAGTGGTGAAAGGAAGCAGAAATGAGACACATCTACAGCATCTGTCCTGGCACACTCATCCTACAGATCCACCTCTCGTATCGAGCCCACGTGCTTGTATGGGATGTATGGGATGTATGGGATGTATGTGATGTATGATGTATGGGATGTATGGGATGTATGGGATGTATGTGATGTATGGGATGTATGGGATGTATGGGATGTATGTGATGTATGTGATGTATGGGATGTATGGGATGTATGGGATGTATGAGATGTATGAGATGTATGGGATGTATGGGATGTATGTGATGTCACATAGAAGCATAAGGAATGGATGCGCAATGATGAGTTTAGGTCAGGGGCATTTTCTGAAAGCAGTGGGCCATAAGTTGGATCATAAGTTGGGCCCCCGCAGCTGAGAAAAAGGGGTTGGTTGTGATTTTCATTGTGCTGAATACTGGCTATGGCTTAAAGGGACACAGAGAGCCGGGGTTCAGTAGGAAGTGACACAAAGGTTCAGGAATAATTTCAAAAAAGTTCCCAGAAGCTCAACAGTAATTCCACAAACTGTCACCTGATTGGGGTTTTCTCAATCACAGTGAAATCCCTTCTTTCTGAGATTGGTAGTGGCAACCAAGCGAGCCATCTTCCTCCAGATGGTGAACGGGGCTAGCAAGACTGTGATTGGCTTTAGTAGTAGCCAAGATAGTCCTCCATCTCTTGGAAACTGGGACTGCACCCCGCCCCCACCCAACAGAAGTGCACCCAATCTCTTCCCCATCACAAAAGCTGACAATCGCAGCTACAGCAAAGTTAGAGAACCAAACAATGTTTCCCAACTTTTACAATGTGTGGGGGTGCAGTGCCTCCCCCTCAGTGCGAGGTTGGAATGCATTAGTGTCTCACCAACACTTCCCTGCGCTGCTCTGCTGATGGGGAGGGAGACGAGTGCTGGCAAAAGAGGCTTTGCATGCTGGTCCAAAGGAAAAAAATCTTCAATGCATGCAGATTTATTCAGATAGTGTTTTACTATTTTCATTTTTTTATTAATGTGTCACCCACTAGATCCGAAACTAAAGATATCCACCACGTGTTGCAATCTGTTGTGAGGGTGGCAGCTCACCTCGGGGCTTGATCTGAAGTGCTTTAAAAAAGTATTCACACCCCTTGAAACTTTCCACATTTTGTCATGTTACAACCAAAAATGTAAATGTATTTTATTGGGATTTTATGTGAGAGACCAACACAAAGTGGCACATAATTGTGAAGTGGAAGGAAAATAATAAATGGTTTTCTTTTTTTTTTTACAAATAAATATCTGAAAAGTGTGGCGTGCATTTGTATTCAGCTATCAGCTATCTTTACTCTGATACCCCTAACTAGAATCTATTGGAACCAATTGCCTTCAGAAGTCACCTAGTTAGTAAATAGAGTCCACCTGTGTGTAATTTAATCTCAGTATAAATACAACTGTTCTGCGAAGCCCTCAGAGGTTTGTTAGAGAACCTTAGTGAACAAACAGCATCACGAAGGCCAAGTGAAAAATAGATGGTAGATAGGGAAAATTTCTCTATCTCGTCATTCTACTTACAGGAGCGTTTTCAAGATGAATTAGCAAAGTCTGTTTCAATGTGTCAGTCAATATCCCATTTCCTATAGGATTTGTGTAGAAGAAAATTGTATGTCTTGTTCCAAGGCAACATTCTGATACTATTTAAGAATCAGTTTCACATCCAAAATACTTGCAAGGTAGTTTATTGATCAGCGAGAATAATAAGACAAGACATCATGGTTACGGCTTCAGAAGTAGAGACACTTGATGTTACATTTTAACCCGTCTCCTCCTCCTTTTTTTTTTTTAAACTTTTTATTTTATTCTTATACTGTTTTTTACTGTCATGTCATCATCTTGGTGACACTCATAATTTTCATATATGCCCAACATGGTTTTAGTCTAAGGATAAATAGCATAACTCCACCCATAGGCCTGTATCCTGAAATATTCCTCTGTTTACAGTCATTTACTCTTAACTCATATTCTTTAACCATTTCCCCGTCTCATCTTCTCACGTCTTCCTCTTTTCCTAAATCTTTACCTTTGTAACCCCCCCCCCCCCCAAAAAAAAAAAAAAAAAAAAAAAAAAAAAAAAAAATATAAATAAATATATAAATTGATCCTCTCCCTCCTCTCCACGTGTCGCCCCCACCATCCCCCCATCCCCCCCCACCCCCATCTTATTATGGTCTAGTTCTATTCCTCTCTCTCTTTGTATGAGAAATAGGGTGCCCATGTATCCCAGTATTTTTCCTCTTGTTCTTTCATTGCCAGAGTCAGATTTTCCATTTGCTGGATTTCTCTGACTCTAGTCCACCACTGTGCCCCCGTAGGTGGGGTCTCCTTTTTCCACAGGGCCGGGATACAGGCTCTCGCCGCAGTGAGGAGATGCTTCAATAGGGATCTTTTATATTTTTCAACCGACATTGGAACATCATTCAATAAAAATGCTGCCGGGTTTTCTCCAAGAGACACACCTGTAATACGCCCTATTGTTACCTCTATCATTTTCCAAAAATCTCTGATTTTTGCACATTCCCAAAAAATGTGTAACATCGTACCCTCCTATTCGCCACATCGCCAGCATAAGTTTGATACCTGCGGGAATATATCATGTAACATACTTGGAGTTTTATACCATCTGGTAAGGATCTTATATCCCCCTTCCTGATATCTGCATGCTATTGACGTTTTATGGACAGATTTCAAGATCTTTTCCTTTTGCGTTTGGGAGAATAGGACCTTCAGTTCTCTTTCCCAGGCTTGTATAAAGCCTAAGTTATCCGGGGCCTCTAGTCCTATAATTAATTCATAAAAATGTGATAGGGGGGTGTCTCAAATTTTCACCGTCTAGACATATCTGCTCATATCCCGACAACCTCCGAATTTCTCGATACTTCCTGCTTTTAGAGCGGATATAGGATCCTAGCTGCATTACCCTTAAGTAGTCCAACTCTGAGGTATATTCATTTTCTATCTCTTCTCGTGTCATTAATTTACCATCCCTTGAAAAATGTATGATCCTGGTTATCCCTCTTTGTCTTAGGCCAGCGAATCTATGGTCTGTGATTCCGGGCCCAAAATCTGGAGAACCTAGTACAAGTGACATTGGACTTGGTTCCATTGATAGCTTGGTTTTTTTAAAAATTCTTTTAATTATCTTTAGGGTTGCCCCTATCAGTGGGTGTTTCTTTACTGCCATTGAAATATCCTCTCCAGTCATCCATGACAATGCCAGCCCCTCCAGGGGGACTTTGCACGCTATTTGTTCCATCTTTACCCATGGCTTCTTTTCTCTGGCACACCATTCCATTACTCTAACTAGTTGTGAGGCTTCCTGATATTTACATGGGTCTGGGAACCCGATACCACCTTTTTCTTTAGGGAGAACCAAAATAGTTCTCCGTACCCTTGCGGGTTTCCCAGCCCATATGAACCTCAGGAATCCTGACCGGAGTTCTCTCATATATCTTTGGGGGATCTTTATTGGCATGGTTTGGAACAGGTATAACAGCCTTGGCATTATATTCATTTTTATTATATTCACCCTGCCAAACCATGTGAAAACGTCTCTGTCCCATCTTTGTAAGTCTTTTTTTATTTGTTTTAACATTGGGACATAATTCAACTCAAATAGCCTACTTAGTACTTTGGGGATTTTGGTCCCCAAGTATCCAATATAGGAATCTGTCCATCTAAAATTAAATTGTGATGTTATTTGATGGGTCAGTGAGTCGTTCATTTCCAGCCCCATTGCCTCCGATTTATTGTAATTCACTTTAAAGTTGGCTATATCGCTAAATTGCTTCAGCTCCCCCAAGAGGGGAGGCAGGGATATGACTGGGGAGGATATAAAGAAAATCAAATCGTCGGCATAGGCCGCTAGCTTGAATTCCTCAGTTACTGTTTTTATACCTCTAATATTACAATTTGCCCTTATCTTTCTTAAAAATGGCTCCATTGTAAGGATAAAGATAATAGGTGACAATGGGCAACCCTGGCGTGTTCCATTTTGAATTCGAAATGATTTGGAAATTCTATCATTTACCTTCACTCTTGCGGTCGGGGTTGAATATAAATTTTGGAACCATCTCAGCATTCCCTCCCCTAATCCAATATATTGCAAAGTAGTCCTCAAATACACCCAATCCACCCTATCGAATGCTTTTTCTGCATCTGCTGATATTAGTATTAGGGTTTTTTTTTGTCTCTGTGACCAGTAGATAGCATTTATCACTCTCTGTGTATTTTCCCTCCCTTCTCTTCCTGGCGTGAACCCTACTTGATCGGGGTGAATTAATACAGGAATATGTTCAACCAGCCTATTAGCTAAAATTTTTGAGAACATTTTTAAATCCACATTTAATAGTGATATAGGCCGATAGCTAGCAGGCTGAGATGGATCCTTCCCCTCCTTTGGGATTACTGCTATATGTGCCAGCAGTGTCTCCTCGGGTATCCTCTGGCCTTCACGCAATGAGTTAAAAGCTGCTGTAAATCTTGGGGACAATTTCTCCCCAAAAGCTTTATAGTAGGCCAGGGTATACCCGTCAGGGCCTGGTGCTTTTCCTAAGGGCAGAAGGTTTATTACCTTCTTGAATTCTTCCCCCGTTATTGGTGTGTCTAGGTTCTGTGCTATTTCTTCTGTTAGCTTAGGCATTTCTGACAAATTCAGATAATCCCTGGCTACCTCCTCTTTCTTCTTACTTTTTTCTGGGGAGCTAGCCCCTTCTAATTGATAGAGGCCCTCATAATAACTCTTAAAGGCCTGGGCCATTTTCTCTGAGGAGTAGACTACCTCTCCTCCTTGTGTTTTAATACCCGTTATCTGTGTCTTTATATTATTTTGTTTAAGAGCTTTCGCTAACATCCTACTCGGTTTGTTGCCATACTCATAGAATGTTTGTCTATTCCTTTTTATCTTTGCTTTCGCCTGTTCTATAAGCAACGAGTTTAATTCTCCCCGTAAGTTATTTAGTTTCTCTTCCAAATTTTGTGCCTGGGATTATGGACCATTTCAACTTCCCTAATATTTTTAAGTAGGGCTTCTATCTGTGCATTCATTTTTTTTTTCCTATGAGATCCTAATGAAATAAATATTCCTCTCATCACACATTTATGTGTTTCCCATAAACCAAATGGTGTGATTTCTTCCGTCTCATTGATTTGGAAAAAAGAGTCCATTTCCTGTTTTAGTATTTTTTCATAGTCTTTATCTTTTAAGAGGGATTCATTAACCTTCCACTGCCATTCCCGTTGGTCTGCTTCCCCTAAGTCCAGATCGCAACTCGTTGGTGCGTGATCAGATAGTGTAAATGATCCTATATCCGCCTTCACCAGTGATGTCATTCCAGTCTGTGAGATTAGAATGTAATCGATACGGGTATACGTTTTATATTTCGCCGAGTAAAACGTATAATCTCTATCTTTGATATGTAATAACCTCCATGTATCTACCATCTGCATTTCGTTAAATAATAGTTTTTTTATTTTCCTTAATTTAATGTATGTCATATGATAGGCACCTCTTGACGTGTCCATAAGAGGGTCCAGCGCTACATTCAGATCTCCTCCCATTATCAGTAGGCCTTCTTTATGCTGCTGTATCACCTGAAGGCTAACCTCCAGGTAATTCACCTGATCGTCATTTGGAAGATACAGATTTACCAGTGTGTCCTTTTGCTGCCCTATTAATCCCTTCACAATCAGAAGACGACCCACCTTGTCCCTTATTACATTGAGTTCCTTCCAAGGTAGCTGCTTAGCCACCAAGATAGATACTCCACTTGATTTGGGGTTCTGAGATGTCCCGTGGTACACATTGGAAAATCTGTAATTCCCCAAATTTGGTATTCTATTATCACTGAAGTGTGTCTCTTGTAGAAATGCTATCTGTGTCCCTAATCTACCCAATTCGGCGAGTAGTCTGACCCGTTTTTCCGGAATATTCAATCCTTTTACATTGTAAGAAGTAAATTTTATTTTAGTCATTTTTAAACTGTGCCAATAAACAACGCACCCAAGGAGGAGGGCGAGAGAGAAAGAGGGGAAGGAACGGAGACCCGATGAGCGGCCCGCCGAAAGGGGAGAGGAGGGAGGGAAAAAAAAAAAAAAAAAAAAAACCCTAGTCTGTTCTCGGGGCAAACACCTCCGGTGCGGTATTTCCTATGCCGTTGTGTTCCCCTTCATAGAAACAGAAAAAAAATAAATAAAAAAAAACACAAAACCCCAGACGTCCCCGACTTATCCTCCGCTCGGAGGAGGGACGCTTATTATGGGGGAAATATCCCCAAACATGTCGGGAGATTGAAACAAGCCCCAGCGGCTACACCTCAATATTTTATAGAAACATAACAATGATCCCCACTGGTTATTTTCACCATTACTGTTGATCTTCTAGCATACTATGTCTTAAACTAAGACCTAAAATTTCAATCCATATCATTTCACCTTAATCATATCTTATGCAACTTATATACTTTCATATTCCACAATATTAACGTAATTAACATCCCCTTTTTCTTTTCTTAGTTTTTCTTCCTTCCTTTCTCAGCCATATAACAACCATATATCATCCTCCATCTCCCCCCATTACTACCCCCAGAACGGTTTCATCTTTCCTTTTATGGCTCCCTCTGCCACTTCCCCCCTTCCCCTCTCTCACCCCCCCCCCCTTAACAATCTCCCTCCCTCTATTTTCCCTATTCCAATCCCCTCAATCCCCCCATCCCACCCCCCTTGTAGTGTCTCCCCTTGTGATCTATCCCTCCTTATAACCCCATTATATCCCTGTTGTGTGTTTGTGTTTACTCTCAGGTGAGCTAAAAAAAAAAAATATATAAAAAACCTTCATTTAGTGATACATATTGTGTTGATTGTTTTTGTTTATATAAGCATTATGTGTATGTGTATTGTATATATGTGTGTGTCTTTATACTTATCCTCTGATGTGTTTCCCCCTTCTAAATCCCTATTCTTCATCCCCCCCCCCCCAAAAAAAAAAAAAAAAAATTAAATTATTACCCCCTAACACCACTATCAAAAATATGCAGAAAATTACGACAAGCCTTAAAAGAAAAAAAAAAAAAAAAAAAAAAAAAAACACCACGCTAACCCCATTTCATAAAAAAAAAAAAAAAAAAAAAGAGAGGAAGGCAAAAAAAATTTCGTCCACCAGAGCCATTGTTATCATTTAGTCATCCCCTCCATAGGGGAACGTCCAACCGTATTGTTCTTTCCCACTTTTTCCTTTTGGTTGATATTATTGTTAATTCCCTTTTCTCCCTCTTCTTCTATTCAAGGAATTGACCCCCCCTCCATACTCCATAGAAACGTTTAGCCAATCAGGTATTTCTACAGCGTCCGTGTCCAGGAACATAAAAAGATCTGGCAGTTGTTCTGGGCTATGTAAAGTAAATACGTGTTCTCCTTTTTTTACGAACAGGGATAGTGGGTATCCCCATTTATAAGTTGCTCCCTTTGTTCGTAGCAATTCCAACAATGGTTTCAGTAATCGTTTCCTACGTTTGGTTTGCCAGCATAGGTCTGGAAATAGGTGTACTTCCTGATCCTCAAAGATCATAACCCCCTTAAGCCATGCCGCCCTCATAATGTCTTCTTTTATTTTAAAAAAATGAACTCAGCATAATACGTCCCTGGGGTCCCCCCGTTCCATATTCTGCACTGCTGGGGTCCTATGCACTCGGTCAAGTTCTATATGAGTCTCTGGAGGTTTTTCTAGATATAGATTAAGTATCGTAATTGCTGCGTTCCGTAGGTCTGGTGACTTAATTGTCTCTGGGATCCCTTTGATGCGTAAATTATTTCTTCTGTTTCTATTCTCAAAATCTTCAGCCTGTAATTGCAGTTCTATCAACTTTTGGTGTTGTGTATGCAATTTTGCCTCCAGTATATCAATGCGTTTATCAGTAATATCCTGCGTTGTCTCACAGTTATGTAACCTTTTATCCACTGCTTCCAATTTAACACATATCCCACTTATCTCTTCTCTTACAATTGCTTTTAAGTCAGTCATCCATATTAATATGTCTTCTTTTGTGGGGAGTGCCTGTATAAGCTGTCTAATGTCAGATTCCCTATCGCGCTCCTGTCCCCTTAAAGTTAAAGGACGTACCTCAGTTTCCACCGTGGCCACAATCTGTGGAATTATCGGGAGACTTATTTCCACCTCCTCCACGAGCTCCCTCCGAATGCTCCCGTCTGATCTGTTAGCCACGTTACCCACCGACTCCTCTGATGTCGTTTGATTCTGGCTAAGCCGAGTCATGCGTTGTGATGTTGCTCCTAAGTCCACAGACATCTCCGCGTCTTTTCTTGTAAGGTATCTTGTAATGTATGAGTGAGTGGGTAAGTTCTGTGGGTTCGCTCTGCTAGGCCCCCTTCTTCTCGGCATGAAATCAGCTCCGTACCTGACCTTTAATCAGCCCCAGGGAACAGCGTCTTCCCAAGCCTCCTCCTAAAACTCACTGCTTCCAAAAAAAACACCATAACACTATGGGGGGCATAAAAGTAAACAGTTCCCTCTGTTATGCACTTCTTTTGTAAAAGCACTCCTTTGTGGGGGGCACTGCTATTTACACTCCTGCCTCGTTAGAATGCCGTTAGAATATCGTTTACCATTAGGGTACTTGGTGACCTTGCAACGTCTCTTCCGTCTTATAACAGCTGTTATTAAACAATCTGACGCTCTGCTGCTCTGCTGTCTACCACCGTTACACTGATTACATATGTATAGGCACCAGGTCGATCGCTTCCCTCAGTCCACACCCATGGCTTCTAGTCTTCAATTAAAACTACACAGTCACAGTAGCTAGTTCTCTGAGCCTTTCCGTCTGGCCTGCACCGGTCCTCTAACACTTTGCCTCACTGTTCACCAGCTGACACTCTTCCACCTGTCGTCACTGCGGTACACTGTGAGTGCGTATGTAGGCAGTTAGCTCGGTTCACTCAGACCCTACTCAGACAGCTAGAAGCTTTATCACCTTGCAGCGTCTCACCGCTCTCCTTTCAGCCTCAGCCTTTGCCTCGCTCCACTGTCTGCCGTCAGCCGTTGTCTCAGAACTCTCAGCTCCGTCCGCTCGATTCGTACACAGGGCTCCCTCCCTCTCTTCAATTTTCAAAAGCAGCGCCAACGCTGTCGTCAGGCTCCATTCTCCTGCAATCACACGGCATCTCACGTTCTTCTGTCTGTGTAGCCGCTACGGGACACCGCTCCTCTCACTCCGACATGGTCAGAGCATACACCCCCGGAAATGGAAGTCAGCTGTCAGTAGGAAGCTCTGATGTCTAGTCAAGTGAAACTGAAGGTTGTTCTGACATCAGCAGACCATATCTGTCTATGCCCTATGTCGCTATGTCCCAATGACCATCAAAACCTATCAATAATGACATATACTTTTGTGAGTTTATCAGAAACCCTTCATCACTTAAAATATAATGAATTTAGACTTCTAACAATTCCCCCTCAATGCACCATATTTAACAAATAATAAGTGCATTCATCTTAAATGATAAAATGTCTCTGATCCACTTTTTCAATACAAACAATACAATAAAACATTAATACAATAAACATTAATACAATATACATTTTAGTATGTCAGATATTGTACATAAACATTTTTTATAAGTTTTGGAAAATGTTTAACTATTTCATTCCATTGAGAAAATATTAATTATTATATTTATTAATTTGAATACATTTTCCATCTAAATCACGTAATATTAAAGATTTTTCTTCCTTCAATTTTATAAATGTATTTAACTTCTTGTGAAACTCTTATTACTTTAACCTTAACATTTAACTATTTTAATATAAAGAAGAAATAAATATCTTTGAAATATCAGATTATATTGCTTAGTAATATAAATTATTAATCAATAAATAAAATTTCTTCCATTCCTGGAAATTTTAATAATTAAATAATTTCTACAATATAAGTTTTTATACATTATCCTTGACACTAAACAATTATAAACATAATAAGTAATCTACTAGACAAGTATATACATAAAAAAAAATAAAAAAAACTTTCCAATTATTGAATTTTCATATATTTTATATATTCTATCTGTCTTTTTATTTATTTTCCTATTCATTTATCTATCTATCCATGACCAGCAAGCAACTCTTTCCTTTTTACCTCAACATTCCATATTATTTTAATTTCAACAGTAACTCTGTTTAGACATATTAAATCCTTTCCTTCATATACTCTAATTATAACTTTTTGTCTTTCCTATTATCTTATCACTATCATCATTATTCAGATAATTCATAAAAAAAAATCACATCCCAACTCCCCCTCACATAATGATCAATCGATCAATATGTTGCTATTGATGCAAGTCCATATGAATAAATCATTGAAGTTTAAAAAATGGTAGTCCTTGATATCATAATCAAAAAAATAATAATTTTTCAAAAAAAAAGAAGTAGTAACTAATAGAAATTTAGTTGTACTTGCTGCATTGTCATGGAAGAATAAAAAATAAAATAAAAAATAAAAAAATTGTTTTCTTAAATAATTTTCATTATTCAATTTAATTATTTTTTTTAGACAGATAATCCTTTCTATGTTTACCCATTTTATTTTTATGTTTGTCAACTATTTTTATATTTACTAAATATTTTAATATTTACTAAATATTATTTTAATTTTTTAATTATTTTGAAACAAAATAATCCCAATGTACTGTAAAAATAACAAAATAATCTTCCCAATTGATATCCCAGTTGACATCTCTGTTGATATCCCTGGTACCTTCAGATCTATAATATTTAACCATAATTGTAGCTACTGGAATAAATTATTAAACATACTCATTAGCAATAGAAATCTTTTTCAAGACACAATTTCCATTTAAATTTAGCAAAGGCCTAGTCATGTTTTGTGAACAAACTTCTGAAATACCTGTATATGTTTGCAAAGTTTGCAACCACACTTTTTTCTATACAACAGATTATATAAATAACTAAGTATGCCAATCTTAAAAGATATCCTGTCATTAACTTAATAAAAGTTAATAAACCCTATGTTTAGAAAATAATAACGTTTTTAAACTTAAACTATAGCAGGTAAATAAGTCATCCAATATTTACCTTATCCTTGAATCATCTTACCCTATTTAGACTTTAAAATACTATTTATACATTCTACAATACCTGAGTACTTAAGATGATAAAACACTTTACTAAACCTAAAATTTCATATCTTCACTACCTGTCCTATAAAATTTTAAATAATTTATCTGATTCCATGGTTTGAAAAACCAACCCCAATGGAATATGACATGAGTTCACAATAACTTAGCTTTTATTAAAAATATAATTTTTCTAGAAATGCCTCAATTAATTTATCAAAAAGAAACATTATCCAAAAAAACTACATCCTTATATCCTCTTTTAGCAGGTGAAAAAACTAATATAATCAATCTGTATAGATTTAACAAATCCCTCAATACTTTGTAGTATCAGGTTACTCCTTTTTCTTTTGGATAATTCTATAAACAAATCAATGTTCAGAAGTTTGATGACAAAGTGTTCTAAAATGAGTAGCTCAAAATTATTTTCCTTAGCTAAACAAAAAATCAATCAGTCTGTCAGTCAGGTACCTGAATATGCAAAAATATATTCATGCAAAAATAACTCTATCCATATTTTTGGAATCAATTATTTTTACAATCAGTCTGTACTGACTGTAAGACAAACTTACATAGTCCCTCTCTTTATAACTAATTAAAATCTCATAAAATAATAATCTTTCCAGATTATTGTATTTTACTTTACACTGATAATGTAATTAATTTTGTAAAAGATCATCAATTTAGGTTGGGCTATCCTAAATATCTTATTTCTGAAAGAAATTTGATCATGTTGAAACTTTTTTCAGAACCAAACATTCCTCTCATACAATGTGATTGAATGAACCACACATGCTCTGTCAAGCTGACTGCTAAACCAACACATGGCAGTCTTAAATTCAGCTTTCAATGTGTCCACTAAAAGTTGAAAAAGTGACTTTCATGATTAATTTACACAACTGTGGCTCTGTCACACTGCATCAATTTAATCATCATGTATTTATATACACCACTATAACTGATCTTTTTACCATTCAATTGCCAATACACAAAACTGTGTATATTGACACCTGTAGTTATTCTTGTAATAACACCTTCAACATACAATGTTTATTCAAAACACATGGTGTTTCTAATCTATAGCATTGGACAAATGCACTCCTAACATTTATTTATACATTTTAAAAGGAATTGTCTCATCATCCACATACACTTAAGTATAAAAATGACTGAGAGATCTCTTTATATTTATCAAAAATACTAAATTAATAAGGGCTTTTTTTTAGATCTTCAAATTATTGTATATAAGTTATCTTTTGTTATTGAAAAAATATTTGTCCTACAGTAAGCCTATATAATTCATTAAATTTTACCCAGAAACTTTGTCTGCAAAAATTTCAATGAACTCTCAAAACGTTATTAAGGCCCACAAAATCTTATTTTTAAAAACAATTACTTTTGTAAGTAATAATTATTTTTAAATATATATTTTTCATCCATGAATCCCTCTTTCAAGTATCTGAAAGATATATAACACAAACATTTATTGTGCTTTGATTCACAAGTGTCATGGCATTTCTTGACCATTTTGTGTAACTTGATCTACTTTTTACTGTTGGTAAAAATACACTTCTCACATGACACATACTGTTCAGAGAATGATCTGTTGAACTGTCAATCTTCGCCGCCATGCTTTGTACCTCATTGACTGTACAATTTGTTACCAATCTGGTTTCTCGTTTTTTAAAATATTTAACCTTTTTACCATTTTTTAAACATATTTTGTTTGTACATCTGCCAAAAATAATGTACATTACATTTATATGACTTCCCTGATTATAATAATGACAAAAAATTGTTTAGAAGACAATCTCGTGAAACTCACAAATTGAGTCCTGCCCAAAAACTTGTGATCGGCCATTTCCCTGAGAAAACTCCTCCCCAACCAAAATCATTACTTTTATCAGTTTTACAAAAACTTAACAATAGTTTTTTTTTTACAATATTTTAGATTGAACAAATCTTTCATATTTTAATATTTTTCTGGCTATACCTTAAGTAAATTAGTACAATCTACTACTTTTAATTTAATAACCAAATCCAAGTTTGAAATATTTTGTAAACTGCTCAATCCTTAACTTAATATTTCCTGCAACCAAATCTGTAGGATTTTTAAAACACTAAACATCATGTTTTCCATTATCTCAATTTCATACAGTTCTTTCCACAATCTTAATCAATAGTTTTTCTCTAAAAACGTTGTTCTGCCCCTTTGTATGTGTTTTAGAATAACCACATGTAATAACACACATTTTCTGTTGTTCAGGGCTAAAATATTCATAAACATTTACATGCTGCATTAAATTTAGTTTCCTTATTATAGAACTTCTGTACTCTCTGGCATAATTTAATTACCTTACTTCTGCATGTATTGTATATTCTGTATATATATGAAATTTATACATTTCCTGATCTTACTAAAACTTACTTCTGAGCCTAGAGATGTTTAACCATTCCCATATTACTTTTCTTGATTAAACAAACACACTCACCCCTTGTTAATATGATAGTCCTGTATGCACTTAAAAAAACAAGAGATAAATAATGTCCGTTAACGTTGCCTGATGTTCGTTGTCTTCTCTTTCATTGTTGCTTTTTCTTTCGCTGTTGCTTTTTCTTAAAATGTCCTTTTCTTTGTTCTTCTAAGCATCATTTTCTTGTAGCTTTTTTGCCTTGTTTACTTGAATTGTGTCTTATGTGCTGTAATGCGTTTTGCCTGTTAGATCGATTCTGTGTGCATGGAGTTTCCATCTTCAAGCGTCAAAATCCGACTTTTCATATCAGCTCACCCAATAGTGTACATCTATAAATGGCAGCTTTTTCAAATAACTTGAATTCTTCGTTCCTGTTTCAATACTTTTTCTTCTTGGGCAACAACCCAATATTTCTTATGTAAGACTTCTCACCTTCATAGGAACTAACCTTGGCAGATATCTTCTCATACCTAACCGTACCTATACCTCATACCTAAGGTTTACAAAGTCATTGGATTTTCACTCATAATTTGCATATATGCCCAACATGGTTTTAGTCTAAGGATAAATAGCATAACTCCACCCATAGGCCTGTATCCTGAAATAGTTACTCAGAATAGAATTACTTACACAGCAGACCATATCTGCCTATGCCCTATGTCGCTATGTCCCAATGACCTTCAAAACCTATCAATAATGACATATACTTTTGTGAGTTTATCAGAAACCCTTCATCACTTAAAATATTATGAATTTACACTTCTAACACCAAGGAACACACCAGACAGGTCAGGGATAAAGTTGCAGAGAAGTATAAAGCAGGGTTAGGTTATAAAAAAATATCCCAAGCTTTGAGCATCTCACGGAGCTCTGTTAAATTCATCATCCGAAAATGGAAAGAGTATGGCACAACTGCAAACCTACCAAGACATGGCCATCCACCTAAACTGACTGGCCGGGCAAGGAGAGCATTCATCAGAGAAGAGCCAAGAGGCCCATAGTAACTCTGGAGGAGCTGCAGAGATCCACAGCTCAGGTGGGAGAATCTGTCCACAGGACAACTATTAGTCGTGCTCTCCACAAATCTGCCCTTTATGGAAGAGTGACAAGAAGAAAGACATTGGTGAAATAAAGCCATAAGAAGTCCTGTTTGCAGTTTGCGAGAAGCCATGTGGAGGACACAGCAAACATGTGGAAGAAGGTGCTCTGGTCAGATGAGACCAAAATTTAACTTTTTGGCCTAAAAGCAAAGCACTATGTGTGGCGTAAAACTAACACTGCACATCACCCTGAACACACCATCCCCACTGTGAAACATGGTGGGGGCAGCATCATGATGTGGGGATGCTTTTCTTCAGCAGGGACAGGAAAGCTGGTCAGAGTTGATAGGAAGATGGATGGAGCCAAATACAGGACAATCTTAGAAGAAAACCTATTTGAGTCTGCAAAAGACTTGAGACCGGGGGGGAGGTTCACCTTCCATCAGGACAACGACCCTAAACGTACAGCCAGAGCTACAAGGGAATGGTTTAGATCAAAGCATATTCATGTGTTAGAATGACCCAAATCCAGACCTAAATCCAATTGAGAATCTGTGGCAAGACTCTTCATCCAGTCTGACAGAGCTTGAGATATTTTACAAAGAAGAATGGGCAAAAAATGTCCCTCTCTAGATGTGCAAAGCTGGTAGAGACATCCCCAAAAAGACTTGCAGCTGTAATTGCAGCAAAAGGAGGTTCTACAAAGTATTGACTCAGGGGGGCGCCATACAAATGCCCCCCACACTTTTCCCATATTTATTTGTAAAAAATACTGAAAACCATTTATCATTTTCCTTCCACTTCACAATTATGTGTCACTTTGTGTTTGTTTATCACATAAAATCCCAATAAAAAACATTTTAGTTTTTGGTTGTAACATGACAAAATTTTGAAAATTTCAAGGGGTATGAATACTTTTTCAAGGCACTGTATATTCCCATATAGATCAAGCACGCTTGTCAGCACGTCTCTCCTCCATGCTGGAATCACTGATACTCTGCCTGTATGTGTCTTCTCTGATTAGCTCCCAGGTTAAATCATGTATGGATTAAGAAATCTCCCATAGTGTAAAACCATGATTTCATTTTATTAAAAACTGAAATGTAACACTCCCATTTATCAGTAAGGATATACTTTTATTTGACCAGGAAATATTAAAACTGCGCTAAATAGGGGTAAAAGTTAACATTGTATATCAATTTATTATTATATAATAAATAATTCACCAGAATCACCAGTGACACCTACTGGCAGCAGGCAGAAGAAAACCATAACTAGAGCCCAAGAAAGCTGTACTATCAAGCTAAGGCCCCTTTCACACTTGTGCGTCGTCAAAGTCGCACGATTTTACTGCGATGTTGCCGCGATACGCGGCCGCAATTTTTGGGTTGAGCGAACCCGAACTGTAAAGTTCGGGTCCGTACCGGACTTTTGGGTGTCCGGGACCCGGACCCGAACTATTGGCTGTAAGTTCGGGTTCGGGTCCGGTGTTCGGCGATGTATTGGCGCCTTTTTAACAGCTGCAGGGCAGCCAGCCAATCTACGCTAGTTTCACTAGTGTGCCCTTAGAAGCCATCACAGCCATGCCTACTAATGGCATGGCTGTGATTGGCCAGTGCAGCATGTGACCCAGCCTCTATATATAGTCCAGACACACAGCACACAGCGTCATTCTGCTATAGACAGGTTCCTGTGCTGCTGAGAGAGAGGATTTTTAGGAGTTAGTGTGATAAAGTCAGTCAGTCAGTCAGTCCACATTCCTTGAATTTTCTTCTAATTAGTTAGATCAGTGAGCGATCTAGATAGCTAGAGTAGGGAGTTTCTTTAAAAAGCAAAAGAAAGAGGCAGAGAGAATTATTGAAGAGATTCCTAAATCAATTGTACCCTGGCTGGGGTGCAGTGCACAGTCTTTTAACAGTGCCATGAGGCCAGTGCCAGACAAAATATAAAAGTTTTACCTGCAAGCTCAGTGCACCATTAGGACCAACACTGCATATAGTAAGAGATACACCATAGTCTGTGTGTATTCTGCTATTGGAAAAACATTGCAAACATTTTTAATTTTGCTGTGTTTTTTTTTTCCCAATAGCATTTTCTGCGTGTTCATACATACACGCTGTAGACATTATCCGTGTATTCTGATATTGGAAAAACATTGCAAAAATTTTTTATTTTTCTGTGTTTTTTTTTCCCAATAGCATTTTCTGCGTGTTCATACATACACGCTGTAGACATTATCCGTGTATTCTGATATTGGAAAAACATTGCAAAAAAATTTAATTTTGCTGTGTTTTTTTTTCCCAATAGCATTTTTCTGCGTTTTCATAAACGCTTTAGACACTATCCGTTTATTCTGATATTGGAAAAACATTGCAAAAAAATTTAATTTTGCAGTGTTTTTTTTCTTCCCAATGGCATTTTCTGCGTTTTCATAAACGCTTTAGACACTATCCCTTTATTCTGATATTGGAAAAACATTGCAAAAAAATTTAATTTTGCAGTGTTTTTTTTCTTCCCAATAGCATTTTCTGCGTTTTCATAAACTTTTTAGACATTATCCGTGTATTCTGATATTGGAAAAACATTGCAAAAAAATGTAATTTTGCTGTGTTTTTTTTCTTCCCAATACCATTTTCTGCGTTTTCATAAACTTTTTAGACACTATCAGTTTATTCTGATATTGGAAAAACATTGCAAAAAAATTTAATTTTGCAGTGTTTTTTTTTTCCCAATAGCATTTTCTGCGTGTTCATAAACGCTTTAGACACTGTACGTGTATTCTGCTATAGACAAAAACACCCATTTAGGGCGAGATCATAAATTTTGAAAATATGTGGAGGGAGAAATTACCCGACTGTTCCCGGTTTTGGGAAACCCATTATTCCCACCAGGATATACAGACCATAGCTTTATAAAAGCTATGGGAGAGGGGAAATTTAGACTAGGAGATTTTCTCGAAGGATCAAGGATGAAAACTGCGTCAGAATTACAGCTTATGTTTAGTCCACCTCTAGACCCCTGGCAGATGCAACAGCTTACTCATTTTCGTACATCTCTCACTAGGGGAGAGAGATCTGACCGATTAAACACGTTAATGGAAAATCTTTGCCTGTTGGAAAAACCCTCGTTACACGGGGTCTCAGAGATATATAAAATTTTAATAGATCCCCCGGAAGATTATGTTCCTAGATTCCTTGAGAAGTGGGAAAGTGATTTAAATATCATATTCTCTAAAGAGCAACGTCAAAAATGTTTATATTTTGCCCATTATTCCGCGACAGCCAGCAAGCATAAAGAGTTATGTTATAAAATTCTTACAAGATGGTATAAAGTTCCATCGTTAATACACAAAATATACCCGGAAGAGACAAACACGTGCTGGCGCTGTGGAGAGTCCGGGGGTGATATGCTGCATATCTTCTGGTCTTCTAAAAATATACTAGAATACTGGGTCAAAGTGCGAAATACTATTAAACAGCTAACGGACTATGACTTGGGATTAGATCCAGCTAGATATCTCCTTCACCATTCAGATTTGTCGAAACGTAGATACCGAAACTCGTTGCTTGCTCATCTGTTGAACGCGGCAAAGGCATGTATTCCGGCTCTATGGAAGCAGAAATTATCCCCCTTGACCTCTATGTGGTTTAAAAAGATAGCTGATATATATGCCATGGGAAAAAGCATCGCAATTACGCAGGGTAAAGAGGAGAGGTTTGAATTAAAGTGGGAACCGTGGTCTAGTTTTGTATCTACAAGAGAATATGGTGGGGCACTTGTGGAGGGGGAGTCGGGGTAGAGGGAGGAGAGAGGACTTCGGTTTTCAAATTTTTTATTTTTTTTTCTCTTTTCCTCTTTTATATATTTATTTATTTTTTATTTAAAATGTTTTTTTTTTTTCTTTTTTTTTTTTGTTCGTTGTTATTGCTCTGTGTCTTATTGTACAACCGGATATAAATATGTAACAATATATAACTAAGTTAAGCTCTGTGTTACGCATGCAATGAAATTGTATTTGTTTGTATGTATAAAATGTTTCTGAAAATAAAAAGATTAGAATCAAAAAAAATCTGGTCGATCTGTGCCAGCTACACGCACTAGTGAAACACCTTCCTCAGGTGCGAGTAGGCGACAGAGCCTGCATCGGTATTTTGGCGCGCCTAATGAGGCTGTACGAATGTCGAGGCCAGGACAAGTACAGGCGATAGTAGATTGGGTTGCTGCTGACAGTGCCTCCGGTTCCTTCACATTGTCTCCCACCCGGTCTCCTGATGAAAGTTAATAATTTTTTCCAGAAAGTGCATATTCTGGGGTAATCCCACCATATGTGCGGCATTGTGCCGTTGAGTTTCTGAGGTTATTAATGACTTCCTGTACCTCTTCTGCTGAGAAGGGGGCCTCCAGCATTTTATTTTTATGTTTTATTTTTTTATGTTATTTTAAGTTATTTCCCTATCCACATTTGTTTGCAGATCACTTGCCATGCTCTTAACAACATTTTGTTGCCGTTTGCAGCCCTCTAGCCCTTTCCATGACTTTTTTACAGCCATTTTAGTGTTCAAAAGTCCGGGTCCCATTGACTTCAATGGGGTTCGGAGTTCGGGGTCAAGTTCGGGTCAAGTTCGGTCCCAAACCCGGACTTTTTTCCGAAGTTCGGCCGAACCCGCCGAACCGAACATCCAGGTGTCCGCTCAACTCTATTAACGAACCTAAAAGTTAAAACCCCAGGAGGTCAGCACAGGGATGGCGGGAACCCTATGGGAATTTCTATGCTTACGAATTTCGGAATTTCGGATCCAAATTAACAGAAACATGACTGGTGTTTTGTTCACCAATCAGAGGAAGTCAGCACAGCACAGGGATGGTGGGAATACCTCATAATGGGCACAGCGGGTGTACAGACCCGGGAACTTAGCACAGGGATGGTGGGAACCCCTCATAATGGGCACAGCGGGTGTACAGACCCGGGAACTTAGCACAGGGATGGTGGGAACCCCTCATAATGGGCACATCGGGTGTACAGACCCGGGAACTTAGCACAGGGATGGTGGGAACCCCTCATAATGGGCACATCAGGTGTACAGACCCGTGAACTTAGCACAGGGATGGTGGGAACCCCTCATAATGGGTACATCGGGTGTACAGACCCGGGAACTCAGCACAGGGATGGTGGGAACCCCTCATAAGGATAAATTCATCATAACGAACTTTCGTTATTTTAACGAAAAGTTTACGAATCTAACGAAAATTCGTATTTCGTATGAATCCGAATTGAATTTCGAAATTTAATTTACGAAACAAAACAAATTTTTTGATGGCGCCCATGCCTAATACTTATTGATAGATAGTGCTCAGTGCGTCACACTAGAGTGTCTCAGATATATTTATGTAGATGGTCTAGACCAGTGATGGCGAACCTTGGCACCCCAGATGTTTTGGAACTACATTTCCCATGATGCTCATGCACTCTGCAGTGTAGTTGAGCATCATGGGAAATGTAGTTCCAAAACATCTGGGGTGCCAAGGTTCGCCATCACTGGTCTAGGTACATGTGCTCCAATGAATGAAACAGTGAGATAGACTCTAATACCACATATAATATTCGGTGGAATGAGGTAACTTAGCTTGGAATTTTCCAGGTAACGTAGCCAGGGTTAATACTTCCCCTGGGTCTAACAAGCCCAGGGATGGGGCAATATGAAAGCAGAATATGAACCAGGATATACAGTGGAACCTCGGATTAATCCAAAGTACTCGCATATCAAAGCAAGTTTTCCCATTGAAGTCAATGGAAACGAAAATAATTAGTTCCGCATTAACTTCAATAGGATGCAATACCGCATGCCTCAGAAACGGCCGAAAAGGCCCGAGGACACTTCGGCTGACCTCGGCAAACCTCAAAAAGACTTCCTACCCAATATTTGCTGAGGTGAGCCATGCTGCACTCGGGCCTTTCCGTGCATTTCCGAACGTGACGTTCGGCTCTGCTCGGCCCAGGAGCCCCCCCCACCTCAGGCCAAAAGCGGTACTGCACTTTGGCCTGTATCGTGCTCATTTTGCTGAGACAACACTCGCAAACCAAGTTCTGATTTTTAAAAATACAGTGCTCGTATTGCCAAATGCTCTGTTGCCTGATGCGTTTATGTGAAATTTCCATTAATATCTGTGAAATATTGTAATTATGAATATATCTTTTTGCGTGCAGCTATGAAAGCTGGGCAAAAGCCCTCCTGCCAAGCTCTTGTTAACTGCAGACATTGCGGTGCCAAGACTTGTATACACAAGCCAGGGGGAGCCAATTTCATTGTTTGTCACCTATTCACTATAAACGACCCCATGCGGGGATTAGGTAATGAAGTATGTCCCACCCCGGAATTAATTCTTAAATTCCCAGCTACATTCTCTTGCTCAGAATAATCACTGGGAGTTGCATGTAAGGGGGCTGGCTTAGACTAAGTAACCAATCAGAATTCACGCTAAGCCAGCCAATGAGAGATCAGCCTGGTTTTGGATACTCTCAGAGGAAAGGGGGAGGCAACGCTCTCTTTTCGGGGAACCATCGAGCAGAATGGAGCTAAGGTAAATTCTAGCCAGCAGGGGAAGCCATGCCCTGCTATTTTTAACTAAACATGCGTGTAGACCACGGTCTGAAGGAATATAATCTAAATTCCTTTATGTATATATTTTTATTCCAACCTAGCATTTTATGCCTTGATGTGCTAGGGATTTGTGTATTAGCCAGACTTTTAACTACCTGTAATAAATGTTATTATATTTAAAGCCTTTCCTCCTGGTCAATAGAACTCTCATTTAACCCATATCATATTTTGTGATTAATAAATCAGAAATAGAGATTTTAGAGGTTAACAGCTCGTCAACTGCGTTACTCGCAATCCGAGGTTCCACTGTACATCATGTCTGGAGGGTGTATCCCATCACTGGGTTTTCAAAGGGTGACTAAAAATAGGGGGGGTGTAAGGCAGGGGGAACAACCAGAATGGGGGGTAGATGTTTGGGGTAAGTGTCCCCAAGGGCAGAGACTGGGTGGGGGGGAGAAAGAAAATAGAAAGAGAGGGCGTAGAGGACCTCTCACCCAGGGCGTCGAGCCAGATCCGAGGGGACTAGCTCGTATGCGCCACCTCCTGTATATATGCTTCTGTGTACACAAAGTGGTTCCAGGGTCGACAGGTCTGTCGGAAAGGTCTCCTCTCGGTTGAGTGTAGTTGAGCATCATGGGAAATGTAGTTCCAAAACATCTGGGGTGCCAAGGTTCGCCATCACTGGTCTAGGCACATGTGCTCCAATGAATGAAACAGTGACATAATATTCGGTGGAATGAGGTAACTTAGCTTGGAATTTTCCAGGTAACGTAGCGGGGGTTAATACTTCCCCTGGGTCTAACAAGCCCAGGGATGGGGCAATATGGAAGCAGGATATGAACCAGGACATACATCATATCTGGAGGGTTGTATCCCATCACTGGGTTTTCAAAGGGTGACTAAAAATAGAGGAGGGGGGTGTAAGGCAGGGGGAACAACCAGAATAGGGGATAGATGTTGGGGGTAAGTGTCCCCAAGGGCAGAAGACACTGGGTGGGGGAAAAAGAAAATAGAAAGAGAGGGCATAGAGGACCTCTCAACCAGGGCGTCGAGCCAGATGCGAGAGAACTAGCTCGTATGCGCCACCTCCTGTATATATGCTTCTGTGTACACAAAGTGGTTCCAGGGTCGCAAGGTCTCTCGGAAAGGTCTCCTCTCGGTTATGCAAGGTAGCTGTGAGATCTTCCATGTCTCTCAATTCATTCACCTTGGAGAACCACAGAGATTTTGAGGGGGGGGGGGGTTCCGATCTCCGCCAAAGGGGGATGCATGCCCTGGCCGCATTTAACAGTTGGATTGTAAGAGCAGCCTTATATTTCCTGATCGAGGGAAATGAAGCATGCAGGCCGCCGGGTTCCCTTCCAGGTCGACATTGGTCAGGTGCTTGACTGTGCAAATCACTTCGCTTCAAAAGGGGCTGATCATTTCTTTTGTAGAATTCTCCTTTAAGGGGGCGTGGCAGTGGGTGTGTCCTATGCCCAACGACTTTTGCTAATAGGTGTCCCTCATTCCCATCTCAAAAAGTTGGGAGGTGTGCTGGAAGAGCAAAAAGGATAATGATAAGTAATGAATTAGTCAAAGTCAATATCTCCGTTATTCAATGTGAAGGGGCAGCTGTACAGGAATATTGGCCGCTGTCATAGAACATATCTATTTTTCTCTTCCAGGAAGATGGAGTTCTCCACAATCCTCGCTCTGTTGGTCACTGTCCTCATCACCCTCCACTTTATCATATCATGGTGGAGACAGCACAGACGGTACAAGTCACTGCCCCCCGGACCCACCCCGCTGCCCTTCCTGGGCACCCCGAAGTATATGGATCTGCGAATTACCGATAGAAATTTCACATTGGTAAGTGACCTTTGAAATCTAACCCACCTCTGAGAAACTTTACTAAGTGCTTGTGCAAAATACACTCACCGGCCACTTTATTAGGTACATCTGTTCAATTGCTTGGTAAGACAAATTTCTAATCAGCCAATCATATGGCAGCAACTCAATGCAGTTAGGCATCTAGATGTGGTGAAGACGACTTGCTGAAGTTCAAACTGAGCATCCGAAGGGGGAAGAAAGGGGATTTAACCACTTCAGCTCCGGAAGGTTTACCCCACTTCAGGGGCGTTGGTAGGTCTACAAAAGATCTGGGGCTAGAGCCCATAGCAGCGTAGTAAAGAAAGTCATATGCTTGGGTGGGCATACACATGTATATACAGTAATATATGTGTGTGTGTGTGTATATATATCCCCAGAGGGCCCCCCACTTACATCAGGGTTCCCAGAGAGCCCCCCTTACATCAGGGTCCCCAGAGAGCCTCCCCCTTACATCAGGGTTCCCAGAGAGCCCCCCCTTACATTAGGGTCCCCAGAGAGCCCCCCCTAAATTAGGGTCCACAGAGAGCCCCACTTAAATCAGGGTCCCCAGAGAGCCCCCCCATAAATCAGGGTCCCCAGAGAGCCCCCCCCCCCCCTTAAATCAGGGTCCCCAGAGAGCCCCCCCCTTAAATCAGGGTCCCCAGAGAGCCTCTCCCCTTAAATCAGGGGCCCCAGAGAGCCTCCCCTCCCCTCCAAAAGCCACCCCCTAGCGACGCCACTGCCCCCCTTAATGACCAGGCCATGTTTTGCCATACGGCACTGCATTGTTTTAACTGACAATTGCGCGGTCGTGCGACGTTGTACCCGAAAAAAAATTTATGTCCTTTTTCTTCCCTACAAATAGAGCTTTCTTTTTGTGGTATTTGATCACCTCTGCGTTTTTATTTTTTGCACTATAAACAAAGTAAGAGCAATAATTTTGAAAAAAAAATCTATATATTTTCTACTTTCTGCAATAAAACACATCTAATAAAATTATTATTTTTTTTAAATCAAATTTCTTCATCAATTTAGGCCGATATGTATTCTGCTACATATTTTTGGTAAAAAAAATCCCAATAAGCATATATTGATTGGTTTGCGCAAAAGTTATCACATCTACAAACTATGGGATAGATTTATGGAATTATTAATTATTTGAATTTTTTTACTAGTAATGGTAGTGATCAGCGATTTTTAGCGGGATTGCGGACAAATCTGACACTAAGTGACATTTTTTGGGGACCAGTTAGACCAATACGGTGATCAGTGCTAAATAAAATGCACCGTCACTGTATAAATGACACTGACAGGGAAGGGGTTTACATCGGGGGTGATCAAAGGGTTAAATGTGTTCCCTCAGTGTGTTTTCTTTATGTGCGTGCGTGCGTGCGTGTGTGTGTTTGGTTGCACTGTAGGAAGATAGAGATCTGTGTTCCTGCTTAGCAGAAACACAAGATCTCCATATTCCTAACTAGCAGAACAGCGATCTGCCTTGTTTACATAGGCAGATCGCCGTTCTGCCTCTCTCTGAACGATCGTCAGGTTTCCAGCAGACATCAGGTCTTTCGGACCCGCTGATTGGCTCCCGCTGTGTCCAATCACAGCAGTAGCGGGGCGCGCACGCCCCAGAGCCCTTGCAAAAAAAAACACATACAGGTACGTGATTTTGCGCTTAAGGGCCGCCCTGCCGCTGTAAATGTACGCAAGGCGGTCCTTAAGAAGTCAAAGTGATTGGGGGTGTACTTACTTTTGTGAGATACTGTATGTAATTTTTTTATATTTTGTTGAGTTCCAGCATTAGTTTTCAACTTTCCCCAAAAATAGGACAGTCCCTCTAAAAAGCCAAATTCAGAGGCTCCATAACAAAGGTTATTACTGCTATTATGAAAATCATTTCCAACTCTCTAGCTGTAGACTTTGTATCGAGCCGTATATGTTATATGTTTATGATACATATGATATGTTTTTTTTTTTTTTTTTTTTTTTTTTTTTGCTGTGTCACTTAACTGTTGTGTAATTTGGGTGAAAGGAGAATTGTACATCCGCCAGCTCTGAACATTGAACCCTTCCTGAGACTGAGGACTTCATACCCGGTTGTTGTTTACGAACAGAAGTTCTTAGAGAGGAACTTATCAAGCAAGTTTGCAACAAATGTAGACACATATCAGTGTCTGCCCCATTAGTTATCAGTGTCTGCCCCATTAGTTATCAGTGTCTGCCCCATTAGTTATCAGTGTCTGCCCCATTAGTTATCAGTTTCTGCCCCATTAGTTATCAGTTTCTGCCCCATTAGTTATCAGTTTCTGCCCCATTAGTTATCAGTTTCTGCCCCATTAGTTATCAGTTTCTGCCCCATTAGTTATCAGTGTCTGCCCCATTAGTTATCAGTGTCTGCCCCATTAGTTATCAGTGTCTGCCCCATTAGTTATCAGTTTCTGGCCCATTAGTTATCAGTTTTTGTCCCATTAGTTATCAGTTTCGGCCCCATTAGTAATCAGTTTCGGCCCCATTAGTAATCAGTTTCTGGCCCATTAGTTATCAGTGTCTGTCCCATTAGTTATCAGTTTCTGCCCCATTAGTTATCCGTTTCTGGCCCATTAGTTATCAGTTTCTGCCCCATTAGTTATCAGTTTCTGGCCCATTAGTTATCAGTTTCTGCCTCATTAGTAATCAGTTTCTGCCCCATTAGTTAACCATTTCTGGCCCATTAGTTATCAGTTTCTGCCTCATTAGTAATCAGTTTCTGCCCCATTAGTTAACAGTTTCTGCCCCATTAGTTAACCGTTTCTGCCCCATTAGTTATCCGTTTCTGCCCCATTAGTTATCAGTTTCTGCCCCATTAGTTATCAGTTTCTGGCCCATTAGTTATCAGTTTCTGGCCCATTAGTTATCAGTTTCTGGCCCATTAGTTATCAGTTTCTGGCCCATTAGTTATCAGTTTCTGGCCCATTAGTTATCAGTTTCTGACCCGTTAGTTATCAGTTTCTCCCCCATTAGTTATCAGTTTCTCCCCCATTAGTTATCGGTTTCTCCCCCATTAGATATCAGTTTCTGCCCCATTAGTTATCAGTTTCTGCCCCATTAGTTATCAGTTTCTGCCCCATTAGTTATCAGTTTCTCCCCCATTAGATATCGGGAGCGTGCGGCATCGCCTCGTACAATTACATGTTAACTGCACCCCATTAGATATCAGTTTCTGCCCCATTAGTTATCATATCAGTTTCTGCCCCATTAGTTATCAGTTTCTGCCCCATTAGTTATCATTTTCTGCCCCATTAGTTATCAGTTTCTGACCCGTTAGTTATCAGTTTCTGCCCCATTAGTTATCAGTTTCTCTCCCATTAGATATCAGTTTCTGCCCCATTAGTTATCAGTTTCTCCCCCATTAGATATCAGTTTCTGGCCCATTAGTTATCAGTTTCTCGCCCATTAGATATCAGTTTCTGCCCCATTAGTTATCAGTTTCTCCCCCATTAGATATCAGTTTATGGCCCATTAGTTATCAGTTTCTGCCCCATTAGTTATCAGTTTCTCCCCCATTAGTTATCAGTTTCTCCCCCATTAGTTATCAGTTTCTGCCCCATTAGTTATCAGTTTCTGCCCCATTAGTTATAAGTTTCTGCCCCATTAGTTATCAGTTTCTGGCCCATTAGTTATCAATTTCTGGCCCATTAGTTATCAGTTTCTCCCCCATTAGATATCAGGTTCTGCCCCATTAGTTAGCAGTTTCTGCCCCATTAGTAATCCGTTTCTGCCCCATTAGTTATCAGTTTCTGCCCCATTAGTTATCAGTTTCTCCCCCATTAGTTATCAGTTTCTCCCCCATTAGTTATCAGTTTCTGGCCCATTAGTTATCAGTTTCTCCCCCATTAGTTATCAGTTTCTGGCCCATTAGTTATCAGTTTCTGCCCCATTAGTAATCAGTTTCTGCCCCATTAGTAATCAGTTTCTGCCCCATTAGTTATCCGTTATTGCCCCATTAGTTATCAGTTTCTGCCCCATTAGTTATCAGCTTCTGCCCCATTAGTTAGCGGAAGGTGGTTAAAGGTGTCTTTTTACCCCCCATTGTCATTCTGATCCTCTGGCTTCAACGCTTTCTCTGGGCCAACACCAATCATGCATGCAACTCAGGAGTTGGACTTTGCAGCAGCATGCCTGCCAGGGACTCAGAAAGTCTTGAAGCCAGAGACAGCCAGGAAACATGCAGGTTCCCGTCAGGAACATCTACATTAATCGCTTCAGCCCCAGAAGATTTTACCCCCTTTCCTGACCAGAGCACTTTTTGCGATTCGGCACCGTTTCCCTTTAACTGACAATTGTGCGGTCGTACGATGTGGCTCCCAAACAAAATTGATGTCCTTCTTTCCCCAAAAATAGAGCTTTCTTTTGGTGGTATTTGATCACTCCTGTGGGTTTTTTTTGTGCGCCATAAACAAAAAAAGAGCGACAATTTGAAAAAAAAAAAAAACGAAATATTTCTTACTTTTTGCTATAAATATCCCTCAAAAATATATAAAAAAAATGTTTTTCCTCAGTTTAGGCCGATACGTAATCTTCTACATATTTTTGGTAAAAAATAAAAAAAAAATTGCAAAAAACGTATATTGATTGGT
The DNA here is from genome assembly GCA_028564925.1 of Lithobates sylvaticus. Taxonomy (NCBI): domain Eukaryota; kingdom Metazoa; phylum Chordata; class Amphibia; order Anura; family Ranidae; genus Lithobates; species Lithobates sylvaticus. The sequence continues at coordinate 20,397,273 of CM053030.1, read as the reverse complement.
TTGCGCAAAAGTTATAGTGTTTACAAAATAGGGGATAGACATATGGCATTTTTATTATTATTTATTTTTATTAGTAATGGTGGCGATCTGCAATTTTTATTAGCACTGCCACATTATGGCGGACACGTCGGACAATTTTGACACATTTTTGGGACCATTGGCATTTTTACAGCGATCAGTGCTATAAAAATGCATTGATTACTGTAAAAATGTCACCGGCAGGGAAGGGGTTGACCACTAGGGGGCAATCAAGGGGTTAACTGTGTCCCCTACTGTGTGTTCTAACAGGGACTGTTTAGGGAAAGAGATAGATCGCTGTTCAAACTCTGTATGAACAGACGATCTGTCACTTCTCCCCTCAGAGAACCAGAAACTGTGTGTTTTAGGGGGGCGTGGCCGACCATGGATGGCTGAAGACGCACACTACTGAGCTCCGTGCCTTCCCGACAGCGGCAGGCTATTTAAACACACAGCACACCCGTGATTCTCATGGCAGCGGCAAGCTCTCACCCCGCTGAGCCCACAGACTTGCAGCAAGGCACCATACAACGGTACCTGCTGAGAACGGCGCCGATCGATCCTCCCCAAAAGACAAGATGACGCCCGGCCGCAGCACGGGGAAGACCAAGCCTCCTCCTCCCACTCCAGCAGCAGTGAACCAGAGAGAGGACAGCACCGAGGGACCCCACGATCCCAGAGGAGAGACCTCAGCCTCCACTGTGCGGTCAGTAACAACACATGACACAGACACAGGGGAATCCCAGGCAGGCACACATCATCTGCCAGGGGAGCCCATTATGTCTGAAGCCACAGCCCTCCTCTCTGCTTTTAGAGCAGATTTTGAGCCATGGGCAGGCAAAATGGAGGATTCCCTGCATGTGGAACTAAATGCCCTGAAACAAAAAGTCACAGCTAATGAGGTAGCAGTGTCAGCCCTGACTAGTACTCAAGACGACCATGAGGCACGGTTGACAGCACTTGAATCCGCATCCGCGACACACCTCCGTCGCTTGCGCCTCCAGCAACTCTGCATAGAGGACAGCGAAAACCGTAGCCGCAGGAACAACATCAGACTGCAAGGCATACCTGAAGCAACGTCAGGAGCAGACCTGAAACCCACTGTCATAACCGTCCTCAATAAAGTGTTGGGAAGAGAGTCCTCATCACCAATCGAGCTGGACCGTGTTCACAGAGTGGGGGGGCCGGGGGTAGCCCAGGATGGTCGCCCACGAGATGTTCTTTGCCGGGTCCACTACTACACCCTAAAGGAGGAGATAATGCGGAAGGCCTGGAGCCTGGGCCCGGTGGACTTCTTCGGAGCATCAATCCACCTGTTTCCAGATCTGTCCCGCAATACGCTGTATATGCGCCGTGTGGTGCGTCCTCTACTTGACCTCATACGGCAAGCTGGGGCTTCCTATACCTGGGGCCACCCCTTCAGCATCAAGGTGATGCGAGGCGCCAACAGGTTCATGCTATTAGACCCAGACCAGCTGTCTGAATTCTTTCTCTTCCTTGAGCAAGAACCGGTTGAGGTCCTGAACTGGCTGGATCCCCCAGACGACCGATCAAGACAGATGGGTCTAGGCCCATTCCCACAAAGACGTAGACGTCCTAGGTCCAGATCGGTATCCTCCGGCCGTGGAATAAGACAACCTACCTCTCCAGAAGATTGATCCGGAAGATTATGGGAGTTCACAGCCTTATCCCCTCCCTCCACACCATCTTATTCACCGGGTGATCCAACCGGCTTCGATGCATTCCTGGCAGGAGTGCCCTACCCTCTGAACCCCGATTGTGACATCTCTCCTGCAATCTATGCCCTCCAGCATATTTGGTCAGGTACTGTTTGACTACCAGGAGACGGACCTATCAGTTCTCTTCCTGCCCTTTGCCAATACAATTGTCTGGCTGGGGTTCGGGTGAGAACACAGGTGATGGACTCATTTGTTCCACGTTGTGACGGGCGTCAGGCCACGCCAAAATGCGCTAGATGTTTTTGCATATGATGTTCCCACATATAATGTTCCACCTGGTTTCATGCTGTCCCACCTCCCAACCCCCATGTGGTATATGACTGTGGAGGTTTACTGGGGTGGGTGGATCGACTCGGGGAGGAGGCATGGCCTCCGGTCCTGATAACTCTGCGCTGCAGGTGTTGCATGTTCTACACCTGTGGCGGGCTTGGGTGCCTCCCCGGGTTGATCCTTCGTTATCCATCTCTTCCTTCTATTTTCTCTCGGTCAATTGGAGCCAATATAATTTGTCTATTGTATGTGTCCTCCTAGGTTACACGATCGGACTTAACACCCATGTGAGGTTGAATGCTGTTATTTATTGTTCCTGTGACTGAGGTTATATATACTATGTAAATAGTTGAGTAAAAGTATACTTGTAATACCTAAAACACGGGCTCGGTGTGGTGAGACCAAGAGCCAGCTGTCCCCTCATAGATAAGAGACCCCACATCCCCCCTTTTCTGTAATGGTGGGAGCCTACAATGTCTTTCTAGGTCGACTCCTCTTGGAAGTGGCTGCCATATGCCTCGTACACGGGTCAAATATCAGGTGCGCCAAATACACGATGCCCAGTACTGCTATGCTGTCGGGATCACGACTCAGGTCAATCCATCTCGACCTTTCTCCCACAGTAGGTCTGGCACAGTTTGTGCCTAGAGCGTGACATTTTCACGCAGTGTTTCGCCCTTGCGAACACTTTGGTACTCATAGACGCTTCTTCTTAGGTGTCTTTCCATCTAGAATCTACTTCCCCCTTTCCTTGCACTTTTTTCTCCCCCTCCCCCCCTACCTCCTTCTCCCCATTCCAATCCTCTGTTCTATACTCTGCTCTACCGCCCTTCCCCCTAACCCCCTATCAAATTATTATCTTTTCTTTTTTTTCTCTCCTTCATTTTTCTCTTTCATTTTTCTTCCATTTATTTCTTATAGAGCTCTTACTCACTCCAGCATGGCTCACACAGTGACTTCTCGCCCGCAATTAAAATTCTGTTCATATAATGCGAATGGTCTCAACATTGCCTCGAAACGTGGGCAAATCCTTTACCAGATGCAAACGTCAGGTTAATGTGCTTTTGCTACAAGAGACCCATTTCCAATCTGACTCCACCCCTTCCTGCTCCAACAGATATTTCAATAGATGGATTCACAGCACCAACCCGACACAAAAATCCAAGGGAGTATCCATTGCTTTTCATAAGTCACTCCCTATTGAACTTCTCGATCATATGGCGGATAGACATGTGCGATTCGTTTCGTACGAATTCGTAAGTCATACAAATTTTTCGAAATTCGTACGAATTTACGAATCCGTAGTACGAATTTTTTTTAATACGAATTCCGTTTACGAATTTCGTCGCCGAATGATTCGAATGAATTCGAATGGATTTGAATGAATTCGAATGACAAAGTGTCATTTTTGCAGGAAAAATTCAGTTTACGAATTTCAGCTCCAAATTATTCGAATCCAACTACCAATATCGAATTTCAACTACTTCGAACGAAATTATTATAGCAGATATAACGAATGAATTCGAATGAATTCGAATGATTCGAATGACAAAGTGTAATTTTTGCAGAAAAAAAAGCTATTTAAAATCACTTGCGGCTATTGCCGGCAAATGAATTGTCGGCTCCATAACACAGAGAACAGTCATTCATTGATATAAAAAAAAAAAAAAAAACGTAGGGGTCCCCCCAAATTCAATAACCAGGCCCTTCAGGTCTGGTATGGATATTAAGGGGGACCCCAGCCAAAAAAAAAAAAAAAAAAGACGTGGGGTCCCCCCCAAATATCCATACCAGACCCTTCAGGTCTGGGATGGATTTTAAGAGGAACCCCAGCCAAAAAAAAAATGGCGTGGGGTCCCCCTCACAATCCATACCAGACCCTTTATCCGAGCACGCAACCTGGCAGGCCGCAGGAAAAGATGGGGGACGAGAGCGCCCTCCCCCCCCTCCCGCCTGAACCGTACCAGGCCACGTGCCCTCAACATTGGGAGGGTGCTTTGGGGTCCCCCCCAAAGCACCTTGTCCCCATGTTGATGAGGACAAGGGCCTCATCCCCACAACCCTGGCCGGTGGTTGTGGGGGTCTGCAGGCGGGGGGCTTATCGGAATCTGGAAGCCCCCTTTAACAAGGGGACCCCCAGATCCCGCCCCCCCCTGTGTGAAATGGTAAAGGGGTACAAAAGTACCCCTACCATTTCACCAAAAAAGTGTCAAAAATTGTAAAAATGACAGGAGACGGTCTTTGACAATTCCTTTATTAAAATCTTCTTTCATCTTTCTTCATCCTTCGGTTTCTTCATCTTCTCCTTCCGTCATCTTCTTCCATCTTCTTCTTCCTTCGATCCGCTTCTTCTTGCGCTGGTCTTCTCGTCCTTCTCGTCCGGCATCGGCGTTTCTTCTCGCAGGCTGCTCCTCGCAATGGGAGGCTCCCGCTGTGTGAGGCTTCGACCGGGTGACAGGTCTTTTATAATGGAGGGCACCTGGTGACCCCGCCCCCTCTGACGCACGGGGACGTCATGGGGAATTCCCTATGGCTTTCCCCATTACGTCAGAGGGGGCCTCCGTTATAAAAGACCTGTCAGCCGGAGCAAATCCTCACACAGCGGGAGCCTCCCATTGCGAGGAGCGGCCTGCGAGAAGAGACGCCGATGCCGGACAAGAAGGACGAGAAGACCGGAGCAAGAAGAAGCGAATCGAAGGAAGAAGAAGATGAAAGAAGATGACGGAAGGAGAAGATGAATAAAGGAAGACCAGAAGAAAGAAGATCAAAGAAGATTTTAATAAAGGAATTGTCAAAGACCGTCTCCTGTCATTTTTAACATTTTTGTCACTTTTTTGGTGAAATGGTAGGGGTACTTTTGTACCCTCTTACCATTTCACACAGGGGGGGGGGCGGGATCTGGGGGTCCCCTTGTTAAAGGGGGCTTCCAGATTCCGATAAGCCCCCCGCCCGCAGACCCCCACAACCACCGGGCACGGTTGTGGGGATGAGGCCCTTGTCCTCATCAACATGGGGACAAGGTGCTTTGGGGGTCTCAGACCCCCAAAGCACCCTCCCAATGTTGAGGGCATGTGGCCTGGTACGGTTCAGGCGGGAGGGGGGGCCGCTCTCGTCCCCCCCTCCTTTCCTGCGGCCTGCCAGGTTGCGTGCTCGGATAAGGGTCTGGTATGGATTTTGAGGGGGACCCCACGCCATTTTTTTTGGCTAGGGTTCCCCTTAAAATCCATCCCAGACCTCAAGGGTCTGATATGGATTTTGAGGGGGACCCTACGCCATTTTTATTTATTTTTTGGCTGGGGTTCCCCTTAATATCCATCCCAGACCTGAAGGGCCTGGTTATTGAATTTGGGGGGACCCCCACGCTTTTTTTTATCAATGACTTCAATGAATGACTGTTCTCTGTGTTACGGATCCAACAATTCATTTGCCGGCAATAGCCGCAAGTGATTTTAAATAGCTTTTTTTTTCCTGCAAAAATGACACTGTGCAGGGACAGTTCTCTATATTAGATATACTGAATCTCAAATCATTCGAAGCATTCGTTATATCCGCTATTATAATTTCTTTCATATTAGTTGAAATTAGATATTTGTTAGTAGTTGTATTCGAATTGTTCTCTGTATTACGGGAATCGGCAATTAGCCGCGAGTGATTTTAAATAGCTTTTTTTTCCTGCAAAAATGACACATTGTAATTGTAAAAATGACACACGGCCCCCCTCCCGCCTGAACCGTACCAGGCCACGTGCCCTCAACATTGGGAGGGTGCTTTGGGGTCCCCCCCAAAGCACCTTGTCCCCATGTTGATGAGGACAAGGGCCTCTTCCCCACAACCCTGGCCGGTGGTTGTGGGGGTCTGCGGGCAGAAGGCTTATCGGAATCTGGAAGCCCCCTTTAACAAGGGGACCCCCAGATCCCGGCCCCCCCCTGTGTGAAATGGTAAGGGGGTACCCCTACCATTTCACCAAAAAAGTGACAAAAATGTTAAAAATGACAGGAGACGGTCTTTGACAATTCCTTTATTAAAATATTCTTTCTTCTTTCTTCATCCTTCGGTTTCTTCATCTTCTCCTTCCGTCATCTTCTTCCATCTTCTTCCATCTTCTTCCTTCGATTTGCTTCTTCTTGCTCCGGTCTTCTCATCCTTCTCGTCCGGCATCGGCGTCGGTGTCTCTTCTCGCAGGCCGCTCCTCGCAATGGGAGGCTCCCGCTGTGTGAGGCTTCGCTCCGGCTGACAGGTCTTTTATAACGGACGGCAGCTGGTAACCCCGCCCCCTCTGACGTAATGGGAAAGCCATAGGGAATTCCCCATGACGTCCCCGTGCGTCAGAGGGGGTGGGGTCACCAGGTGCCCTCCGTTATAAAAGACCTGTCACCCGGTCGAAGCCTCACACAGCGGGAGCCTCCCATTGCGAGGAGCAGCCTGCGAGAAGAGACGCCGATGCCGGACAAGAAGACCAGCGCAAGAAGAAGCGGATCGAAGGAAGAAGAAGATGGAAGAAGATGGAAGAAGATGACGGAAGGAGAAGATGAAGAAACCGAAGGATGAAGAAAGATGAAAGAAGATTTTAATAAAGGAATTGTCAAAGACCGTCTCCTGTCATTTTTACAATTTTTGACACTTTTTTGGTGAAATGGTAGGGGTACTTTTGTACCCCTTTACCATTTCACACAGGGGGGGGGGAGGGATCAGGGGGTCCCCTTGTTAAAGGGGGCTTCCAGATTCCGATAAGCCCCCCGTCTGCAGACCCCCACAACCACCGGCCAGGGTTGTGGGGATGAGGCCCTTGTCCTCATCAACATGGGGACAAGGTGCTTTGGGGGGGACCCCAAAGCACCCTCCCAATGTTGAGGGCATGTGGCCTGGTACGGTTCAGGTGGGGGGGGGGCCGCTCTCGTCCCCCCCTCTTTTCCTGTGGCCTGCCAGGTTGCGCGCTCGGATAAAGGGTCTGGTATGGATTTTGAGGGGAACCCCACGCCATTTTTTATTTTTTTTGGCCGGGGTTCCCCTTAAAATCCATCCCAGACCTGAAGGGTCTGGTATGGATATTTGGGGGGGACCCCACGCCATTTCATTTTTGGCTGGGGTCCCCCTTAATATCCATACCAGACTTGAAGGGCCTGGTTATTGAATTGGGTGGGACCCCCACGCTTTTTTTTTTAATCAATGAATGACTGTTCTCTGTGTTACGTAGCCGACTTTTTATTAGCCGCGAGTGTTTTTAAATAGCTTTTTTTCCTGCAAAAATGACACTTTGTGCAGGAACAGTTCTCTATATTAGATATACTGAATCTCGAATTCATTCGAAGCATTCAAAGCATTCGTTACATCCGCTATTATAATTTCTTTCATATTAGTTGAAATTCGATATTTGTAGTTGGATTTACTAACGATTCGTAACTATTCGTAACGATTCGTAACGATTCGTAACGATTCGTAACTTGAAATTCGATATTTGTAGTTGGATTCGAATTGTTCTCTGTGTTATGAGAACCGACAATTCATTAGCCGCGTTAACGATTCGTAACGATTCGTAACGATTCGTAGCGATTCGTAACTTTACTAACGATTCGGAAAAAAAATTACGATTCGTTCGTATTTCGTACGAATTCGAACGGAATTTCGTACACGAATTATGAATTTTTTTATATACGAAACGGGACGAAACGAAACAAATTTTTTGACAGTTCCCATGTCTAATGGCGGACCCCCAGGGAAGATATGTTTTTGTGAAAATTTACATATGGGGGACAAAATTTACAATAGCCAACATATACCTGCCTAATACCCACCAAATTCCATCGGCCCTGCAGTACTTAAGGACATTGGCGGGTTTCAGGGAGGGCAAGCTCATACTCGGAGGAGATTTTAACACTCCTCTAGATCCACTTCTGGATTCCTCGACATCCCGCTCTTCCATATCTTTTCCTAAGTTGCGGGCTCTGAAACGTGCCATCTACAATATGCATCTTATTGATGTATGGAGGATACTGTATCCTAAATCCCGAAACTACACCCACTACTCACACGTTCACCAATCATACAGTCGCCTTGATTATTTTCTGATCGACCATGGCTGTCTAGATTGGTCCCCAGAATGTGAAATTGACCCTATGGTATGGTCCGACCACTCTCCCATATACCTGACATTCTCGATCCCCTCCATTCCAGTGAGAGAGTGGACATGGCGGATAAACGACTCGCTACTAACAGATCCAGGGTGTGATGCGCGGATCTCAGAGACCATTTCAAATTTTCTTGCCGATCACGCTTCTGATGACACTTCACCAACCATTAAATGGGAGGCATTAAAGGCGGTTTTGCGGGGCAGTTTTATCCAAATGGGAGCTCGTCTGAAGAGGGAACGCTCGGCCGCGATAGATACCGCAGTACATAAACTTAGGACTCTGGAGACTACCCATAAGCGCTCTCCAACAGTAGAAACGCTTGCAAAGGTCTCCTCCGCCCGCACACAGCTCAGGGAACTATACGAAGCGTCAGCCCGTACGTTTGCAAACAAACTTGCCTTTCACCAATACCAGTTTAGACAATGTGGTAGATCGTTGGCCCGTACGCTACACACTAAACAATCCACCACCTTTATACCACACATTTCCTCGCCTTCTAAAATGGGCCTGATATTCTGGGATTTTTACCAATCCCTGTATAACATACCTGCAGCAAGCCCCACTGAATCTCTCTCTACTACGGCGGAAGCCCAGACCTCATATATTTCACAGACTGCACTACCCACTTTAGATGACGAAACGATAGAGGACCTTGAAGCATCAATCTCGGAGGACGAAGTCGCTCGTGCCATTGCAGCTACCCCATCGGGTAAAAGCCCTGACCCTGACGGCTTTACTCCAAAATTTTACAAACAATTTTCCCCCCTTCTCACCCCCTTCTTAACAAAAGTGTTTAACTCCCTCTCCGAGGGATCAGCATTCACCACACAAACTCTGGAAGCACATATCTCCCTTATCCCAAAGCCGGACAAAGACCCGACTTTATGTGCAAACTACCGACCTATATCATTGATAGGAGTAGATCTGAAGGTGTTTGCCAAGGTGTTGGCAAACAGAATGCAGCCATTGTTGCCCCGCCTAATACACCTGGACCAGGTTGGCTTTGTAAGTGGACGAGAGGCACGAGACAACACCTTGAAAACACTTCTCATCACAGATTATGCCCGCACCCACAATATCCCATTGTGCCTCCTCACAGTCGCCCCGGAGAAGGCCTTCGACCGCGTCGACTGGCAATTCCTCCGCCTATCCTTACAACAGATAGGATTGGGCCACAACATGATCTCCAGAATAATGTCCCTCTATACCTCGCCATCCGATAGAATCAGACTGAACGGATCCCTATCCCCAATGTTTACTATTCATAATGGAACACGTCAGGGTTGCCCCTTATCCCCCCTCCTCTATGTCCTTGTCATGGAACACTTGGCCATCGCCCTCAGGAACAACCCAGCTATCCATGGTATTAACAGAGGTCCTGTCCATACCAAAATTGCTCTCTTTGCGGATGACTTGCTAATGTTCGTGACTCATCCGCAAGTATCCCTGCCCTCAATCATACAGGAGTTCCGGAGGTATGGAGAGGTAAGTAACTTCAAAGTTAACCATAGTAAGTCGGAAATCCTCAATATATCACTCCCAAAGGAGGCCTTCCAACAACTCTCATCCTCCTTCCCTTTCAAGACAAGCTCCACCTCCATTCGCTACCCTGGAATCAACATCCCGACAGACACTTCTCAACTCTTCGCCAGAAACTTTACTCCTCTTCTCCTCAAAACACAAGCAGATCTGAGTATTTACGCTTCCAAACGGCTTTCCTGGTTGGGCAGGGTGAATGCTTTGAAAATGGATGTTCTCCCCCGATTCTTATACCTCTTTCAAACCATCCCTATCTATATTCCCACCTCATTCTTTAAGAAACTCCGTCAGGTTTTCTCCAAATTTATTTGGAAGGTGGACCGTCCCAGGATACGATATGATACAATGACTCTCCCGAAGGCCCGGGGAGGAGCAGGGGTCCCAGACGCCTCCGTATACTACAAGGCGGCGGTACTCACACGCATTGTAGATTGGTTTCATCACTCATCGTCCAAACTCTGGGTTCAACTGGAGAGTCACCTCAATGTGATAGACCTCTGCGCCTTGCCGTGGACACCTATTGCCCAGCGTAAAGACGCTGCTCTCCCCGCTACTCTCACCCGTCAGACACTTCAGGTATGGGACCATTTAGTCTCAGCTGGTAAAATATCTAAAACTCAGGGCCCTATGACTCCTCTCTTTGGGACCCCGACTTTTCCTCCAGCCACAAGCGAGAGGAGATTCGGACCCTGGAACAAGGAGAACCACAGACGCCTAGCTCAGGTCCTTCGCGCGGACCCATCTCTAAGAACGAACACACCTCCCCAGACAGCTTTGAGGCACCCAACAATGTGGTTGCAGAGAAGCCAAGTTGTGTCCTACATACGTTCCTTTTCTTCCTTATCGGATATCCTAACTGACCCATCTGACTTTGACGAACTGCTGTTACAACCTGATCCGCCGACGCACGTGGTATCCCTACTTTACTCCCTACTACTGAACTTATCTACCCCCGACCTTCCATCCTATACGCAGAAATGGGAAGCAGACTTACAACACTCTATTTTACCTACTGATTGGCTAAAGTGCTTCATCCTGACGCATAAGATTTCCCTAGCAACTAAGACCCAAGAAAAAGGGTTTAAACTGTTGACGAGATGGTACAGATGCCCAGCGACTATACAACGATTCAACCCTTCTTTGCCAGATACTTGCTGGCAATGCCTGTCCTCTAGAGGGACAATGCTCCACATCTGGTGGTCTTGCCCTCCCATTAGGAAGCTCTGGCAGAAGATCTTTGACTTGTACTGCAGGCTGATGGCGACCCCAATTAAGCACACACCGGAGATAGCCCTCTTATCTATGATCCCAGGACCCCTCAAGTTAATTAAAAAAGACATACTGCGTCACTTTCTGGCCGCGGCCAGGGCGGTGATCCCCCGCCATTGGAGAACAGTGGCTACACCTTCCCTGGGAGAGTGGGCTGTTGAAGTGGATCAGATAAGAGATCCAGAGCGTCTGTTGGCGCAGGAAAACGGGAAGGAGGAACAGTTCTCCCTCACTTGGACCTCATGGTCAATGTTTCGTTACTCCGAAGACTTCACTTTATGGGCTGCTGATGACACAACCTCACCTACCGAGTAGCCATGCTGGAGTGATCTTTAATCTTTAACCTCCCCTATCTCTCTTCCTTGATATAACCCTTTTTTTCTCTATCCCTATCTGCAGCCACCCCCCCCCCCCCCCCATACTGAACCAAGCACCCAAGAAGAGGAACTGAGGTCAAATGCCCAGTATAGATCTGTGAATTTGATGTATACCCTAAGCCAAAGAGGGTTCCCTACAGCATACCATCCCGATTGGGATGGACCACAGTTCACCATAGATCAGTGCTCAGCTGGAATAGAACTATGGGTTGATAGCCGCACAGATGTTGCTAGCCACTCTTCTTGGGGGCATGATATTACATAGCGACGCACCACAGTTACATTAAGAATGCGTATGATAAGATGCCTCTGATTGTGCATACTCCGTTAAGACTTACCTCACTGATGTATGTAAGCTGCATGTGTACTATATGTTGTAATGTGATTACTGCACCTGTTATCTCTTTCCTCTCCCCCAATAAAATAAGATTGAAAAGAAACTGTGTGTTTACACACAGAGATCCCGGTTCTCCGTGTGCCCCGAGCGATCGGGGGAGGCCGATGGTGATTGCGACCGCTGGGCACTCACATCGGCTCCCTGGGCGAGCAGGGGGTGCACCCCTAGTGGCCAAAGAGTGACATAACATGACGAAGATTTGCGCAGCCGAGCCATGTTGCTGCAGTACAACTGCGGCCTGCTGGTTGGCAAGCAGTTAAGGTAGGCGCCCCCTAGTGGCCACAGGGCGAAGCAACGTTACATAACGTTGTTTCGCCCAGCCTTGCCATTCTGCCGCAGTACTGCGGCGGCTGGTTGGCAAGTGGTTAGAGTGGTTTTAAACCCTTACAAATATGCAGTGAAGTTTCTGGCCTCAGGTGATACACAGAGATAAAACAAATCATCCTACATAAGTTGTACTGGTTTATCTGCGGCCATTTTTTCCCTACATCCACAATTTATACAGCTTGTCTAAGCTTTCAGAAAGCAGGGGTGGGGAACTGAAGTTACACTCTGCAGAGCTCAGAGAGAAGAGCTCTGAGAGCTAATTGGAGGGAAGAGACACACCTTCCTTCACAAACCACACAGGAACAGAGCTGAGGCTGTCAATCACAGGCCGAGTGCTGTGCTCCCTCCTTTGCTGCATACTTCTCAGGAACTCAGCAAGTCTAAAAGCCAGAGACAGCCAGGGAACAGGGAGATTCAGCTACATCTATATTAAATAATGGGTTCAGCTGCTGCCTGTTATTTGGCAACAAGGCCTGAGCTGGGGACTAACTGTAAATCTCTGATCTCGCAGAGAGAGAATTCCTGACATTATTGATCTTTGTCTCTCTACATTTCTTGTACCTATGACAGCTCAGCCAAAAGTACGGCTCGATGTTCACCATCTGGAAACGGACGGAGCCGATAGTGGTCCTCTGCGGTTATGAGACGGTGAGGGACGCCCTGCTGAACCACGCTGAGGAGTTCAGTGCCCGGCCATTTATACCAATGCTACACATCCCCAACAAAGGATACAGTAAGTTTGTCAAGACACTTCTCAGAACTCAGCCCACTCCACTGTACATTAGGTACTGTATATATATTGATCAATCCTGATGTACTGACTGCCTTAAGGGACCAGCATGGCTTGGGACCCCATGCCGTTTTTTTTCTCTTAATTTTTATTGCTGCCATTTTTTTTTACATTCAGCTGAAAGCGGGGAAGACCCCTGACAGCTGATGACTCATCAGTTGTTAAGGTCACAGCAGATGCCCGCTCATTAGCAACCTGGTTATTTACTGGTTGTTAAGAATGCTGGTGGCTGCCGGTTCCTTAAATATTCCATGCCGGGACCAGTACTTATTTACCCCATGTATTTTTTTTTTTTTTTTGTGAATTGAATTTCACTCCTGTTTTATGCGGTATTTACCAAGCGTTTTTATGCAGTAAATACTGCTTAACCACTTGCCGACCACCGCACGCCGATATACGTCGGCACAATGGCAGCGGTGGGCAAATGGGCGTACCTGTCCGTCCCCTTTAATTTGCATGGCGTGACTGTGACCACGGTCCCGCGGACTTGATGTCCGCCGTTGTCCCACGATCGTGTCACGGAGCCGAAGAACGGGGAGATGCCTATGTAAACCATGCATTTCCCTGTTCTGCCTAGTGACATGACAGGGATCTACTGCACTCTGTCATCGGGAGCAGTGATCGCTATCATGTCAGCGGTAGCCCACCCCCCACGGTTAGAATCACTCCCTAGGACACACTTAACCCCTTAATCGCCCCCCTAGTGTTTAACCCCTTCCTTGCCAGTGTCATTTACACAGTAATTAGTGCATTTTTATAGCTCTGATCGCTGTATAAATGACAATAGTCCCAAAATAGTGCCAAAAGTGTACGACGTGTCCGCCATAATGTCGCAGTCACAATAAAAATCACAGATCGCCGCCATTACTAATACAAAAAAAAATAATAATAAAAAATGCCATAAATCTATCCCCTATTTTGTAGACGCTAAACCTTTTGCACAAACCAATCAATATACGCTTATTGCAATTTTTTTTTTACAAAAAATATGTAGAAGAATACATATTGGCTTAAACTGAGGAAGAAATTTGGTTTTTATATATTTTTTGGGGGATATTTATTATAGCAAAAAGTAAAAAATATTGCTTTTTTTTTCAAAATTGACGCTCTTTTGCTTATAGCGCAAAAAAAAATAAAAACCACAGAGGTGATAATGTCGCACGACCGCGCAAATGTCAGTTAAAGCAACACAGTGCCGAATCGCAAACAAGTGCTCTAGTTAGGAAGGGTGGTAAAACCTTCCGGGTCTGAAGTGGTTAAAGCAGTAATGAATTGACATTTTCAGGATCGGATGCGATGTTTGGAAAAAACACCTAAATACCACATGCAATCTGGTTCTGTGAATGGAGCCAACTGATTAATGACAGCATGTCAAATAAATTAATATTTGTTTTCTTTTTTATTACATTTTTTTCATATTTAATATTTTCAAATCATATTTGAAAATATTAGAAATCACATTTCTAAAAAAAAATACAATAAAATAGAATATAAAATAATAAAGCAATAGAATAAAAATTTAAGAATAGAATAGAATTTAATAGAATATAATAAAATAAAATAGAATATGACCATCTTCATACATTCGAATAGAACAAATTTGAGTTTTCATAGAATAGATTAGAATAAAATTCACAATAATGGAATCCAAAATAATTGAAAGTAATAGAAATAAATAGAAAAACAATAGAATAGAATAAACTATAAAGAATATAACCATCTTCAGAAATTCGAATTTCGAATAGAATGAATTTGAATAGAAAATAATAGAAAAGAATTGAAAAACAATTAATATAGAATATAATAAAGTAGAAAGGATATAACCATAATATTCTTTCTATTTTATTTGACTCTATTCTCTTGATTTTCTATACCATTCTCTTATTTCTATTTTATTATTTTCCATTTTTTTATTCTATTCTAATCTTTTCTATTCAAATTCATTCTATTCGAATTTCGGAAGTAGGTTATATTCTTTATATTTTATACTATTCTATTCTTTTGAATTTCGGACAATGGTTATATATTGTTTCTATTTTATTCTATTTTGTTCTAATTTTCAAATTGTCAGACTGCCAGTATCAATGGCCTAATGCAACAGCTGCATTTAAATGGAAAAAAATTCCAACTCAAATGCATTTTCCAATTCAAATACTGATTTAAATTTTTTTTTTCGAATGTGGTCAGATTTTTTCTAATTCGGTTGAATTTTTCTAATTCGAATATAAAACTAACTAAACAAATTCTGAAAACGAATGTAACGAATTTAACAAAACAAATCTATTTAAATAATGAATCAAAATTAAACAAAATTAATTTTTTCATCCTGCACATGTCTAACAGGAAGTATGATGTACAAAAACATTAAGATGTTTCAGGAAGTCCACTCTATGGTTATGTGTGCATTGTATTATAAAGAACCCAGTGTAACCAGCTGTAATGCATCTAGATACTAATGCCCTTTACCCACGATCCGAAAATCGGACGACAAATACCGATTTCGCCGCGATCGTACGATAACCGGATTGTTAGTACAGAGCTTTTCGAGAGCCGATCACGACAGTTCATTCCATATTATTTGATCGGACAAACATGAACATTTTTCTCATACGATACCAGATTGTACGATTTTCGTTTAATCGGTACAGTTGTCGTCTGAAAATACAATACAAATACACTACAATACGTGACATCACTTCCAATTTTTCGTACGGGAATTTTCGTGACTTTAGTAACCTCCCCATTTTCGATATGCGACTGTGTTCCTTCCTAATTAACTTTTAGTGAATCATAATAAGCCCCAATTAAAGTGTTACTAAACCCAGGACTCTGCATTCACTATATCTGGTCTCCCACAGTGCACAGAATATGGAAATGCAATTATTTTAGTAAATATAAACTGCTAAATACATTTTCTCATCAGCTGTAAATAGCAGCTCTGGCTAAAGCTTGTAAGAGTTTTCATCCTCCTCTGACTGTCCTATCTGTCTACATGATCCCTGACTTTCTGTCTGGACAGTGCTGATTGGCCCTGTGCTAATCACATGCCCCCTCCATAAAATAAAAATCTCTCCCTACGCCAGAGAGAATACAAACTATCTCTGTTCGCAGATGATGTCTTGCTGACTCTAACTAGACCCCACATATAACTCCCGAACCTTATAGTATTATTGTAAGAATTCAGTTTTATTTCAGGTTATAAAATTAATACTAGTAAGACAGAAGCCCTCCCAATACTAATCCCACCGTCAGAACTTTCCGCCCTTAAACAAAACTACCCTTATCATTGGTGTCCAAACGCTCTCAAATATTTGGGGATTAACTTAACCTCCATTTACTCTACACTCTATCGTGCCAACGACCCCCCACTCTTCCGTGACATTGACCGACTCTTGAGACAATGGGACACCTGTCCCATCTCTCTCTTGGGTCGTATCAATGTCCTGAAGATGTCCATCCTCCCAAGACTCTTATACTTATTTGAAACCCTACCGATTCCCATCCCTATGTCTCAACTCAAAGCCACCCAAAGAGCATTCCTTAATTTTATTTGGCATAACAAAGCACATCGGATAGCTAACACAGTAATGTTATCCCCTAGTAGACATGGGAACTGACAAAAAATTTGTTTTGTTTCCTCCCGTTTCGTATATAAAAAAATTCGTAATTCGTAATTCGTGTACGAAATTCCGTTCGAATTCATACGAAATACGAATTTCGTACGAATCGTAATTTTTTTTTTGAATCGTTAGTAAAGTTACGAATCGTTACAAATCGTTACGAATCGTTAACGCGGCTAATGAATTGTCGGTTCTCGTAACACAGAGAACAATTCGCATCCAACTACAAATATCGAATTTCAATTTCAAGTTACGAATCGTTACGAATCGTTAATAAATCCAACTACAAATATGAAAGAAATTATAATCGTTAACGCGGCTAATGAATTGTCGGTTCTCGTAACACAGAGAACGTTAATTAATCCAACTACAAATATCGAATTTCAACTAATATGAAAGAAATTATAATAGCGGATATAACGAATGCTTCGAATGAATTTGAGATTCAGTATATCTAATATAGAGAACTGTTCCTGCACAAAGTGTCATTTTTGCAGGAAAAAAAGCTATTTAAAATCACTCGCGACTAATGAAATGTCGGCTCTGTAACACAGAGAACAGTCATTCATTGATAAAAAAAAGAAAAAGCGTGGGGGTCCCCCCAAATTCAATAACCAGGCCCTTCAGGTCTGCTATGGATATTAAGGGGAACCCCAGCCAAAAAAAAAAAAAAATGGCGTGGGGTCCACCTAAATATCCATACCAGACCCTTGAGGTCTGGGATGGATTTTAAGGGGAACCCCGGCCAAAAAAAAAATGGCGTGGGGTCCCCCTCAAAATCCATACCAGACCCTTATCCGAGCACGCAACCTGGCAGGCCGCAGGAAAAGAGGGGGGACGAGAGCGCCCCCTCCCGCCTGAACCGTACCAGGCCACATGCCCTCAACATTGGGAGGGTGCTTTGGGGGTCTGAGGCCCCATGACGCACGGGGGTGTCATGGGGAATTCCCTATGGCTTTCCCCATGATGTCAGAGGGGGGGCGGGGTCACCAGGTGCCCTCTGTTAGAAAAGACCTGTCAGCCGGAGCGAAGCCTCACACAGCGGGAGCCTCCCATTGCGAGGAGCGGCCCGAGAACAGACGCCGACGCCATGGAAGAAGATGCCGGACGAGAAGGAAGAGAAGACCGGAGGAAGAAGAAGCGGATCGGAGGAAGAAGAAGATGGAAGAAGAAGATGGAAGAAGATGCCGGAAGGAGAAGATGAAGAAACCGAAGGATGAAGAAAGGAAGACCAGAAGAAATAAGAAAGAAGATTTTAATAAAGGAATTGTCAAAGACCGTCTCCTGTCATTTTAACCATTTTTGACACTTTTTTGGTGAAATGGTAGGGGTACAACTTACCATTTCACACAGGGGGGGCGGGGATCTGGGGGTCCCCTGGTTAAAGGGGACTTCCAGATTCCGATAAGCCCCCCGCCCACAGACCCCCACAACCAATGGCCAGGGTTGTGGGGAAGAGGCCTTTGTCCTCATCAACATGGGGACAAGGTGCTTTGGGGGGGACCCCAAAGCACCCTCCCAATGTTGAGGGCATGTGGCCTGGTACGGTTCAGGAGGGCCCCCCCCCTCTTTTCCTGCGGCCTGCCAGGTTGCGTGCTCGGATAAGGGTCTGGTATGGATTTTGAGGGGGACCCCACGCCATTTTTTTTGGCTGGGGTTCCCCTTAAAATCCATCCCAGACCTCAAGGGTCTGGTATGGATATTTAGGGGGACCCCACGCTATTTTTTATTTTTTTTTTGGCTGGGGTTCCCCTTAATATCCATAGCAGACCTGAAGGGCCTGGTTATTGAATTTGGGGGAACCCCCACACTTTTTTTTATCAATGACTTCAATGAATGACTGTTTCATTGACTGTTGTTCTCTGTGTTACGGCAAATTCATTTGCCGGCAATAGCCGCGAGTGATTTTAAATAGCTTTTTTTTCCTGCAAAAATGACATTGTGCAGGAACAGTTCTCTATATTAGATATACTGAATCTCGAATGCATTCGAATCATTCGAAGCATTCGTCATATCCGCTATTATAATTTCTTTCATATTAGTTGAAATTAGATATTTGGTAGTACTTGGATTCAAATTGTTCTCTGTGTTACGGGAACCGGCAATTACCCGCGAGTGATTTTAAATAGCTTTTTTTCCTGCAAAAATGACACCTTGTACAGAGACAGTTCTAAGCACGGGAAACATGACCCCCCTTCATATATATACTATAGAGTTGTATGCCTGTGAAGGGGGCATGTTTCCCTTCCCTTAGAACTGTCTCTGTACAAGGTGTCATTTTTGCAGGAAAAAAAGCTATTTAAAATCACTCGCGGCTAATTGCCGGTTCCCGTCACACAGAGAACAATTTGAATCCAACAACTACCAAATATCTGATTTCAACTAATATGAAAGAAATTATAATAGCGGATATAACGAATGCTTCAAATGATTTGAATGCATTCGAGATTCAGTAAATGCAATATAGAGAACTGTTCCTGCACAGTGTCATTTTTGCAGGCAAAAAAAACTATTTAAAATCACTCGCGGCTATTGCCGGCAAATGAAGTGTCGGATCCGTAACACAGAGAACAGTCATTCATTAAAGTCATTGATAAAAAAAAAAAGCGTGGGGGTACCCCCCCCCCCAAATTCAATAACCAGGCCCTTCAGGTCTGCTATGGATATTAAGGGGAACCCCAGCCAAAAAAAAAAATGCCGTGGGGTCCCCCTAAATATCCATACCAGACCCTTGAGGCCTGGGATGGACTTTAAGGGGAACCCCAGCCAAAAAAAATGGCGTGGGGTCCCCCTCAAAATCCATACCAGACCCTTATCCGAGCACGCAACCTGGCAGGCCGCAGGAAAAGAGGGGGGGACGAGAGCGGCCCCCCTCCCTCCTGAACCGTACCAGGCCACATGCCCTCAACATTGGGAGGGTGCTTTGGGGGTCTGAGACCCCCAAAGCACCTTGTCCCCATGTTGATGAGGACAAGGGCCTCTTTCCCCACAACCCTGGCCATTGGTTGTGGGGGTCTGCAGGCGGGGGGCTTATCGGAATCTGGAAACCCCCTTTAACAAGGGGACCCCCAGATCCCGCCCCCCCCCTGTGGGAAATGGTAAGGGGGTACAAAAGTACCCCTACCATTTCACCAAAAAAGTGTCAAAAATTGTAAAAATGACAGGAGACGGTCTTTGACAATTCCTTTATTAAAATCTTCTTTCTTCTTTCTTCTGGTCTTCCTTTCTTCATCCTTCGGTTTCTTCATCTTCTCCTTCCGGCATCTTCTTCCACCTTCTTCTTCCATCATCTTCTTCCTCCGATCCGCTTCTTCTCCCTCCGGTCTTCTCGTCCTTCTCGTCCGGCATCTTGTTCCATGGCGACAGTGTCTGTTCTCGGGCTGCTCCTCGCAATGGGAGGCTCCCGCTGTGTGAGGCTTCGCTGCGTCTGACAGGTCTTTTATAACGGAGGGCACCTGGTGACCCCTCCCTCCTCTGACGTCATGGGGAAAGCCATTGGGAAGTCCCCATGACGTCCCCGTGGGTCAGAGGGGGGCGGGGTCACCAGGTGCCCTCCGTTATAAAAGACCTGTCAGCCGGAGCGAAGCCTCACACAGCGGGAGCCTCCCATTGCGAGGTGCGGCCCGAGAACAGACGCCGTCGCCGACGCCATGGAAGAAGCCGGACGAGAAGGATTTTAAATAGCTTTTTTTCCTGCAAAAATTACACTTTTGCGGCGTACACACGGTCGGAATTTCCGATGGAAACAGTCCGATGGGAGCTTTTCATCGGATTTTCCGACCGTGTGTATGGTCAACGGTCTTTTTCTGTCGGAACTTCCGACGGACTTTGAATTGAGAACCTGTTCTCAATTTTTCCGACGGAAAACCTTTCTATCGGATTTTCCGATCGTGTGTAGGCAATTCCGACACGCAAAATTCCGACGCATGCTCGGAAACAATTCGACGCATGCTCAGACGCATTAAACTTCCCTTTTATAGTGCTGTCGAACGTGTGTTATGCCGCTGTGTTATTGACCGTCGGAATTTGGTGTGATCGTGTGTACGCGGCATAAGTCATTCGAATCATTCAAATTCATTCAAATTCATTCGTTATATCCGCTATAATAATTTCTTTCGAATTAGTTGAAATACGATATTGGTAGTTGGATTCGAATAATTTGGAGCTGAAATTCGTAAACGGAATTTTTCCTGCAAAAATTACACTTTGTCATTCGAATCATTCGAATCCTGTCACGTACCTGGTGGTGCGAGCCCGAGATTGCAGGGAGAGGCCTCCCTTGCGTCTCCCACTCCTGGTCCCCTGGTGTGGGAACAGGAGGGACAGGAGTGAGGAGGAGCACGGGTGCCTGGCAGGATCAACAGACCGGTGGGAAGGAAACAGGTTAGCTGAGCAGGCCGGATCTCTGAGAAGTAGGCTCACAGGTAAACTGGATAGCAGAGCTGGCAGGATCACAGGAAGCAGGCTCACAGGTAAACTGGATAGCAGAGCTGGCAGGATCACAGGAAGCAGGCTCACAGGTAAACTGGATAGCAGAGCTGGCAGGATCACAGGAAGCAGGCTCACAGGTAAACTGGATAGCGGAGCTGGCAGGATCACAGGAAGCAGGCTCACAGGTAAACTGGATAGCGGAGCTGGCAGGATCACAGGAAGCAGGCTCACAGGTAGACTGGATAGCGGAGCTGGCAGGATCACAGGAAGCAGGCTCACAGGTAAACTGGATAGCAGAGCTGGCAGGATCACAGGAAGCAGGCTCACAGGTAAACTGGATAGCGGAGCTGGCAGGATCACAGGAAGCAGGCTCACAGGTAAACTGGATAGCAGAGCTGGCAGGATCACAGGAAGCAGGCTCACAGGTAAACTGGATAGCGGAGCTGGCAGGATCACAGGAAGCAGGCTCACAGGTAAACTGGATAGCGGAGCTGGCAGGATCACAGGAAGCAGGCTCACAGGTAAACTGGATAGCAGAGCTGGCAGGATCACAGGAAGCAGGCTCACAGGTAAACTGGATAGCAGAGCTGACAGGAACCGGACAACGGCTTGGCAAACAGGTTCACAGGTAAGCTTGGATAGCAGAGCTGACAGGAACCGGACAACGGCTTGGCAAACAGGTTCACAGGTAAGCTTGGTTAGCAGAGCTGACAGGAACTGGACAACGGCTTGGCAAACAGGTTCATAGGTAAGCTTGGATAGCAGAGCTGACAGGAACTGGACACAGGAAACGGAACCACAGACTGGACTGGAACCAACAGGTGAACAGGCTCGTTACAGAGGGTCAGACTGCAGACTGGACAAGGCTGAACAAGGAACCAAAGTTCATCAAAAGTCAGGTAACAGATCTGAACCAGGGCAGGGTACAATGGATCAGGCAGGAGGATGGTCACTGGAAGCCGGGGTCGGGTACAGGCAGAAAGCAGGATAGTCTTTAATGGCAAGCCGGGTCAAAGGAACAGGTATAACAGGATCAGGTTTCACTTTACTACACCACAACGCTGTAGAGCAGACAGCAAAGACCGTCTGCTCAAGTCAGGCTTAAATAGGCCGGCTGGTGCTAACTAGGGCGCGCGCCCGTCTCCCTGTGCGCGGTTGTGCACGTGCCCGCGCCCGGGCGCGCATGCGCATGCGCAATGGAATCTGAGGGCCAGGACGGCCCGGGTTTAGATTTCTGGCAGGATCTTCATGACATTGCCCCCCTCCTAGGGGCAACCTCCGGGTGCCCCTCTGGGCAAATCTCTCAGGATGAGCTCTTTTGAAGGCTTGAACTAGACTCTTAGCATGGATATTACACTCGGGCTCCCAGGAATTCTCTTCAGGACCATATCCTTTCCATTTGATTAAGAACTGGTTCTGATTTCTCCTTTTTCTAACATTTAGTATGGCCTCTACCTCATATTCTTCCTCGCCATCTACCAAGACTGGATCTGGGGGTACCGTCCTTCTGTTGGGAAAGGGGTTGGAAGTGGAAGGTTTTAACAGGGAAACATGAAAGACTGGATGGACCTTGAGGGAATCAGGAAGTTCCAACTCATAGGCTACTTCATTAATCTTTCGTTTGACTGGAAAGGGACCCAAGAACTTAGGGCCTAGTTTCTTTGAGGGACAAGCCAACTTCAGGTTCAAGGTGGAGAGCCACACTGTGTCACCTGGTGCCAGTATCAATTCTCCACGCCTCTTTCGGTCAAAGACTGTTTTGTTATGTTCCTGGGTCCGAGCCATGGTATCCTGCAGGAGTTGGTTATTGGAAGCAAAGAAGTCAATCTTCTCCTGGACTGCGGGCACAGTACATTCAGGAAGAGAATTGGGCAGGAATGAGGGGTGAAAGCCATAGTTGGCGAAGAAAGGTGTCTGTTGGGTGGCCGAGTGGATAGCATTGTTATATGCAAACTCGGCAACCGGCAATAGAGAGATCCAATCGTCTTGGGAGAAGGAAGAAAAGCATCGAAGATATTGTTCCAGAGTCTGATTGGTTCTTTCGGTCTGCCCATTGGTTTGAGGGTGATAAGCGGAAGAAAACGATAGCTCAATGTTGAGGGCCTTGCAGAGTGATTTCCAAAACCGAGAGGTGAATTGTACCCCTCGGTCGGACACTATGTTGGCTGGTACCCCATGAAGTCTGATGATTTCTCGGATGAACACTTGTGCGGTTTCTGAGGCAGAAGGGGTACCCTTCATGGGAACAAAGTGTGCCATTTTTGACAGACGATCAACTATCACGAAGATCGTAGTGTGGTCCTCTGCTGGGGGCAGTTCCACAATGAAATCTATGGACAGCATTTTCCAGGGACGATCTGGGACTGGTAATGGCTTGAGTAAGCCCCAGGCTTTGGTTCTGTGGCTTTTGCTCCGAATACACACAGTACATGTTTCCACAAATTTCCTGCAGTCTTCCCTTAGCTGAGGCCACCAGAAGGTACGTTGTACCAATTCAGTGGTCTTGGTGACACCAAAGTGTCCAGCAAGCTTGTGATCATGGCACAATTCCAGGACGGTTACCCGCAGACCCTCGGGAACGAAAATCTTATCCCCATGCCACAATAGCCCATCCTTGGCCTGCAACCCAGGACCGGGAGTGGGTAAGAGGCCACTGGAAGCCCGCCTGAGCTGGGACCGTAGGTCTTCCTGTAGCAGGAGAAAGTTTCCAGGGGCAAGGATAGTGTCTGGAGGGGAACCATCCTGGGATTTGTGATACATACGAGACAGAGCGTCCGGCTTCGCATTTTTGGAACCCGGACGATATGTCACGTGAAAAGTAAAACGAGAGAAAAATAAGGCCCAACGGGCCTGTCTAGGTTTTAACCTCTTGGCAGTTTTTAAGTACTCTAGATTCTTGTGATCTGTGAAGATCAGGATTGGGTGACTAGCCCCTTCTAGCAGGTAACGCCACTCCTCGAGGGCGGTCTTTATGGCCAGTAATTCCCGATCCCCCACATCGTAGTTCTTCTCGGCTGGGGACAATTTCCGTGAGAAGAATGCCACGGGGTGTAGCAGGGCTTTGATGCCCTGTCTCTGGGACAGGATGGCCCCTACAGCTATCTCTGAAGCATCCACCTCGAGGACAAAGGGCAGAGAAGGATCTGGATGCTTCAGGATAGGAGCTGAGGTAAAGAGCCCCTTGAGGGCCTCGAAGGCCCCTTGGGCCTCAGGGGACCAATGAAAACGGGTACCTTGCTTGGTGAGTTGAGTAATGGGCGTCACTATGGCCGAGAATCCCTTGATGAATTTGCGATAAAAATTGGCGAAGCCAATGAATCGCTGGATCCCCTTTTTATCTGCAGGAACTGGCCAGTCCAGGATGGCTGAGATTTTCTGGGGATCCATCCGGATGCCTCTACTGGAGATGATCAGACCTAGGAAGGGTATGCTTTCTACCTCAAAGAGACACTTTTCTGCCTTGGCATAAAGGCCATGTTGCCGAAGACGGCCCAACACACTTTTAACATGTCCACGATGCAGCTCTAGGGAGGAAGAGAAAATTAGTATGTCATCAAGATAAACAACAGCAAAAACATCAAGGAAGTCCCGAAGCACATCATTTATGAAGGACTGGAAGGTAGCGGGGGCGTTACAGAGTCCAAACGGCATCACCAGGTACTCGAAGTGCCCAAATCGAGACCGAAATGCCGTCTTCCATTCGTCCCCATCCTTTATACGTATTAAATTGTATGCCCCTCTGAGGTCCAGTTTAGAAAAGATGGAGGCCGTGCCAAGCCTCTGAAACAGTTCAGGTACCAGGGGAAGCGGGTAGCGATTTTTAACTGTGACCTCGTTTAGGGCACGGTAGTCCACACAGGGTCTGAGAGAATGGTCCTTCTTCTCTACAAAAAATATTCCTGCACCTGCAGGAGACGTAGACGGGCGGATAAACCCTTTTTTCAGGTTATCATCTATATAGTCCTTTAATTTTCCCTGCTCCACCTCCGTTAATGGAAAGACCCTACCGAAAGGAATCTTGGCCCCGGGAAGAAGTTCAATGGGACAGTCATAGGGCCTATGGGGTGGCAGCACATCTGCCCTTTGTTTGCTAAACACATCCAGGTAAGCATGGTAGACTTCAGGGATGGACTGGCGTAGACCTGCCTAGTTTTCGAGGCAGAGCAGAGCAGAGGGTCCTGCGGGGACCAAGAAGCCGCAGGACCTTTGGCAGTAGGGAGAAGAAAAGGCCACCTCTCCTGTGGACCAGTTGATGACCGGGTTGTGTGCTTGCAGCCAGGGGATCCCTAGAATGACTGGAAACAAGGGGGAAGAAATTATGTCCAAACATAACAGTTCTTGATGTGACTCTGAGATCACTGTGTGCAGCGGGGCAGTCTCCTGAGTCACTGGGCCAGATTTGATGGTAGATCCATCTGCCAGGTGGACAGACAGGCCTTGTTTTCTCAGACGGAGAGGAATTCGATGCCGGGCAGCAAAAGCAGAGTCCATAAAGCAACTACAGGCACCAGAGTCAATGATAGCTGTGGTTTGTAGGGTCCTTCCTGAGAACTGGAAGGAGACAGAAAGGGCAAGATGAGATGAAACCCCGGTCACAGGATCCACATAACTGGAGAGAATAGTAGGGAACTTACGGAGTTTAGCCGGGCAGTTCCGGACATAATGACCAGGCTCTCCGCAATACAGGCACAGATTGTTGCTGCGGCGTCTCTGGCGTTCTGCTGGGGTAAGAGAAGGCCGCAGGAGTCCAAGTTGCATGGGTTCTGATGCTGAAGAGGGATGAGTAGGTTTAACAGGGGGAACAGTGCGGAAATGATTTGGACCCCTGGGGAGCATCCAGGTAGGTTTTGGGGACCCCAAAGTTCGTTCGGCCCTACGCTCCCGTAGGCGCCGGTCAATTTGGATGCTTAGGTCTATAAGGGAATTCAGGGTCTGGGGTACCCCCACTCTGGCGAGCTCGTCTTTGAGTGCGTCTGAGAGGCCCATGCGGAATTGGTGACGGAGGGCAGCATCGTTCCAGTCGGTGTCGGCACCCCAACGCCTGAACTCAGCCACATAGTCCTCTGCTGGTCTTCGACCCTGTTGGAGAGAACGTAAGGCGGCCTCCGCAGTGGTTGAGAGTTGGGGGTCCTCATAAAGCTGCGCCATGGCATCAAAAAAGGTGGAGAGGCTGGTCAATGCTGCATCCTTTTGTTCAAGCTACCACGGGCACCCGTAAATTTCTCTGGGGTAGGTACCTTGGGCTCAGGTGGTAGCATCACTATAGTCTGGGTAGGTGCAGGCCCCGTTGGGGGTATTGCTGGGTGAGGAGTTCCTTGGGTACTGGATGGACCAGATAGGGCCAGTACCCGTTCCTCCAGCCGGGTGTAACCCTGCTGGAGGTTCTTCACCGCTTCGGTCAGACCTGCCAGGTGTTGGCATAGCCCCTCCTGCTCGGGCTCAGACATGGCTGTCTGCTACTGTCACGTACCTGGTGGTGCGAGCCCGAGATTGCAGGGAGAGGCCTCCCTTGCGTCTCCCACTCCTGGTCCCCTGGTGTGGGAACAGGAGGGACAGGAGTGAGGAGGAGCACGGGTGCCTGGCAGGATCAACAGACCGGTGGGAAGGAAACAGGTTAGCTGAGCAGGCCGGATCTCTGAGAAGTAGGCTCACAGGTAAACTGGATAGCAGAGCTGGCAGGATCACAGGAAGCAGGCTCACAGGTAAACTGGATAGCAGAGCTGGCAGGATCACAGGAAGCAGGCTCACAGGTAAACTGGATAGCGGAGCTGGCAGGATCACAGGAAGCAGGCTCACAGGTAGACTGGATAGCGGAGCTGGCAGGATCACAGGAAGCAGGCTCACAGGTAAACTGGATAGCAGAGCTGGCAGGATCACAGGAAGCAGGCTCACAGGTAAACTGGATAGCGGAGCTGGCAGGATCACAGGAAGCAGGCTCACAGGTAAACTGGATAGCAGAGCTGGCAGGATCACAGGAAGCAGGCTCACAGGTAAACTGGATAGCGGAGCTGGCAGGATCACAGGAAGCAGGCTCACAGGTAAACTGGATAGCGGAGCTGGCAGGATCACAGGAAGCAGGCTCACAGGTAAACTGGATAGCAGAGCTGGCAGGATCACAGGAAGCAGGCTCACAGGTAAACTGGATAGCAGAGCTGACAGGAACCGGACAACGGCTTGGCAAACAGGTTCACAGGTAAGCTTGGATAGCAGAGCTGACAGGAACCGGACAACGGCTTGGCAAACAGGTTCACAGGTAAGCTTGGTTAGCAGAGCTGACAGGAACTGGACAACGGCTTGGCAAACAGGTTCACAGGTAAGCTTGGATAGCAGAGCTGACAGGAACTGGACACAGGAAACGGAACCACAGACTGGACTGGAACCAACAGGTGAACAGGCTCGTTACAGAGGGTCAGACTGCAGACTGGACAAGGCTGAACAAGGAACCAAAGTTCATCAAAAGTCAGGTAACAGATCTGAACCAGGGCAGGGTACAATGGATCAGGCAGGAGGATGGTCACTGGAAGCCGGGGTCGGGTACAGGCAGAAAGCAGGATAGTCTTTAATGGCAAGCCGGGTCAAAGGAACAGGTATAACAGGATCAGGTTTCACTTTACTACACCACAACGCTGTAGAGCAGACAGCAAAGACCGTCTGCTCAAGTCAGGCTTAAATAGGCCGGCTGGTGCTAACTAGGGCGCGCGCCCGTCTCCCTGTGCGCGGTTGTGCACGTGCCCGCGCCCGGGCGCGCATGCGCATGCGCAATGGAATCTGAGGGCCAGGACGGCCCGGGTTTAGATTTCTGGCAGGATCTTCATGACAAATCCATTCGAATTCATTCGTTATATCCGCTATAATAATTTCTTTAATATTAGTTGAAATTCGATATTTGGTAGTCGGATTCGAATAAATTCGGCGACGAAATTCGTAAACGGAATTTCGTATTCCGTGCGGAATTTGTATTAGAAAAAATTCGTACTACGGATTCGTAAATTAATCGCACATGTCTATCCCCTAGAGATAGGGGAGGTTTGGGAGCTCCTGACCTCACCAAGTATTACCTTGCCACCCATCTCAAACCGGTCATTGCTTGGTTCTCTAAACAACCCTCTAGTATCTGGTCTGAAATTGAGATGGACATTACCAGTCCGGTACACCCCAGCTCTATGATCTGGGCGAAATTAGAATCCTCTATAAATCCTCTATAAACCAATTAAGGAGTCTATGCTTACACCCGATGCTATTCACCCTTTCAATTTGGAGGCAGTCTTCCAGCCGATACTCATTAACCTCCCTTTGCCCGCCTTTATTAAATGTGCTGTTCAACCCGGACATCCCAGACAGCCTATCCCACGCTCGAATGCTCCCTTGGTCCCAAGCCAGAATTTTTCAATTCCGAAACTTGGTACACCCACGCACTCACACTCTTCTGCCCTTCGACGAACTACATGAGAAAACCAGATCCCAAAACAATCATACTATTCTTATCTCCAATTTAAACATTACTTTGCCTCTAAATCTCCGACCCTGACTCTAGATAAGCCTAACTCATTTGAACTTCTTTGTGCTCAAGGTCCATATCAGACACACTTCATTTTGGATATCTATAAACTACTACACAGCGCCACCCCGCTCACGGACACATCCCACTCTTACATGCTGAAATGGTCCCGGATCTGTAAACGACCAAGCTCTATACATCTGTGTGGCGGAGGATCTGGGAAGCTGTCTCCAAATCATCCAGATGTGTAGAACACAGAGAAACAGCCTATAAAATAATGTTCTTTTGGTACAGGACCCCGGAACTTATCCACAGATATGACCCTAAGTCCCCTCGGATATGCTGGAGGTGCCAGGGAGACATTGGCTCCCAATACCACATCTTATGGGATTGCTCCTTGATTCAACCATACTGGCTTACTATTCAGACTCTCTTGCAGGATCTGTTCGGACTGGCCCTCCCCCTAGACCCGATACATTTTATCCTTGCCTGGTACTTCCCGGCATCTCCAAGCATTCCCAGAAATTAGCCTCCTTCATACTCCTTGCAGCAAAGAGGGCTATACCCTCCAAATGGCTATCCACCACGCCACCAAATCTCTCACAGACACTACAAATACTGGAACGCCTCACCGCAGTAGTTAATGACACGCTCCCTCAATTTTCAAAAATCTGGGACCTATGGGATCACTCAGACTGCAATCCAAATGCCACCCCCTTGATCCCTTAGATATACAATTTTCCCCCAACTCATATATACCTTTAACCTGTCAGCTTAGAATCGATGGCTAACCAACCCAAGATCTTTATGGTATCCCCCAAAACACCTCTACCCCTTTACATGCACTTTAATGATATTACCACAGAGTGCCCACCCCTCAGCTATGGGCACCCTGGAAAACTTGCCTCTACTACACCCAGTGAACTAATTTTTTTCTTTGCATATGACCTAAGTTTATTGATTGTACAGCCCTCTCACTGGGCCCACCCCCCCCCCCTTTACCTTTTATTTTTATTTTTTCCTTAAATTTTTCAGTGACACATTTAAGAAAAAAAATGTAAAATTAGAAGAGAAAAATTTATTTCAATTGTAAACAAGTTTGCCATACTTTGTAATAGAAATTTAATTTTTAGAACCATCATAAATGCTCCCCTGTAGAATGTGGCTTGGTTTGCCTTATTATAGTCGGTCCCGTGGTTTGTAACTTACCGCTGACGATTAGTTTCTTCTTTAGGTATAAGTGGCCCCCGATGGCGTCCATTGCGACGCTTCACCATCTCCTCTCTGAGGAACTTTGGGATGGGGAAGAAGTCCATGGAATCCCGCGTGCAGGAGGAGACAACTTATCTAACACAGGCAGCTGCCGAGACGGAAGGTGGGTGAAAATATTTTCATAAATTTTTATTGAAAAATTGGTGAAAGATGTAGACGCTTGCATATTCAGAAAATATAAAGGGGGACCTGAATGTCTAGTAATCTAGGCCCACAGTGGACTAGCTTGTGCACAAGTCTATTGCACGCACACATGAAAATCCATATTGCCAATTGTTTCCCACAACAGCGATCGGGCTCCGCCCTATTAAGGGGGATTGATGGTGGAAGAATAACATTGGCTTTATATACGCTATATTGTCAGTTGGATAAAGTGATCTCTGGCAGATATCATGGTAGGATCATATTGCAAAATTCAGTCCTCCCAGTGATCTTCCGAGAGGGATGGAATGTCCACATGCCATTTATTATTGTAGCTCTGACCCCTGAAGGAGCTGCTGGTTTTATTGGGTTTACCGTTACCTTCTTTACCTCGTCTCCGTCTAGGGGTTTCCCGTGGTAGATGACCCAAAGAATTGCAGAAACTGACACTGAATCTTCCTTTTGGGTTATTTATTTAAAAGATAAAACAGTCTCTTAAATGTAGGGTAGAGGGTTAGGACTTAGGAGGAAAGTTCAGGTACTTTTGGAACTGCAAGAATAGGAAGTCTCTTATAGAAGAAATCCAGAGAATAACCGTTTCACAGCTGGATTCTCACCACCCCCGGATAGACCTCCTCTCACTAGGCCTAGCAGCCGGCAGGGTGTTAAGTAAAGAAAAAGTCTCTGCCACAGACTTGAATGTAACTGAGGGACATTAACAAATTTAGAGAGCTATCATACGGTACCAGTATCTCTCAGCCGGTCCGGCGATACCGTATGAGTGTAGATCCATAAAGTGTCCTTCAACTGAGCCTCCAGGCCCCTTCAGAGAAACCAGCCTCGTGCATGGCCTTCTCCTAAAGAATCCTCCCCTGGAGGTTCCTCCAGTTGCTGGGCTTCTCCTTGATGAGACAGCACCGGACCAACTTTGGATAATTAGGCCCCAATATCCATTCAGGCCTGTCCCTGCAGTTGCTTCGCCTCGGGCTGTTCAGCCCCGAGACTTGAAATTGCATGGATCCGCACCCCAGGCCTGGAGGGCCAAGACCAAACAGACAGAAGATATCTTCTGGACCGGAACCCCCGAAGCACGTGATCTCAGTACCTTAAATACCCCCTCCCAGAAATCACAGCAGGATAAACACTCCCACTGGGCTGGTTCCGAAGGAAAAAATGGCATCCAATACACCCAGCTAAACTGCATTCTCATAATTGCTGGTGGTGACAGCGACACCTGCACCAGTCTGGCTGCAATCCAGCCAGACTGGTTACTGAAATCATAATTTAACAGAATTTCAGAGTTTCAGGAATATTCATTTTCAAAAACACATCAGGAGCCAGCGCTACATTATAAAGGGAGTCCATTTTGGGAGTGGTCAAGGGAGAGAGAGGTTTAGGTAGGTCCTCCTCTATTAACATACTTTCCAAAGGGTCAGTCTTAATGGTTGGGTAAATTAGGGATTGAGTAGCAACCGCGTGCCACAGTTGTAGAAAATGGAAGAACATCCTATTAGGTAAGTTGGCGGTACGTTTAAGTTCATCAAAGGCTAAGAGAGTCCCTGGTAGTATTATATTTTGCAAATTTCTGTCATATGGGCCATGTCTAGCCCATATGACAGGATCTGGCACAGTGAGCAGGTGAGGGTGTGCAGGGTTGCCCCATAGTTGAGTATAGGGAGACTAAATGGAATTTGTACCATACTGGATACTGGCTTGTTTCCAAACCCTCCTAGTCATCCTCATAATAGCTGTGTTGGATGTCAGCCCCCTGTATACAAGTTTACTGAGTTTAGATAGGAGCCCAGTACAGCCCCCGGCAGGATCACCACCATGTTATCCCTAGGCTGGGAGAACCACCAACGTACTGTAACTAAAACACCCGCCCAGTAGGACAGTAAGAAATTAGGTAACGCCAGACCTCTGCAATTAATCGGTAAATATAGGATGGATTTTGAAAGTCTAGGTGTCTCCCCAGCCAAGAGAAACGCAGAGAAAAAA
The DNA here is from genome assembly GCA_028564925.1 of Lithobates sylvaticus. Classification (NCBI taxonomy): domain Eukaryota; kingdom Metazoa; phylum Chordata; class Amphibia; order Anura; family Ranidae; genus Lithobates; species Lithobates sylvaticus. The sequence goes on along the minus strand of CM053030.1, from coordinate 20,365,459 downwards.
CATCTATATAACAAAAGAAATATCGCAGGAATTTGAATAGGGGTCTGTCGGAAAAAGTAGAGCAATTTAGGTAGAAAAATAATTTTAAGGAGATTAACGTGGCCAATATTGCTAAGGAGAAAAGAGGTCCAGGCAGTACACTTGATCTGCATTTGTTGCAAAAGGGGAAGAAAGTTGTCTGAAACATAGGCGTTAAGGTCACGCTGCACCTCCACCCCCAGACATTTCAATTTAGAGACCATCCGGATGGGGCAAAAGGGACAACAGAAAGGGCACCCGGTGCAAGAGGAAAGGGCAGTAATTTCTCCCAATTTATGCACACTCCAGAATAAAGCTCAAATCAAGCACTGCTCGAAGAGAAACATCACAATCCTCCAGATATAGCAGGGTATCGTCTGCATAAAGGGAGACGTGTTCCTCCTAACCACCCATGGGCAGCCCCCGCACTGTTTCAGAGGAACAGATCAGACAGGCCAAGGGTTCAATCGCCAGGGCAAAAAGGAACTTGGGGTGACTTACATTAGTGCATAGGGTGACTTACATTTGAATTGGCTCAGTCCCCTTGACACAGCTGTGGTGCAATACAATACAGTACAATATAATGTAATACAATATACCTGTATTGTAACCTCAGGATTCACTGGCTCCACCTTCTGCTGGGAGAAAACAACACTCCACACAACTGGATACTTAACCAAATATATTTTACTGTGAATATGTTTCAAAAGGTGATTACAGTCATTTTGCTGTCATCCCAACATAGGACGACAGTACAATGGATTTCAACATAAACAATATAAATATATATCTATCCCCGGGAGCTCCCCCTACTTTTAAAGCTATGCTTGAGACCTCACTTAAAGTACTCCTTGTGATCTGTAATCCACAGGTTAAAGTAACTTAATTTGAGGTAAAGGTGCTCCTGGTGTAACTTCAGTAACTATATTACAAGGCTTAGGACGTCAGAGTAGATAGGCCTCAAGCCTGCTCAGTGTCAGTTGCTCTGCTCCTCCTCTGTGGAACTATAAATCCCAGCGAGGCCTGTGTATGAGTCTAACTGCATGTGGAAGTTAACAAACTGTGGGCCACAACCCGCTCACCAACTGGATTGGAGCTCTGTATGGTAGCTTTGGTCCGGTGATTGCAGCTTGCTTCTCTGTCAGCTGGCTCTGTCACTCCGTTCCGCTATGCTGGGTGAACCCGGTCCTCCGATGCTCAAACGAGTGTCTCTGGATCTTCCTATCCGATCACTGTGTCTCTGGCATTGTCAGGTCACTCACACAAACAGTTGGAGTTGCGCTCTGCAGTGGCTGTAGGCCACTTCCTCCGGGAGTCTCCTCACAAGTCCTCACAGGCAGGCCATGCATTCAGAAGAGAGCTAAAATGGCCGCTTTTATGTCCTACCCAGCATGCACTGCTAGAGAGAGTGTTCATGGGTAGGTCACCAAGCCTCCTGGGTAAAAAGGTCAACCTTCAAATGTAAATAATCAGTCACTTCCTGTATTCAGTTCAATGCTTGAAAACCAAAGTTATCCCAGTCCACTTTCTGTATTTGGTCGCTAGATGGCGTCAAATACTAAGCTATACAATTGACCATGGGCTTACATTGTAAAACATTAACATACCATTAATAGGCAAAAATATGTCAGCGCTACACATTATATAAACATCTAACCCCAGGAGATGAGGACCAAAGCCGAACATCCGTCTCCCACAGGTAGTCCCATTCAACCAAATTGAAGGCTTTTTCCTCGTTGAGGGACAATATGACACCTGGGCTATCCCAGTTATCCCGGTTAGAGGCAACGGAGATGTGTGTGAACCGCCTGCGATTATTAATATCTGTGCCTTTACCTGCCATGAAGCCTATCTGATCATTATGCACCAACGTAGAAATAACTGTGCCCAGTCTCCCAGCAAGCAACTTAGCAAATATTTCGTATTTATCTGTATATATCTGAATTTAGTAAAGATATCGGATGGTATGAGGTACACTGTGTCGGATCCTTTCCGGGCCTTAAAATCACTACAATCACTGCCTGCAACATAGATGGGGTAGTCCTTCCTTGTCCTTTAGAGTAGTAAAAAGACAATGCAAACGGGGTGCCTGTTGGTCTGTGTAGGTTTTATAGAACTCCACCAGGTAGCGGTCCGATCCCGGTGTCTTACCAGACTGAATAACTCCAATTGCCTGCTGGACCTCTATAATCCCCTCCTCACATCACAGTTTCACCTTCACAGCAGTGTTCTGAACCCCTCTTCACAGCGGTGCCTTCTGCCCCCCCCCCCTTCACAGCAACCCCCACAGTGGTGTCCTCTGCTCTCCCTTCACATCACAGCTCTTCCCCTAGTTCAAATCACTGCCCTCCGCAGCTCTGCCCCTACTTCAAATCACAGCCCCCTGCAGCTCTGGCCCCCCTTCACCTCACAGCCCCCTGAAGTTCTGACCCTCTTTACATCACAGTCCCCTGCAGCTCTTGACCCCCTTCAAATCACAGCCCCCTGCAGTTCTGTCCCCCATTCACATGACAGTACCCTTCAGCTCTGCCCCCCTTCACATCACAGCCCCCGCCCCCCTTTACATTGCAGCCTCACACAGCTCTGCCCCCTTCATCTCACAGGCCTCCCTGCAGCTCTGCCCCCTTCTTCACATCATAGCTCTGCCCGTTTCTACCACCCAGCATCATAGCAACTAATCACCAGTTTGTTACAATGAAAAGTTGATTTCAGTGGCTCTCATGCCCGCCCTTCATCTAGTGCTGCTGTGCCTCCCGCTCTGTGTGCGGAACTGTTTTGCCTCCCACTCTTTGCTGTGATAGGGACAATAGTGGAGGCAGGGAGAAAGAACCGGCTCCTAAATGGTTGGACCATGGCAGTCCATTGGGGACAGTTTAAGTTACTCAGTCTGGATCCGGACCGCAGTCCACGATGCTGTACTGTATACTGCGACATATTGATTTATTCGTGCAGCCGTGAAAGTCATTGGGAAGTCCACCTCAAGTGGTGTGAGGCTGCTTATAGTCTTGTTTTTAGATGCAGTGTTGTGAAAAGGAAGTTCTCCCAAAATAAAATCAGTCTTGTTATAAGAATAATTGTAGCCATTAGTCTGAATTCACTCAGCTGTCTCATCTCAGACGTGAGCTTATTTCGGACACATGTGGGAGGTTCTCATGTTTTAGGGATGACCATACATGACTACACAAAGATAAGCTGGGTATTTTGGAGGTTACCAATAAATATTTTGTCTTATATTTAAATAATATAAGATTCTGGTGAACACCGCAAGTTGTGTAGAAGACAATATTACCTGTGATTGTTCAGAAGCTTGAGAGCTAATTGTACAAATACTGGGTGTAATACAGAAAGACAGGAGACTTAAAAAAAAAAATTTTGTTTTTTTTAAATCATACTTACCTTGGTGGATGCTTTGCCCACTCCCTGCACTTAGTAGAGTGCTGGGCTGTGGAGGGAGTAGCTGGCTCAGACTCTCAACGGTTCGCTGAGACGCTAAGTCAGTTATGGTCGTGATCTTTCCCGAGCCTGGTCCAGCTCTGTGATGCCAGCCCACAGCAGGTTTCAGCTGAATATGGATCACAAGAGTGTATAACAAACTGCACTCCTGTGATCCACAGGAGAAGTACAGCCAAACAAGCTGTGGTAAGGAAGCGTTAGCGTCAATCTGCTGTGTTGGTGGGGCACATGCAGTTTGCTGCTGACTTTTTTAGGTTTGCCAGATATGTTACATTCTCTGTAGAAGATCACATTCAAGGATATTCTCAAATGCCATATAGATTTACATCACAGGTGGATCTTGCTATCCAGTGGTTGACTTTACATTAGTTGCCAAAGGAGGTTTAGGTGGCCCTAAAAGACATCAGACTTGTGTCTCGCTTTGTTGGAGAACCAACCATCAACATTGTATGTTTGTGTGCCAGAATACTCTGGTCCATGACAGCCAAATGGGTGCTCTGGCTCAAGCTGTGAGTGGTGGACTCATCCTCAAAACAATGGTCATGTGAAATACCCTTTCAAAGCTGCTCTTTGTTCAGTGACAAGTTGGAGACTATCAATAAGGCTACTGAAAGAAGTCTTCAATTATTCTGCAGGACCAAAGACTACCTTCCAGCCACAGAACTCCAGGCCAGAAGACGAGCCCCAGAATAAACTGGAAAAATCCTATAAACCTGGAAAGGCATTCCAGTGAAAACCTATCTAAGGCTACCTACTGTGCTGGGCCTGAATCCACCAAGCTAATTTGAAGGGGTGTCCGTCCAGGCCTGCAAGATGAGACAAGACTTGCAGGTTTCATGCAGGTCTGGATGGAGAACATTTCTGAACTGTGGGCTACCTACTCTGCTGAGCCTGAATCCACCAAGCTCATTTGAAGGGATGGCCATCCAGGCCTGCAAGATCAGACAAGACCTGCAGGTTTTAGGGCAGGTCTGGATGGAGAACATTTCTGAACTGTGAGTACTCTAAACTATTTTCTAGAGGCATTCATGGAAATTTAAAATGAAAATGGAACATGGAAATCCACCAATATCTCGATGATCTGTTACATCTGGCTCATTACAAAAGAAATCGAATCACATCCAGAGAAGTAACCATTTGGACCCTGACTGACTTCGACTTGATATTTAACCTTAGGTCATCCTCAAGATCTGGTCTACCTCAAAGCTAGACTAAGTACTTAGTTAAACACAATCTCTCTTCCACAAAAAAAGGTTTGCAGTAGTCAAGTCTAAGCCCCCGTACACACGGTCGGACATTCGGATCACCAAATCCGTTGGATAATTTGTCCTAAACTGGTGTTGCATACACGCGGTCGGACAAAGTTGTCGGAAAATCCGATCGTTCCGAACGAGGTGATGCACAACACATACGACGGGACTACGTAGAGGCCAGTATCCAATTGCATTCGTCTCCAAATTTCTTCTGCGTGGCACTTGTGCGTCGGAATTCTCTACACACAATCGGAAAAAGTCAGATCGGATTTTGTTGTCGGAAAATTTTAGATCCTGCTCTCAAATTATTTCAGTCGGAAATTCAGACCGAAAAAGTCCGCTAGAGCCCACACGCGATCGGATTTTCCGACAACATAATCCGATCAGACTTTTTCCATCGGAAATTCCGACCATGTGTACGGGCATAAGTGTGCTTAGCTCTAGAGGTTTCTTATTTAAAAGTGTTGCAGTGCCTCAGATCTATAGGCCTGATAGCTTTGTCTATCCTCATGGGTCCAAATTGGGCCAGTGGCACAGTTGTCCCTTTCAGACATGTTTTATGGCACAAATTTTTTCAATCTCAAAAGTGTAAAAAAATTGTAAAAGAAACATTTTAGCTGTAAAAGACACCTAATTTTTCTCCTTATTTCAGGAAAACCATTCAATCCACTACTGATTATGGCCAGCGCTGTTGGGAATATTATCAGTTTAGTGTTGTTTGGAGAACATTTTGACTACAAAGACCCAAAGTTACATGATCTGATGTCTCACACCTCCCGACACACTAAGAATGTTATATCCCCATTGCACATGGTAGGTTATCATCATTGGTGGATTTGTCTTCCTTCCTACCACTAGCACAAACTACATGGTCACATGCACTACTACATGGTCACTGAAGGAAACCAGTAGTGCCCATTTCTATGTTTTCTTGTCTTAAATTTGACTCAAAATGTCAGTGCTGTTTTTGGCAAAGTTTTATTACTGTATTGTTGTAGCGCTTGGTTTCTACTAGTAACTAAAATCCACCATGTCACCCTGCTGCCAGACCTCCATCTATCGCTTCTGAGACATTGAACAGTCATTTGCGTTGTTTTGTTTTATTTATTGGGGAATATAACTTGGTTGGGGAAAGGAAATATGGGATGCCCATAGAACAATTGCTTTGCCATCATATTTAACAATTAGAACGAAAGGTTGAGCCGTGAAGTACTGATGTACACATAATATCTACAGGCACTTCCCCTGCATAACACCATGCAGACTATTTCTCCTCCTCTGCGTATCTCCTGCAGACTGTTTCTCCCAGGACTTCCACCTTCCTGCACAAACTTCCACTGTAGATCATTACTCTTTCTGTCACATCATCCTCTTTTGACAAAAAAAGACCACTCTGAATAGTCTCAGTTGCTGGCTAGAATTGGTTGCACTGTTATTAGGCCAGAGGTCTGCAGTACCTCTCCCGGCGGCCTAGCAATTTAATAGCATGTGCTGATTGGTGGACTACTGCTCCCAGCTAGTTGGGCCTGCAAATCCTGCACCCTCAGGCCACAGCGATTTGACACTCTCCCCACAGTCTCTCCTCTGGCTTTGCACCCAGCTCCCCTGGCATGCTTCATCCAGAACTCCACTGTGGTCCACTCACGACCTTCTCCTGCCCCGAGTCCATGATGGAGAACTTTAACTGTACATACGTTCCGGCAGCTCCTCCAGCCCCTCTTTTCCAGAACACTTTATCCATGACTGTGTAAAGATGAAGCTCCCTCCCAGCTCTCACAGGTTCCTCCGCTAGGCCTCGCACCCCCCCCCCCCCAAGATGGGGATGGGGCCCCTGCTGCTGCCTATTACTCCATTCTCCACGTCTCCCAGCCGACAACTCCTCCCCCAGTGGGATGTTACCCCAGCTTATATGGGAGGCCTGCCCCCTGCCAATTCCAATTGGAGATTGGTCAGAGCTCCTCACATGAGCTGCCTGCCACTCCAGTCCTAGGCCCTGCCCCTCTTCAAGATCATTCTTCCTGGAAGCAGGGGAGGCCCCTCAGAACTAAAGCACAGGTGGTCACACCCACTGCCGCACTAACCACTCCCTGCCCCCCAGATCAAAACAAGCAGGCCTAGCCTGAAGCACCTGCCCAAATTTACCTGCACTGACAGTTTCCCTTATAAAATCCTCACTCTAGCACCCTCTACCATAGGTACATACATTGTATTTTATCATTGTTGTTCTGGAATTCATGGATATGCCAGTTTTAGAAATATATGGTATTTTAGATGTATTGGCTAGGTTTAGAGTTTAGACTAAAGTTAAAGTAAATTAATTAATGTAAACCCAAAATCTATTTGAAAACATAGAAAATGTGAATGTATTATAGAGATGTACATGTGTGTAATTTTATTTTTCACCGACCTACATTGTAACTCTTTAATTGTTTACTCCTTGTGTTTCTGACGGACAGCTCTGCAACGTATTCCCGTTCCTGCTCAAGCTGCCATTATTATCAAAGATTGCTTTTATGGAAAACTCCTACCTGGCAAACTTTGTGCTAGATTACATCAAGGAGCACAAACGCACCCTAAAGCCTGAAGCCCCCCGAGATTTTATAGATTATTTCCTGCTGAGGATAAAAGAGGTAAATACACTGACCCTCATCTTTTGAAGTGTCCTTGATATTGGCCATATTGCCATAACCCAGCTAATCACAAACAGCACTGCTCTGGAGAATGGCCGTGTAAATGTAATTGGTTGTAGTGGAGAGGATGAGATTTCAGGGATTGCTGCAAATGGTTCTGTATGGTGCTATATACTAAGCTGACCCTGCCAGATATGCCAATGTTATATATGTAGCGCCATCCCTGTGAGGACCACTGGGAGATGACGGACCCCAAAGATTGCCCTAACTCTACAAGTTTCCCGTCACCTCTGACACCCTGGGCTCAGACGTTTCAAAGTTAGTTATGCAATCACACAGACCAAACTGCAATAAAGTTACCAAATAGATTTACTGTAGATATCTTCGGTAAAAAATACCGAATAAAAATAAAAAAAAGTGACATAAAATCAACTGTTTCCACCTGAATTCCGGGTTGGCCAGTGAATGGGGGAAGTACGGGTGCTGCAGAAGTGGTGGGTTCCCAATTAGGTTTGGCGAATGCAGCAGGAAGGGCACTATGGGCTCGATGGGCCTGTCTTTGTCTTCTTGGTGGCAGTGGGACACTACTTGTGCTTGCCACCTCGCCAGCTTGAACTGCACTTATGGGACTCACCACGTCACCACGTGATACTGCAGTGCTGGATGTACGACCAGGGTGTACTAGGCTGCTGGTGCTTGCCAGTTCACCAGAAGGATGAGCGGCGCTAGTACTTCTCTGCTCCATACGAAGGACGTGTGGTTCTTGCACCTCACCGACAGCAGAAGAAGAACGGGGTCTGGTACGCCTGACCTTGGCAGGGACCACATCTCTGTCGTCAAAAAAGTGTGTAAAAAGTTCACAATTCACATCCTCTCCCCTCCAGCTCTCCCAGGATTGGCTGCCTTTACGGGATGTTTCTCATCATGGGATGCAGTGAACAGTCAGCGGACTATAGACAGACAAGTGATTTAGGGGACATGTATGAAGTCAGAGCTGGGCAGAGTAGAACATCCAGTGATCTGATGATAACCTGTCTCAGGCTGGTGCATGAGATATGTAAATCACCTGTCACTCACAGCAGGGGGGCGTTTTTGATAAAGTTTTCAAGACTTTGTCAAGATTTCTCTAACTGAACAATAATAAAAGGTTGCTCAGACCTCGAGTAAATCTGTGTGGCAAGACTGGGCTCAGATGAAAGGAAATATTATTCTCTACATTATGACATAAAAACAAACAATAAAAAAATTTTAATTTAATGTTTGCTATGTTTCCATTTTTAGAGTGTTGTCTACATCCACTTTAAGAATCACATGATAAGAACATCATGGGAGCATTGTAGGAAGGGGACTTAGAAACATACCAATCCAGCACAGCTTTTTTTGTTAATTGTCAGATAGATAAAATAAAGTGATAGCAGCAAATAGCGTCATCCAAATCACCATCCCTTTTAGGGGTGTCCCCCAAATGGCGACATCAACGCCTTTGTGTTCATCATACGGACCCAGTAGTAAGAGTTTAGCAATAGTGACAGTTATATGCAGGGCGGGTGAAAAAGAGGTATATTTCCCGCACACTCAGCCTTGTGGCCAATGATTATTTTATCATGGATAGACATGCGTGGATAATGAATAGAGTTGAGCGGACACCTGGATGTTCGTGTTCGGCGGGTTCGGCCGAACTTCGGAAAAAAGTCCGGGTTCGGGACCGAACTTGACCCCGAACTCCGAACCCCATTGAAGTCAATGGGGACCCAAACTTTTGAAGACTAAAATGGCTGTAAAAAAGTAATGGAAAGGGCTAGAGGGCTGCAAATGGCAACAAAATGTTGTTAAGAGCATGGCAAGTGCTCTGCAAACAAATGTGGATAGGGAAATTACTTAAAATAACATAAAAAAATAAAAATAAAATGCTGGAGGCCCCCTTCTCAGCAGAAGAGGTACAGGAAGTCATTAAGAACCTCAGAAACTCAACAGCACGATGCCGCACATATGGTGGGAATACCCCAGAATACGCACTTTCTGGAAAAAAATATTCAATTTAATGGATAAGATAGTGGGAAAATAAAATACTTGGAAATGAAAAAAATGAAAAAATTATAATCTTGACCTAGGAGGACGAGGTCCATATGGAGTAGGAGGTTGAGGTGGCGGTGGATGTGGCGGTGTAGGTGGAAGCGGCGGTGGAGGAGGACGAGGTAGCCAACACTGGTTCAAAAATACAACAATGGCTGGGTAAGGCTGGTGGTGATGTGTCGAATTCTGTCCCCCGTCGCATAGTGTCCGCCCTGTACTGCGCTTGCTCAGTACGTAGGACAAGGGGATTTCGAAACTCTCCAAAGACGATGTGCGGTGAGTCCAGGTTCAAGCCACATCATCCGAGGTTGAAGCCGAGCCAAGCGAGGCCGTGCCCGAAGCGTGGCGATCGAAGCGAGCCAGTGAGGGGCCCTGTTACTATGGGCTACCTAGTATGTCCACTTGGATGGTGGGGCTTGAACCTGCACTCACTGCCCAGGCGACGTTCATCTTTGTAGATTTTGTGAATCTCCTTGTCCTCCGTACTGCGCAAGCACTGCGCCTGCACAGTAAGTGGCCGGACACTAGCTGATGGCCAGACAGTTTTTGTCAGAACACCGGTATACGTGTCTATTCTGCACAAGGTACGGACAAGTCCTGTGGGATCCATGCCTGGTTCATTTTAATGAACGTGAGCTTGTCCACATTGGCTCTGGACAGGCGGCTGCGCTTGTCTGTGATAACGCCCCCTGCCGTGCTAAATACATGTTCAGATAATACACTGGCTGCAGGGCAGGCCAGCACCTCCAAGGCGTAAAGGGCACGCTCAGGCCATGTGTCCAATTTGGAGACCCAGAAGTTGAAGGGGGCAGACCCGTCATTCAGTACGTGTAGGCGTGTGCACACATACTGCTCCACCATGTTGGTGAAATGCTGCCTCCTGCTAAGACGTTCCATCTCAGCTGGTGGTGCTGGTTGTTGTGGCGTGCTGACAAAGCTTTTCCACATTTCGGCCATGCTAACCCTGCCTTCCGAGGTGCTGGTGGTGCCCCGACTGCGTTGGCGACCTCTTCCTCCTCCTCTGCCTTCGCCTTGTGCTTCCACCGTACACCCAGCTGCCAAGTGGGAATGCCACCAGCAGCGCGTCTACCAGCGTGCGCTTGTACTCGCGCATCTTACGATCATGCTCCAGTGAAGTAATTAAGGACGGCACGTTGGCCTTGTAACGGGGATCCAGCAGGGTGGCCACCCAATAATCAGCACCAGTTAAAATGTGGGCAACTCGGCGGTCGTTGCGGAGACACTGCAGCATGTAATCGCTCATGTGTGCCAGGCTGCCCAGAGGCAAGGAAAAGCTGTCCTCTGTGGGAGGTGTGGCGCCTGTGTCCTCTGTATCCCCCCAGCCATGCACCAGTGATGGACATGAGCTGGTCTGGGTGCAACCCAGCTGTGAACATGGTTCCTCCTCCTCCATCTCCTCCTCATCCTCCACCTCGTCATCCTCCAGAACTGTGCCCTTGCTGCCGGACAATTTTGTACCTGGCGCTTGTTGGTGCAGGAACCCACCCTCGTAGCCACTTGTATATGACTGCCCTGAAAGCCTTGGAAATTAACCCTCTTCCTCCTCCTCCTCCTCCTCCTGTGCCACATCCTCTTCCATCATCGCCTGAAGAGTTTTTTCAAGGAGGCATAGAACTGGGATAGTAACGCTGAGAACGGCGTCATCGGCACTGGCCATGTTGGTGGAGTAGTCGAAACAGCGCAACAAGGCACACAGGTCTCGCATGGAGGCCCAGTTATTGGCGGTGAAGTGGTGCTGTTCCGCAGAGCGACTCACGCGTGCGTGCTGCAGCTGAAACTCCACTATCGCCTGCTGCTGCTCGCACAGTCTGGCAAGCATGTACAAGGTGGAGTTCCACCTTGTGAGCACGTCACATATGAGACGGTGAGCGGGAAGGCCAAAGTTACGCTGCAGCGCTGACAGGCGAGCAGCAGCAGGGTGAGAACGCCGAAAGTGCCCGCACTTTCTGCAGCAGCTCTGGCATATCGGGGTAATTCTTAAGGAACCTCTGGACCACCAAGTTCAGCACATGCGCCAGGCAAGGGATGTGCGTCAAACCGCCTAGGCCCAGAGCTGCTACGAGATTTTGCCCATTATCGCACACCACCAGGCCGGGCTTGAGGCTCACTGCCACCAACCACTCATCGGTCTGTTGTTCCATGTCCCTCCACAACTCCTGCGCGGTGTGGGGTTTTTCCCCCAAACAGGAAAGTTTTAAAACTGCCTACTGTCGTTTAGCCCTGGCTGTGCTGAAGTTGGTGGTGAAGGTGTTACGCTGACCGGATGAGGAGGTGGTAGAGGATGAGGAGGCGGAGTAGGAGGAGTTAGCAACAGGAGGCAAACTGAAGTGCCCTGCAATCCTCGGTGGTGGAAGGACATGCGCCAAACTGCTATCCGCTTCAGGCCCAGCCGCCACTACATTTACCCAGTGTGCTGTTAGGGAGATATAACGTCCCTGACCGTGCTTACTGGTCCACGCATCCGTAGTTAGGTGGACCTTGCCACAAATGGCGTTGCGCAGTGCACACCTGATTTTGTCCCCCACTTGGTTGTGCAGGGAAGGGATAGCTCGTCTTGAAAAGTAGTGGCGGCTGGGCACGACGTACTGTGGGACAGCCAATGACATCAGCCTTTTAAAACTCTGCGTCTCCACCAGACGGAATGACAGCATTTCAAAGGCGAGGAATTTTGAAATGCTGGCATTCAGGGCCAGGGATCGCGGGTGGCTAGGGGGGTACTTCCTCTTCCGCTCCAGTGTTTGGGAAATAGAGAGCTGAACGCTTCCATGGGACATTGTGGAGATGGTTGGTGACCCAGGTGGTAGTGTTGCTGGCAGATCCTCTGTTTGCGGGTTGGCAGGTGTCACTGTCACTACAGAGGTGGATGAAGAGGCCGAGACTGCAGCAGAAGAGGAAGCAGGAGGAGCCAGAGACCTTTCTTGGTTTTTGAGGTGTCTACTCCACTGCATCTCGTGCTTTGCACTTAGATGCCTGGTCATGCAGGTTGTGCTCAGGTTGAGAACGTTTATGCCTCGCTTCAGGCTCTGATAGCACAGCGTGCAAACCACTCGTGTCTTGTCATCAGCACATTGTCTAAAGAACTGCCACGCTAGGGAACTCCTTGGACCTGGCTTTGGTGTGCTCGGTCCCTTGCTGCGTTGGGCAGTAGCAGACGTACTGTCTAGGGGACCCCAGCATCCTCCGGGACTGTGACATCACAAGGGGGCGGGGTCACCATGTGACATGAGCATATGACCCTGTCCCCTTGTCCCTATATAAGTCCCAGCACAGCGCGGCTCTGGAATATCGGCCAGAGACAGCGACGGGTCAACATCGGAAGAAGAAGAAGAAGAGGAAGAAGAAGGCGGCGCCGGCGGCGCGGAAAACAACGACCGCGGCAAGAACAGAAGAGACCCCGGAAGACCCCCGAAGGCGGATCGAGACCCCCAGACGACGACGTCGACGACGAAGAAGGTAGCCGGCCTCCTCTGCTCGGTAAAAGAGCTAGGTAAATAGCGGAGGAGTCCGGCGAGAAGACCCCCCAAGATTGAAGAAGACCCCCAAAGCAGTGCAATAAAAATTTTTTTTTACATTGTGTGTTTTTTTTCTTTACACTTTACACCTTAGGTGAATGAGTAGGGGTACATCGTACCCCATACTCATTCACATAGGGTGGGGGGCTGGGATCTGGGGGCCCCCTTATTAAAGGGGGCTCCCGGATTCCGATAAGCCCCCGCCCGCAGACCCCGACAACCAATGGCCAGGGTTGTCGGGAAGAGGCCCTTGTCCTCATCAACATGGGGACAAGGTGCTTTGGGGTGGGGGGGGCGCACGTCCCCCCTTTCCCCAGGGCACCCCCCATGTTGAGGGCACGCGGCCTGGTATGGTTCAGGAGGGGGGCGCTCGCTCGTCCCCCCACCCCTTTCCTGGCCTGTCGGGCTGCGTGCTCGGATAAGGGTCTGAGATGGATTTGGGGGGACCCCCACGCCATTTTTTTAGCGTGGGGATTCCCTTTAAATCCATGCCAGGTGACGGGGCTAGCGCGGCGGCATTCACTGCCTTCGCTAGCCCCGTCTACCTGCAGTTACGTTCTAAATGAACGGACTGCTCCGTGTGTGGGCAAGTCCGTTCATTTTCAAAAGTCCCGCAGACTTTTTTCCCGCGGATTGTCCGCTGGAGAAGTCCGGGCGTGTGTGGGCAAGTCACACGCTCGGAAGTCCGGGCGTGTGTGGGCAAGTCACCCCCTCGGAAAGTCCGGCGGTTTGTCCGCTGGACTAGGTCCGGCGAACAAAGTCCGAACGTGTGTACGCGGCATAACTCCTAAAATCCTCTCTTAGCAGCACAGGAACCTGTCTATAGCAGAGTGACGCTGTGTGCTGTGTGTCTGGACTATATATAGAGGCTGGGTCACATGCTGCACTGCCCAATCACAGCCATGCCATTAGTAGGCATGGTTGTGATGGCTTCTAAGGGCACACTAGTGAAACTAGCGTCGATTGGCTGCCCTGCAGCTTGTAAAAGGCGCCAATACATCGCCGAACACCGGACCCGAACCCGAACATACAGCCAATAGCCAATACACCCAAAAGTCCGGTACGGACCCGAACTTTACAGTTCGGGATCGCTCAACCCTAATAATGAATAATTCCTATATAACAAAAAACATATCTGTAATCTATACCCTTGTTTGGGTCAGAGTAGATCATAGAAAATATCCTAATTCCTTGTATACAGTTGAGCTCAAAAGACATTTTGGCATTAATATTGAAAATATAACGGATCATGCCATAAAATTTGTCTTTTATTTAGGGTTAGCGATCACATGAAGCCATTTATTATCTCATAGTTTTTTGGATCCTTTTTATCATAACAGAAATCACCCAAATGGCCCTGATAAAAAGTTGACATACCCTGAAATGTTTGGCCTTGGTACAGACACAGAAGGTGGCACACACAGGTTAAAATAGTAATTAAAGATTAATTTCCCACATTTGTGGCTTTTTAAAATCACAATTAGTGTCTGTGTATAAATAGTCAATGAGTTTGTTAGCTCTCACATGGATGCACTAAGCAGGCTAAACACTGAGCCATGAGGAGGTAGAAAAGAACAGTCAAAAGACATGCGTAACAAAGTAATGGAACTTTATAAAGATGGAAAAGGATATCAAAAGATACCTAAAGCCAGGGGCGTTGCTAGGTGGCAAAAAGACCAGGGGCTGCAGCCCGAGGTCGAAGAACTGGGGGGGGGGGCGGAGGGTGGGGGGATTTAGGGGGGGGGCGGGGGTTTGCGGCATTTTTTTGGCCTGGGTGGTGGGGATGTGTGGCTTACATACAATGACCTACATACACTGACCACTGACCTATACACACTGACCTACATACACTGACTACTGACCTGCCTGAGTGCCTGACCTACATACACTGACCTGCCTGACCTACATACACTGACTACTGACCTGCCTGACCTACATACACTGACTACTGACCTGCCTGAGTGCCTGACCTATATACACTGACCACTGACCTACACACACTGACCTACATACACTGACTACTGACCTGCCTGAGTGCCTGACCTACATACACTGACCTGCCTGACCTACATACACTGACTACTGACCTGCCTGAGTGCCTGACCTACATACACTGACCTGCCTGACCTACATACACTGACTACTGACCTGCCTGACCTACATACACTGACCTGCCTGACCTACATACACTGACTACTGACCTGCCTGACCTACATACACTGACCTGCCTGACCTACATACACTGACTACTGACCTGCCTGACCTACATACACTGACCTGCCTGACCTACATACACTGACTACTGACCTGCCTGACCTACATACACTGACTACTGACCTGCCTGAGTGCCTGACCTACATACACTGACCTGCCTGACCTACATACACTGACTACTGACCTGCCTTACCTACATACACTGACTACTGACCTGCCTGAGTGCCTGACCTACATACACTGACCACTGACCTACACACACTGACCTACATACACTGACTACTGACCTGCCTGAGTGCCTGACCTACATACACTGACCTGCCTGACCTACATACACTGACTACTGACCTGCCTGACCTACATACACTGACTACTGACCTGCCTGAGTGCCTGACCTACATACACTGACCTGCCTGACCTACATACACTGACTACTGACCTGCCTGACCTACATACACTGACCTGCCTGACCTACATACACTGACCTGCCTGACCTACATACACTGACCTGCCTGACCTACATACACTGACTACTGACCTGCCTGACCTACATACACTGACTACTGACCTGCCTGAGTGCCTGACCTACATACACTGACCTGCCTGACCTACATACACTGACTACTGACCTACACACACTGACCACTGACCTGCCTGAGTGCCTGACCTACATACACTGACCACTGACCTACATACACTGACCACTGACCTACATACACTGACCTGCCTGACCTACATACACTGACCACTGACCTACACACACTGACCTACATACACTGACTACTGACCTACACACACTGACCTACATACACTGACCACTGACCTACACACACTGACTACTGACCTACACACACTGACCTGCCTGACCTACATACACTGACCACTGACCTGCCTGAGTGCCTGACCTACATACACTGACTACTGACCTACATACACTGACCTGCCTGACCTACATACACTGACCTACATACACTGACTACTGACCTACACACACTAACCTACATACACTGACCTGCCTGAGTGCCTGACCTCCACACACTGACCTCCACACACTGACCACTGACTTACACACACTGACCTCCACACACTGACCTACACACACTGACCTCCACACACTGACCTACATACACTGACCACTGACCTACACACACTGACCTACACACACTGACTACTGACCTACACATACACTGACCACTGACCTACACATACTGACCACTGACCTACACACACTGACCTACACATACACTGACCACTGACCTACACATACTGACCACTGACCTCCACACACTGACCACTGACTTACACACACTGACCTCCACACACTGACCTACATACACTGACCACTGACCTCCACATACTGACCACTGACCTACACACACTGACCTACACACACTGACTACTGACCTACACATACACTGACCACTGACCTACACACACTGACCTACATACACACTGACCTACACACACTGACCACTGACCTACACATACTGACCACTGACCTACACATACTGACCTACACACACTGACCACTGACCTACACATACTGACCACTGACCTACACATACTGACCACTGACCTACACACACTGACCACTAACCACTGACCTACACACACTGACTTACATGCACTGACCACTGACCTACATACACTGACTTACATGCACTGACCACTGACCACTGACCTACATACACTGACCACTGACCTACATCCACTGACCTACACACACTGACTTACAGACACTGACCTACACACACTAACCTCCACACACTGACCACTGACCTACACACACTGACCTACATGCACTGACCTACACACACTGACCACTGACCTACACACACTGACCTACATGCACTGACCTACACACACTGACCACTGACCTACACACACTGATCACTGACCTACACACACTGACCTACATGCACTGACCACTGACCTTCACACACTGACCTACATGCACTGACCACTGACCTACACACACTGACCTACACGCACTGACCACTGACCTACACACACTGACCACTGACCTACACACACTGACCACTGACCTACACACACTGACCACTGACCTACACACACTGACCACTGACCTACACACACTGACCTACATGCACTGACCACTGACCTACATACACTGACCTACATGCACTGACCACTGACCTACACACACTGACCTACATGCACTGACCACTGACCTACACACACTGACCACTGACCTACACACACTGACCTACATGCACTGACCTACACGCACTGACCTACACACATTGACCTGCCTGACCTCCACACACTGACCACTGACCTACATGCACTGACCACTGACCTCCACACACTGACCACTGACCTACACACACTGATCTACATGCACTGACCACTGACCTACATGCACTGACCACTGACCTACACATACTGACCACTGACCTACACATACTGACCTGCCTGACCCACTGACAATGACATAAGTGACTAGTAGTCTGTGTCTGACCTACCTCAGCCATGGTGTGCGGTCACGGCAGGCAGTCAGTTAGTCAGTCACTGGGGAGAGGAGCCAAGGAGGAGAGGAGAGCCGAGCCGCCCGCCCGAGCGGGGATGTATCGTTCCCGCCTTCTGGAGCCCGCAGGCTACGATGGACGTCACGTCACACGTCCCGCTCCAGAAGGCGGGACCAGTGGCACTCGGCCACTTTCGTCCAATTTCGGCCGCTTTCGGCCGCTATGGCACTCGGCTAATTTCGGCTGCTGGGAACCGCGAGTGCAGCCGAAATTAGCCGATGGAACTCGGGGCTAACAATGCAATGCATGCATTGCGAGACTCGGGGCTTTTCAGGGACCCATTCGGGGCTCCAGCCCCCCCTAGCCACCCCCTGGCGACGCCCCTGCCTAAAGCCTTGAAGATGCCAGTCAGTATTGTTTAATCCCTTATTAAGAAAAAAATTCAGGGCTTTTTTGATACCAAGCCAAGGTCAGGTAGACCAAGAAAGATTGCAGCCACAACTGGGGGAAGAATTGCCCAGGATACAAAGACAAATCCACGGGTAACCTCAGGAGAAATACAGGCTGCTCTCCAAAAAGAAGGTTGTTTTTAAGGAGCACAATTCAAGGATACTTGAACAAAAAAGAGCTGCATGGTTAAGCTGCCAAAAGGAAGCATTTACTGCACCAATGCCACAAAAAATCCCAATGAGGCATGTCAAGGTGTTGTTGGGCATATTGTAACCAGGCTTTTTTGTGGAACTTGTGCAGTAAGGGCTTCTTTCTGGCAACTTGACAATGCAGCTCTTTTTTGCTCAAGTATCATCATATTGCGCTCCATAAAAACAACCACACCATAATTTTCTATTCAAGCTGCAAATGACGCTTAAATTTAATTTTTTTTTTCCATAAACTTCCCTGCTAAAACTTTTTTTCCTTAAAATGCCCTCCTAAACTTGGGGTGCGTGTTATACGCCGATGCGTGCTATACGCCAATAAATACGGTAGTTATATTTTCAATATAAATGCCAACATTTCACAATTTCTGCCAGGGTATGCAAACTTTTGAGCACAGCTGTATATGCGAATCCAAGCATTGTTGTGTATTCAAAATTAGGTGACCACATCTACATGTGTCACCATATATTCATGCATAAAATAGCTATATGGACCTCTATATTTCAATGGAGCAACAAGTATAAAACTTCCTACATAGCATCCCCTATATTATAGGGTTGCAATCTGTATTCAGACCATAGCTTCTTACTAACCCATACAGAGTCATGGATACAGCAGTATAACATAAAGAGTCCACATCATGCTGATCCCATATTCTATAGAAATATCAAGGGGTTTGTATATTGCCAACAAAGGAGACACATGCAGCTAACTACTACCTACTAACTTTCAGACGTGAACAAGAATTCCTGTGTGGTAGCCCGATACAGGATGGGATGGTGGCGTCTGTGACAGGTAGCCATCTCCCTATATATACCCCCAGGGAGACGCCCGTGCACGTGTAGTACGGCGCCCCCCCTAGAAAGAAGAGTGCATAGGTGGTGGGCGTACCACTCCTCCCGCCGCCAGGACGATCGCGTCATAGACGGTTAGGAGTCATCGTCCTAGTGTCGAGTCCTATAGTGGAAACATCGGGGGCATGCGCATCGGCGGTGGACCTCGCCAGTGCACATTTCAGGTCACTGTTTGAGTGGCGTGACCCCACGGACACAAACGCAGACAAGCAACCAGAAAGACAAAAAAAAAAAAAAGGACTACACACCAAAGGGACAAGTCATATCAAACTGACCGTGTATCACAGCGCCACCTGGAGGTCTAAGGCATACGAAGGAAAACTAGGGAATAATCCCATATGTCCTTCAAAGAGGAACAGCTTTGATGTGGCGATTGTGGATCTGTACATCTATGGGGATCGTACATAACATTACAGATTTTAGAGCAGTATACTTGGTGGTTGATTTTTCCAAAATCACCGCCACTTCCGTGGGATCATAAGAGTATCACAAAACATCATTGACATCAGAAATTACAGTGCAGTTCTAGTACAGCAGAATATCATAGTGATCAGACATATATTCAGATATCCACTAACTAAGGATGAGCCCGGTGTTCGATTCGAACCCATGTTCGAATTGAGCACCGGGTGTTCGCTCGCTCGGCGAGCCCAGAACTATTGGGGCCGCTCGCATCAAATTCGTGTGATGCGAGCGGCCCCGCAATGCATTGCGGCCAGCGCAGTGCAATGCTGGCTGATGATTGGCCAAGCATGCACTGTGACCCCGCATGCTTGGCCAATCACAGCGCCGGCAGCGAGGAGAGCCATAATTGGCTACAGGCAGGATGCCTGTAGCCAATTATAGCTCAGGGGCTTTAGTACACGCCCCACGGTATAAGAGGCCGCCGCGCCGGCGGCCTCGCATATTATGTTTCAGTCAGTGTCAGTGTGCTGCTGACAATATGTGCTTTATTTCTGGGGATATGTGTGTGCATGCTGTTAGAACAGCATTGCAGTATCACATCTGGGGGGTGTCTATAGGTGGCCTGTGAAGGGGGGCAGGTTTCCTGTGCTTAGAACTTTCCCTGCAAAAAAGTGTCATTTTTGCAGGAAAAAAGCTATTTAAAATCACTCGTGGCTAATGAATTGATGGCTCCTGTAACACAGAGAACTGTCATTCATTAATTTGAGATTGATTAATGTGCTTGGTTGTTAGGCGTGCACTGTACATCCTTTCCACAGAGCTGATACAAATCCCTCCAAGAATGGTCGAAAACTAAGTTGACTATTTAAATCTAGGGGAGGGTTGCCCTCAGCTCCATAATTCAGCATGTTTCGCACTGGCGGAGGGGCTTATTCCAATCCCCCCTGGGATTTGGGTGAATCGGGTCTAAAATCTAAAAATTTAATGTGGGGGCAGGTACCTTGGTGGTAATGCCTGACATGTCTTCCTAATGGTAGCTCAGGGTTTGCTGTTGTCATACTGGTAATATGTCTACCTGCACGTTTCCGAAACTCCAATTTGGTCTTACCAATGTAAAAGCTTTTACATTGGCATGTTAGTAAATATACAACTACTATCGTTTTACGATTTGAGTAATGTTGAGGTCTAAAGATTTGACCATTTGGCAATGTGATATTCGATTTTGTGTTCATATATTGACATATAGTGCATTCTCCACATGTAAATGTGCCTAAGCGCTTGCATGGATCTGATATAAATGATCCCACAAATTCACTTTGTACTAATTGGTCCTTTATTGATTTTGATTTACGATAAGTAATTGCTGGATAGGGTGGTTTATGAGGACTAAGCCCCCGTACACACGGTCGTAAATTCCGACCACAAAATCCGGCAGATTTTTTCCGACAGATTTTGTCTGACGCTGGTGTTGCATACACACGGTCGGACAAAGTTTTTGGAAAATCCGATCATTCTGAACCTGGTGGTGTTCGTTGCGTACGACGAAACTACATAGAGGCTAGTAGCCAATAGCTTTGGTCTCGTAATTTGATCTGAGCATGCGTAGCACTTTGTCCGTCGGAATTCTCTACACACGATTGGAAAAAGTCCGATCAGATTTTGTTGTAGGAAAATTTTTTAGAGCAGGATCGACGGAAAAAGTCAGATGGAGCCCACACACGGGCGGATTTTCCGACAACATGGTCCGATCTGACATTTTCCGTCGGAAATTTCCGACCGTGTGTACGGGGCATAAGAGTGGGGTCTATCTGTAGTATGTGCCAATGTTTATACAGTATTTTCCTGATCTGTCTATGTTGTTTATTATACTTTGTAATTAGGCGAGTAGTTTGTGGTTTTGTTGATTTTTTATTTGAAAACAGGTCTAGATTGGTTGGTTGCCCATTTAAAGACTTTTTTCAGGCAGGAAATATGTTAGAAAAGTTTTAAATGTTTATTGTGTGACTATTTGGAAAACAATAATCCTGAGACTGATTTCTAATTTATGAGTAGGGTTGAGCGAACCCGAACTGTAAAGTTCGGGTCCGTACCGGACTTTTGGGTGTCGGGGTCCCGGACCCGAACCCGAACTATTGGCTGTATGTTCGGGTTCGGGTCCGGTGTTCAGCGATGTATTGGCGCCTTTTACAAGCTGCAGGGCAGCCAATCGACGCTAGTTTCACTAGTGTGCCCTTAGAAGCCATCACAGCCATGCCTACTAATGGCATGGCTGTGATTGGGCAGTGCAGCATGTGACCCAGCCTCTATATATAGTCCAGACAGCGTCATTCTGCTATAGACAGGTTCCTGTGCTGCTGAGAGGATTTTAGGAGTTAGTGTGATAAAGTCAGTCAGTCAGTCAGTCCACATTCCTTAACTTTTCTTCTAATTAGTTAGATCAGTGAGCGATCTACATAGCTAGAGTAGAGTACAGAGTTTCTTTAGTAAGGAAGAGAAAGAGGCAGAGAGAATTATTCAAGAGATTCCTAAATCAATTGTACCCTGGCTGGGGTGCAGTGCACAGTCTTTTAACAGTGCCATGAGGCCAGTGCCAGACAAAATATAAGTTTTACCTGCAAGCTCAGTGCACCATCACTGCACTGCATATTTTACTAAGAGATACACCATACTCTGTGTGTATTCTGATATTGGAAAAACATTGCAAAAAAAATTAAATTTTGCTGTGTTTTTTTTTCCCAATAGCATTTTCTGCGTGTTCATACACGCTTTAGACACTGTCCGTGTATTCTGATATTGGAAAAACATTGCAAAAAATGTAATTTTACGGTGTTTTTTTTTCTCCCCAATAGCATTTTCTGCGTTTTCATAAACGCTTTAGACACTATCCGTGTATTCTGATATTGGAAAAACATTGCAAAAAAATTTAATTTTGCAGTGTTTTTTTTTTTTCCCAATAGCATTTTCTGCGCTTTCATAAACGCTTTAGACACTATCCGTGTATTCTGATATTGGAAAAACATTGCAAAAAATTTTAATTTTGCAGTGTTTTTTTTTCCCAATAGCATTTTCTGCGTGTTCATAAACGCTTTAGACACTGTACGTGTATTCTGCTATTGACAAAAACACCCATTTAGGGCAAGATCATAAATTTTGAAAATATGAGGAGATCATCAAAAAGGGGACGTGGCCCGGGTCGTGGTGCTGCTGGTGGCGCTCCTGTTGCAGGGAGAGGACGTGGTCGATCTGTGCCAGCTACACGCACTAGTGAAACACCTTCCTCAGGTGCGAGTAGGCGACAGAGCCTGCAGCGGTATTTTGGCGCGCCTAATGAGGCTGTACAAATGTTGAGGCCAGGACAAGTACAGGCGATAGTAGATTGGGTTGCTGACAGTGCCTCCGGTTCCTTCACATTGTCTCCCACCCAGTCTCCTGATGAAAGTTCAGAGTTGGCACCTGCAGCTGATGTCCATCAGTCTTTCACCTCACCCCCTTGCAAATCAGCCAATCAGTCTGAGCCCCAAATCATGCAGCAGTCTCTTCTGCTTTTTGATGACTCTGTTAGCAGGGTTTCCCAGGGCCATCCACCTAGCCTTGCCCCAGAAGTGGAAGAGATTGTGTGCACCGATGCCCAACCACTTATGTTTCATGATGAGTACATGGGAGGACCATCGCAGCACATCTCGGATGATGATGAAACACAGGTGCCAACTGCTGCTGCTTTCGCCATTGTGCAGACCGACAAGGAGGGCAGGGGTGAAGACTGGGTGGAAGATGATGTGGAGGACGATGAGGTCCTTGACCCCACATGGAATCAACGTCATGCAGGTGACCAGTGTGGTTCGGAGGAAGAGGCGGTGTTTGCACAGAGCCACCAGCACAGCAGAAGAGGGAGCAGGGTGCAAAAGCGGAGCATCCGTCCCCTAGACAGTACGTCTGCTACTGCCCAACGCAGCAAGGGACCGAGCACACCAAAGCCAGGTCCAAGGAGTTCCCTAGCGTGGCAGTTCTTCAGACAATGTGCTGATGACAAGACACAAGGGTTTGCACGCTGTGCAATCAGAGCTTGAAGCGAGGCATAAACGTTCTCAACCTGAGCACAACCTGCATGACCAGGCATCTAAGTGCAAAGCACGAGATGCAGTGGAGTAGACACCTCAAAAACCAAGAAAGGTCTCTGGCTCCTCCTGCTTCCTCTTCTGCTGCAGTCTCGGCCTCTTCATCCACCTCTGTAGTGACAGTGACACCTGCCAACCCGCAAACAGAGGATCTGCCAGCAACACTACCACCTGGGTCACCAACCATCTCCACAATGTCCCATGGAAGCGTTCAGCCTCCTATTTCCCAAACACTGGAGTGGAAGAGGAAGTACCCCCCTAGCCATCCGCGAACCCTGGCCCTGAATGCCAGCATTTCAAAATTCCTCGCCTTTGAAATGCTGTCATTCCGTCTGGTGGAGACGCAGAGTTTTAAAAGGCTGATGTCATTGGCTGTCCCACAGTACGTCGTGCCCAGCCGCCACTACTTTTCCAGACGAGCTATCCCTTCCCTGCACAACCAAGTGGGGGACAAAATCAGGTGTGCACTGCGCAACGCCATCTGTAGCAAGGTCCACCTAACTACGGATGCGTGGACCAGTAAGCACGGTCAGGGACGTTATATCTCCCTAACAGCACACTGGGTAAATGTAGTGGCGGCTGGGACTGAGGCGGATAGCACTTTGGCGCATGTCCTTCCACGACCGAGGATTGCAGGGAACTTCAGTTTGCCTCCTGTTGCTAACTCCTCCTACTCCGCCTCCTCATCCTCTACCACCTCCTCATCCGGTCAGCGTAACACCTTCACCACCAACTTCAGCACAGCCAGGGCTAAACGACAGTGGGCAGTTTTAAAACTTTCCTGTTTGGGGGAAAAACCCCACACCGCGCAGGAGTTGTGGAGGGACATGGAACAACAGACCGATGAGTGGTTGGTGGCAGTGAGCCTCAAGCCCGGCCTGGTGGTGTGCGATAATGGGCAAAATCTCGTAGCAGCTCTGGGCCTAGGCGGTTTGACGAACATCCCTTGCCTGGCGCATGTGCTGAACTTGGTGGTCCAGAGGTTCCTTAAGAATTACCCCGATATGCCAGAGCTGCTGCAGAAAGTGCGGGCCGTCTGTGCGCACTTTCGGCGTTCTCACCCTGCTGCTGCTCGCCTGTCAGCGCTGCAGCGTAACTTCGGCCTTCCCGCTCACCGTCTCATATGTGATGTGCCCACAAGGTGGAACTCCACCTTGCACATGCTTGCCAGACTGTGCGAGCAGCAACAGGCGATAGTGGAGTTTCAGCTGCAGCACGCACGCGGAGTCTGCGGAACAGCACCACTTCACCGCCAATAACTGGGCCTCCATGCGAGACCTGTGTGCCTTGTTGCGCTGTTTCGAGTACTCCACCAACATGGCCAGTGCCGATGACGCCGTTCTCAGCATTACTATCCCAAGGGCACAGTTCTGGAGGATGACGAGGCGGAGGATGAGGAGGAGATGGAGGAGGAGGAACCATGTTCACAGCAGGGTGGCACCCAGACCAGCTCCTGTCCATCACTGGT
This sequence comes from Lithobates sylvaticus, assembly GCA_028564925.1. Classification (NCBI taxonomy): domain Eukaryota; kingdom Metazoa; phylum Chordata; class Amphibia; order Anura; family Ranidae; genus Lithobates; species Lithobates sylvaticus. The sequence continues at coordinate 20,340,297 of CM053030.1, read as the reverse complement.
GCGTGGCTGGGGGGATACAGAGGACACAGACGATACACCTCCCACAGAGGACAGCTTTTCCTTGCCTCTGGGCAGCCTGGCACACATGAGCGATTACATGCTGCAGTGTCTCCGCAACGACCGCTGAGTTTCCCACATTTTAACTGGTGCTGATTATTGGGTGGCCACCCTGCTGGATCCCCGTTACAAGGACAACTTGCCATCCTTAATTACCTCACTGGAGCGTGATCGTAAGATGCGCGAGTACAAGCGCACGCTGGTAGACGCGCTGCTGGTGGCATTCCCACTTGGCAGCGGGGGTACGGTGGAAGCACAAGGCAAAGGCAGAGGAGGAGGAAGAGGTCGCCAATGCAGCCGGGGCACCGCCAGCACCTCGGAAGGCAGGGTTAGCATGGCCAAAATGTGGAAAAGCTTTGTCAGCACGCCACAACAACCAGCACCACCAGCTGAGATGGAACGTCTTAGCAGGAGGCAGCATTTCACCAACATGGTGGAGCAGTATGTGTGCACACGCCTACACGTACTGAATGACGGGTCTGCCCCCTTCAACTTCTGGGTCTCCAAATTGGACACATGGCCTGAGCTTGCCCTTTACGCCTTGGAGGTGCTGGCCTGCCCTGCTGCCAGTGCATTATCTGAACGTGTATTTAGCACGGCAGGGGGCGTTATCACAGACAAGCGCAGCCGCCTGTCCAGAGCCAATGTGGACAAGCTCACGTTCATTAAAATGAACCAGGCATGGATCCCACAGGACTTGGCCGTACCTTGTGCAGAATAGACACATATACCGGTGTTCTGACGAAAACTATCTTGCTATCGGATAGTGTCCGGCCACTTACTGCGCAGGTGCAGTGCTTGCGCAGTACGGAGGACAAGGAGATTCACAAAATCTCCAAAGATGAACGTCGCCTGCGCAGTGAGTGCAGGTTCAAGCCCGACCATCCAAGTGGACATATGGTAGCACATAGTAACAGGGCCCCTCACGGGCTCGCTTGGCTAGGCTTCAACCTCGGATGATGTGGCTTGAACCTGGAGTCACCGTGCATCGTCTTCGGAGAGTTTCAAAATCACCTTGTCCTACGTACTGAGCAAGCGCAGTACAGAATTCGACACATCATTCACCACTAGCCTTACCCAGCCATTGTTGTATTTTTGAACCAGCGTTGGCTACCTCGTCCTCCTCCACCGCCGCTTCCACCTACACCGCCACATCCACCGCCACCTCAACCTCCTACTCCATTTGAACCTCGTCCTCCTAGGTCAAGATTATAATTTTTTCATTTTTTTTAATTTCCAAGTATCTTATCTATTAAATTGAATAATTTTTTCCAGAAAGTGCGTATTCTGGGGTATTCCCACCATATGTGCGGCATCGTGCCGTTGAGTTTCTGAGGTTCTTAATGACTTCCTGTACCTCTTCTGCTGAGAAGGGGGCCTCCAGCATTTTATTTTTATTTTTTATTTTTTTATGTTATTTTAAGTTATTTCCCTATCCACATTTGTTTGCAGATCACTTGCCATGCTCTTAACAACATTTTGTTGCCATTTGCAGCCCTCTAGCCCTTTCCATGACTTTTTTACAGCGATTTTAGTGTTTAAAAGTTCGGGTCCCCATTGACTTCAATGAGGTTTGGAGTTCGGGGTCAAGTTCGGGTCAAGTTCGGTCCCGAACCCGGACTTTTTCCCGAAGTTCGGCCGAACCCGAACATCCAGGTGTCCGCTCAACTCTATTTATGAGCACTTTGTATTAACTTGTTATATCGTTTGTTTTAACTAACTCCCCAGTAAAGTTTCAGGATGATTTAAGCGTAACCAAATATGGTAGCATAAGATTGTACAGGAAACGCAGGCATTTAGCGAAATAAAGGTATCAACTTGTACCAGGCACGCTAGCTGCTTTTCCTCAGCCAATAGAAAAATAAGGGCTGGGTTATGAAGGAATTAGTGAGAGAGAGAGACATTCCTTTGTATCACTCTTGCCGAATCTTTTTGCGTGTAAAGGGTCATCCTAATGTGTTAACATATTATAAATAATTTTTTTACTTCTTAATACATCTGGAGTTGACTGATCACAAGCTGAGGATATTCCTAACATTTTTGGTCCTTCGAGACGGAAAACAACTGGTTTATTAGGGTTCAGGAGGGCTCGACTAAACTTTGGTAAGTATTAGACAAAGGAACTCACTGAGAAGTCCCCCCTCTCAACGTTAGTGGTTAAACAGGGGCAGGGGCCTTATGACCCGAATACACTGTCTGTTTTCGAACTTGCATGATCCAGTGCTCCTGGTGTTTGAGAGGTAAGATAATTTAAATTATTCTTAATTCTTTCTAAGAGTCTTTTCTTCTCTTTCTGTTTGATTCTGGTTTAAATGTGTTGTAATTGCCGACATTGGTATTGATCGTATAATATCTTGATAATCCAGTGTTCGTAGACATAGACATTTGGGGACGTTGTCTAAGGTAAAAAATTATGTTGCCTGCTGTCCGGACAGACAAAAAAAGGATTTGAGGTATACCGAATGTCGTCAGAGGTTGATGGCCTGACGATTTAAGCGCTATTTAGTTAAGTGATCTAAAAAAGATCGCAAGGCTAATTTTTTTCTGTGTGTTTATTTTCTCCTTTCTCATGTTTAACTTTTCCGTTGATGTTGTAGCTCAATGAATAATTAGTACTGCAGATATATGTTTACATTTTTTCTCTCTCTGATTCTCCCTATAGTGAGGGGAGTGCTGATATTTTTTTTGTATTCCTTTTGTTACCGTGAGCCAGGGTCACGATCCTAGTGTTCTATAGGTTAATGGCGCTGATAATGGGGAATAGTTTCTGGAAAAAAAAACATAAAAATAAAAATGTTTCGTGTCTGCTTAGAAGGCTGTTGTGTTCCTAATGTGTTAAGTGGGGTAGTTTGGAGGGGTAGTTTGGATTCAATAATAATTAAAAAAAAAGGTATGGGTTGATAATAGGAGTTTAAATAACCAGAAGAAAAAAACAAAAAAAAAAAAAACATTCTTTACGTTCTTATGTTCTGTGTGTCTGTAAGGTTGAAAGTCAGACACTGACCTCACCCCCCCCCCTCCCTCGTGTTATAGCCTGCTTGTTTATCAGTGAGATTGGGAGAGGGGCAGGGAAGCTGGAAACTTTACAAAAGCTTAAATAGATACTTGGTTGAATTGTCTGTATGACGGCTTCGCTCTGTAAGGCAGCAAACACTTTGCTAGCCGATGTATTAAGCAGGTAAACATGTAACATACCAGGTGGTATTGCACTATATGGCCCATAGGGATTGGACCAGAGCTGGTGTCTTGGGTTATGGCACTGTCTCAGGTACCCCTGGACAACATTGTCTGGGAGACCGTGCTACATCTGGGCCGCCTGCTCGGGGACAACCCTTGGCTGGACTCATAGGAGCCAAACAGTTGGGGCTGCAGCATCAGGTAAATATCCAATATTACTGATGGGTCTAGCAAAAGAGAATTAGACCAGATTTAAGTGTTATCTAAATGTTTAACAAACATTTGAGAAGCAGAAAAATAGCGAAGAATGGCTGAATAAAGAAATAAACAAACAAGTGTGATGATTCATTACAGGGAGTTTTTCAGCTCTCCTAGCCCCTCCCTTTCAAATTCCTGTGTGAGAGATTGTGTCTGTAAAAAAAAAAAAAAAGTTAACCCTTGACCAGCCATGGCAATACGGAAAGTTTATATATTGTAAATATTGAAACTTGGTAAAAAGAAAAAAAAAAAGTACCAGGTTGCTTTATTATTTTAGCACGCCATGGTGTTAAAGGAAGTACATGGCAGAAAGTGTTGATGTCCTAAGGCAGTAGAGACATGAAGGTGGATTGTACTGTCGAGTGAATAGAATGTTGTATTATTATTAAGTGGCTTGGGAAAAGAAAAGGCTGAGGATGTTTTGATTATTTTAAATGTGTCTAGTCCAGAGACAGTATGTGACTGAGTGCTAATTTTACTGCCATAAGGAAACGAGGATTTGAATGGACTTTGCTAAGAGAAGTGTGTAATAATATTGAAGCTCAGAGAGCGGAGAAGAGGGAATACAGACTTGATGTTTTGATAGCACAAAAATGATGGTCAAGAAGGTGTTTCTCGGAAACAAGAAAATGCAGATTGCCTGACAGAGGTAGCAGAAGAGAGGGGGCAGCATTAACCCTTTTAGCACACAGAGTTGTGCATCTGTGAAAACAGGACTTTTGGTCATAAAGAAAGTCTGCATAATAGTCTTAAAGTAAATATTTCTTTCATATGTTACTTTTAGAATTCACAGACTTTCAACTGTGAAGTGTTAATGATTCAATGCTGTTTATTTGGGTACATTTATAAAGTTAAAAAGGCTATGTTCTGAATCAGAATATGTGTTTTTTAAAAAAAAAGGGGGGGGGGGGTTCCGTTTTAGGACCCTGTGAATTTCATTTGGGACCAGAGAATAAGGGGAACAATACAAAAGGAGGTTCAAGTTTTCTTAAATTCTGCTAAAATATTGGGGTCTGAGGAAAAATATTTAGAGATATATGTGTGTATGTTTGTGTGCATATATATATATATAGAATATATATGTCAAAAACAAATGAAAATGCTAGGAAACATTTTATGTCTGCGTAGTTGGTGGACTTATATTTGAACAAATGAAAGAATATTGTTAATAACAACTCCAAGGTAAGGAAGCATTTGGTAGTTTGACTTGTGATTCTGTGCTCATTCATGTTAGGTAAAGAGTATCCATGTTCCCCAGCTCCAATTCTAGTGCAGACATGACACCCCCCTCCTTCTACACAACTGAAGAATGAGGCGAGTTCCTTTTTATGGGGTGGGTGTCAGATCGCATGAATGAGTACAAAATTGAATCTTTGGAGGTATTTTAGAGTTTAGAACATTAAATTAAGGGGAAAAAATGTAGACTACACAGTCCTTAGAGACAAAGAAACAAATGATGTCCTTCCTGGGTATGACAAACCTTTTAAACAAACAGTAGACTTAAGGGAAGGACACATGACATCAGTACTTACACAGTCATATGGTGGGCACTAGAGGCCGATTGTTTACTACTTTATAAAATTATACAGTGTAACTGGAGCACTTCCACCCTGTGTACAGGCAGTGGTAGCTGCAGGTGAAGCAGTTAAGGCCTCAGCATCTATAGTACTATATCACCTGCTGACACTTAAGGTCCTGCATGCAGTGTCTGTTATCCTTTTACAACAAAAGATATCACATTTGAGCCCAGCACGGCACCTTTCCTGTGTGACAATACTCTTGACACAACCTCACTTAACTATACAGAGGTGTACTACATTAAACCCATCCACACTACTAAATCCGGATGGCACAAATGCAACTGGATATGCAGTAGTGACACAGGATGACATTTTGGAAGCTAGGCCACTACCAAAACATTATTCAGCACAAGTAGAAGAACTCGTAGCACTGACAAGAGCATGCATACTATCAGAAGGAAAATACGTAACCATATACACTGACAGTCAATATGCCTTTTCAACAGTACATGTTTTTGCACAACAATGGAAAAATAGGGGGATGGTCACCTCCAGTGGTAAACCAATTGCACACACGGACTTCATTTTAGAACTAAAATATACGGACCCCATCTCAAAGGGAAACAAAAGGGCAGATGAAGTGGCCAGAGTAGCGGCACAAGAAACACATCAAATAATGACAGAACGGGAAATCATAGAGATAGATCATACAGTCCTTACTGATATGCAGCAGAATGCACCCCCAGGGAAAAACAATATTGTAAAAAAACAAAGGGTTGAATAATAATAATAATAAATAATATTTACACATCACCTGAAGGGAAACCGGTATTGCCAAGTCATTATTTAGGTATGTAGCAATATTGACACATGGAGTAACACATGTGTCAAACAGGGGGATGACTGAGATGTTAAATAAAGTATGTACAGCCTATGGCTTCACGAACTACTCAAAAACTTTTTGCTCTCAATGTATTATACAGTGGTGTGAAAAAGTGTTTGCCCCCTTCCTCATTTCCTGTTCCTTTGCATGTTTGTCACACTTAAGTGTTTCGGAACATCAAACCAATTTAAACAATAGTCAAGGACAACACAAGTAAACACAAAATGCAATTTGTAAATGAAGGTGTTTATTATTAAAGGTGAAAAAAAATCCAAATCATCATGGTCCTGTGTGAAAAAGTGATTGCCCCCCTTGTTAAAACATACTATAACTGTGGTTGTCCACACCTGAGTTCAATTTCTCTAGCCACACCCAGGCCTGATTATTGCCACACCTGTTCACAATCAAGGCATCACTTAAATAGGAGCTGCTTGACACAGAAGGTCCTTAAAAGCTACACATCATGCCGAGACCCAAAGAAATTCAGGAACAATTGAGAAAGAAAGTAATTGAGATCTATCAGTCTGGAAAGGGTTATAAAGCCATTTCCAAAGCTTTGGAATCCAGCGAACCACAGTGAGAGCCATTATCCACAAATGGCGAAGACATGGAACAGTGGTGAACCTTCCCAGGAGTGGCCGGCCGCCCAAAATTACCCCAAGAGCGCAGCGACGACTCATCCAAGAGGTCACAAAAGACCCCACAACAACGTCCAAGGAACTGCAGGCCTCACTTGCCTCAGTTAAGGTCAGCGTTCATGCCTCCACCATCAGGAAAAGACTGGGCAAAAATGGCCTGCATGGCAGAATTCCAAGGAGAAAACCACTGCTGAGCAAAAAGAACATCAAAGCTCGTCTCAATTTCTCCACAACACATCTTGATGATCCCCAAGACTTTTGGGACAACATTCTGTGGACCGATGAGACAAAAGTGGAACTCTTTGGAAGGTGTGTGTCCAAGTATATCTGGCGTAGAAGGAACACTGCATTTCAGAAAAAGAACATTATACCAACAGTAAAATATGGTGGTGGTAGTGTGATGGTCTGGGGCTGTTTTGCTGCTTCAGGACCTGGAAGACTTGCCGTGATAAAAGGAACTATGAATTCTGCTGTCTACCAAGAGATCCTGAAGGAGAATGTCCGACCATCTGTTCGTGTACTCAAGCTGAAACGAACTTGGGTTCTGCAGCAGGACAATGATCCTAAACACACCAGCAAGTCCACCACCGAATGGCTGAAGAAAAACAAAATGAAGACTTTGGAGTGGCCTAGCCAAAGTCCAGACCTGAATCCTATTGAGATGTTGTGGTATGACCTTAAAAAGGCCGTTCATACTCGAAAACCCTCTAATGTAACTGAATTAGGACAATTCTGCAAAGATGAGTGGGCCAAAATTCCTCCAGGACGCTGTAAAAGCCTCATTGCACGTTATCGCAAACGCTTGGTTGCAGTTGTTGCTGCTAAGGGTGGCTCAACCAGTTATTAGGTTTAGGGGGCAATCACTTTTTCACACAGGGCCATGATGGTTTGGATTTTTTTTCACCTTTAATAATAAACACCTTCATTTACAAATTGCATTTTGTGTTTACTTGTGTTGTCCTTGACTATTGTTTAAATTGGTTTGATGTTCCGAAACACTTAAGTGTGACAAACATGCAAAGGAACAGGAAATGAGGAAGGGGGCAAACACTTTTTCACACCACTGTATGTGCAAGACACATCGCTCAGGGAGGCATAAGACCACGGAAAGGGAAGTTCCCCACACCGCAATATCCATTCCAACACATTTTCATGGATTTTATTGCATTAGACAAATGTGAAAGGAAGAAATATTGTTTGGTAATTATGGGCACCCTGACCAAATGGGCGGAGATATTCTTGAGAGGAAGTGCAGATGCACAGACAGTGATAATGGACCCCATTTTGTAAATAAATCTATACAAAATTTGACAGAAGTGATGGGAATTCAAGTGAAATACCATTGTGCCTATCATCCCCAATCAGCTGGATTGGTGGAAAGACATAATGACATTCTAAAAAGCAAACTGAGAAAAGCTATGGAAAGAAACAGGTAAAAATTGGATGTACTGCCTACTAGTAGCAGTGACCAGTATGCATATAACACCCACAAAAGAAGGTTTAAGCCCATTTGAAATGACACATGGAAGGCCATATAATATATTTTGGTTCTGTCCTAAAAGGTCCAATTCAAAAAGATGAAAAGGTGAATGTGGGAGATTAGGTCCTGGTAAAAGTAATAAAAAGAAAACATTGGCACTCACCTAAGTGGGAGGGACCGTATCAAGTTCTTCTCACTACTCCCACGGCTATAAGGATAGCAGAGAGGTCTACCTGGATTCACCAGTCCCATTGTAAAAAGGTTTTACAGGCAGAGTAGGGCCAGTTGGCTGCAAGAGGTCCAGAAAATCCGGCTACAAAGGGAGGTCTCGCACAAGGCGGGCTTGTCTCAAACAGTTGAAGTCTCCCCTACCCTATCCGCTGGAACTCTGTAGCTGGTTAGGATGAAAGGGACAGTAATTATCCTTGGGTTACTGGTGACTCTAGGAGAGGCATCCATAAGAGGGGGTAGACGGTATGGAAGAGTAGAGGAACCTTTGGATTGGGAAAGAACAGGAAAAGCATTGAATTTAAAGGAAATAAAGGAATAACTAGCACTATACTGGTAGACTTCTGTCAGATCGCAGATTGTGTGGATACAACTGGGGCTAGAGGACTTCTATGGGCAGATAAATATATTTGCTGGCTCTGGAATAGGGCAGGATGTCAAGTATGGGATCAGGCCCTGTGGACCACAGCACATCAAGATTGGGGGTATAATCAACCAGGAGAAAAAAAGAGTGGAATAAAGGGAAGACTCATAATTACAAAAGTGGCCAACTCCCCCTGCACAAATAGTAAGAACTGTAATCAACTATTAATAACATTAAAGGAGCCGAGGAAAGAAGATCAGCGGTTGTATTCTATGGGAGCATGGGTGTCAGGAACTGATCCCTCAGGCAAATTTTTCCTCGAGGTATTACCACTCATTAAAACCAGACAACAGGAAAAGGTAGACCCAGAAGGGAAAGAAGAAGGCCATACTAAAATAGAAGTTCTGAGTGAAACCATAAGATTTACTAACCTAACAATAGAAGATGCCATAGCTTTGGAGACGGGCTATCAAGAAAACAATGAGTGGTTAGAATGGTTGAGGTACACGGTTAAAACTCAAAAAAAAAGAAAACTGTTTAGTTTGTGCCAGTGCAAGACCACATTTAGCAAAAGTTTATTTTCCTCTAGATCACAATACAGATCCAAAAGGTTTAAAATGTATGTTGCAATTATATAATAAGAGCTATAAACCTGAAACAAATTCTACCTGTCACACATTGAGTTTGTTGTTTCCCCCAGTACAGAGACCTCAGATACCTCCGGTGGTTTCTGCATATCCGGGCAATTTTACTTGTTTTGCACTCCCAGGGAACCGTAGCGGGGTAGATCTTGGGTCATTACCTGATGACTACTGTGTGGAGAGGATTAACATAGACAACGGTGACTGGGTTGAACATGACATTCAGAGAGCTGACATCTAGTGGATGTGTGGGGATAAGAAACTGCGAGCTAGGCTACCTGCCAATGTCCAAGGGGATTGTGCTATGGTCCAGCTGGCTATGCCCCTGAGGACCCTGTCAGAACACCCGTGGACTAAGTGTCACCAACGGTATCGGATGGACACCTCTCCCATGGGGTCATTTGACTCTCAGATCTACATAGATGAGATTGGGGTTCCTCGCGGGGTGCCGAATGGGTTTAAGGCCGGGAATCAGGTGACAGCTGGGTTTGAGTCTCTTTTCTGGTGGGTAACTAAAAAATAAAGGGGTTGACTGGATTAACTATATATATATTATAACCAACAACGATTCGTAAATTATACTAGGGATGCTGTAAAGGGCCTAGCTGAACAGTTGGCCCCCACATCTCCAATGGCATGGCAGAACCGAATAGCTTTCGATATGGTCTTAGCAGGAAGCGGAGGGGTATGCAAAATGTTTGGTAGTATGTGTTGCACCTTTATCCCTAACAATACAGCTCCTGGAGGGACCGTGACCAGAGCCTTGGAAGGACTGACTGCTCTATCGAATGAATTAGCGGAAAACTCAGGTATTACTGATCCATTCACAAACTGGCTTGAAGGATGGTTCGGTAAATGGACTGGACTTATCACATCATGTTTGATTTCATTCGCTGTGGGTTTGGCTGTTTTTGTCACTTGAAAAGAACACAGATCCCCTAATGGGCTGTATAACTCCGCGCCACGTGATAAATAAACTAAATTAATGGTGAACTAATAATATTATAAAGCTGCTCCCTTCAAAAATCATGAGATTTAGTGGTTGTGGTAGTATGGTGTGACAGGGGCGCTATCTACATAGGTGAGTGCGTCCCCATGTATATCTCTACTGTTAAGTGATGCAAAAAGGTCACTAGATTAACCCTCTCTATATACTGATTAATCCTGAGAAATTGCATAAATAAATAGCTACGTGCTTCTTTTACCAATATGTGACTCAGCAATGTGAATTTTTTTTTATACTAAACACAAATATACGTATATACAAATTGATTCAACAGCTAATAACATAAGTCATAAGGTGATCATACAAAACATTCACCACATTCCCAATTTGCATATGAAGAGTCCATTAGAGTAAAAAAAAACATGCAGGTGAAAAATATGAAACTGAATAAAAATTTATATAGAAAAAACTTTTCAGTGTCCTGTAATATAATCAGGTAGCCAACCGCAAATATCACTCTTGACTGTGGATTTGTGAGAAATAACCTTCACCACATTCTTCTATAAATCACCCAATGTGAGTAGACTGACTGGCTGCTTACCAGATTTAATTGACTCCTTTAATTAAAAAGAAAGTCGATCGAGCTTTCACAGGTTAGTGCCTGTGCACATACGATTTTTGCAGGAGATGATTTTTGCAGGAGCATAATTCCGTTTGGTTTATTAAAATTCAAGTAATAAACATAGCCAAGTGGCTACTAACAGTATACAGTGCCCACCGCGGCGGCGCCTGTCTAGTCACGCATCTCTATAGTACTCACTTCCTGCTTCCTGTCTCTCGGTGGTTGTCGGCGGCGGCCGCTGGAACGCACACCGCTCCTCATCGTATCTCAGGCGAAACAGGATCTCCACGCCACGCCAGGTTAGTGCCTGTGCACATACAATTTTTGCAGGAGATGATATTGGAAATTCCTCTTCCCATTGGACTCAGGCAAGATATGTATAAAAAGGCAAAGGACAACTACATAGCATAATTCCGTTTGGTTTATTAAAATTCAAGTAATAAACATAGCCAAGTGGCTACTTACAGTATACAGTGCCCACCCGGCACTGGGGCTGCTCGCATGTAATGTAGTGTATGGCGTGGAGATCCTGTTTCGCCTGAGATACGATGAGGAGCGGCGTGCGTTCCAGCGGCCGCCGCCGACAACCACCGAGAGACAGGAAGCAGGAAGTGAGTACTATAGAGATGCGTGACTAGACAGGCGCCGCCGCGGTGGGCACTGTATACTGTAAGTAGCCACTTGGCTATGTTTATTACTTGAATTTTAATAAACCAAACGGAATTATACTCCTGCAAAAATCATCTCCTGCAAAAATTGTATGTGCACAGGCACTAACCTGTGAAAGCTCGACCGACTTTCTTTTTAATTAAAGGAGTCAATTAAATCTGGTAAGCAGCCAGTCAGTCTACTCACATTGGGTGATTTATAGAAGAATGTGGTGAAGGTTATTTCTCACAAATCCACAGTCAAGAGTGATATTTGCGGTTGGCTACCTGATTATATTACAGGACACTGAAAAGTTTTTTCTATATAAATTTTTATTCAGTTTCATATTTTTCACCTGCATGTTTTTTTCACTCTAATGGACTCTTCATATGCAAATTGGGAATGTGGTGAATGTTTTGTATGATCACCTTATGACTTATGTTATTAGCTGTTGAATCAACTTGTATATACGTATATTTGTGTTTAGTATGAAAAAAATATCACATTGCCGAGTCACATATTGGTAAAAGAAGCACGTAGCTATTTATTTATGCAATTTCTCAGGATTAATCAGTATATATAGAGGGTTAATCTAGTGACCTTTTTGCATCACTTAACAGTAGAGATATACATGGGGACGCACTCACCTATGTAGATAGCGCCCCTGTTTTTGTCACTTGTGGATGCTGCTGCATTCCCTGTATTCGAGGACTTTCACAAAAACTGATTGAAACTGCCGTCTCAAGAACGATGTATCAAACCCTTCCTACCTCTGAGGAGACCTATGTGGACATTGAAGCTCAACTTAATGACATACAGTCTGAAAGTGTATAACACAGGAACTATCATTGAAATGTGTTGAGATAAAATAGTCACACAAAGAGGAGGGAATGTTAGAAAAGTTTTAAATGTTTATTGTGTGACTATTTGGAAAACAATAATCCTGAGACTGATTTTTAATCCCACTTATGAGCACTTTGTATTAACTTGTTATATCGTTTGTTTTAACTAACTCCACAGTAAAGTTTGAGGATGATTTAAGCGTAACTAAATATGGTAGCATAAGATTGTACACGAAACGCAGGCATTTAGCAAAATAAAGGTATCAACTTGTACCAGGCACGCTAGCTGCGTTTCCTCAGCCAATAGAAAAATAAGGGCTGGGTTATGAAGGAATTAGGGAGAGAGAGAGAGACATTCCTTTGTATTACTCTTGCCGAATCTTTTTGCGTGTAAAGGGTCATCCTAATGTGTTAACATATTAGAAATACATTTTTTACTTCTTAATACATCTGGAGTTGACTGATCACAAGCTGAGGATGTTCCTAACATTTTTGGTCCTTCGAGCATGAAAACAACTGGTTTATTAGGGTTCAGGAGGCCTCGACTAAACTTTGGTGAGTATTAGACAAAGGAACTCACTGAGAATTAAAAGTCCCCCCACTCAACGTTAGTGGTTAAACAGGGGCAGGGGCCTTATGACCCGAATACACTGTCTGTTTTCGAACTTGCGTGATCCAGTCCTCCTGGTGTTTGAGAGGTAAGATAAATTAAATTATTCTTAATTCTTTATAAGAGTCTTTTCTTCTCTTTCTGTTTGATTCTGGTTTAAATGTGTTGTAATTGCTGACATTGGTATTGATCGTATAATATCTTGATAATCCGTTTTTTCATAATTACGTTGCCTGCTGTCCGGACAGACAAAAAAAAGATTTGAGGTATACCGAATGTCGTCAGAGGTTGATGGCCTGACGATTTAAGCGCTATTTAGTTAAGTGATCTAAAAAATTTTTTTTCTCTCTGATTCTCCCTATAGTGATATAGATAGGAGATTCAACATGACGCTGACAATAGTGATCTGTGTCCATTGAAACTGTGGTTGAATGTGCCTAACCTTAGCTCTATTAGTCCAAGATTATTCTACATAGAGAGAAAAGATTCGACATAGAGAGAAAATATTCAACATTATAGAGACAATAGCAAAAAAGGTCGATTGTGCCTAACCTAACTCTATTAGTCCAAGATTATTCGATATAGAGAGAAAAGATTCGACATAAAGATTCGACGAGCCAGTCGGCGCGAGTGGACAAATTATGGTCAAATGCTGTGCCCATAGGCTATAGAAGAATAATGTTGGTTGACTAGTAATAATAATTAATAAATATAATTATTACTAGTGTCATACAACATTAGAATTCTATAGCTTGTAGGCGGAACATTCAATCGGAAATGTACAGTTTAGCTGCTCCGTCAAATCTTCTTAGAACATTCGACAGACACCATAAGCCTTCAATGACAGATTCGACCTTAATTATTTCGGATTTTCGGATGAATGCATTTTTTTAACGAAACAAAATAAATAAAACTAATTTCGGGAGTAACTAAATAAGCCTTAAATACTGGCTATAGGGAATTGATTGGACCAATAGTTGGGGGTGCGTGCTAGTCACGTGTAGGATTGTGTTTCCCGCAATGAGCTTTTAAAAAAGACCACTGGAGAGAATCCCATCCATATTTTTGGTGATTGTCAAATCCTAAAAAGTGATCATGGTATCACTACAGGACATAGTAAAACTCAAATAAAATAGTTTTTGTTAATGGCTGACATGAAGGCATTGAGGGCTTCATGGGAGCCCTCCGAAATAATAACTATGTCGTCAATATAGCGATACCATGTAGAAATATGACTGGTTAATGGTAGAAGGTCCTCATCAGCCAAAAGGAAACATTCCCATTGCCCCAGATACAGGTTGGCATACAATGGGGCACAGCATACCCCCATCACCACCCCCTGTACCTTGAGGAAATGGGAACCATCAAATGAAAAGATGTTGTGAGACAAGATAAATTCCAATGCAAAAGCAATAAAAATTATGAGTTTTCCAATCATCTTTGTGAGACTGTGACAGGACATGTGTCACTGCTGCAATCCCCAGATTATGGGGGAGGAAGCTGTAAAGTGCCTTGACGTCTATTGCCACAAGCATTGTTTCCGGGGAGAGATGAATACCTTCTAGATTTTTAAGCAGATGTATGGTGTCCTTGATGTAGGAAGGGAGACTCATAACATATGGTCTGAGATGTGTGTCTACAAATTTGCCTGTGGTTTATAGAACTCCTTATGGGATGCCCCTGAAGAAAGGACTCTTCACAGGTCCTGAAACGTGTCGGGCAAAGTATCAGGGGACAATTACATTTCAAATCAGCTTTGTTATACTATTTTACTGTATGGTGATGTATGCAACTTTTTTACAATGTTTAATAAAATATTGTCTAATTAATTTGCTTACTGAGTTACCATTAAAGTCCCTGTGTGTACTCTGGGGGGATACCCTTTTTTTCTATAAAAAATAAATATATACTGTAATGCCTTGGCAGCCTGCTGTAGTATTTGGCTCATGCTTGTTGCTCATTTCTGCTGATGTTATTGCTCCCTCTGTCTTCTCAGGTGGAGCATGAGACGGACCCAGATTTCTGTGAGGACAGCCTGCTGGCGGTGACGGTGGGTCTGTTAGCAGCAGGTTCTGAGACCACCGCTAGCACCCTGAAATTCTGCCTGGTCTTCTTGGCTCACTATCCTGATGTCCAAGGTAAGATCCATATTAGCCCTGGCATATGTATTTTCAGAATAATTTGTTGTGTTTGTCAGATATTCCAAACTTTGCCCACTTCATCCAACACTACACCACAGATAAAAAATGGCTGCAGCTCAACTTTTAAGTTGATACTAGGAGATGCTCTAAAAACATATTTAAGTGAAGATTGAGAACTTTTTTACCCACATAGTTGGTAAAGTTGAACAAAGACACCAGTCCATCCAGTTCAACATGTGTAGGTGTGCATTTCCATATACCTGTATACTGTGCTTGCTAGGATATACGTCCAAGAGTTTTTAAAGCTATCAAGGTGATAAAAGGCCTGTGTGCAGGCGGGATCTCTTTTGGGATCCCGGCCTGGAAGCTGCTAGCAAGTGACTCTGTGTTGGTGTGTGCTGTGGCCGAGTCGCGGTCTGTGCTGCAGAGAGAAGAGTCACTGCGTGCGGGTGCAGGAGCATCCGTTGCCAGCTACCTCTGTCCAACCAGAAGTGACCTTGAGGTCGCTCTTCACACGTCCACGCTAGATCCAGCCTGGCTGAAGCACAGTGTGTCACAGGACCACTGTACCCTTTTAGCAGGGCTCCAACAAGGTTTATCGCTGAGGCCCATGCCACTTCCATTACCAAGAGTGGTTGGGACCGGTGAGTGGGCACTTACCCATTCTTCTACCACAGAGACACTGCATGCAGACATCACTGTTTATTCCTTTACCTAAGCCTCTAGGACGTGGTGCCACACTGACACATTGTATCAGTGTGGCACCAGTGTGGCAGTTCTCCTTTTCCACAGGACATCATAAATACCCTTTGCTACACATTGCCAGTTAAGGTGTCACCAGGCTACTTCACCTTCCACCAGGATATCTCAAGTACTCTATTCAAAAAGAGCTAGCTGAAGACCAAAGGCTTCTTTCTTGTAGAGACTACAACATATCCTCCTCCCCTTAAGGGACTGTTCAGTTAGTAACATAAGTACAAGTACCTACACCCAGGACTCCATTTCCTGACAGAGTGGGTTTAAGTATTCCAGAGTTAATAATTCTATTAATGTATGGACATTGTTATATCTAGCTGCTCCATTTAGCCTGTGGTGTTGAGGCACAGAAGGGAGAGGTTTGACACAAGTGTGGTCAACCCTCTGCCCTTCTCCTGCCTGTTTACGTTTCAGCTGAGAAGAGTATAGATTAAAGAAATCTTTATATTCTACCATTAGTATTACTTTTGTGTCACTGTTTTAAATCATTGCTATTATTGTTTTCTCGCTACTGTGACACTTACTCAGGGGTCAAGTTTGGACCACTGGGGATTTATGCTCCTAGCTTTTCAGTAAATATTGTTCAAACTTTTGCGCCTACATTGTGTGTTTCTTTAACTCTTTGAATATCATTGAAAATGTCTGAACCCAGAGTGTCAGAGGTGTCGGAGGACTTGCATGGTCTGAGGAAACAGTGGGGTACAGATTCAAAAAGCGTCCCTCACAGGGGTAGCGCTACATCTATATTTATTACCCAGTGTTCACTGTTTCTAGGATATTTTAATATCTTGTAGTGTTGGTAGCGCTACATTTATATTTATTATTCTATGATCTCTGGATCCCAAGTTGTCCCGTATCTCCACATCTGCGACAAGATCTGTGTTATCTGTAATTAATAGATCTATAAACAAAATATGTAGGAGTCTAAATAAACCGCCCCTATCTAGACACCTCCACTGCGCGCAGGATAATTGATCTCCTTACCCTACAGCTGCCACTTTAAATAAAGAACATGCGTAATGAGTTTAAACCAAAATCTTATGTGGTTAAAGATATAGAATAAACAGTGGCGCTCTATATATATCAAAAAGTGTATAAATAACTTAAACTAAACAAATTTCACCACCTAGTGTTTAGTGAAACAATGTGGAACAAATAATGAAAAGGATAATTAAAGCGGGACTGTACTGAAAAAAAAAAAATTGCCAGCAGCTACAAATACTGCAGCTGCTGACTTTTAAAAAATGGTTTTGTACCAGTCATGTGGCTTATTTTCCTGATTTATGCTGGATGTGAGAGAGTGGGTGCAATGATCTTATTCTATGATCTCTGGATCCCAAGTTGTCCCGTATCTCCACATCTGCGACGAAAAGAGGGAGTTCCACTTTAGGGTGTAGCTTTATCTAAAGTAAGTGGTACCAAAATATACAGTGAAATATCAAGTCCATATATAACTCCTCTCAAAAATGTGCAAAATCTTCATTGGTTATATACATTTTGACATATTAGCTCTCTGAATTCAATCAATAACTAGAACCCCTACCTATCTCAGGACCCTTCCTGAGCATCAGTAGGGATTGGCAAAGTGTGAAACACAGCCCACGAGTGCGGTGTAACAACCTATGACATAGCTTAAAGGAATTGTATATCATACACTATAATCATAACTTGCATGTGTCTGATCACAATAATTTATCGGCAGATATTGGTATACTATCAACCATAATCTCATAATGAACATAGAATAATGTTAATGTTACCACTAGGATATACACAGATAAAGTAAAGTAATTTCCCCAATTGCACGGGGAAACACTCTTCACTTCACATAAAGGCACAAGTGTGGAAATAGTGTGCTATATGTGTATAGACTGATGCCGCTACATTATAAATGGAAGATTTTAAAAATATTTTAAAATAATTGAAAAATATAGTATTAAACCTATTTATCAACCAAAAAACATTTTTTTGTTAATCCTTCTAAAAATATGAATGGCTAAGATAAATCAATTCATCGATCGATGAGATATTCAATCAATCGATCAATTGGAACATCCATTAATGGTCAAATCAACCCCCCATGATTAAATTGAATTAAATAAGATGCCATATATTAATATTTTGCATCTTATTATATATACTACAAGAATATACATCCAAAAATATATCATATCAATTAGTCATGGGAATTAATTAATGAGGGATAATTATCTATTAAATGTCAAATATTAATTCCTATAAGAACTAATTATTAAAAAAATTATTAATTTTTTTAAAAATATACAACGGAAACATTGATTAAAAATTATTAATAAAACAGTTAAGATCTACCTCAATATTCAACCCCCTAGGGGTTAAACACTTAAAGAGGAAGATCCACCTGGTTTCCCTCTGTGATAGGTCTCTCACTCTATTCGACCCCCTCCATGATGGGTGCACTATATCAATCCCAACGAATTGCAATAGGCTGGGGTCCTGTTGATGCTTATCTCTAAAGTGTAGAGATACACTGTGATACCTGAAGCCCTTTCGTATATTGGCCAGATGCTCAGCTATACGCACTCTTAGTAGCCTCTTGGTTCTCCCTATATAGAATAAACCACAGGGGCACCACATGAGGTATACAACAAAGGATGAGTTACAGGTGATAAACTCCTTAATGGTAAAGCTTTCATTATCCCTATTAGTCACCTCTGTAACCCCCCTATTTTGTACTTTTACTGTTCTGCAACAGATACACTTTCTACAACAGAAAAAACCTTTAAAATTTAATTAATAGATCTAGCAAAGCATTATTTCTAGTTGGGGCATCCACCAATTGGGACATGAAGTTGTTCTGTAAAACATTTAAGAAATGACGGGCCTTTAAATAGTTAGCTGTCCCTTCCACCCAGTCAATATCTGGATAGTTGAAGTCCCCCATTATGATGACTGGATAGTTGAAGTCCCCCATTATGATGACTTTGCCCTGCCTCGCCACCATTTTAAACTGTTATACGAGGGCCAACTCCTCCTCATCTTTCAGATTAGGGGGCCTGTAGCATACCCCCACTATTAATTTCCCACTTGTCTCTTCTCTTTGAAGCTCCGCCCACAGGCACTCCACCTCCCCCTTTCACCATTTACAATGTCATCCCTCACATTCACTAGCAAATAATTTTTGATATTGAGGCAAAACCCCCTCCTCCTCTTCTACCCTCCCTGTCCCTTTGATACAATGAATACCCCTGGATAGATGCTGAGCTGTCAAACCACGTTTCTGATATATCCACAAAGTCCAAATCCTCCTTGTGTACCAGCAGCTCCAACTCCAGGCTCCTGGCATTTGTGAACATGCCTCTCGGTTTTGTACGGGTACAAATTATTTCCTTACTAGTTTTTTTTGAGGCTGTAATTATGTTTTGCCAACCCACTCCCCCGAGGGCTTAGGTATTATATTACCACTAATGCCTCTATTAGTACCCTCTGACCTCTACTCACTTTTGGCTAGCCCTTCCTCTGAACCCTCCCCTTCGTCGCCCAGCCTTTCTGGTGTGGCTGGAGGTACAGGTAGTATCTCTGTGAATACCACCTTGGAAGTCCTTCTCTTCAATGTAGCCCCTGAATTTTTTAGGACGCTCCATCTTCCTCTAACTTTGTCATTGGTACTAACATGTACCATGACAGCTGTGTCCTCCCCAGCTCCACCGTATAATCTGTCCATCCGATTCGCGATGTGCCAAACCTGAGCGCCTGGTAAACAACATACCGTTCAGCAATCACACCCTTTGTGACAGATTGCTCTATCTGTCCTTCTAATAATTGAGTTCCCTACCTCCAGAATCTGCTTAACCTTGCCTGTATCCTTGCCCCCCTCTTACTAGAGCAGTCATTCCCCTAGGAGGTAGGGGAGGGAGGCTGCTCCGGCAATGCCATCCCTGAGCCGATATCCCCAACATCACGCAACTTGGCATATTTGTTGGGGTGTACCAACTCAGGACTAGCCTCCCTGAGGCTCTTCCCTCTACCCCTCCTGTCACCCAGCTACCTACCTCTAGCTCCTGCACCTCCATATCCCAACCCCCTCTATACTGGCCCCCGCCAGCCCCTGTTGGAAAATGTCCAAGCTCCTTTCCAGGTTGCCGATGCTTCTCACCGTTGCCACCTGATTCTCTAGATCCAGGATCTGGGCTTCCAGAGAAACCACTAGCTCACATCTCGCACAGCAGTATAAGCATACATGAAGCAAGATGTGCACCGGGTCACATCCCCAATCCTGTTGGACATCTTACCTGCTATTCTAATAGGGATAATCCTTTTCTTCCTCTTTGCTCCTGGATCACTGATCCCTAGGCCCACGCTACTCCAAATTACCTTGGTACTTCAAGTTTCTCCAATTTACCCCAGTACTTCTCAAGTTACCCCAGACTACTCCAAGTAACTTTGAACTACTCCAATTTATTTCAAGTTGCTCCGAGTCACTACAAACTATCCCCAGTACTCCACGCACTCCAAATTACTGTCGGTACTCCAAGCTGCTCACAGTTACTCCCAATATTGCCAGTACTCCAGCTACTCCCAGTTACTCCCGATACCCGAGTTACTCCCGGTACCTGAGTTACTCCCGATACCCCGAGTTACTCAGTTACTCCCGATACCCCCCGAGTTATTCACAGTTACTCTCAATACCCGAGTTACAGTTCCTCCCAATACCCCAAGTTACTCACAGTTTCTCCTGATACCCTGAGTTACTCACAAATACTCTGAGTTACTCCAAGTTATCCCGGATACTTTGAGTTACTCCCATTTACATGTTTTGTGGAACCCATAGGCCACATCTTTCACTGACCACCAAATGTCTCTTCTGAGCTTATCTTTAGCATAGAAAAATCCTGGTTCTCACACTGCCTATAATTATTCCATAATCTCCCAACATTACAATACTGTGCTCCCTTGCTCTTTCCAGTCTCCAGCTAGTAGTGATGAGCACTGGCCAACAAACGCCATGCTGGAAGCACACAATCACAATGTACATTTCAAAAAAGTCTATCAATTCCCTTTAACATAGAAGTTTTAGGAAATCACAGGTAACTTCCTTTATATTTCAGCAAAGGTCCAACAAGAAATTGATGATGTGACGCAGTCATTGCATATACCTGGGATCGAGAACCGACCACAACTGCCATACACCAACGCCGTCATCCATGAAATACAGAGAGTTCTAGATTTGGCACCAATTCCTCTTTTTCACGCCGTGACCAAAGACATCGAGTTCCGTGGATACACCATGCCAAAGGTATATGACTATGACATATGCCAGCCCATGTTAGTGCCAGAGTGTGCAGCTAATAAGAGAAATAGCGATAAAACATCACTAAAACGAAAAAATAAAAAAAAGAACAACCATCTATATTGAGAGGGAAAGTTGTAGGGTATGGGAGTATAGGCGCATGCAGTATTTCTGGCAGCCAGAAAAGCGACTGCTTTCTTGTACTCCATGTGATCAGCTACCATTTTGATGTCATGCAGCTTGTTCATTCTGAGTTTGTTTCTTTTAATATATATCTTAGCAGAATGTAATGTAGTACAGTAGGGGTAGGCAACCTTGGAAAGGTGGAGATCTACTTAAACGACATAGAAGAGATCAAAGGTCACCAGCTCATAGCGCACTTTTTTTTTAAGGAGATAACCTAGCATGGCCCCATTAAAGAAGGAAGGTTTAAAAAGTTTAGGGGGCAGTAGCAAGTACTGCTGAAATCAGAGGTCAGTAGTATGTAATGTAGCACCCTTGTCCAGAGGTGACTCTTCATGAGTCGGGGACTACGAAATGGCTGGGAGGACTTCAATAGAGAACTCATCCAAAGAAATCTGTGTATGGTGTCGGGAGTTGTTAAATATCATTATTTATGGTATTATTATCGATATTCTGTAAATTATATTGCTGAGAAAAGTTCTGAAGTAGAAAGTCCGTTCAGTTCTTGTGTAAAAACTAAAAAATGTATTTAATAATAAAATAGCAAAATTTTACAAGAACAATATCAAAATGTAGAATGTAAAAATAACATCAATAATGTAGTTATATTCTTAAGATGAAGATTGAATCAGATGTGTGTCTTTGTGTGTGTGTGAAGTTTCCTTGGGGTGTGTCTGTAGCAATCTGCCCAAAATGCTTCTGTTCCTAGCTTTTACTCCTAAAATCTCCCCTCTTCTTCCTAAAAAGGCTGGTTTAAGGTTCTTATTTGTGATGCAGTTCTACAGAAAACACAGGCTTCAACCACCTCCTCCCCTCACACAAGGGTGGGGGTTGCTCTGTCTCTATGCATTGGCATTCCTGAGGAGTGGGCAAGAACAATGTGTGAAAGCATTTAACGTATACAACATTTAACATGTGGATCAAATACTACATATACTAATATACATATATATATATATATATATATATATATATATATATATATATATATATATATATATATATATATATATTATATTAATTGAAAACCCAATGTTCCTATTAATAACCTAATTGAGAAATATTGTAGTATAAAGAACTTATATTCTTAACTAACATACTGAAACTTTTGCATCTTAAGAAATGTGAAACCTTTCTTCTCCCATTTGTGATGGGGGGAGGTGAGAGCTAATTACTAGCATATGTTAGTTCTCCAAAGAGAAGCACAGACTATTATTAAAATTTATATATTGTCACATAAGTATATATATATATATATATATATATTGTACATATATATATATATATATATATATATATATATACACACACACACACATACATACAACTCAATCATTCTATAAAGACCCAATCCATTCATTCATTTGTTAATTGAGCAGATAACACAGACACAGCCCTGGGATCTGCTGGGCTGGCTGGGCAGGGACTCTGCTCACTGATTGGTGTGGTCTCTCCTGTTCCCGTCTGGCCCGCCCCTTACCTAGCACTTGCCTTGACTGTAGTATAGAATGCTACTGTGATCTGAGATGTGGCAGGAGCAGTCAGGAGTGGCGGCGCGGTCGTGGTTGCCATCACGGACGTGATCACAGTCACTGTCTACCTGTCAGGCGGTTTGCATTGACAGGTTGATCGCGAACGATGGGTAGCTGACCCAGGGACCACAGTGTACAAAAGCCAGTAAGGAACAAGTCTCTTGTCCTGTTCGGGCACCTGTATACTTCGTATTTACTCCACATTATTATACTCTTCCTTCCTTGTTATTCCAACATTTACTGCCAGATAAATAAGTACAATTTTATGTATTTAGCTTGTCACAGACATTCATGTGATTTAATTGGCACTGAGCCTGTATGATGTGTTTTGTACTGATGTACATGTGTCTCTCTACTTTACCAGGGTACCATCATCGTCCCATTCCTGACATCAGTGCTTAATGACCCTTCTCAATGGGAGACTCCAGAACGATTCAACCCCGGGCACTTCCTGGATGAGCAGGGTCAGTTCCGCAATCGGGTGGCCTTCATGCCATTCTCAGCAGGTGAGAAATCCATAACATTATTCTGCCAGTGTCAGACTGGGGTGAACCAAACAATTTCTTCTCTCTAATACAGTGCCTTGAAAAAGTATTCATACCCCTTGGAATGTTCCAAATTACAACCAAAAAAGTAAATATATTTTATTGGGATTTTATGTGATAGACCAACACAAAGTGGCACATAATTGTGAAGTGGAAGGTGAAAATGATAAAAGGTTTTCAATGTTTTTTACAAATATGTGAAAAGTGTGGTGTGCATTTGTATTCAGCCCCCTTTACTCTGATACCCCTAACTAAAATCTAATGGAACCAATTGCCCTCAGAAGTCACCTAATTAGTAAATAGAGTCCACCTGTGTGTAATTTAATCTCTTTATAAAT
The DNA here is from genome assembly GCA_028564925.1 of Lithobates sylvaticus. Classification (NCBI taxonomy): domain Eukaryota; kingdom Metazoa; phylum Chordata; class Amphibia; order Anura; family Ranidae; genus Lithobates; species Lithobates sylvaticus. The sequence goes on along the minus strand of CM053030.1, from coordinate 20,316,619 downwards.
ACAGCTGTTCTGTAAAGCCCTCAGAGGTGTGTTAGAGAACCTTAGTGAACAAACAGCATCATGAAGGCCAAGGAACACACCAGACAGGTCAGGGATAAAGATGTGGAGAAGTATAAAGCAGTGTTAGGTTATAAAAAAAATATCCCAAGCTTTGAACATCTCACGGAGCTCTGTTCAATCCATCATCCGAAAAAATAGAAAGAGTATGGCACAACTGCAAACCTATTTAAACTTAAACCCTTTTGAATAAAAGACCCAGAATAAATAATGGCGCTAAATATGCTCTAAATTATCTAAACCAGTGTAAAAGAATATAATGTAAAATTATACACTAAATTACATATGTGAATAAATTAGTGCACCACCTAGTGACAAGTGAATCAAAAGAAGTGCAAAGAAATGCTGCAGCAAAAAAATATTTCTACAGTTGCTGCAAACAGAAAAAAATAACACAAAGTTCATATAGTGTCCAAAAAAAATGTTCTTTAAGGTATTATTTGAATCTTCTTAATCCTTCCACCACACCAAAGTGATAAGTGACTCCTCTCCCATAAGAAACGCACTCGCCGACTCCCAATGCCCGCACTTTCGTGACAGGCTTTTGCGCTTTTGAGATCACACAGAGAAAGCAAGCAGATCATCCAAACGTCCAATGTGTAATTGAAATCTCTCCACATGTAAATAAAAAGTGTGTAAACCAGTACAAAACCACTTTATTAAAACCACAAATAAAACTTCAACCTTTCCACTCACGTTTTCAAAAATAAAAGCCAGCAAAGGTAAATAGCACAGCAAGCTCCACTCCTGAATATCACACTGTTTGGCCTGTAGTCACGGCGGACTCGAGGTGTAAAAGCGCAATTAGCGTGGATCTCACCCCCTCCTCACTGTCCGAACTCAGGATCAACACACCGTCTCCTCGTTCCTCGTGAGGAGGGGGTGAGATCCACACTAATTGCGCTTTTACACCTCAAGTCCGCCGTGATACCACCTTTACAGTGCTTCCCTGCCAATCCTTCCACTGTCATGGACTCTACAAAATACCCGGTATTGGAGCTTACTTGGGATGCTGATGTCACCCCTTAACCATGTAACAGTGTTCGGGCCTAGTGATTGATCACTAGTCCCAAGCACTGCATCATGTGTTCCCTCATACTTGGAAGTACTGGGTATTTTGTGGTGGAAGCTAACAGAAGAAGGAGCAGCAGAGAAGGACTAGTGCGGAGATGGGCTTTAAACAGACCCGTTACAGTGTCCTCAATAGGGATGGGCCCGGTGCTCGATTCGAACCCACGCTCGAATCGAGCACCGGGCATTCGCCCGCTCGGCGAGCCCAGAACTATTTGGGCCGTTCGCATCACATTCGTGTGATGCGAGCGGCCCGCAATGCATTGCGGCCGGCGCAGTGCATTGCTGGCTGATGATTGGCCAAGCATGCACTGTGACCCTGCATGCTTGGCCAATCACAGCACCGGAAACTAGGAGAGCAATAATTGGCTACAGGCAGGACGCCTGTAGCCAATTAAAGCTCAGGGGCTTTAGTACACGCCCCACTCTATAAAAGGCCGTTGGCCCAGGGCACATGTGTTCCGGCTTTTAGAAGAGCAGTCTGCTGATTGATTTTCTTCTTTGCTAAACCATTGCTAACTCCTGACCTGAGTCATTCAAATCATTACTGATCATTGCTGCTGATTGCACAGAGTGTGATATTATCTGCTGCTGGGGATTAGTCTGGTGTGTGCGTGCTGTTAGTACAGCATTGCAGTAGCACCAATCACAGTGCTGTTAGAACAGCATTGCACCCCAACTTCTGTCCCAACCTTCTGTCCCATCCCAGGCAGGGATTTATAGGAGCCATATTGTGTTTGTGTCAGCACCCATAGGACCTATAGTGTGTTGTGAGCACACATAGGACCTATATTTTCTTGTCAGCACACATAGTACCTATAGTGTGTTTGTGTCAGCACCCATAGGATCTATAGTGTGTTGTGAGCACACATAGGACCTATATTTTTTTGTCAGCACACATAGTACCTATAGTGTGTTTGTGTCAGCACCCATAGGACCTATAGTGTGTTGTGAGCACACATAGGACCTATATTTTTTTGTCAGCACACATAGTACCTATAGTGTGTTTGTGTCAGCACCCATAGGGCCTATAGTGTGTTGTGAGCACACATAGGACCTATATTTTCTTGTCAGCACACATAGTACCTATAGTGTGTTTGTGTCAGCACCCATAGGACTTATAGTGTGTTGTGAGCACACATAGGACCTATATTTTTTTGTCAGCACACATAGTACCTATAGTGTGTTTGTGTCAGCACCCATAGGACCTATAGTGTGTTGTGAGCACACACAGGACCTATATTTTCTTGTCAGCACACATAGTACCTATAGTGTGTTTGTGTCAGCACCCATAGGACCTATAGTGTGTTGTGAGCACACATAGGACCTTTATTTTCTTGTCAGCACACATAGTACATATAGTGTGTTTGTGTCAGCACCCATAGGACTTATAGTGTGTTGTGAGCACACATAGGACCTTTATTTTCTTGTCAGCACACATAGTACATATAGTGTGTTTGTGTCAGCACCCATAGGACTTATAGTGTGTTGTGAGCACACATAGGACCTATATTTTTTTGTCGGCACACATAGTCCCTTTAGTGTGTTTGTGTCAGCACCCATAGGACCAATAGTGTGTTGTGAGCACACATAGGACCTATATTTTCTTGTCAGCACACATAGTACCTATAGTGTGTTTGTGTCAGCACCCATAGGACTTATAGTGTGTTGTGAGCACACATAGGACCTATATTTTTTTGTCAGCACACATAGTACCTATAGTGTGTTTGTGTCAGCACCCATAGGACCTATAGTGTGTTGTGAGCACACATAGGACCTATATTTTTTTGTCAGCACACATAGTACCTATAGGGTGTTTGTGTCAGCACCCATAGGACCTATAGTGTGTTGTGAGCACACATAGGACCTATATTTTCTTGTCAGCATACATAGTACCTATAGTGTGTTTGTGTCAGCACCCATAGGACCTATAGTGTGTTGTGAGCACACATAGGACCTATATTTTTTTTGTCAGCACACATAGTACCTATTGTGTGTTTGTGTTAGCACCCATAGGACTTATAGTGTGTTGTGAGCACACATAGGACCTATATTTTTTGTCAGCACACATAGTACCTATAGTGTGTTTGTGTTAGCACCCATAGGACCTATAGTGTGTTGTGAGCACACATAGGACCTATATTTTCTTGTCAGCACACACAGTACCTATAGTGTGTTTGTGTCAGCACCCATAGGACCTATAGTGTGTTGTGAGCACACATAGGACCTATATTTTCTTGTCAGCACACATAGTACCTATAGTGTGTTTGTGTCAGCACCCATAGGACTTATAGTGCGTTGTGAGCACACATAGGACCTTTATTTTCTTGTCAGCACACATAGTACCTATAGTGTGTTTGTGTCAGCACCCATAGGACCTATAGTGTGTTGTGAGCACACATAGGACCTATATTTTCTTGTCAGCACACATAGTACCTATAGTGTGTTTGTGTCATAACCCATAGGACCTATAGTGTGTTTTGAGCACACATAGGACCTTTATTTTCTTGTCAGCACACATAGTACATATAGTGTGTTTGTGTCAGCACCCATAAGACTTATAGTGTGTTGTGAGCACACATAGGACCTATATTTTCTTGTCAGCACACATAGTACCTATAGTGTGTTTGTGTCAGCACCCATAGGACCTATAGTGTGTTGTGAGCACACATAGGACCTATATTTTTTTGTCAGCACACATAGTACCTATAGTGTGTTTGTGTCAGCACCCATAGGACCTATAGTGTGTTGTGAGCACACATAGGACCTATATTTTCTTGTAAGCACCCATAGTACCTATAGTGTGTTTGTGTCAGCACCCATAGGACCTATAGTGTGTTGTGAGCACACATAGGACCTATATTTTCTTGTCAGCACACATAGTACCTATAGTGTGTTTGTGTCAGCACCCATAGGACCTATAGTGTGTTGTGAGCACACATAGGACCTATATTTTCTTGTCAGCACCCATAGTACCTATAGTGTGTTTGTGTCAGCACCCATAGGACCTATAGTGTGTTGTGAGCACACATAGGACCTATATTTTCTTGTCAGCACACATAGTACCTATAGTGTGTTTGTGTCAGCACCCATAGGACCTATAGTGTGTTGTGAGCACACATAGGACCTATATTTTTTTGTCAGCACACATAGTACCTATAGTGTGTTTGTGTCAGCACCCATAGGACCTATGGTGTGTTGTGAGCACACATAGGACCTATATTTTTTTGTCAGCACACATAGTACCTATAGTGTGTTTGTGTCAGCACCCATAGGACCTATAGTGTGTTGTGAGCACACATAGGACCTATATTTTCTTGTCAGCACACATAGTACCTATAGTGTGTTTGTGTCAGCACCCATAGGACTTATAGTGCGTTGTGAGCACACATAGGACCTATATTTTCTTGTCAGCACACATAGTACCTATAGTGTGTTTGTGTCAGCACCCATAGGACCTATAGTGTGTTGTGAGCACACATAGGACCTATATTTTTTTGTCAGCACACATAGTACCTATAGGGTGTTTGTGTCAGCACCCATAGGACCTATAGTGTGTTGTGAGCACACATAGGACCTATATTTTCTTGTCAACACACATAGTACCTATAGTGTGTTTGTGTCAGCACCCATAGGACCTATAGTGTGTTGTGAGCACACATAGGAGCTCTATTTCTTCGTCAGCACACATAGTACCTCTAGGGTGTTTGTGTCAGCACCCATAGGACCTACAGTGTGTTGTGAGCACACATAGGAGCTCTATTTTTTATACAATATACACTACACACTACAATGGCTGGAAGACCGCCAAGGAGAGGCAGACCGTCCCGAGGCAAGAACACAGGGCAAGCAGGCTCTGTTTCTAGAGACAACAGTGCTGGTCGTGGATGTGGTCGTGCATCGTCATCAGCACGTGGCCATGGGACACGCTTGTCTTTGTTTTCGGCAGCTGGACATGTTGAGCCGCATCATGCCGAAGGCTTGATAGAATGGATGACCAAGCCCTCCTCATCCTCTCTCACCCAGTTTAGGGTACTGGCAGAGCAGCTGCCAACGCGTACTCAATGGCATCATCAGGCACCCCTTCCCTAGACCCACCATGTCCTCCTGAGGAGTCTCCCAAACTGTTTGAGCACAGTGTTGGGTACATGCTCCAGGAGGATGCCCAACGATTTGAAGGCTCGGATGATGATACCCAGCTTGAGGAAGGCAGTAGTGTGCGCGCAGAGAGAGGGGATGCTGAAGGACAGCAATCTGGCAGTAATGTTCCACCAGTTGCAGCTTACTGCCAGGTTTGCTCTAGTGGTGAAGAGGGAGGGGATGATGAGGTCACTGACTCCACGTGGGTGCCTGAAGGGAGAGAGGAGAAGGAGGATGCGGCGGCACATGTCCAACGAGGCAGGATGCCCCCTGGAGGCCAGCTAGAGGCCAGCACACCAACTGAATCACACCGCAGAGCTCCGCCTGTGCAGGGCGCTGCCTCTGCATGTTATCACAAAAGTTCTTTGGTGTGGGCCTTTTTTGAGACGAGTGCATCAGATCGCACCACTGCTATTTGCAATATTTGTCTCAAGCCTATCTCGCGTGGCCAAAACATCAGCCGCTTGGGCACCACAAGCATGACCAGACATATGTCGACCTGCCATGCAGCTCGTTGGCAAGCGCACATTAAAGACCCACACCAAAGAACAAAGCGGACCTCTCCTTGCTCCTCATCAGCTGGGATCTCCATCCCCACTATATCTTCAGTCCTCTCTGAAAGCTGCTCTGAGAGGACTGAAGGTGTAGAATTAGGTGTGTCACAACCAAGTACTTGCAGTACACCGACGTCCGATTGTAGCAGGCAAATTTCCCTGCCCCAGCTGCTGGACCGTCGAAAGAAGTATACTCCCAGCCATCCACATGCCCAGCGGTTGAATGCTAGCTTGGCTAAATTGCAAGCACTTCAACTGCTGCCTTTTCAGTTGGTAGACTCGGCCCCCTTCCGTGAGTTTGTTCAATGTGCAGTTCCTCAGTGGCAGGTTCCCAAACGCCACTTTTTCTCACGGAAGGCGATTCCGTCTCTCTACCGGCATGTGGAAGGCAATGTCCATGCCTCGCTGGACAGGGCGGTCAGCGGTAAGGTGCATATTACCGCTGACTCATGGTCCAGCAGGCATGGACAGGGACGTTATCTGTCTTTCACGGCCCATTAGGTCACTCTATTGGCAGCTGGGAGGAATGCAGGACAAGGTGCAGTAGTGTTGGAGGTTGTTCCGCCACCACGCCTCCAAAATGCTACTACTGGTTGTGACACACCTCTCTCCTCCACCCCCCCTCCTCTTCTTCTTCCTCCATGGCCTCTTCGAGTGCTCTGTCCTCGGAACCAGCGGTGCTCCGTAGGCGTACAAGGGGCTACGCGAGTACGCAGGCAAAAAGATGCCATGCCGTGCTTGCGCTGGTGTGTTTGGGGGACAGGAGCCACACTGGGGCAGAGGTTCTGGCAGCTCTGCAGGGGCAGGCAGAGAGGTGGTTGACGCCACGCCAACTTAAGCCAGGAATGGGGGTTTCTGACAATGGCACCAACCTCCTCTTCGCCCTGCGACAGGGGCAGCTCACCCATGTGCCCTGTATGGCTCACGTCCTCAACCTGGTGGTGCAGCGGTTCTTGGGCAGGTACTCAGGCTTACAGGATGTCCTAAGGCAGGCCAGGAAAGTCTGTGTGCATTTCCGCCAATCGTATAATGCCAGTGCTCGGCTGGCTGAGCTGCAAAAGGAGCTGAACCTGCCCAAGAACCGCCTAATATGTGACATGCCCACCAGGTGGAACTCAACGTTGGCCATGCTGCAGCGACTGCACACGCAGCAGAGGGCCATCAATGAGTACCTTTGCGACTACGGCACCAGGACAGGGTCAGGGGAGCTTGGCTTTTTTTCCCCACGCCAGTGGAGCATGATCAGGGATGCATGCACTGTCCTCTCACCATTTGAGGAGGCCACGAGGATGGTGAGCAGTGACAGTGCATGCATCAGTGACACTGTACCTCTTGTCCACCTGTTGGAGCATACGCTGCGTGGGATAATGGACAGGGCACTTGAGGCAGAACAGAGGCAGGAAGAGGAGGACTTCCTTGCCTCTCAAGGCCCCCTTTATCCAGACAGTGTTCCTTCTGTCCCACCCATCACACAGGAAGAGGATGAGGAGGAGGAGGAGGAGGATGATTGTGTGAGCATTGAGGTGGAGCCTGGCACTCAGCATCAGCAGAAGCAGTCTTTTAGGGATGATGTACAGTCCCAACAAACCAGTGGACTTGTACGTGGCTGGGAGGAGGTGGCTGGCGATCATGTCGTCCTCAGTGACCCAGAAGACTCCGGACCGAATGCCTCAGCTAACCTACGTTGCATGGCCTCCCTGATCCTGCAAAGCCTGCGGAAGGATCCTCGTATTCTTCGGATCAAGGAGAGGGACCATTACTGGCTGGCCACTCTCCTTGATCCACGGTACAAGGGTTAGGTTGCGGACCTTATCTTGCCGTCGCAGAGGGAGCAGAGGATGAGACATCTCAGGGAGGCCTTGCAGAAAGGTCTGTGCAACGCGTTCCCAGAAACTGGGAGGTTACAAACTCCTGGTCCTGGACGACGAGTTGCTGAGGCTTCGGTCAGTAGCAGAAGGAGCGGTGGGGAAGGTGGACGTCTGACCGATGCGTTCTGACAATTTTTTAGTCCGCAGCCCCAAGGTATGATCGGTTCCAGCAACCATCGCCAGCGTCTGATATACATGGTGCAGGAATACCTAGGGGCAAGGTCAGACTTGGACACCTTTCCCACCGAAAATCCTCTGGCTTACTGGGTCTTGAGTATGGATCACTGGCCAGAGCTTGCACAGTATGCAATTGAGCTACTGGCCTGTCCTGCATCCAGCGTTCTTTCCGAACGCACATTCAGTGCTGCTGGAGGATTTGTCACCGATCACAGGGTGCGCCTGTCCACCGACTCGGTTGATCGACTGACCTTAATAAAAATTAATCAGTCTTGGATCACCACCAGCTACCAGGCACCTGAAGCGGATATAACTGAATAATTTATAATGTCACATCCCTTCAAGACTGCCTATGCTGATGCTGAGTGACTGTCCTGTTATGTTCACTGACTATCCTCTTCCTCCTCCTCAATGATCCATTCCTTGATAGCTTGGAAGAACATTTTTGTTTCTGGGTGCCACCACACCAGTGCCTAAGGCACAATTTTTCAGCCCCTGTATAACAGGGGCGTGTAATTACAATTTTTTTTAAAAAATGCTTCGCAACAGGTGTGACTGCTGTGCTCCAAGTACAGTATCTGTGAGGGGTTGCAGTGTTGTGGCACCAGCACCAGTGCCTATGGCACAATTTTTCAGCCCCTGTTGGGGCGTGTAATTACTATTTTTAGGCAATGCTTTGCAACAGGTCTCATTGCTGTGCTCAGAGTACAGTATCTGTGAGGGGTTGCAGTGTTGTGGCACCAGCACCAATGCCTAAGGCACAATTTTTCAGCCCCTGTTTAACAGGGGCGTGTAATTAAAAATTTTTAAGCAATGCTTCGCAACACGTCTGACTGCTGTGCTCCAAGTACAGTATCTGTGAGGGGTTGCAGTGTTGTGGCACCAGCACCAGTGCCTAAGGCACAATTTTTCAGCCCCTGTATAACAGGGGCGTGTAATTACAATTTAAAAAAAAAAGGCTTCGCAACAGGTGTGACTGCTGTGCTCCAAGTACAGTATCTGTGAGGGGTTGCAGTGTTGTGGCACCAGCACCAGTGCCTAAGGCACAATTTTTCAGCCCCTGTTGGGGCGTGTAATTACAATTTTTTAGGCAATGCTTTGCAACAGGTCTCATTGCTGTGATCCAAGTACAGTATCTGTGAGGGGTTGCAGTGTTGTGGCGCCAGCACCAGTGCCTAAGGCACAATTTTTCAGCCCCTGTTGGGGCGTGTAATTACAATTTTTAGGCAATGCTTTCCAACAGGTCTCATTGCTGTGCTCAGAGTACAGTATCTGTGAGGGGTTGCAGTGTTGTGGCACCAGCACCAATGCCTAAGGCACAATTTTTCAGCCCTGTTTAACAGGGGCGTGTAATTACAATTTTTTAAGCAATGCTTCGCAACACGTCTGACTGCTGTGCTCCAAGTACAGTATCTGTGAGGGTTGCAGTGTTGTGGCACCAGCACCAGTGCCTAAGGCCCAATTTTTCTGCCCTGTTCAACAGGTGCATGCAATTACAAATCTTGATCTAATAACTCACAGCAGGGCCCATTCCTGCGCCCACCAAGAGTAACTGTGAGGGCTTACAGTCTTGTGGCAACACCGTCCACCACCACCACCACCACCAAAGGCCCAATTTTTCTGCCCTGTTCAACAGGTGCATGCAATTACAAATCTTGATCTAACAACTCACAGCAGGGCCCATTCCTGCGCCCACCAAGAGTAACTGTGAGGGCTTACAGTCTTGTGGCAACACCGTCCACCACCCACCAAAGGCCCAATTTTTCTGCCCTGTTCAACAGGTGCATGCAATTACAAATCTTGATCTAATAACTCACAGCAGGGCCCATTCCTGTGCCCACCAAGAGTAACTGTGAGGGCTTACAGTCTTGTGGCTACACCAACATCTAATGGGGCAAATTTCTGCAGAGTATATACGGCAGGCCCCTACTTTCAAACATCCAACTTACAAACGACTTCTACTTGCAAACGGAAAGAGAAAACAGGAAGTGAGAGGAAATCTACCCCTAGGAAGGGAAATTCGATCCTGTTAGATTTAATTTGGGAAAAAGATATCTCCTCTCTACTGATGCTTTATCACCAATCCTTGTTTCAATTAAGACCCCACTTTTCCAAAAACATTTGTCATTGGGACGGAAAGTGAGGTGAAATGTTCTGAACAGATGTGCAAAGACAGCAAATGTTACAGGGGTGATAACCCCTCCCTATGTTCTCCAAAAAGCTAAAAAATAGATTTTTTTGGGATGGAGCTACACTTCATAATGTACCTGTTCAGATTCTACTTAAGAACAAACCTACAGTCCCTCTCTTGTTTGCACCGCCTATATACTGCTGTTCAGAGTATATAGGGATATAGGGTTGTAGGTATAGGGTTTTATTTTGAGTGCGGGGTCCCCCTTAATATCCATACAAGACCCAAAGGGGCTGGGGGGGGGGGGGTGATGGGGTAGCCATGCCATTTTTCTCAAGGATTTTAAGCCATATGGCCAGGACAAGACATGACATTAAAGCCGCAAGTGGTTTTAAATGGCTTCTTTTTTTCCTTTACAAATGTCATTTTGTGCAGGGACAGTTCTAAACACGGGAAACACATGCCACTTCACAGGCATACTTTAGACACCCCCCAGGTACCATATTTAAAGGAAAATTTCACTTTTTTTTTCACTTTATGCATCATTAAAATGACTGCTCCCGAAAAAACGTTAGTTTTTAAAAGTTCTTTTTGCATTGATATATGTCCCCTTGGGCAGGACCCAGGTCCCCAAACCTGTTTTATGACATTAACATGCATATTGGCCATTGTAATTAGCAATTTTGATTTCCAACGTTCGCGTCCATTGTAACGAATAGGGTTCGAAAATTCGCGCAAACTTTCGGTCCGTTCGAAGGTTCTGGTGCGAACCGAACCCGGGGGTGTTCGGCTCATCCCTAGTCCTCAACAGACAAGGAGTTTTCTTTAAATAAACACTTCAGCCAAAACTGAAAAATAAGCACTAAAATTGATAGGCAGAGAGCCCAACCCAGGCCTTATATTTCTCATCCAGGAACCGATGTGACAGGCCACTTGCACCAAAAAAATCTCTGTGTTGACTGTCATTGTTTGTATGTTTGGGTAAAACGGAGACAATCTTGAAAGTCCATCTATATTCTTGCAGTAAAAATACCGCCATGACGGGAAAAGATAAGAAACTATAACTGTACTTGGTTGTTTCAGGAAATGGATTTCTAAAGTCTTCTTGAATGAGACTTTAGGCCATCTCTGGCCATCTGTATCTCCATAGATTTTTTTTGTTGATAGAAACAGATAACCACCGCTCAAGGACTATCCTTCTGAGCGAATGCTCCTTCTCCTGTGTGGGAGCCCCAGGTGCTGGCTAATAGCACAGCAAATTGGAAATCAGGAAGAACTCCGGACAGCCGCACACCGGGAAAATTAAAATTCAAAAAGGTTTATTTAAAAGCAAGAATCACTACAATCCAAAACACGACAAAAAGGGGGTACAGAACTGACGCGTTTCGCACTATGTCTAGTGCTTACTCACAGCTATGAGTAAGCACTAGACATAGTGCGAAACGCGTCAGATCTGTACCCCCTTTTTGCTGTGTTTTGGATTGTAGTGATTCCTGCTTTTAAATAAACCTTTTTGAATTTAAATTTTCCCGGTGTGCGGCTGTCCAGAGTTCTTCCAGATTTCCAATCATCTGTATCTCCATGTTATAGGCTGTAGGATCATTAGGTATTAAGAGTTTTTCCCTGGAGAAGGCATGACATAGAAAACTTGAGAACAAAGGTGATGAGGGACGGTCTATTTTCTACATCCAGTGTTGTCTCTGGAATTTTTTTTTTTTCCGTTCCTTTAGCTTGACTGTAAGTAATAGCTAATTTCCCATAACCTAACCTCCTAGCACTTCACATCCAAAGGGAATACCATATATACTCGAGTATAAGCCGAGTTTTTCAGCACATTTTTTTGTGCTGATAATGCCCCCTTTGGCTTATACTGGAGTCAAGCACTTTTCCGCAGCAGGGAATTACATTTTCCGACCCGACTTTGGGGACCCGTATCTCAGGTGTGCAAAGCCAGTGGAACTAGCACTACAACATATCCAAAGATGGGGTTCCTAGCACCAAGTGGCCCCGAGATACGGGGCACCAAATCGGTTCGGAAAATGTCATTCTCTGCTGCAGAAAAGTGCTTGACATTTTCCGAGATACGGGGCCCCAAAAGCCGGTCAACTGTGTCCATCTGCAGCAATGTCATTTCGGGACCCTTTGGGTCCAGAGACCCCAAATTTTGGCTGGGGGCATCTAGGAACCCTTAACTACCAAGTTTAAAGTTCGGGGGAACTATGGCTGCAAATGGGCATAGTGAGGCTGCAAATAGGCATTGTTGACCCTCTTTTCCACTTACAGTAGCTACGCATTTATCACCCTAGGCTTATACTCGAGTCAATAAGTTTTCCCATTTTTTTTGTGGTAAAATTAGGTGCCTCGGCTTATATTCGGATCGACTTATACTCGAGTATATACGGTATTATGTACGGAGTTTAGTGATACAGAGGGTAAAGCATCCACCTCACCATTCCAAAATGTTTTTGACTGAAATCTTCAGCTCCTGCTTTCTATAAATATCTTTTTAGAATAATTTTGTTTGACTGAATATCACAGGCTACCTATAGGGTTGGCCAACCAAAATGTTTAAAAACCAGCAGTAGATCATCTTGAAAAAAGATATTGTCATTATTCCAAAAGTGTTTTGTTGAAGAGTTTACAATACAAGTATAGGGGACACAGGCAAAATCTAAAGCAGAACTCTGGGAATTTTGTTTCCCCCATGCAGTGGGGCTGTGCCCGCACTGCATGGATTAACTCCTCGTTTTGTCCAGGGACGTACAGAAATGCTATACTTACCCAATCCTTCGATCCTCTGGAAAAACAGTTCTCCCCATGTCCAGAAGTGGACTGTTCCTGCCAGTGGCACGTCTTGTGCTCAATACTCTGGGGGGGCAAGCTAACGCCCCCTGCAGGAGAAGGATGGGAATATGGCGATCGAACTCCCCCCGGCAGGTGATGGATGGGAATGCACTGATCGACCTCAAAACCAACCCCCCCCCCCCCCGGGAGATGGATGGACTGGAAGGTAATCAGAGGCCTTACCTTAGGAAGCAGGGGGAAGTAAGAGCGGGCCGTTGCTTCTCCTCCAGGCCGAACAGGAAGTGTGTCCTGAGACCCAATTGGTCAGGGCTCTGTGCCCCAAGCTCACCCTTTTTTGAAGCCAATTAGAGCCTCAGGCTGTAATTATGTGCTTCAAAAAAAAAAAGCCCCAATGGAATCCATGCTTTCGGCACCCTGCATGTAGCTTAGAGGCCGGGTGCATGGATTAGAAGGGCAACGACCTTGCGCCCCTTATAGACAGGCCAACCCTGGTTCCTGCCACCCTCACATCCAGAGCCGGTCTACGGGTATGATAATGTCAGCAACAGTCCATGCACAAGACCACTCTTGAAAACAGAGCTCACCCATATCCAGCGGTGGGCTGTTCCTGCCATCCTCCCATCCAGAGCTGGTCTATGGGTGTGATGACATCAGGAACATGCCATGCACAAGACCTCTAGCATGCGGGGGGGAAAGGGGGGCAGGTGCATCAAAGACCGGTCTGCGCTTGGAGGATCAGAGGATTAGGTAAGTATATCCCAGCTCCCCTCACCCCTAGACCTAAAAAAAACAAGCAGTTAACCCATGCAATGCGGGCACAGCCCAACTGGATGGGAGACATTTTTTAATTCTTTAATCTCTTGCCCTCCAGAAGGTTTACCCCCTTCACGACCAGGCCATTTTTTGCGATACGGCACTGCGTTACTTTAACTAACAATTGCGTAAATGTGGGACATTGTACCCAAATACATTTTTTGTTCTTTTTATACCACAAATAGAGATTTCTTTTGGTGGTATTTGATCACCTCTGCGTTTTTTACGCTATAAACAAAAAAAGAACAACAATTAAAAAAAAAAAAAACATTTTACTTTCTGCTATAAAACAAATCCAATAAAAAAATTGAAAAAAATCTAATTTCTCCATCAATTTGGGCCAATATGTATTCTGCTACATGTTTTTGGTAAAAAAAAAAATCCCAATAAGAATTTTTTTTTATTTATTTTACTAGTAATGGCGGTGATCAGAGACTTATAGCAGGACTGTGACATTGTGGTGGACAAATTGAACACTAATGCCGCGTACATATGACCAGACTTTCTGGCAGACTTGGTCCGACGGTCTTCCCGACGGACTTTCAGGGGAGTTCCGACAGACTTTCCAAACGAACGGACTTGGCCACACACAAACGAACTAAGTCCATTTAAAAGTCCGTTCATTTTGAACATGATGACGTAAATGGGACTAAAAAAGGAAGTTCAATAGCCAGTAGCCAATAGCTTCCCTTGCGTCGTATTTGGTCTGAACGGTTTTCCCGATAGGAATTCGGACAGATTTGAAACATGTTCTATTTCTAGGTCCGTCTGATTTTTTAAATGAAAAACGATCGTGGATGTGGATTAGCCCACACACGATTGGATTGTCCGATGGACTAATTCCGTCGGACCTAGTCTGCTGGAAAGTCTGGTCGTGTGTATGCGGCATAAGTGATACATTTTGGGGACCAGTGACACTAATACAGTGATCATTGCTAAAAATATGCACTGTCACTGTACTAATAATACAGGCAGGGAAGGGGTTAACATCAGGGACAATCAAAGGGTCAAATGTTTGCCTAGGTAGTGCTTGCTAAATGTGTGGGAGGTGCTTGTACTATGGGAAGGCAGAGATCCATGTTCCTGCTTTGTAGGAACACAGGATCACAACCTACCCTTCTCACAGAATGGTCTGCCTTGGTTACATAGGCAGACCACCATTCTGCCTGTTTCCCGAATGATTAGCGGCTCTGGATGTGAGGAGTAAGGATGGGCCCGGTGCTCGATGCGAACCCATGTTCGCATCGAGCACCGGGTGTTCGCTCGCTCGGCGAGCCCAGAACTATTTTGGCCGCTCGCATCACATTCGTGCGATGCGAGCGGCCCCGCAATGCATTGCAGCCGGCGCGGCCGGCGCAGTGCTTGCTGGCTGATGATTGGCCAAGCATGCACTGTGACCCCGCATGCTTGGCCAATCACAGCGCCGGAAACTCGGAGAGCAATAATTGGCTACAGGCAGGACGCCTGTAGCCAATTACAGCTCAGGGGCTTTAGTACACGCCCCCTCATTTAAAAGGCCGCCACGCCGTCGGCGCCGGTCACATGCGTTCCGGCTTTAGGAGAGTGCAGGCTGATTCTGTGTCACTCTTTGCTAGATTCATTTAGAAAGATTTGCTCTACTTTGCTAAACCATTGCTACCTGTCATTGATCGTCCATTGCTGCTGCTGGTTAGTGTGTTTTTAGCTGCTGCTGGGGGTTAGTCTGGTGCATGTCTTACTGTTAGTACAGTATTTCAGTAGTACCAACCGCAGTGCTGTTAGTACAGCACTGCACCCCAAAAGCACCCATAGGGCTTGTAGTGTGTTCGTGGCAGGCACTGGCAGCAAACAGAGCTCCTATATTTTGTTCCCAGAAGCACCTATAGGACTTGTAGTGTGTTAGTCCCATCACACAGAGCTCCTATATTTTGTTCCCAGAAGCACCTATAGGACTTGAAGTGTGTTAGTCCCATCACACAGAGCTATATTTTCTTCCCAGAAGCACCTATAGGACTTGTAGTGTGTTAGTCCCATCACACAGAGCTCCTATATTTTGTTCCCAGAAGCACCTATAGGACTTGTAGTGTGTTAGTCCCATCACACAGAGCTATATTTTCTTCCCAGAAGCACCTATAGGACTTGTAGTGTGTTAGTCCATCACACAGAGCTCCTATATTTTGTTCCTAGAAGCACCTATAGGACTTGAAGTGTGTTAGTCCATCACACAGAGCTATATTTTCTTCCCAGAAGCACCTATAGGACTTGAAGTGTGTTAGTCCCATCACACAGAGCTATATTTTCTTCCCAGAAGCACCTATAGGACTTGTAGTGTGTTAGTCCCATCACACAGAGATCCTATATTTTGTTCCCAGAAGCACCTATAGGACTTGTAGTGTGTTAGTCCCATCACACAGAGCTCCTATATTTTGTTCCCAGAAGCACCTATAGGACTTGAAGTGTGTTAGTCCCATCACACAGAGCTATATTTTTCTTCCCAGAAGCACCTATACGACTTGTAGTGTGTTAGTCCCATCACACAGAGCTCCTATATTTTGTTCCCAGAAGCACCTATAGGACTTGTAGTGTGTTAGTCCCATCACACAGAGCTCCTATATTTTGTTCCCAGAAGCACCTATAGGACTTGAAGTGTGTTAGTCCCATCACACAGAGCTATATTTTCTTCCCAGAAGCACCTATAGGACTTGTAGTGTGTTAGTCCCATCACACAGAGCTCCTATATTTTGTTCCCAGAAGCACCTATAGGACTTGTAGTGTGTTAGTCCCATCACACAGAGCTATATTTTCTTCCCAGAAGCACCTATAGGACTTGTAGTGTGTTAGTCCCATCACACAGAGCTCCTATATTTTGTTCCTAGAAGCACCTATAGGACTTGAAGTGTGTTAGTCCCATCACACAGAGCTATATTTTCTTCCCAGAAGCACCTATAGGACTTGAAGTGTGTTAGTCCCATCACACAGAGCTATATTTTCTTCCCAGAAGCACCTATAGGACTTGTAGTGTGTTAGTCCCATCACACAGAGATCCTATATTTTGTTCCCAGAAGCACCTATAGGACTTGTAGTGTGTTAGTCCATCACACAGAGCTCCTATATTTTGTTCCCAGAAGCACCTATAGGACTTGAAGTGTGTTAGTCCCATCACACAGAGCTATATTTTCTTCCCAGAAGCACCTATAGGACTTGTAGTGTGTTAGTCCCATCACACAGAGCTCCTATATTTTGTTCCCAGAAGCACCTATAGGACTTGAAGTGTGTTAGTCCCATCACACAGAGCTATATTTTCTTCCCAGAAGCACCTATAGGACTTGCAGTGTGTTAGTCCCATCACACAGAGCTCCTATATTTTGTTCCCAGAAGCACCTATAGGACTTGAAGTGTGTTAGTCCCATCACACAGAGCTATATTTTCTTCCCAGAAGCACCTATAGGACTTGTAGTGTGTTAGTCCCATCACACAGAGATCCTATATTTTGTTCCCAGAAGCACCTATAGGACTTGAAGTGTGTTAGTCCCATCACACAGAGCTATATTTTCTTCCCAGAAGCACCTATAGGACTTGTAGTGTGTTAGTCCCATCACACAGAGCTCCTATATTTTGTTCCCAGAAGCACCTATAGGACTTGTAGTGTGTTAGTCCCATCACACATAGCTATATTTTCTTCCCAGAAGCACCTATAGGACTTGAAGTGTGTTAGTCCCATCACACAGAGCTCCTATATTTTGTTCCCAGAAGCACCTATAGGACTTGAAGTGTGTTAGTCCCATCACACAGAGCTATATTTTCTTCCCAGAAGCACCTATAGGACTTGTAGTGTGTTAGTCCCATCACACAGAGCTCCTATATTTTGTTCCCAGAAGCCCCTATAGGACTTGTAGTGTGTTAGTCCCATCACACAGAGCTATATTTTCTTCCCAGAAGCACTATAGGACTTGTAGTGTGTTAGTCCCATCACACAGAGCTCCTATATTTTGTTCCCAGAAGCACCTATAGGACTTGAAGTGTGTTAGTCCATCACACAGAGCTATATTTTCTTCCCAGAAGCACCTATAGGACTTGAAGTGTGTTAGTCCCATCACACAGAGCTCCTATATTTTGTTCCCAGAAGCACCTATAGGACTTGAAGTGTGTTAGTTCCATCACACAGAGCTATATTTTCTTCCAGAAGCACCTATAGGACTTGTAGTATGTTAGTCCCATCACACAGAGCTCCTATATTTTGTTCCCAGAAGCACCTATAGGACTTGTAGTGTGTTAGTCCATCACACAGAGCTATATTTTCTTCCCAGAAGCACCTATAGGACTTGAAGTGTGTTAGTCCCATCACACAGAGCTATATTTTCTTCCCAGAAGCACCTATAGGACTTGTAGTGTGTTAGTCCCATCACACAGAGCTCCTATATTTTGTTCCCAGAAGCACCTATAGGATTGTAGTGTGTTAGTCCCATCACACAGAGCTTCTATATTTTGTTCCCAGAAGCACCTATAGGACTTGTAGTGTGTTAGTCCCATCACACAGAGCTCCTATATTTTGTTCCCAGAAGCACCTATAGGACTTGTAGTGTGTTAGTCCCATCACACAGAGCTCCTATATTTTGTTCCCAGAAGCACCTATAGGACTTGAAGTGTGTTAGTCCCATCACACAGAGCTATATTTTCTTCCCAGAAGCACCTATAGGACTTGTAGTGTGTTAGTCCCATCACACAGAGCTCCTATATTTTGTTCCCAGAAGCCCCTATAGGACTTGTAGTGTGTTAGTCCCATCACACAGAGCTATATTTTCTTCCCAGAAGCACCTATAGGACTTGTAGTGTGTTAGTCCCATCACACAGAGCTCCTATATTTTGTTCCCAGAAGCACCTATAGGACTTGAAGTGTGTTAGTCCCATCACACAGAGCTATATTTTCTTCCCAGAAGCACCTATAGGACTTGAAGTGTGTTAGTCCCATCACACAGAGCTCCTATATTTTGTTCCAGAAGCACCTATAGGACTTGAAGTGTGTTAGTTCCATCACACAGAGCTATATTTTCTTCCAGAAGCACCTATAGGACTTGTAGTGTGTTAGTCCCATCACACAGAGCTCCTATATTTTGTTCCCAGAAGCACCTATAGGACTTGTGGTGTGTTAGTCCCATCACACAGAGCTATATTTTCTTCCCAGAAGCACCTATAGGACTTGAAGTGTGTTAGTCCCCATCACACAGAGCTATATTTTCTTCCCAGAAGCACCTATAGGACTTGTAGTGTGTTAGTCCCATCACACAGAGCTCCTATATTTTGTTCCCAGAAGCACCTATAGGACTTGTAGTGTGTTAGTCCCATCACACAGAGCTCCTATATTTTGTTCCCAGAAGCACCTATAGGACTTGTAGTGTGTTAGTCCCATCACACAGAGCTATATTTTCTTCCCAGAAGCACCTATAGGACTTGAAGTGTGTTAGTCCCATCACACAGAGCTATATTTTCTTCCAGAAGCACCTATAGGACTTGTAGTGTGTTAGTCCCATCACACAGAGCTCCTATATTTTGTTCCCAGAAGCACCTATAGGACTTGTAGTGTGTTAGTCCCATCACACAGAGCTTCTATATTTTGTTCCCAGAAGCACCTATAGGACTTGTAGTGTGTTAGTCCCATCACACAGAGCTCTATATTTTGTTCCCAGAAGCACCTATAGGACTTGTAGTGTGTTAGTCCCATCACACAGAGCTCCTATATTTTGTTCCCAGAAGCACCTATAGGACTTGTAGTGTGTTAGTCCCATCACACAGAGCTATATTTTCTTCCCAGAAGCACCTATAGGACTTGTAGTGTGTTAGTCCCATCACACAGAGCTCCTATATTTTGTTCCCAGAAGCACCTATAGGACTTGTAGTGTGTTAGTCCCATCACACAGAGCTCCTATATTTTGTTCCCAGAAGCACCTATAGGACTTGAAGTGTGTTAGTCCCATCACACAGAGCTATATTTTCTTCCCAGAAGCACCTATAGGACTTGTAGTGTGTTTAGTCCCATCACACAGAGCTATATTTTCTTCCCAGAAGCACCTATAGGACTTGTAGTGTGTTAGTCCAATCACATAGAGCTATATTTTCTTCCCAGAAGCACCTATAGGACTTGTAGTGTGTTAGTCCCATCACACAGAGATCCTATATTTTGTTCCCAGAAGCACCTATAGGACTTGAAGTGTGTTAGTCCCATCACACAGAGCTATATTTTCTTCCCAGAAGCACCTATAGGACTTGTAGTGTGTTAGTCCCATCACACAGAGCTCCTATATTTTGTTCCCAGAAGCACCTATAGGACTTGTAGTGTGTTAGTCCCATCACACAGAGCTATATTTTCTTCCAGAAGCACCTATAGGACTTGTAGTGTGTTAGTCCCATCACACAGAGTTCCTATATTTTGTTCCCAGAAGCACCCATAGGACTTGTAGTGTGTTAGTCCCATCACACAGAGTTCCTATATTTTGTTCCCAGAAGCACCCATAGGACTTGTAGTGTGTTAGTCCCATCACACAGAGCTCCTATATTTTGTTCCCAGAAGCACCTATAGGACTTGTAGTGTGTTAGTCCCATCACACAGAGCTCCTATATTTTCTTCTCAGCAGCACCCACAGGACTTCTAGTGTGTTAGTGGCATCACACAGAGCTCCTATATTTTCTTTGCAGAAGCACCCATAGGACTTCTAGTGTGTTAGTGGCATCACACAGAGCTCCTATATTTTCTTTGCAGAAGCACCCATAGGACTTCTAGTGTGTTAGTGGCATCACACAGAGCTCCTATATTTTTCTTTGCAGAAGCACCCATAGGACTTCTAGTGTGTTAGTGCCATCACACAGAGCTCCTATATTGTCTTCTCAGCAGCACCCACAGGACTTCTAGTGTGTTAGTGGCATCACACAGAGCTCCTATATTTTCTTTGCAGAAGCACCCATAGGACTTCTAGTGTGTTAGTGGCATCACACAGAGCTCCTATATTTTCTTTGCAGAAGCACCATAGGACTTCTAGTGTGTTAGTGGCATCACACAGAGCTCCTATATTTTCTTTGCAGAAGCACCCATAGGACTTCTAGTGTGTTAGTGGCATCACACAGAGCTCCTATATTTTCTTTGCAGAAGCACCCATAGGACTTCTAGTGTGTTAGTGGCATCACACAGAGCTCCTATATTTTCTTCTCAGCAGCACCCACAGGACTTCTAGTGTGTTAGTGGCATCACACAGAGCTCCTATATTTTCTTTGCAGAAGCACCTATAGGACTTCTAGTGTGTTAGTGGCATCACACAGAGCTCCTATATTTTCTTTGCAGAAGCACCCATAGGACTTCTAGTGTGTTAGTGGCATCACACAGAGCTCCTGTATTTTCTTTGCAGAAGCACCTATAGGACTTCTAGTGTGTTAGTGGCATCACACAGAGCTCCTATATTTTCTTCTCAGCAGCACCCACAGGACTACCGACTACAATGGCTGGAAGACTGCCAAGGGGAGGCAGAGCGTGCAGAGCCAAGAACACAGGGCAGGCAGGCTCTGTTTCTAGTGGACGTGGCCGTGGACGTGGTCGTGCATCGTCATCAGCACGTGGCCATGGGACACGCGCGTCTTTGTTTTTGGCAGCTGGACATGTGGAGCCGCATCATGCTGAAGGCTTGGTAGAATGGATGACCAAGCCCTCCTCATCCTCCTCATCCTCTCTCACCCAGGCTCAGGGTACTGGCAGAGCAGCTGCCAACGCGTACTCAATGGCATCATCAGCCACCCCTTCCCTAGACCCACCATGTCCTCCTGAGGAGTCCCCCGAACTCTTTGAGCACAGTGTTGGGTACATGCTCCAGGAGGATGCCCAACGATTCGAAGGCTCGGATGATGATACCCAGCTTGAGGAAGTCAGTAGTGTGCGCGCAGAGAGAGGGGATGCTGAAGGACAGCAATCTGGCAGTACTGTTCCACCAGCTGCAGCTTACTGCCAGGTTTGCTCTAGTGGTGAAGAGGGAGGGGATGATGAGGTCACTGACTCCACGTGGGTGCCTGAAGGGAGAGAGGATGAGGAGGAGGACGAGGAGGAGGAGGATGCGGCGTCACATGTCCAACGAGGCAGGATCCCCCCTGGAGGCCAGCTAGAGGCCAGCACAGCAACTGTACAACACCGCAGAGCTCCGCCTGTGCAGGGCGCTGCCTCTGCACGTTATCAGAAAAGTTCTTTGGTGTGGGCCTTTTTTGAGACGAGTGCATCAGATCGCACCACTGCTATTTGCAATATTTGTCTCAAGCGTATCTCGCGTGGCCAAAACATCAGCCGCTTGGGCACCACAAGCATGAGCAGACATATGTCGACCTGCCATGCAGCTTGTTGGCAGGCACACATAAAAGACCCACACCAAAGAACTAAGCGGACCTCTCCTTGCTCCTCATCAGCTGGGATCTCCATCCCCACTACACCTTCAGTCCTCTCTGAAAGCTGCTGTGAGAGGACTGAAGGTGTAGAATTAGGTGTGTCACAACCAAGTACTTGCAGTACACCGACGTCCGATTGTAGCAGGCAAATTTCCCTGCCCCAGCTGCTGGACCGTCGAAAGAAGTACACTCCCAGCCATCCACATGCCCAGCGGTTGAATGCTAGCTTGGCTAAATTGCTAGCACTTCAACTGCTGCCTTTTCAGTTGGTAGACTCGGCCCCCTTCCGTGAGTTTGTTCAATGTGCGGTTCCTCAGTGGCAGGTTCCCAAACGCCACTTTTTCTCACGGAAGGCGATTCCGTCTCTCTACCAGCATGTGGAAGGCAATGTCCATGCCTCGCTGGACAGGGCGGTCAGCGGTAAGGTGCATATTACCGCTGACTCATGGTCCAGCAGGCATGGACAGGGACGTTACCTTTCTTTCACGGCCCATTGGGTCACTCTATTGGCAGCTGGGAGGGATGCAGGACAAGGTGCAGTAGTGTTGGAGGTTGTTCCGCCACCACGCCTCCAAAACGCTACTACTGCTACTGGTTGTGACACACCTCTCTCCTCCACCCCCCCTCTTCTTCTTCCTCCAGTGCTCTGTCCTCGGAACCAGCGGTGCTCGTAGGCGTACAAGGGGCTACGCAAGTACGCAGGCAAAAAGATGCCATGCGTGCTTGCGCTGGTGTGTTTGGGGGACAGGAGCCACACTGGGCCAGAGGTTCTGGCAGCTCTGCAGGGGCAGGCCGAGAGGTGGTTGATGCCACGTCAGCTTAAGCCAGGAATGGTCGTTTCTGACAATGGCACCTAGTCCTCATAAACCACCCTATCCAGCAATTACTTAAATCAAAATCAATAAAGGACCAATTAGTACAAAGTGAATTTGTGGGATCATTTATATCAGATCCATGCAAGCGCTTAGGCACATTTACATGTGGAGAATGCACTATATGTCAATATATGAACACAAAATCGAATATCACATTGCCAAATGGTCAAATCTTTAGACCTCAACATTACTCAAATTGTAAAACGATAGTAGTTGTATATTTACTAACATGCCAATGTAAAAGCTTTTACATTGGTAAGACCAAATTGGAGTTTCGGAAACGTGCAGGTAGACATATTACCAGTATGACAACAGCAAACCCTGAGCTACCATTAGGAAGACATGTCAGGCATTACCACCAAGGTACCTGCCCCCACATTAAATTTTTGACCCGATTCACCCAAATCCCAGGGGGGATTGGAATAAGCCCCTCCGCCAGTGCGAAACATGCTGAAGTATGGAGCTGAGGGCAACCCTCCCCCAGATTTAAATAGTCAACTTAGTTTTCAACCATTCTTGGAGGGATTTGTATCAGCTCTGTGGAAAGGATGTACAGTGCACGCCCTTTTATGATTTTCATGGTCCCCGTAGAGGGCCCTTTTTAAAAATTTGAGATTGATTAATATGCTTGGTTGTTAGTGGATAGCTGAATTTATGTCTGATCACTATGATATTCTGCTGTACTAGAACTGCACTGTTACTCCTATGTAATTTCAGATGTCAATGATGTTTTGTAATACACTTATAATCCCACAGAAGTGGCGGTGATTTTGGAAAAATCAACCACCAAGTATACTGCTCTAAAATCTGTAATGTTATGTACGATCCCCATAGATGTACAGATCCACAATTGCCACAACAAAGCCTATCCTCTTTGAAGGACATATTGGATTATTCCCTAGTTTTCCTTCACTGTATGCCTTAGAACTCCAGGTGGCGCTGTGATACACTGTCTGTTTGATATGACTTGTCCCTTTGGTGTGTAGTCCTCTTTTGTGTCCGTGGGGTCACGCCACTCAAACAGTGACCTGAAACGTGCACTGGCGAGGTCCACCGCCGATGCGCATGCCCCCGATGTTTTCACTATAGGACTCGACACTAGGACGATGACTCCTCCCCGTCTATGACGCGATCGTGCTGGAGGCGGGAGTAGTGGTACGCCCACCACCTATGCACTCTGCTTTCTGGGGGGGCGCCATACTACACGTGCACGAGCGTCTCCCTGGGGGTATATATAGGGAGATGTCTGCCTGTCATAGATGCCGCCATCCCATCCTGTATCGGGCTACCACACAGGAATTCCTGTTCACGTCTAAAAGTTAGTAGGTAGTAGTTAGCTGCAGGTGTCCTTTGTTGGCCATATACAAACCCCCTGATATTTCTATAGAATATGGGATCAGCATGATGTGGACTCTTTATGTTACACTGCTGTATCCATGACTCTGTATGGATTAGTAAGAAGTTATGATCTGAATACAGATTGCAACCCTATAATATAGGGGATGCTATGTAGGAGGTTTTATACTTGTTGCTCCATTGAAATATAGAGGTCCAAATAGCTATTTTATGCATGAATATATGGTGACACATGTAGATGTGGTCACCTAATTTTGAATACACAACAATGCTTGGATTCTCATATACAGCTGTGCTCAAAAGTTTGCACACGCTGGCAGAAATTGTGAAATGTTGGCATTTATATTGAAAATATAACTAATCATGCCAAAAAAATGTCTTTTATTAAAGGATAGTGATCACATGAAGCAATTTATTATCACATAGTTTTTTGGCTCCTTTTAAAATCATAATGATAACAAAAATCGCCCAAATGGCCGTGATGAAAAGTTTACATACCCTGGAATGTTTGGCCTTGGTACAGACACAGAAGGTGGCACACACAGGTTAAAATGGCTATTAAAGGTTAATTTCCTACATTTGTGGCTTTTTAAATCGCAATAAGTGTCTGTGTATAAATAGTCAATGAGTTTGTTATATCACGGAAGCAGGCTAGGTACTAAGCCATGGGGAGCAGAAAAGACCTGCGTAACAAGGTAATGAAACTTTAGAAAGATGGAAAAGGATACAAAAAGAAAACCTTGAATATGCCGGTCAGTACTGTTCAATCATTTAATAAGAAGTGGAAAATTTGGGGATCTCTTGATACCAAGCCAAGGTCAGGTAAATCAAGAAAGATTTCATCCACAACTGCCACAGAAATTGTTTGGGATACAAAGAAAAACCCACAGGTAACCTCAGGAGAAATACAGGCTGCTCTGGAAAAAGAGGGTGTGGTTGTTTTTAAGGAGCACAATATGATGATACTTAAAGCAAAGCTCCACCTTAAAAAAAAATATTAAAAGCCAGCAGCTACAAATACTGCAGCTGCTGACTTTTAATAAATGGACACTTACCTGTCCCAGGGTGCCCACGATGTTGGCAGCAGAAGACACTCGTCTCTCGGCTGCCCCCGCCACCATCCTCGGTCAGGGAATCGGGAAGTGAAGCGCTGTGGCTTCACTGCCCAGTTCCCTACTGCACGTCTTCACTGGTTCCCATTGTGTTCTGGGAACTGTGTGTTTCCCAGAACACAATGGGGGGGGGGGACATCTGCGGATATTCTGCGGCAAGCTATGCTCGGAAGTGGGTACAGATACCTGTATTATACAGGTATCTGCACCCCCCTCCCCCCTGAAAGGTGCCAACTGTGGCACCGGAGTGGGGGAAGGAATCGATGAGCGGAGGTTACACTTTAGGGTGGAGCTCCGCTTTAAGCAAAAAAGAACTACATGGTCACGTTGCCAGAAAGAAGCCTTTACTGCACAAGTTCCACAAAAAAGCCTGGTTACAATATGCCCGACAACACCTTGACATGCCTCATTGTGCTTTTTTGTGGCATTGGCGCAGTAAAGGCTTCCTTTTGCCAGCTCAACCATGCAGCTATTTTTGGTCAAGTATCGTTCAATTGTGCTCCTTAAAAAAAAAACACACCATATTTTTGGAGAGCAGTCTGTATGGTTACCTGTGGGTTTTTCTTTGTATCCTGGGCAATTCTTCCCCCAGTTGTGGCTGCAATCTTTCTTGGTCTACCTGACCTTGGCTTGGTATCAAAAGAGCCCTGAATTTTCTTAATAAGGGATTAAACAATACTGACTGGCATCTTTAAGGCTTTAGGTATCTTTTGATATACTTTTCCATCTTTATAAAGTCCCATTACTTTGTTACGCAGGTCTTTTGACTGTTCTTTTCTACCTCCTCATGGCTCAGTGTCTAGCCTGCTTAGTGCATCCACGTGGGGGCTAACAAACTCATTGACTATTTATACACAGACACTAATTGTGATTTAAAAAGCCACAAATGTGGGAAATTAACTTTTAATTGCTATTTTAACCTGTGTGTTGCCACCTTCTGTGTCTGTACTAAGCCAAACACTCCAGGGTATGTCAACTTTTTATCAGGGCCATTTGGGTGATTTCTGTTGTTATAATAAAAAGGATCCTAAAAACTATGAGATAATAAATGGCTTCATGTGATCACTAACCTTAAATAAAAGACAAATTTTATGGCATGATCCGTTATGTTTTCAATATTAATGCCAAAATGTCACAATTTCTGCCAGGGTATGCAAACTTTTGAGCTCAACTGTATACAAGGAATTAAGATATTTTCTATGATCTACTCTGACCAAAACAAGGGTATTGATTACAGATATGTTTTTTGTTATATAGGAATTATTCCTTATCCACACATGTCTACCCATGATAAAATAATCATACCTCTTTTGCATATAACGGTCACTATTGCTAAACTCCTACTACTGGGTTCCGTATGAGGAACACAATGGCGTTGATGTCGCCATTTGGGGGACACTCCTAAAAGGGATGGTGATTTGGATGGCACTATTTGCTGCTATCACTTTATTTTATCTATCTGACAATTAACATAAAAGCTGTGCTGGATTGGAATGTTTCTAAGTCCCCTTCCTACGATGCTCCCATGATGTTTTGTCAAGTGATTCTTAATGTTTGCTATGTTTCCATTTTAGAGTGTTGTCTATTGAACTCCTTATGGAATGTCCCTGAGGTAAAGACTCTTCACAGGTCCTGAAACGCGTTGGGAAAAGTATCAGGAGACATTTCAAATCAGCTTTGTTATACTATTTTACTGTATGGTGATGTATGCACCAACTTTTTAACAATGTTTAATAAAATATTTTCGAATTAATGTGCATACTGAGTTGCCGTTAAAGTCCCCGTGTGTACACCGGGGGGTATCTTTTTTTTCCTATGGTATCTATTTGGGATGTTGGCAACAACTTGGGTTTATTTGGATGGGTTTCTAATTGTATATTTATTTTTTAGAACCCTGCAAAAATGATGATTAATTATGACTTGTTCAATGGGTGGTGAGTTTTCCTTTCTATTGAAAAGCTATGGCCTGCATTAAGTCACGTGCCTGGTCCCTTATTGCATGCTGTGGTTCCTGCAGTGGGAGTCTGGGCAACCAAAAAGTGGCTGCAGTTCTTTAACCAGTTCCCGACCGCCGCACGCCGATTTATGTCGGTAGAATGGCACGGGTGGGCAAATGGGCGTACCTGTACATCCCACCCTCTCCGTGGGCGGGTGGCGCCACCACCTGGCTAACCCTTTCACCCCCTGTCGCCAGTGTCACTAATCGATCACCGTATTTGTGTCACTGGTGACGCTAGTTAGCCAGTTAGTTTCACCGTCAGGTTTTTATAGCCTCAGCTTCCCCCATATACCATAATGCCCCCTAGTTAACCCTTTCACCCCCTGTCACCAGTGATCACTGTATTAGTGTTAGGGGTGACGCTGGTTAGTTTGCTTTTTATAGCATCAGGGCACCCGCCGTATTTCACCTAATAAAGTTTAACCCCCTGATCGCCCGGCGGGTGATATAAGTTAGGCTTTAGCGTCAATTAGGGTCTGCATAGCCACCAAGCAGCATCAGATTAGTGCCAGTAGCGCTAACACCCACCCATGCACCATACACCTCCCTTAGTAATATAGTGTCTGAACGAATCAATATCTGATCAGATCTATACTAGCGTCCCCAGCAGTTTAGGGTTCCCAAAAACGCAGTGTTAGCGGGATCAGCCCAGATACCTGCTAGCACCTGTGTTTAGCCCCTCCGCCCAGCCCAGCCCACCCAAGTGCAGTATCAATTGATCACTGTCACTTACAAAACACAACACACATAACTGCAGCGTTCGCAGAGTCAGGCCTGATCCCTGTGAACGCTAACAGTTTTTTTGGTAGCGCTTGAATCAGTCGCTGACAGTCGGGTGCTTTTTTTTTTTTTTTCTTGCGTGTCTCACTAGTGTACCAGTAAATTTAGAGACCAAAATGTCAAATCGAAAGGTACACTAGTGAAGAGGCCTACACGTTTCTGAGCATGACAGATAGTGAAGAGGAAGTCACTAATCTGTCAGATTCAGGCTCAGAATACGATCCTGTAGACAGCAGCGGCACCCTGACAGATAGCTCTGACGACGGAGTTGTGGTCCCTGCCAAGGTCAGGCGTACCGACACCATTCTTCTGCTGTCGTTGAGGTGCAAGAACCGCAGGTCTCTCGTATGGAGCAGAGAGCCAGTACTAGCGCCGCTCATCCTTCTGGTGAACTGGCAAGCACCAGCAGTCTTGTACACCCTGGTCGTACATCCAGCACTGCAGTATCACGTGGTGACGTGGCAAGTCCCATAAGTGCAGTTCAAGCTGGCGAGGTGGCAAGCACGAGTAGTGTCCCGCTGCCACCAAGAAGACAAAGACAGGCCCATCGAGCCCATAGTGCCCTTCCTGCTGCATTTGCCAATCCTAATTGGGAACCCACCACTTCTGCAGCACCCGTACTTCCCCCATTCACTGGCCAACCCGGAATTCAGGTGGAAACAGTTGATTTTATGTCACTTGATTTTTATTCGCTATTTTTCACCGAAGATATCTACAGTAAATCTATTTGGTAACTGGTTTGGTCTGTGTGATTGCATTATTAACTTTGAAACATGTCTGAGCCCAGGGTGTCAGAGGTGACGGGAGACTTGGAGGGTTAGGGCAAGCTTTGGGGTCAGTCATCTCCCAGTGGTCCTCACAGGGATGGCGCTACATATATAAAATTGGCATATCTGGTAGGGTCGGCTTAGTATATAGCACCATACAGAACCATTTGCAGCAATCCCTGAAATCTCATCCTCTCCACTACAACCAATTACATTCACACGGCCATTCTCCAGAGCAGTGCTGTTTGTGATTAGCTGGGTTATGGCAATATGGCCAATATCAAGGACACAAAAGATGAGGGTCAGTGTATTTACCTCTTTTATCCTCAGCAGGAAATTATCTATCAAATCTCGGGGGGCTTCAGGCTTCAGGGTGCGTTTGTGCTCCTTGATGTAATCTAGCACAAAGTTTGCCAGGTAGGAGTTTTCCTTAAAAGTAATCTTTGATAATAATGGCAGCTTGAGCAGGAACGGGAATACGTTGCAGAGCTGTCCATCAGAAACACAAGGAGTAAACAATTAAAGAGTTACAATGTAGGTCGGTGAAAAATAAAATTACACACATGTACATCTCTATAATACATTCACATTTTCTATGTTTTAAAATAGATTTTGGGTTTACATTAATTAATTTACTTTAACCTTAGTCTAAACTCTAAACCCAGCCAATAAATCTAAAATACCATATATTTCTAAAATTGGCATATCCATGAATTCCAGAACAACAATGATAAAATACAATGTAACACCCTCTACCAGGTAGGTGCAAGAGTGAGGATTTTGTAAGGTAAACTGTCAGTGCAGGTAAATTTAGGCAGGCCTATGCTTCAGGCTAGGCCGGCTTTTTTTGATCTGGGGGGCAGGGAGTGGTTAGGGCAGCAATGGGTGTGACCACCTGTGCTTTAGTTCTGGGGGGGGGCTCCCCTGCTTCCAGGAAGAATGATCTGGAAGAGGGGCAGGGCCTAGGACTGGAGTAGCAGGAAGCTCATGTGAGGAGCTCTGACCAATCTCCAATTGGAATTGGCAGGGGGCAGGCCTCCCATATAAGCTGGGGTAACATCCCACTGGGGAAGGAATTGTCGGCTGGGAGACATGGAGAATGGAGTACTAGGCAGCAGCAGGGGCCCCATCCCCATCTTGGGGGGGGGGGGTGCGAGGCCTAGCGGAGGAACCTGTGAGAGCTGGGAGGGAGCTTCATCTTTACACAGTCATGGATAAAGTGTTCTGGAACAGAGGGGCTGGAGGAGCTTCTGGAACGTATGTACAGTTAAAGTTCTCCATTATGGACTCGGGGCAGGAGAAGGTCGGTGAGTGGACCACAGTGGAGTTCTGGATGAGGCATGCCAGGGGAGCTGGGTGCAAGGCCAGAGGAGAGACTGTGGGGAGAGTGTCAAATTGCTGGGGCCTGAGGGCGCAGGATTTTTAGGCAGGACTAGCTGGGAGCAGTAGTCCACCAATCAGCACATGCTACTAAATTGCTAGGCCACCGGGGAGAGGTACTGCAGACCTCTGGCCCAGTAACAGTGCAACCAATTCTAGCCAGCAACTGAGACTATTCAGAGTGGTCTCTTTTGTCAAAAGAGGATGATGTGACAGGAAGAGTAATGATCTACAGTGGAAGTTTGTGTAGGAGGGTGGAAGTCCTGGGAGCAACAGTCTGCAGGAGATACGCAGAGGAGGAGAAATAGTCTGCATGGTGTTATGCAGGGGAAGTGCCTGTAGATATTATGTGTACATCAGTACTTCACGGCTCAACCTTTCATTCTAATTCTTAAATATGATGGCAAAGCAATTGTTCTATGGGCATCCCATATTTCTTTTCCACAATAAATAAAACAAAACAACGCAAATGACTGTTCAATGTCTCAGAAGTGATAGATGGAGGTCTGGCAGCAGGGTGACATGGTGGATGTTAGTTACTAGTAGAAACCAAGCGCTACAACAATACAGTAATAAAACTTTGCCAAAAACAGCACTGACATTTTCAGTCAAATTTATGCCAAGAAAACGTAGAAATGGGCACTACTGGTTTCCTTCAGTGACCATGTAGTATTGCATGTGACCATGTAGTTGGTGCTAGTGGTAGGAAGGAAGACAAATCCACCAATGATGATAACCTACCATGTGCAATGGGGATGTAATATTCCTAGTGTGTCGGGAGGTGTGAGACATCAGATCATGTAACTTTGGGTCTTTGTAGTCAAAATGTTCTCCAAACAACACTGAACTGATAATATTCCCAACAGCGCTGGCCATAATCAGTAGTGGATTGAATGGTTTTCCTGAAATAAGGAGAAAAATTAGGTGTCTTTTACAGCAAAAATTTTTCTTTTACAATTTTTTTACACTTTTGAGATTTAAAAAAATTGTGCCATAAAACATGTCTGAAAGGGACAACTGTGCCACTGGCCCCATTTGGACCCATGGAGATAGACAAAGCTATCAGGCCTATAGTTCTGAGGCACTGCAACACTTTTAAATAAGAAACCTCTAGAGCTAAGCACACTTATGCCCGTACACATGGTTGGAAATTCCGATGGAAAAAGTCCGATCGGATTATGTTGTCGGAAAATCCGATCGTGTGTGGGCTCTAGCGGACTTTTTCCTTCGGAATTTCCAACGGAAAAAATTTGAGAGCACGATCTAAAATTTTCCGACAACAAAATCTGATCATACTTTTTCCGATCGTGTGTAGAGAATTCCGACGCACAAAGTGCCACGCAGAAGAAATTTGGAGACAAAAGCAATTGGATACTGGCCTCTACGTAGTCCCATCGTACGTGTTGTGTGTCACCTCGTTCGGAACGATCAGATTTTCCGACAACTTTGTCCGACCGCGTGTATGCAACGCCAGTTTAGGACAAAATCCGTCTGAAATTATCAGACGGATTTGGTGATCGGAATGTCCGACCGTGTGTATGGGGGCCTAGACTTGACTACTGCAAACCTTTTTTGTAGAAGAGAGATTGTGTTTAACTAGGTACTTAGTCTAGCTTTGAGGTAGACCAGACCTTGAGGATGAACTAAGGTTAAATATCAAGTCAAAGTCAGTCAGGGTCCAAATGGTTACTTCTCTTGGACGTTTTTAGATTTCTTTTGGAATGAGCCAGATGTAACAGATCATCGAGATATTGGTGGATTTCCATGTTCCATTTTCATTTTAAATTTCCATGAATACCTCTAGGAAATAGTTTAGAGTACTCACAGAAATGTTCTCCATCCAGACCTGCATGAAACCTGCAAGTCTTGTCTCATCTTGCAGACCTGGACGGACATCCCTTCAAATGAGCTTGGTGGATTCAGGCCCAGCACAGTAGGTAGCCTTAGATAGGTTTTCACTGGAATGCCTTTCCAGGTTTATAGGATTTTTTCAGTTTATTCTGGGGCTCGTCTTCTGGCCTGGAGTTCTGTTGCTGGTCCTGCAGAATAATTGAAGACTTCTTCCAGTAGCCTTATTGATAGTCTCAAACTTCTCACTGAACAAAGAGCAGCCTTGAAAGGGTATTTCACATCACCATTGTTTTGAGGATTAGTCCACCACTCACAGCTTGAGCCAGAGCACCCATTTGGCTGTCATGGACCAGAGCATTGTTCTGGCACACAAACGTACAATGTTGATGGTTGGTTCTCCAACAAAGCGAGACACAAGTCTGATGTCTTTCAGGGCCACCAATGCATCCCATTTAGGACGGAGCGCCTCCCAAAACTGCCAGCTCAACATGATTGGTCCAAACCTCCTGTGGCCACTGAAGTCAACCACTGGATAGCAAGATCCACCTGTGATGTAAATCTATATGGCATTTGAGAATATCCTTGAATGTGACTGCATCTTCTACAGAGAATGGAACATATCTGGCAAACCTCAAAAAGTCAGTGTAAACCAAGCATAGGGAAACTAAAATCCAAGAGTCTTCTTCTTTCAGCAGCAAACTGCATGTGCCCCACCAACACAGCAGATTGACGCTAACTCTTCCTTACCACAGCTTGTTTGGCTGTACTTCTCCTGTGTATCACAGGAGTGCAGTTCATTATACACTCTTGTGATCCATATCCGGCTGGCATCACAGAGCTGGACCAGGCTTGAGAAAGATCACGACCATACCAGACTTAGCGCCTCAGCGAACCGCTGAGAGCCTGAGCCAGCTACTCCCTCCACAGCCCAGCACTCCAGTGAGTGCAGGGAGTGGGCAGAGCATCCACCTAGGTAAGTATGATTTAAAAAAAAAACAAAAAAATAACTTTTATTTTAAGTCTTCTGTCTTTCTGTATTACGCCCAGTATTTGTACAATTAGCTCTCAAGCTTCTGATCAATCACAGGTAATATTGTCTTCTACACAACTTGCGGTGTTCACCAGAATCTACTTATTTAAATATAAAGACAAAATATTTATTGGTAATAAATATGTCACAGTATACATACAGTACAGCTTTGTGAATTGCGGTCCAGATCCAAACCGAGTAACTTAAACTGTCCCAAACAGACTGCCATGGTCCCACCATTTAGGAGCCGGTTCTTTCTCCCTGCCTCCACTATTGTCCCTATCACAGCAAAGAATGGGAGGCAGAACAGTTCCGCACACAGAGCAGGAGGTACAGCACCACTAGATGAAGGGCGGGCATGAGAGCCACCAAAATCAACTTTTCATTTTAACAAACTGGTGATTAGTTGCTACGATGCCGGGTGGTAGGAACAGGCAGAGCTATGATGTGAAGGAGGGGACAGAACTGAAGGGGGCTGTGAGGTGAAGGGGGCCAGAGCTGCAAGGGGCTGTGAGGTGAAGGGGGCCAGAGCTGCAGGGGGCTGTGAGGTGGAGGGGGCCATAGCTGCAGGGGACTGTGAGGTGGAGGGGGCCAGAGCTGCAGGGGGCTGTGAGGTGGAGGGGGCCATAGCTGCAGGGGACTGTGAGGTGAAGGGGGCCAGAGCTGCAAGGGGCTGTGAGGTGAAGGGGGCCAGAGCTGCAGGGGGCTGTGAGGTGGAGGGGGCCATAGCTGCAGGGGACTGTGAGGTGGAGGGGGCCAGAGCTGCAGGGGGCTGTGAGGTGGAGGGGGCCATAGCTGCAGGGGACTGTGAGGTGGAGGGGGCCAGAGCTGCAGGGGGCTGTGATTTGAACTAGGAAGAGCTGTGATGTGAAGGGAGAGCAGAGGACACCACTGTGGGGGTTGCTGTGAAGGGGGGGCAGAAGGCACCCAAGGAAGAGGGGTTCAAAACACTGCTGTGAAGGTGAAACTGTGATGTGAGGAGGGTATTATAGAGGTCCAGCAGGCAATTGGAGTTCTTCAGTCTGGTAAGACACCGGGACCGGACGGCTACCTGGTGGAGTTCTATAAAACCTATACAGACCAACAGGCACCCCATTTGCATTGTCTTTTTACTACTCTGAAGGACAAGGAAGGACTACCTATCTATGTTGCAGGCAGTGATTGTAGTGATTTTAAGGCCCGGAAAGGATCCGACACAGTGTACCTCATACCATCCGATCTCTTTACTAAATGCAGATGTAGCGCCCCTACCATTCTGATAGGTGCTTAGTGGTGTTTTTGATAGTGTAGAATATAGGAATAGGTAAATTTGGCCAGGGCCATGTCTTTTTGCTGGGCCTGGTTGTGGATTTGGGGTTGGGAGTGTCAGAGTAGAAGGGGGTATGAACGCTTACACTTGGGCTCAAGGATGCCTCCTCTGCTTGACAAGTGGACTCTGTTGGCAAGAGAGGATGGGCTGAGACCTGAGTGTCAGGAAACCCCATGTGAGAGAACTGACCAATGGTTAATTTTGTGGTCAGTGGAGGTGGTCTCTCATAAAAAGGAGAGGTCACATGTCCTGAGGGAGCGGAAGGAGAGAGAGAAAAGAAGGAGAAGGAGCCGGAGGCTCAGGGGTTCAGAGACCCCGAAGTCTCCGGGGGGAGGCTTGAAGGCCCAGGAGTTCAGAGATCCTGGAGATGGATAGCCGAGGAGACTCCAGGGAGGCCACGGTCGGGTCCCCTGAAGCAGGAGCCATCATGTATCGCAGGAGGAAGTAGGAACTAAGAGGAAGAAGAAAACTGGGAACAACCTTCTGTGAGTAGAACATGGACTGTTGTTGGGAGAGTGCAAAGGGAGTGCAAACCCAGTGGAGCTACTTGAAATTATTTGCTGTGTATCTAAGGACCACAGTCTTAAACACTTTTATGGTGTTAGTGGCGGAGGTTGGACACTGCAAGTCATGGAAGCAGGTGGTGAGGCCTGGGACTTTGAGTTTCAACTTCTTCAGCATTATTCAGAGTGATGCTTAGCTGCCCATAGTGAGAGTGTGCTACTGTAATCAGATAAGGATCGCTGACAGGAAAGACTAATCTACAAAGCTACGGCTGCAACTTAATCTTTCCCTTTGCATTTCAAATATGGGATTAACAGGGCATCTCATATGCGTAAGGTAAATGAACAATTCAGCAGCCCTCAAGGGGTAGTGTGCTACACAGATGTAAAAATATTTGCTAAGGTGCTTGCTGGGAGACTGGGCACAGTTATTTCCACGTTGGTGCATAATGATCAGATAGGCTTCATGCCAGGTAAAGGCACAGATATTAATAATCACAGGCGGTTCACACACATCTCCTTTGCCACTAACCGGGATAACCCAGGTGTCATGTTGTTCCAATGTCCCAAAAGCCTTTGATTTGGTTGAATGGGACTACCTGGGGAGACGGACGTTCGGCTTTGGCCCTAATTTCATCTCCTGGGTTTAGATATTTATATAATGTAAGTCACCCTATGCACTCATTTGCTCTCCACAGGGGCACTCATCAGGGCTGCCCTCTCTTGCCAGGGCTTTTTTCCCTGGCGATTGAACCCTTGGCCTGTCTAATCTGTTCCTCCAAGACAGTGCAGGGGCTGCCCATGGGTGGTTAGGAGGAAGATGTCTCCCTTTATGCAGACGATACCCTGCTATATCTGGAGGATTGTGATGTTTCTCTTCGAGCAGCGCTTGATTTGAGCTTTATTCTGGAGTGTGCATGAATTGGGAGAAATTACTGCCCTTTCCTCTTGCACCGGGTGCCCTTCCTGTTGTCCCTTTTGCCCCGTCCGGATGGTCTCTACATTTAAATGTCTGGGGGTGGAGGAGCAGCGTGACCTTAACGCCTATGTTTCAGACAACCTTCTTCCCCTTTTGCAACAAATGCAGATCAAGTGTACTGCCTGGACCTCTTTGCTCCTTAGAACTATTGGCC
This sequence comes from Lithobates sylvaticus, assembly GCA_028564925.1. Lineage (NCBI taxonomy): Eukaryota > Metazoa > Chordata > Amphibia > Anura > Ranidae > Lithobates > Lithobates sylvaticus. Next base: position 20,280,517 of record CM053030.1, on the reverse strand, counting down.
ACGTTAATCTCCTTAAAAATATTTTTCTACCTAAATTGTTCTACTTTTTCCGACAGACCCCTATTCAAATTCCGCAATCCTTCTTTTGTTATATAGATGGTTTTGTCTCTGCATTTCTCTTGGCTGGGGAGACATCTAGACTCTCACAATCAACCATGTATTTACTGATTAATTGCAGAGGTCTGGCGTTACCTTATTTCTTACTGTCCTACTGGGCGGTCGTTTTAGTTACGGTACGTTGGTGGTTCTCCTAGCCTAAGGATAACACAGTGGTGATCTATCTACTGGGCTCCTATGTAAACTCAGTAAACTTGTATACAGGGGGCTGACATGCAACCCAGCTAATATGAGGACGACCTGGAGGGTTTGGAAACAAGCCAGTATTCAGTAAGGTACAAATTCCACTTAGTCTCCCTATACTCCGCTATGGGGCAACCCTGCACACCCTCACCTGCTCCCTGTGCCAGATCCTGTCATATGGGCTAGACATGGCCCATTTGAGAGAAATTTGTGAAATACAATACTACGGGGGACTCTTAGCCTTTGATGAACTTAAAGCGGAGTTCCACCCAAAAATGGAACTTCCGCTTTAAGCACTCCTCGCCCCCTTACATGCCACATTTGGCATGTCATTTTTTTGGGGGGGGGAGTGGGGGCTTCATTAGGAGGGGAACTTCCTGTCCCACTTCCTCCTTCCGCCCAGAGACCGCCAAGGCGACTCCTCCTTTCGCCTTAGGCGGCCCCACCCTCTAGGCGATCTCCTGGGACATGTGACAGGTCCCAGGAGATCGCCTGTCCACTCCGGGAGCGCAGCGCGACTCGCGCATGCGCCGTGCGTGCCCGGTCGTGAAGCTGAAAGCTGTCACGGCCAGGTGCTCAGAGTGGCAATGGAGGCGCCGGCGGAAAGGAGGGGTAGAGGAGCGACACCCTGTTCAGCCGCATCGCTGGACTGTGGAACAGGTAAGTGTCTGTTTATTAAAAGTCAGCAACTACACTTTTTGTAGCTGCTGACTTTTAATAAATATAAAAAGCCTGGAACTCCCCTTTAACCGTACCGACAACCTACCTAATAGGATGTTCTTCCATTTTCTACAACTGCGGCACGCGGTTGCTACTTAATTCCCAACTTACCCAACCATTAAGACTGACCCTTTGGAAAGTATGTTAATAGAGGAGGACCTACCTAAACCTCTGTCCTCTCTCTCCCTTGACCACTCCCAAAATGGACTCCCTTTATAATAAATGGCATGTGGACATTCCATCCCTCTCGGAAGATCACTGGGAGGACTGCCTTTTGCAATATGTCCCTACCGTGATATCGGCCAGAGATCACTTTATCCAACTGACAATATAGCGTATATAAAGCCAATGTTATTCTTCCACCATCAATCCCCCTTAATAGGGCGGAGCCCGATCGCTGTTGTGGGAAACAATTGCCAATATGGATTTTCGTGCGTGCGTGCAATAGACTTGTGCACAAGCGTCTACATTTTTCACCAATATTTCAATAAAAATAAATGAAAATATTTTCACCCACCTTCCGTCTCGGCTGCTGCCTGTGTTAGATAAGTTGTCTCCTCCTGCACGCGGGATTCCATGGTCTTCTTCCCCATCCTAAAGTTCCTCAGAGAGGAGATGATGAAGCGTCGCAATGGACGCCATCGTTGGCCACTAATACCTAAAGAAGAAACTATAATCGTCAGTATAAGTTACAAACCACGGGACCGACTATAATAAGGCAAACCAAGCCACATTCTACAGGGGAGCATTTATGATGGTTCTAAAATGACATTTCTATTACAAAGTATGGAAAACTTGTTTACAAATGAAATAAAGATTTCTCTTCTAATTTTACACATTTTTTTCCTTAAATGTGTCACTGAAAAATTTAAGGAAAAAAACCTTAAACCTTAAACCACTTGCCTACCGGGCACTTTCACCCCCTTCCTGCCCAGACCAAATTTTCAGCTTTCAGCGCTCTCACAATTTGAATGACAATTGCGCGGTCATGTTACACTGTACCCAAATGACATTTTTATCATTTTTTTCACACAAATAGAGTTTTCTTTTGGTGGTATTTAATCATTAATGTTTTTTTTATTTTTTGCTAAAAAAAAAAAAAATGAAAAAGACCGAAAATTTAGAAAAAAAAAAAAAGTTTCTTAGTTTCTGTTAGTAAATGTTGTAAATAAGTACATTTTCCTTCACTGAGGTGCACTAATGAGGCGGCACTGCTTAGGTGGCACTGATGGACACTGATAGGTGGCACTGATGAGCACTGATAGGTAGCACTGATGGGCACTGATAGGTGGCACTGATGGGCACTGATAGGCAGCATGAATAGGTGGCACTGATGGCACTGAAAGGCAGCACTGACTGGCATCACTAATGGGCATTGATTGGTGTCACTAATGGGCACTGCTGGGGCTGTACTGTAATCAGTGCCCTGATTATCTATACATGTCTCCCCTGTGAGTAGATGCCAATGATCGGCTCTCCTCTCCTCACACTCTGTCAGTGTCTGTGATTGGACACAGCCGATCACATGGGTAAAGAGCCGTGTCATCAGCTCTTTACTGAGATCGGGGTCGTGCCTTGTTCCTAGGAGAGCTGCGGTTCTGGGGTGCCATCATATGATTTCGTTGCAGAACGAGAGTGCCACCCCACCTCCGTCGTTTTACTCTATGGTGGGTGGCAAGAGGTTAAACCTGGCATAAAAAATAGAGATTAAAAAAAAAAATCAACAACAAGGTAATAGCAGAGGAGGAGAAGGAAGGGGTTAAAGTGTTACTAAACCCACAACAGTAAAATCAGTCTGTATATGCAGTAAAGAATGCTTGCTATACTCACTGTTGAACCTCCGCCTTGTGTAAAAAGGCTGTTTGATCCTCCCCTTCTGCCACAGTCCCCAATCCATGTCCTGATAGAACAGAGCCTTGGTGGGAACTCTGCACATGCTCAGAGTGGTGTATATCGCTAGAGAATTTTTTTTAGGGAGGGGGTATGTGATCAGGGCTGTCTTTGATATTGATTGGACCCTGGGCAAAACTTTTCTTGCCCCCCACCCATGTAGTTTTGCTCTCTACCTGCTATGAGACATACATAAATAGCAGCTAGACTCAAAATCAGTTTACTGAATCAGATCAGGCAGCTATTGCGATTGGTTGCCAGTGTATCATTACCGCTCACTGACTGGTTGCTAGAGGTTACAGCACACATTACGGCTCACTGATTAGTTGCTAGAGGTTACAGCACATGATTTCTGCTTGTTGATTTGTTGCTAGAGCTTACTGTGGATATGACCTCAGGGGGGCATGATATACATATCAATGCCGATGGCCGCCGCTATTTACATATGAATGCCGCTGCTATTTACATATGATGGCCAGTTATTTACATGTTATCACAGGGTCTGCAGGTGAGTCATCTGTACACAACAATAGGGCAGAGCTGGGCAGCATTAGTAGCAGCACTTCACACTGAGCTATTGGGACACAGCACAGGACTAAAACCTCAGGGGACGAGGGAATTTAAACCAGGATAGTTGGCAAGTATGAGGCAGCTGCTTTGGACCCCACAACAATGACAGGGCCCAGGGCAACTGCCCCTTTTGCGCTGCCTTAAAAACGGCCCTGCATGTGATTAGCACAGGGCCAATCAGCACTGTCCAGACAGAAAGTCAGGGATCATGCAGACGGATAGGACAGTCAGAGGAGGATGAAAACTCCTACAAGCTTTAGCCAGTGCTCAGCCGGACACTGATAGAAGTCACAAGACTGCTATATACTGCTGAGGAGAAAGGGTATTTAGCAGTTTATATTTACTAAAATAATTGCATTTCCATATTCTGTGCACTGTGGGAGACCAGATATAGTGAATGCAGAGTCCTGGGCTTAGTAACACTTTAATTGGGGCTTATTATGATTCACTAAAAGTTAATTAGGAAGGAACACAGTCGCATATCGAAAATGGGGAGGTTACTAAAGTCACAAATTCCCGTACGAAAAATTGGAAGTGATGTCACGTATTGTAGTGTATTTGTATTGTATTTTCAGACGACAACTGTACCGATTAAACGAAAATCGTACAATCTGGTATCGTACGGGAAAAATGGTCGTGTTTGTCCGATCGAATAATATCGAATGGACTGTCGTGATCGGCTATCGAAAAGCTCTGTACTAACAATCCGGTTATCGTACGATCGCGTCAAAAGTGGTATTTTTCATCCGATTTTCGGATCCTGGGTACAGGGCATTAGTATCTAGATGCACTACAGCTGGTTACACTGGGTTCTTTACAATACAATGCACACAGAATCATATAGTGTACTTGAATGCTTTTGTACATCATACTTTCTGTTAGACATGTGCAGGATGAAAAAAATTTGTTTCATTTTGATTCATCATTTAAATAAATGAGTTTTATTAAATTTGTTACATTCGTTTTCGGAATTCGTTTAGTTAGTTTCATATTCGAATTCGAAGAAATGAAACCGAAAATCTGACCACAGTCCAAAAAAATTATCAGATCAGTATTCGAATTGTAAAATGCATTTGAGTTTTTCCATTTAAATGCAGCTGTTGCATTAGGCCATTGATACTGGCAGTCTGGCAATTCGAAAATTAGAACAAAATAGAATAAAATAGAAAAAATATATAACCATCTTCCGAAATTCAATACAATAGAATAGTATAAAATATAAAGAATATAACCTACTTCCGAAATTCAAATTTCGAATAGAAAAGATTAGAATAGAATAAAAGAATAATATAGAAATAAGAAAATAGAATAGAGCCAAATAAAATAGAAAGAATATTATGGCTATATTCTTTCTACTTTATTCTATTCTATATTAATTGTTTTTCAATTCTTTTCTATTCTTTTATTTTCTATTACTTTCTATTCAAATTCATTCTATTCGAAATTCAATTTTCTGAAGATGGTTATATTATTTATGGTTTATTCTATTCTATTGTTTTTCTATTCTATTCTCTTATTTTCTATTTCTTTCTATTATTTTGGATTCCATTATTTTGAATTTTATTCTAATCTATTCCATGCAAATTCAAATTTGTTCTATTCGAATGTATGAAGATGGTCATATTCTATTTTATTTTATTATATTATATTAAATTCTATTCTATTCTATTCTTTAATTTTTATTCTGTTGCTTTTTTATTTTGTATTCTATTTTAATGTATTTTTTTTTTTAGAAATTTGATTTCTAATATTTTCAAATATGATTTGAAAATATTAAATATGAAAAAAATGTAATAAAAAAGAAAACAAATTATTAATTTGTTTTACATGCTGTCATTAATCAGTGGGCTCCATTCACAGAACCAGATTGCATGTGGTATTTAGGTGTTTTTCCAAATATCACATCCGATTCTGAAAATGTCAATTCATTACTGCTTTAACCACTTCAGACCCGGAAGGTTTTACCTCCCTTCCTGACTAGAGCACTTTTTTGCGATTTGGCACTGTGTTGCTTTAACTGACATTTGCGACATTACACCAAAACAAAACTGACGTCCTTTTTTTCCCTCAAATAGAGCTTTCTTTTGGGGGTATTTGATCACCTCTGTGGTTTTTATTTTTTGTGCTATAAACAAAGAAAGAGCAACAATTTTGAAAAAAAGCAATATTTTTTACTTTTTGCTATAATAAATATCCCCCAAAAAATATAGAAAAAAAAAATGTCTTCCTCATTTTAAGCCGATATGTTTTCTTCTACATATTTTTGGTAAAAAAAAATTGCAATAAGCGTATATTGATTGGTTTGCGCAAAAGGTTTAGCGTCTGCAAAATAGGGGATAGATTTATGGCATTTTTATTATTATTTTTTTTTGTATTAGTAATGGCGGCGATCTGCGATTTTTATCGTGACTGCGACATTATTATGGCGGACACGTCGGACACTTTTGGCACTATTTTGGGACCATTGTCATTTATACAGCGATCGGTGCTATAAAAATGCACTGATTACTGTGTAAATGACACTGGCAGGGAAGGGGTTAAACACTAGGGGGCGATCAAGGTGTTAAGTGTGTCCTAGGGAGTGATTCTAACTGTGGGGGGGGGGGGGGTGGGCTACCGCTGACATGATAGCGAATCGCGATCACTGCTCCCAATGACAGGGAGCAGTAGATCAGGGGGAAATGCATGGTTCACATCTCCCCATTCTGCTGCTCCGTGACACGATCGCGGGACACTGGCGGACATCGAGTCCGCGGGACCCGTGGGCACGGTCGCGCTGTATATGGCGGGCACGCGTGCCCACTAGCCATGCAAATTAAAGGGAACGGACAGGTATGCCCATTTTCCTCCGCTGCCATTGTGCGGCGGTCGGCAAGTGGTTAAGCAGTATTTACGGCAAAAAAAAAGCTTGGTAAATAAAACAGGAGTGAAAGTCAATTCACAAAAAAATAAAAAATGCATGAGGTAAATAAGAAGTGGTCCCGGCATTTAATATTTAAGGAACCGGCAGCCACCAGCATTCTTAACAACCAGTAAACAACCAGGTTGCTAATGTGTAGGCATCTGCTGTGACCTTAACAACTGATGAGTCATCAGCTGTCAGGGGTCTTCCCCGCTGTCAGCTGAATGTAAAAAAAAAATGGCAGCAATAAAAATTAAGAGAAAAAAACGGCGTGGGGTCCCAAGCCATGCTGGTCCCTTAAGGCAGTCAGTACATCAGGATTGATCAATATATATACAGTACCTAATGTACAGCGGAGCGAAGTGTCTTGACAAACTTACTGTATCCTTTGTTGGGGATGTGTAGAGTTGGTATAAATGGCCGGGCACTGAACTCCTCAGCGTGGTTCAGCAGGGCGTCCCTCACTGTCTCATAACCGCAGAGGACCACCACCGGCTCCGTCAGTTTCCAGATGGTGAACATCGAGCCGTACTTTTGGCTGAGCTGTCATAGGCAAAAGAAATGTAGAGAGACAAAAGATTAATAACGTCAGGAATTCTCTCTGCGAGATCAGAGATTTACAGTTAGTCCCCAGCTCAGGCCTTGTTGCCAAACAATATGCAGCAGCTGAACCCATTATTTTATATAGATGTAGCTGAATCTCCCTGTTCCCTGGCTGTCTCTGGCTTTTAGACTTGCTGAGTTCCTGAGAAGCATGCAGCAAAGGAGGGAGCATAGCACTCGGCCTGTGATTGACAGCCTCAGCTCTGTTCCTGACACCCCTAAGTGAAAATGTCTAAATTGGGCCCAATTAGCCATTTTCCCTCCCCGGTGTCATGTGACTCGTCAGTGTTACAAGGTCTCAGGTGTGAATGGGGACATGAGTTCAACATGGCACCTCATGGCAAAGAACTCTCTGAGGATCTGAAAAAAAGAATTGTTGCTCTACATAAAGATGACCGAGGTTATAAATATTGATGATTGAACATTTCCAGAATAGACACTGTCTAAAATCCCTGGTAATGCTAAAAGAGAGGGGGGAGAAAAGAGACAAGTCTCTTTAAAGAATAATGGGATTTTAATTGAGACAATGATAGGGTAGGCACATAAGACACCAATTTAAAAAAAAGATATAAACATATTAATCGTATCAAAGTCATATAAAAATACATATTCATAGCGTATTTGATGGATCATGAGACAATACTTGATAATCGTAATTTGATGCGTTGATAAGCAGAACCAACATGTTTCGCATGATTGCTTCGTCAAGGTTTTGCATATATCACAGATTTCATCTATATTACATAGAATAAACATATCATTAGTATAATAAAATACATTGGTTGATACATCATCAAGAACATGATTAAACTTCATTATGGTCACATTGAGTATTGACATGATCAGTTGTTTTTATACATTTAGTTATTGTGCCTACCTAGTACTTGAGCATCTGTGGGACATCCTCAAATGGAAGGTGGAGGAGTGCAAGGTCTCCAACATCCACCAGCTCCATTATGTCGTCATGGAGGAGGGGAAGAGGACTCCAGTGGCAACCTGTGAAGCTCTGGTGAACTCCATGCCCAAGAGGGTTAAGGCAGTGCTGGAAAATAATGGCGGCCACACAAAATATTGACACTTTGGGCCCAATTTGGACATTTTCACTTAGGGGTGTACTCACTTTTTTTGCCAGCAGTTTAGACATTAATGGCTGTGTGTTTTGAGGGGACAGCAAGTTTACACTGTTATACAAGCTGTACACTCACTACTTTACATTGTAGACAAGAGTCATTTCTTCAGTGTTGTCACATGAAAAGATAGAAGAAAATATTTACAAAAATGTGAGGGGTGTACTTACTTTTGGGAGGTACTGTATATGATGCGGTCTGCCAGTAACACATTGTCTGTATTAATGTATTTGCATCCCCACCCCCCTGCTGTCCGGGCCCCCCTTCTGTGTGCCCCCCCCTTGCAGCATTGCCAGCTTCCCTTCCCTCCTCTGCCGCCAGCATGTTTCAGGATGGAGAGGGGGGTCTGCCCAGTAAATATGTCCTATTTACCAGCCCCTTCCTTTCCTGAATTGACACAGTGAGCATTCAGCACCGATCACTCATTGTGCCTATTCATCGCTGAAGCATAGTAAAATGTGTTTACTATGCATTAGTTTGTGAATGAGTAGGGGACTTCCCATCCATTCACTGTCCAGTGCAGGCTGCATGGGGAATCAACGTCACTTTCTCTGTCTCAAATGTGAGCCATCAGGGGTTTGTTTAGACCCCTGATATTTCACCAAAGCCCCCCCCCCCCCCCCCCAGCAAGGCTCTTAAAAGAATGTAAAAAAAAAAAGAAAAAAAAGAAGAGGGGGGGGGCTGTCTGATAGGCTGTATGGGGCTACCAGCAGCCCTGCCAAAAAAGTCACTTAAAGCGTTTGTTATCCCAGTTATTTCTGATATGTGGCTGCTGTACCATGTACTTGTATGAGAAAGTCTTCTGTTCTCTTTGTATTGCTTCCTTTATGTGAAATCCCTGGTGCTCCTGCCAGACTCTCTGCTTTCCTTTTAAAAACTGACCACACTAAGCAGGAGAGCACAGTGTGGTTAGTTTTCTAGCTATTCTGGGAACTCTGCCTGCTCTCCTCGAATGATCAGACTTATCCTGACACCTCCCTTGCACAGCCATTCACTGGGGAGCTCAATGTGCTGCTGCTTCGCCTCCCATCAGCTCTTATACAGCCGAGAACAGAGGGAATGTGATCACTTTCTAAAAAGGAAAAAAAAAAGGTATTTATGATGATCTATAAAAAAATGTTTTGCCTGTCATTTCTATTTTAAACGGCTTTTTTTTACAAAGTGATACAATCACTTTGACTTCTTAAGGACCGCCTTGCGTACATTTACAGCGGCAGGGCGGCCCTTAAGCGCATCACACATCACACCTGTATGTGTTTTTTTCTTTCAAGGGCTCTGGGGCGTGCGCGCCCCGCTACTGCTGTGATTGGACACAGCGAGAGCCAATCAGCGGGTCCGAAGGGATTTTGATGCACGGCTAAATAGTAAGCTAGACAAGATGGAAAAATCTGTCATAGATGGTAAACGGGGAAAGATGATACGAGATAAAACGGACTATGAAACCAATAAGGTTTATGTTTGGAAGAGGCCACCGTTTTTTCAAACCAGATCACGCAAAAATAAATCCAAACAAGTCAGCTTCTTGGATCAGGAAAGTGACATTGGAGAAGATACATTGGTTTACAATATGTCAGACTCTTCACCAGATAGAGCATCTGCACCCATTCACACGGAGCAGGATGCATTAACCAATAGACGCAGCCCAGGAAACCCTCACGGACCCGGTCAAACCAAAAAGAAGAAATCGTCCATAAAAAAACGAGGAGAGGCGGCAAGAGACATCAACACTACAAAGGACACTCAATATGCACTGCGGGGCAAAAACAGGAAGCAATCCTAAATGTTATCAACATATCCAGCAGACCCCTCAAGGAGGAAGAAACCAGTCTTTTATCTAAGGGACTTAACTTTTGTCCTAACTGACATTTTGATTCGTTTGGGACAATATTAGACGTTAATAAGTTTTCACGTATTCTGACCTTGAGAAAGCATTTTCTGCAGTCTAATACACAAGATATCACGATTCCCCCCGATACCAGCGACATAGGTGAGTCTGTTCCTCTTTCTTCACCTAAAAGGTTTTCAGAAGTTTGTGCACTCCAAGATCTGGTTGAACTGCTGGAGGAGTCTGATCCCACCCCCTGTGACCCCACCGATACACAAAGTAGGGTTTCATTTAAGTTGAGATCTGATTTTTACCCTGTGGAGTCCAGAGGGAGGGATCTTGACCTATTCCAACGATTAGTGGAGAAGGATTTAGTCCAGCTCGCACGCGGGTGTCGCAGAGAATCTTCTCCCCAAAATCTTACACAGACAGAATTAGCCTCTCTTAGATCACTGTCAGCGGACAAGAGCATAGTCATTAGAAGTGCAGACAAAGGGGGTAGTGTGGTTGTCCTAGACTCCACCACCTACAAGGACGAAGCACTGCGCCAATTGTCTGACTCTGACACCTATCAGCGCCTCAGATCTGATCCCACTCAGGTATTCAGAACCAAACTATCCACACTATTAGATAGAGCAGTGGCATCCGGTATCTTTTCCTGTACTGAAAAAGCATTATTTATCCCAGACTGTCCCATTATACCAGTTTTTCATCATTTGCCGAAAACGCACAAGGGCTTCACGCCTCTTACAGGTCGTCCCACAGTGGCAGGCATAGGGTCCCTAAATGAGCGTTTGGGTGAGTGGGTGGACAACCACCTCCAACCTCTAGTCTAGTACACCAAGCAACTGCTATGCAAATTACACGACTTTGAGTGGCAACCATCATTCAGATGGATCACATGCGATGTGACTAGCCTTTACTCAAGTATACCCCACCACTTGGGATTGCAGGCAGTTGCATGGGCTCTGAGGGAATCTGGCAAGTTTTCACTGGTGCTACAAGAATTCATTGTCCAGGCCCTGGAATATCTTTTAACTCACAATTTCTTTATGTTCGACGGGGACTTTTATCTCCAGAGATGCGGGGCCTCTATGGGAGCGAAATTTTCGCCTTCCCTAGCCAACCTTTATATGGGTTGGTGGGAGAGGACCCGCATCTTTGGACATGACAGTCCCCGTCGAAACGACACAATCTTTTTTGGTCGATATATAGACGATCTGCTGTTTATTTCCAGTGATGAACATACTGACCTATGCACTTGGCTCATGTACCTTAATGACAACGATTTAAATTTACCTTAATGACAACGATTTAAATTTACGTTTTACGGGTACACTCAATGCCCATACCATAGAGTTTCTGGAAGTTAAACTTTCGGGGGTTGATGGTAAAATAGTCACAAGTCTCTATAGGAAGCCCACTGCGGGCAACGTTTTGCTTAGAGCAGATTCTGCGCACCCAGGTCATACCATCAAAGGGGTCCCATTTGGTCAGTTCCTCAGGCTAAAGCGTATCTGCAGCACATCAGAAACCTTTCATGCTGAAGCCAAACTTATGGCATCAAGATTTGCAAGCAGAGGATATCTTAGTACCAATATAGACAAGGCCTACACAGTTGTTAGTCTAATCTCAAGGGACAGTTTGCTAAAAGACAAGCCCCGTAATCAACACCCCCACAAGTAATCATTGTCTATAGATAAAATACCAGTTTTTTCTACGCCATATAGCACTGAATATGTTAACATCAAAAATATCATTATGAGATACCTTCCTGTCTTGTATGGAGATCCAGCATACACTAGTGTTTTGACGAACGGCATCAAGGTAGTCTCACGGAGGGCCCCTACTCTAGGCAATTCTTTATCACCCAGTCTGTTTCTTTCTCATCAGCCCAAACCCAATTGGCTTCACTTCAAAGGCAATTTTAAATGTGGCCAAAAAGGGTGCGCATACTGTACACACATAAAAACTGGACCTGATATTAAGTCCTGTACCAATAAAAAAAACGCACAAAATATGCACTTTTATCAACTGCAATACGTCATTCCTGGTTTACATCATTACATGCACCAGTTGTCACATTCAATATGTTGGTCGCACTACACGCCGTTTGAAGGACCGTCTATACGACCACTTGTATGACATTACCAAAAATCATTCTACCAATGTAGCTAAACATTGGAACCTGGTGCATGCAAAGGATGTTTCCAGTTTGGTTATGCAAGGGGTTGAAAAGATAGTAACGCCTAAACGGGGAGGGGACAAATTCCGTCTATTATGTAAACGTGAAGTTTATTGGATCTTCATTTTCAATACGAGAATTCCGTCAGGTTTGAATTTTGAATGGGATGTTTCCCACTTTTATGAGTGATAAAATCCTTTCGCCTTTTTCTTTTCTCTTTGGATCCTAATGTAATTACAAGACCTATCATGTGCTTCACACACATCTTTTCGGATGTCATATCCCTCCCCTATAAAGTTTTCCACCATATACAGACATATAGGCATATAAGGCTATGAGATATGCTTCTTAAACATCCAGATTACAGATAAACATTGGTAATGGTTGATCTCCGTCTGTAAGGATAAACTAGGCTGTCTTCTCCTCCTCCTTTCCACTAGTTTTTGCCAGTTTCCGCGATATCTCTAAATCTCAGTGCCCCATACACACATCGATATCGGTCAAAGTCCCATTTTAAATGTGATGGCCGATACCTCCTGATAGGGTTAGTTTCTTACTTTAACTAGTTCTCAAAGCGATGAATTCCAGTTACTGACCGTACATCTTCTACACACATAGAGTAACCAATAAAGGCTCAACATCGGCTTCATTTGTGTGTAGCAAGCAGGATTCTGCAATAAACCAATTATCAAGACACAGTGGTCTGTGTCTCGTGCAGGTTACCAATAGGGCACTATTACATTACTATTGATGATTAGGCGATATGGATACATCTTCCATAGGTTTTACAGCTGCCGATTCCATTCAGATTTAATGTTTTATTATTCAAAGGTTTTTTGCTGTTAGTGTGTCACCCAATTTTTGCCATTTCTACAAATGGGATTACTATGGGAAAAGACCACCATGTGCACACAATATAATACTGATGTATTGATTTATACAATATAGCACAAATGTATTGATTTGATATTAATCCTTCAGGAAATACTGTCACTTTCACTACACAATGTATACTGCTATCACTATGAATGTATCAGTTTTTGTAAATATTTTTGGATTTCCACATGTGCTGCTCAATGGGCTTTGCTCAAGGAATTCGGTTAACACTCATTTATTTATTCATTATTTGCCCAATGTTGGTTCATTCATACATATGATTGAACCACTGTGATTACACTTTACACACCGTTTAACGTCAACTGATATCAATACACCTGCAAAATGCACATACTTTCCAAGATAGAGTTGCCACCTCATCCCTTTTAAACCCGAACACCTTTGAATTACACAGGTTCTGAGACTAATTAAATGCAGATAAGGCACCAAGTGATTTTATTTACCACCTTAATCAGCCACAAAACCTGTGTAATTAATATGTGTTCGGGTTTAAAGGGATGAGGTGGCAACCATATTCCAAGACTCCACTATAATCTTTGAGTTTCTGAAGCAATTTAACGCACTCACCCATGCATTCTGGCTCTTTTATTTTATTTATTTATTCACACAAAACAGAATTGCAAAATACACCTGCAAAAAGCACATACTTTCCAAGACTCCACTATAGTCTTTGAGTTTCTGAAGCAATTTAACGCACTCACCCATGCATTCTGGCTTTTTTTTATTTATTTATTCACATAAAAAAGAATTGCAAAATACACCTGCAAAATGCACATACTTTTCAAGACTCCACTATAGTATTTGAGTTTCTGAAGAAATTTAACGCACTCACCCATGCATTCTGGCTTATTTATTTTTTCACATAAAAAAGAATTGCAAAATGCACCTGCAAAATGCACATACTTTTCAAGACTCCACTATAGTATTTGAGTTTCTGAAGCAATTCAACGCACTCACCCATGCATTCTGGCTTATTTATTTATACACATAAAAAAGAATTGTGGTTTATTTATTTATTTACACAAAATAGAATTGTTTCATACGATATTTCTAATTTCCCGGTTTCTTCACTATAAGTTTTTAATTTGCTTGTCTTTTTAATTGGTTATACTCGGTCTCATGGTCCATTTCAGCTGCACATCTTGAAATCCAATCAACATCAGACTCTGCTTGTTTGCCACAGCTTTTTTCGATCATGTAATTATGTGACCTATATGTTGTAACCATATATATTTGATGTCCATTTGAGAGTATATCAGCTATGAGTAAGCACTGAAATACAGTGCGAAACGCGTCAGATCTGTACCCCCCTTTTTGCCGTGTTTGGATTGTAGTGTCTTTTTGCTTTTAAAAAAACCCTTTGGATTTTATTTTCCCGGTGTGCGGCTGTCCGAAGTTCTTCCTTTTGATTTCTAATCATTGTGCTATTAGCCAGCACCTGGGGCTCCCACACAGGAGCAGGAGCATTCGCTTGTTAGGAGAGTCTTGGAGCGGTGGTTGTTTGTTTTTCATCAGCGGGTCCGAAGGACCTGATGTCTGCTGGAAACCTGGCGATCGTTCAGAGAGAGGCAGAACGGCGATCTGCCTATGTAAACAAGGCAGATCGCTGTTCTGCTAGTTAGGAAGATGGAGATCTTGTGTTTCTGCTAAGCAGGAACACGGATCTCTGTCTTCCTACAGTGCAACCAAAAACACCCACACCCACACGCACGCACATAAAGAAAACACACTGAGGGAACACATTTAACCCTTTGATCACCCCCGATGTAAACCCCTTCCCTGCCAGTGTCATTTATACAGTGACGGTGCATTTTATTTAGCACTGATCACCGTATTGGTGTCACTGGTCCCTAAAAAGTGTCACTTAGTGTCAGATTTGTCCACAGTCCCGCTAAAAATCACTGCTCATTACTAGTAAAAAAATTCAAATAATTAATAATTCTATAAATCTATCCCATAGTTTGTAGACGTGATAACTTTTGCGCAAACCAATTAATATACGCTTATTGGGATTTTTTTTCCCAAAAATATGTAGCAGAATACATACACTACGCTATGAGACCCTCCTTTTTTATCTCTCCCCTGTGAGGATTTTTTGCTTTGAATGGTGAAGCCAGTGGAGTGTGAACGCTGACCATCAGCAGACGGACCACTAGGGCACTGAGCGTGACCCCCCATAAAGGATCCAGGAGCTGGATAGTGTTTGGGATCTGAGTGGATACAGAGAGGAGCCTGGAAAGCGCCACCTGACAGACCATCCACGGGTCTTCATTTATGCCTGTTACCCCTGCAGGGGTAGTGCAGTCTGGTGAATGGGGGACCTTAAGGGGCAGCACCAAGTCACCTGATTACAAGCAGCAAAGTCACCGTTCACTGAACTTTGTGTATATTTTTATATTTTTTCAGTTTTTTTTTTTTTTTTTTTTCTTCTCTTTTTTCCAGTTTTTTTTTTGTGTTTTTATCACACCTTTTCTGTTCACATATACTTGGAGCATTTATCATATCTTTTTTGTTCACATATACCTGACGGATTTATTGGACTGTTTGCAAGACTGTATGATTTCAGTTATAATTACACGGTAATATGCATTTATACGGTTTATGACATAATTCTTATTAGATTGTCTATGTGTTAGGGTACCCAGTTGGGACTCCACACACAGACCAGATATTGGGACCACACAGGTCTACACTAGCAGGTTTTGCATCTTCTACTTGGAGGTTATTTGTATCATAGTGTGAGATATCACCTGGTTAGCCACGCTAAACTTTGTGTTATAATCTGGTCTACCAACTGGTTGGCTGATTGGTGGTACTTAATCTTATTATACTCTCACTGTGTGTGCTAGATCATATTACTGGTTACTATTATACAGGGGTCAAGTCCTGGGGAAAAAAGTGTGGGAACTCCCACCCAAGATCCACTCGCCCACCAAAAAAAATAAAAAAATGATACGCTCATATGCACAAACGCTTCAAAAGTGGTATTTTTCATCCAATTTTGTGTATGAAGCTTAACTGTACATAACAAAAGAAAATCCTCAATAAACATAAATACGATAATTCTCTGAATAATCAGCATTCATTCAATTGTGCTTCCATGCAAATGTGAACATCATGTTCTGATCTTTATTGGGGAATTTTATTTTGTATATAGAGTGTTTATGTGGTGAGTTTACACTTTTCAATGAACAGAGTTTGGATAACACAGGGTTAAACGGAAAGGTTATAAATGAACTGCACATTATCTGGACAGAATGCTTGGGGAGATAGTGATGTGTTCCTGCTTAGGAGATGTATGTTAGCTTGGGGGGCTGCAAACTCTGCAGGGCTCCAACACACACTCGCTGCTATTCCAACCCTTCACATATTTCCACATAAACTTCCCTCCTGGCATTAAACTTTGCCAGGTATTGTGCTCAGCTTACCACCCCAAACTGATGTTCCTCCCTCAGCTCACCTCTCTCTCTGTATGTCCTGTGAGCAGAATAGCTGTGCTCCTCCTCTGGGTTCTCTCATCATATGGCACTGAAGATAGACGAGGGGGGGATTAAGCGGGACACACAGAGCAAGTATGCAGGAGACTGGGGGGGGGGGGGGGGGATGAGGAGACAGAAAATCTGGAGGGGCCGGCGGGGAGAAGCACATCATGAGAGGTCTGACAAAATACAATCTCTTAGCAGCAGAGACCTGATCTACCCGTCAGCTAGCTGTGATTGACAGGTAGATCGAAGCGGAAGCTGTCATGGGGCCCCCTACTGGCAATTCCTGAATGGTCAGGTGTGCGGCACTTACTATTGCGAGCTGTGTCTGCAGCTGCTGGTGTAGCACCTGCCACACAGCTCGCATACTTCAAAGTCTTGCAGGACAAGGCTGCTAACGGGAACTGAGTTCCTGTTGTGGAACAAGTACAGGAACTCCGTTTCCATGCGTTCCTGCAGGACTTGAGCCCTGCTATTATACTATTTCACTTTTGCCTTATCACGAGGGAGTGCCACTACACCCCACACTTTACTTTTTAATTATCGCTTGGCTCCTTAGGGCGTCCATTCAGGGGAGGCTGCGTACCATTTATACTTTCCTAAGCGCGGATCACCTACTCTTTTTAGTGTCAGATTTGTCCGCTAAATCTCGCTGCTAAAAATCGCTGATCACTGCCATTACTAGTAAAAAAAATTCAAATAATTAATAATTCCATAAATCTATCCCATAGTTTGTAGACGTGATAACTTTTGCGCAAACCAATCAATATACGCTTATTGGGATTTTTTTTACCAAAAATATGTAGCAGAATACATATCGGCCTAAATTGATGAAGAAATTTGATTTAAAAAAAAAAAAAAAAAATTTATTGGTTTTGTTTTATTGCAGAAAGTAGAAAATATATATTCTTTTTTTCAAAATTGTTGCTCTTTCTTTGTTTATAGCGCAAAAAATTAAAACCGCAGAGGTGATCAAATACCACCAAAAGAAAGCTCTATTTGTAGGTAAGAAAAAGGACATAAATTTTGTTCGGGTACAGCGTCGCACGGCCGCGCAATTGTCAGTTAAAACAACACAGTGCCGTATGGCAAAAAATGGCCTGGTCATTAAGGGGGGCAGTGGCATCACAAGGGGGTGGCTTTTGGGGGCTATAGCCCCGAATCTGGGGCCCATAGCCCCGAGTCTCTGCAGAGGTCCTCAAGTGGAGGGGAGGCTCTCTGGGGACCCTGATGTAAGTGGGGGCTCTCTGGGGACCCTGATTTAAGGGGGAGGCTCTCTGGGGACCCTGATGTAAGTGGGGGCTCTCTGGGGACCCTGATGTAAGTGGGGGCTCTCTGGGGACCCTGATGTAAGTGGGGGCTCTCTGGGGACCCTAATGTAAGGGGGGCTCTGTGGGAACCCTGATGCAAGGGGGAGGCAATCTGGGGACCCTGATGTAAGGGGTCTCTCTGGGGACCCTGATGTAAGTGGGGGCTCTCTGGGGACCCTAATGTAAGGGGGGCTCTCTGGGAACCCTGATGCAAGGGGGAGGCTCTCTGGGGACCCTGATGTAAGGGGGGCTCTCTGGGGACCCTGATGTAAGGGGGGCTCTCTGGGGACCCTGATGTAAGAGGGGGGCTCTCTGGGGACCCTGATGTAAGTGGGGGGGCTCTCTGGGAATATATATACACACACACACACACATATATTACTGTATATACATGTGTATGCCCGCCCAAGCATATGACTTTCTTTACTACGCTGCTATGGGCTCTAGCCCCAGATCTTTTGTAGACCTACCAACGCCCCTGAAGGGTTAAATCCCCTTTCTTTCCCCTTCGGATGCTCAGTTTGAACTTCAGCAAGTCGTCTTCACCACATCTAGATGCCTAAATGCATTGAGTTGCTGCCATATGATTGGCTGATTAGCAATTTGTCTTACCAAGCAATTGAACAGGTGTACCTAATACAGTGTCCGGTGAGTGCATTTTGCACAAGCACTTAGTAAAGTTTCTCAGAGGTTGGTTAGATTCCAAAGGTCACTTACCAATGTGAAATTTATTTCGGTAATTCGCAGATCCATATACTTCGGGGTGCCCAGGAAGGGCAGCGGGGTGGGTCCGGGGGGGAGTGACTTGTACCGTCTGTGCTGTCTCCACCATGATATGATAAAGTGGAGGGTGATGAGGACAGTGACCCACAGAGCGAGGATTGTGGAGAACTCCATCTTCCTGGAAGAGACAAATAGATATGGTCTATGACAGCGGCCAATATTCCTGTACAGCCCGCCCCTTCACATTGAATAACGGAGATATGACTTTGACTAATTCATTACTTATCATTATCCTTTTGGATCTTCCCGCACACCTCCCAACTTTTTGAGATGGGAATGAGGGACACCTATTAGCAAAAGTCGTTGGGCATAGGACACACCCACTGCCACCCCCCTTAAAGGAGAATTCTACAAAAGAAATGATCAGCCCCTTTTGACGCGAAGTGATCTGCACAGTCAAGCACCTGACCAATGTCGACCTGGAAGGGAACCCGGCGGCCTGCCTGCTTCATCTCTCAGACAGACCGATCAGAAAATATAAGGCTGCTCTTACAATCCAACTGTTAAATGCGGCCAGGGCATGCATCCCCCTTTGGTGGAGATCGGAACCCCCCCCCCGTCAAAATCTCTGTGGTTCTCCAAGGTGAACAAATTGAGAGACATGGAAGATCTCACAGCTACCTTGCATAACCGAGAGGAGACCTTTCCGAGAGACCTGGCGACCCTGTAACCACTTTGTGTACACCGAAGCATATATACAGGGGGTGGCGCATGCAAGCTAGTCCCCTCGCATCTGGCTCGATGCCCTGGGTGACTATGCCCTCTCTTTCTATTTTCTTTCTCCCCCCAACCAGTCTCTTCTGCCCTTGGGGACACTTACCCCCAACATATACCCCCCATTCTGGTTGTTCCCCCTGCCTTACACCCCCCTCCTCTATTTTTAGTCACCCTTTGAAAACCCAGTGATGGGATACACCCTCCGGATATGATGTATATCCTGGTTCATATCCTGCTTTCATATTGCCCCATCCCTGGGCTTGTTAGACCCAGGGGAAGTATTAACCCTGGCTACGTTACCTGGAAAATTCCAAGCTAAGTTACCTCATTCCACCGAATATTATATTTGGTATTAGAGTCTATCTCACTGTTTCATTCATTGGAGCACATGTGCCTTGACCAGTGATGGCGAACCTTGGCACCCCAGATGTTTTGGAACTACATTTCCCATGATGCTCAACTACACTGCAGAGGGCATAACCATCATGGGAAATGTAGTTCCAAAACATCTGGGGGTGCCAAGGTGCACCGTCACTGGCCTACACCATCTACATAAATATATCTGAGACACTCTAGTGTGATGCACTGAGCACTATCTATCAATAAGTATTAGGTATGGGCGCCGTCAAAAAAATTGTTTTGTTACGTTCCGTTTTCGCTTCGTACGGAAAAAAATTAGTATTTCGTAATTCGTGTACGAATTCGTCCGAAATACGAATTTTCGTCAGATTCGTAAACTTTTCGTTAAAATAGCGAAAATTTGTTATGATGAATTTATCATTATGAGGGGTTCCCACCATCCCTGTGCTGAGTTCCCGGGTCTGTACACCTGCTGTGTGTCCAATATGAGGGGTTCCCACCATCCCTGTGCTGAGTTCCCGGGTCTGTACACCCGCTGTGCCCATTATGAGGGGTTCCCACCATCCCTGTGCCGAGTTCCCAGGTCTGTACACCCGCTGTGTGTCCAATATGAGGGGTTCCCACCATCCCTGTGCTGAGTTCCCAGGTCTGTACACCCGCTGTGCCTATTATGAGGGGTTCCCACCATCCCTGTGCTGTGCTGACTTCCTCTGATTGGTGAACAAAACACCAGTCATGTTTCTGTTAATTTGGATCTAAAATTCCGAAATTCGTTAACGAAATTTTGTATTTCGTATAAAATTCGTAAGCATAGAAATTCCCATAGGATTCCCACCATCCCTGTGCTATGCTGACTTCCTGGGTTTTAACTTTTAGGTTTTTTAACTTTTCGTAACAATTACGAATTTTCGTTATGAATTTGGATCCGAAATTTTGTATTTCGTACGGAATACGTATGCATAAAAATTCGTATTTCGGATTCGTACAAATGTACAGTTTAATATAGGGTTCCCTGATAGGGCCTGGGGTGGAGCCATGCTTAGAGGAGAGGTTATAAAACCAGCCATGTGTGAGTGGCTGGCCTCTTAGTCTGAACACATGAAGAGAAGGTAAGCTGACAAAGATTACTGCATAACCATGACAGGAAGGAAAAAGAGAGACAGGAGTGAGGCTGGATAAATTAAGAAAGTAGAAAGAAGGCAGTTAGGATGGATAATGGAAGAGAATAGAAGAAAGGCAGTTGTGTTAGGTAATGGAAGAGTAGAGAAAAGGGAATTGGGTTGAAAAATGTAAGGTAGAGGAAGGAGGATAGTGGATTGGGTAATGGAAGGAGAGTAGAGGGAAGGTCGTTGGGTTGGATTGTGAAAAGGAGTAAAGTGAAGGCAGTGGGGCTGGATAAAGGAAGGAAGTTGAGAGAAGGCCGGATAATGGAAGGGACTAGAGGGAAACCAGTGTGATTGGATGATAGAGGGGAGTCGAGGGTCGGGAGTGAGGCTTGATATCGGAAGGGAGTAGAAAGGAGGCGGCTGGGCTGGATAATGAAAAGAGTAGAGAGAAGGCAATTTGGTTGGATAATGGAAGGGAGTAGGGGGAAGGCAGTGGGGTTGAGTAATGGATAGGAGTAGGGAGAAGGCAGTTGGGTTGGATAATGGATGGGAGTAGAGGGAAGACAGTGGAGTTGGATAATGGAAGGAAGTACAGAAAAGGCAGTAGGGTTGGATGATGGAAGGGAGTAGAACGAAGACAATCATGTTGGATGATGAAAGCGAGTAGAAGGAAAGCAGTGGGGTTCGAGAATGGAAAAGAGTAGAGAAAGAAGGAAGGCTGGACGATAGAAGGAAGTAGAAGGAAAGCAGTGGAGTTAAAAAATGGAAGAGATTAGAGAGAAGGCTGTGAAACTAGATAATGGAGTGGAGATAAGATAAGGCAGTTGAGTTGAATGGAAAGTAGTAGAGGCAAGGAAGTTGGATTGGATAATAGTAGGGAGCAGAGGGAAGGCAAATGGGTTGGATGATGGAAGGGAGTTAAGGGAAGATAGTGGGTTAAATAAAGGAATTGAGTAAAAACATGGAAATGGGACTGGATAATGGAAGAGAGTGCAGCAAAGGCAGTGGGGTTGTATGATGGAAGGCACTAGAGAAAAGGGAGTTAGGCTGGATGATGGAAGGGAGTAGAGGGAAGTCAATGAGTTTGTACAATGGGAGTAAAGGAAAGGCAGTGAGGCTGGATAATGGAAGGGCAGTTGGGTTGGATAATGGGAGTAGAGGGAAGGCAGTTGGTTAGGATAATGGAAGGGAGTAGCGGTAAGGCAGTGGGGTTGTATAATGGAATGGAGTAGAGAGAAGGCAGTGGGGTTGGAAATTGGAAGGGAGTACACAGAAGGCAGTGGGGCTGGATAATGGAAGGTATTAGTGGGAAGGCAGTCGGGTTGGATAATGGAAGGCAATAGAGTGAAGGCAATTAAGCTGTATATTGGAAGGGAGTAGAGGGAAAGCATTGAACCTGGGTAAATGAAGTTAGTAGAGGGAGAGCAGTAAATCTAAATAGTGGAATTGGGTAGAGAATAAGCAGCAACCGGGTCAACAAAATCAAAGTTCTAATCTATGATAGATCTATCTATCTATCTATCTATCTAGATAGATAGATAGATAGATAGATAGATAGATAGATATACAGTATCTCACAAAAGTGAGTACAACCCTCACATTTTTGTAAATATTTTATTATATGTTTTCATGTGACAACACTGAAGAAATTACACTTTGCTACAATGTAAAGTAGTGAGTGTACATCTTGTATAACAGTGTAAATTTGCTGACCCTCAAAATAACTCAACACACAGCCATTAATGTCTAAACCGCTGGCAACAAAAGTGAGTACACCCCTAAGTGAAAATGTCCAAATTGTGCCCAATTAGCCATTTTCCCTCTCCGGTGTCATGTGACTCGTTAGTGTTACAAGGTCTCAGGTGTGAATGAGGAGCAGGTGTGTTAAATTTGGTGTTATCACTCTCACTCCCTCATACTGGTCACTGGAAGTTGAATATGGCACCTCATGGCAAAGAACTCTCTGAGGATCTGAAAAAAAATAATTGTTGCTCTACATAAAGATGGCCTAGGCTATAAGAAGATTGTCAAGACCCTGAAACTGAGCTGCAGTACGGTGGCCAAGACAATATGGCGGTTTAACAGGACAGGTCGACCAAAGAAGTTGAGTGCACGTGCTCAGCGTCATATTAAGTGGTTGTCTTTGGGAAATAGACGTATCAGTGCTGCCAGCATTGCTGCAGAGGTTGAAGTTTGTAAAATCCAGTTGGGGACCTGGAGCCCAGAGATTCCATAGCATTATGGGTTTGACGGAATCTCCAATCCTGGGACCAGGTTTTGGGAATAGCCATGAGTCTGGCTGGTTGATTAAGCAGGTGGGGGTCCTGGGCTTATAGCAGAGTCAGGATTAGGGTTCTGGGCTCCACCCTCCCGAGGAGTCCAGAGAGTGCAGATGTGCACTAGTGGAAGCCAGAGACCCAAGTCTGAGGATCAGAGCAGTGAGGGGCTGCTTTCTATGGGCCACTGCCACAGCTCCCGGGACACACACATCCCTGGCAGCCCTCAATTAGCTGAATCTGGGGCTGAATCTGGGGCTGACTTTTAAGTAACTCAGGGATGGATATATTTTTTTTCTTCCCCCTTTTACTTTTTTGCGTTAACCAATCAAACTACATTGGTATCTATATGTTTTTGGCAGATAAGCACCTTGCATCTGCTCCTGAAGAAGTTGAGTGAATTCCACGAAACGCATGAGTTGAGTTTTTTAGATGAATTATAATCATGCATTTACAGCTTAGATTAATATGAACTTTCTGCAATCATTAATGATTTTAATATATATTTTATGAAATGGATTACAAGCCAGCCCACAACAATTATATTGCAATGTGTTATTCATGACATCTGTATATATGAAATATAATAATATGCCATCATGATATCTATGTATATAAAAGAATAAATGTGCCATCATGCATTTGATCACTTTACCGGCTATGTGCCACGTTGCTTATTTAACTGCTTGCTGCCCGCCCACTGTCAAATGACGGCGGGGCGGTGCAGCTCTTGTTCTTGTTCATATGACGGCAGCACGGAACGTCCACGCGCCCGCGGGGGCACGCGTGGCTGCACCGTGTTGCTAGGACACGGTGCGCCCCCGATCTGTGTAAAGAGCCGCGTCAGCCGGTCACATGTAAACACGGAGATAACGGTAATCGTCGCTCCTGACAGAGTGTGAGGAGAGAAGAGCCGATCAGCGGCATCTCCTCCCAGGGGACAGCTAGGGAAGATCATCAGTGCCCTGATTACAATATATAAAAAAAGTGAAAAAAATGGAGTGCCCACCAATACCAGCATACAGTGCCCACACTGCCCACAAGTGCCACAAATCAGTGCCCATTAGCCATCCCAGTCAGGGCTGGAAATTACTGCCGCCTATCAGTGCTGAACATCAATGCCCATCACTGCTGTCCACCAATGCCCATCAGTGTCGTCCATCAGTACCACCCATCAATGCCCACCAGTGCCGCCTATCCGTGCCCACCAGTGCTGCCTATCCGTGCCCACCAGTGCCGCCTATCAGTGCCCGCCACTGCTGCCTAACAGTGCCCATCAGTGCCACCTAACAGTTCCCATCAGTGCCGCCTATTAGTGCTCATCAGTGCCACATATCAGTGCCACCTTTCAGTGCCCATATGTGCGGCATATTAGTGCCTCCTCATTAGTGCTGCCTCATCAGTGTCCATAAGTGCCACCTCATCAATGTCCACCAGTTCAGCCTATCAGTGCCCATTGGTGCCGCCTCATCAGCGCACATCAGTGAAGGTGAAAAATTACTTAGTTACAAAATTTACTGACAGACAAAAAGTAAAAAAACTTTTTTTTCCCAAAATTTTTGGTCTTCTTTTTTTTTTTGTAAAAAATAAAACACCCAGCAGTGATTAAATACCACCAAAAGAAAGCTCTACTTGTGTAAAAAAAATGATAAAAAAAACTTGCTTGGGTACAGTGTAGCACCACCGCGCAATTGTCATTTAAAGTGCGACAGAGCTGAAAGCTGAAAAAATGGCCTGGGCAGGAGGGCGGGGGGGGGGGGGAGGTTTGGTGTTTGGAGACGTATGGCTATAGAACGTCAAGTCCCAAAACCCCTCTTATACCCGTTCACACTTGTACGACTCCAAAGCTGCGCTGACTTTGAAGTACAACTTTGGATGGGTGCAACTTGGATACGACTTTGGCTTTCACCAATGATAATGGATAACTGTTGCACACAAGTTGCATTGTATAGCATTCAAAGCCGCATGCAGATCGGGTATGAAATGATTGGACATGTCTGTCTTCCATGTACATGTATAGTTATATATAAGCTGTATGGGTAAAAAGATATATTAAGAAATGTTCATACGGTAATAAGGTTATGCACAGCTGATCTCTTCCATTCATACTCTACATAAAAAGATAAAAGCATTACAAAGACTACAATTCCCCATCAAGAGATCCTATGGAAAGCATGCACATGGAAGTATAGGTAATAAATTGTCATGGTTTTCAGGAATTCAATACACTGGGTAGAAGATAGAGAATGATCACCTCCAGAAGAGAACACCATGAACCTTACCTGCTATTTAGTAGAAGAGGAACCTCTAAACGCTCAGTACTTTCCCTGTATCCTTACTGGTGACTTGGAGTGAATGATCCTGACTACAGTCCAGTAGAGTTCATTCTAGTTGACTGCTAGTTACAAATCCTCCCAATAGATCGTGTGTTACTGCAATATAGTTTTGTCTTGTTTAACAGTAATGCCTTATTTACCTGTCCAGCTAGAACTTCCAGATGCCAAGTAGGAATGAAGTTTAATTGATTGTTCAACCAGTTTGTTGGGTTTTTCATATGATTATCGCCAGCGGCTATAGCTGCTACAGTGAGGGGAAAAATGTATTTCATCCCCTGCTGATTTTGTACATTTGCCCGCTGACAAAGAAATGTCCAGTCTATAGTTTTAATGGTCGGTTTTTTAGAGACAGAATAACAACAAACATATCCAGAAAAAACACATTTCAAAAAAGGTATAAAATGATGAGTATTTCATCCCCTATCAATCAGCAAGATTTCTGGCTCCCAAGTGTCTTCTATACAGGTAACATAGAAAAATTGGATAACCCCCAATTGGAACTTTAAATTGGCAATAACACTGGGGTGTTATTTACTAAAGGAAAATCCACTTTGCACTGAAAGTGCACTTGGAAGTGCAGTCGCTGTAGATCCAAGGGGGACATGCAAGGAAAGTAAAAACAGCATTTTCGCTTGCACATGATTGGATGATAAAATCAGCAGAGCTTCCCCTCATTTCAGATTTACCCCTTAGATTTAGAGCGACTGCACTTCCAAGTGCACTTTCAGTGCAAAGTGGATTTGCCTTTCGTAAATAACCCCCTATGGGATATATAAAAAGTTGTTTGATTTACTTTAGAGGGTAACGAGTAATCTAACTGATTACTTTTCCCCTCATGGTAACGCAGTTCCCATTACTTGGGCGGCATTACCGCAATTACATCTACCGCCATTAGATGGCAGTAGTGTAATTCCCCGCCGGATAAGGACCCCCTGTACTGCGCAGGCGCAGCGCTTGCGCAGTACGAAGGACTACGGAGCTTACGAAAATTGCCGAACCTAAACAGCTCTGAGTGAACTCTACACCGCGCAGGCGCAGTTAACATGTAATTGTACGAGGCAATGCCGCACGCTCCTGATGCTCATGCTACTCTGCAAGGAGCATCTATAGTGTAACTCAGGGGCAGGTCTAGTATTACTGTAACCAAGGGGGACATTTATTATTATTGTTATATATCGAGCTCTGCCCATTAATTTAACATTCGTCCTCTTCTGTAGCCATCCGCCCCTTACACAATATAATAATAATAGTCCCGCCCCTTGCTTACACGCTATAACAGATCTACCTCTTGGTCAGAGTAATAATAGAGCAGCCCTTTGGTTACACAACATATAACAATAATAATAAATGTGCCCCTTGCTTACAGTAATACTAGACCTCCCGGCATCTTCCTTCTCCCCACTTTCTTTTTATTTATCCCCGTGTTCGTCACTTTTTTGTATTTTTTTGTTTGGTGTTGTCACAGTTTGATGAGTAGGGTGTTCGGTCCTCGGGCCAACCCTGAAAGTCTTGGGAGGAGGTGGACATGGCCTTTTGGCTTAGTTCGCCTTCTCTCATGGGGTCTCCCTTCGGGGGAGCCCCACCAAGTACTTGGGTGGGTCTGTTTTGGCAGACCCTCCAGAGAAAGGGGTCCGTCTGGTTTCGGCCAGATGGACCATAGTGAAGTACCTCAGTCCCCGTCTGGAGCCTAACGCCCCGGGGGATCAGGGTTAAGGTCCATCCCTAGGGAGGACATGTATAACACCCGTTGCACGTTTTGTGTTTCACTCTTTATGTGTGTGCACTTTTTTTGGCACCAGGTGGAGTTTTTGGGTGTGTTTCACACGCCACTGGCTTACAAAAATAAAATAAAAAAAATACTAGACCTGCCCCTTAGTTGCACGTATAGAATATTAAAAAAAGTCACAGTTACTTTGCTGCGTAACTAATTACTTTTCCAATGTAGTAACTGAGTTACTAACGCAATTACTTTTTGGGAGAAGTCATTTGTAACTTAACCAATTACTTTTTTAAAGTAAGATGACCAACACTGGATAAGACTTTGACCAATGATAATGGACAACTGTTGCACACAAGTTGCATTGTATAGCATTCAAAGCCGCATGCAGAGCCTACCTATGAAATGATTGGACATGTCTGCCTTCCATGTACATGTATAGATAAAAAGGGATAGTAAGACATTTTCATACGATAATAAGGTTTTGCACAGCTGATCTCTTCCATTCATACTGTACATAAAAAGATAAAAGCATTACAAAGACTACAATTCTCCATCAAGAGATCCTATGGAAAGCATGCACATGGAAGTATAGGTAATAAATGGTCATGGTTTTCAGGAATTCAATACACTGGGTAGAAGATACAGAATGATCGCCTCCAGAAGAGAACACCATGAACCTTACCTGCTATTTAGTAGAAGAGGAACCTCTAAACGGTCAGTACTTTCCCTGTATCTTTACTGGTGACTAGGGATGAGCCGAACACCCCTGGGTTCGGTTCGCACCAGAACCTGCGAATAGACCGAAAGTTCGCGCGAACATTCGAACCCTATTAATTACAATGGACGCGAACGTTCGAAATCTAAAGTGCTAATCATAACGGCCAATATGCATGTAAATGTCATAAAACAGGTTTGTGGACCAGGGTCCTGCCCCCTTTCTGATCATAACTGTCTCTTCTCATATTCACATCATTGTAGCTTATTTTTGTGTGCATCTTTTACCAAATAATACTCAAAATAACTTAATAAATACAATACCCGCAAAATATTTTCATCACTCCCTCATATCTTATGGACCCACCCCCTCCCCCCAACCCCCCTCACCTGCCCCCCCCACCCGTCCCCGGGCTTGACCGGTGTCTCACATTCCAACTGTTTATTTTCTCCTCTTATCCTATATCCATCCCAGGTTCTTAGACTCTTATGCGGCGTACACACGGTCGGAATTTCTGATGGAAACAGTCCGATGGGAGCTTTTCATCTGATTTTCCGACCGTGTGTATGGTCAACGGTCTTTTTCTGTCGGAATTTCCGACGGACTTTGAATTGAGAACCTGTTCTCAATTTTTCCGACGGAAAACCTTTCTATCGGATTTTCCGATCAGTTGTATGCAATTCCGACACGCAAAATTCCGACGCATGCTCGGAAACAATTCGACGCATGCTCGGACGCATTAAACTTCCCTTTTATAATGCTGTGGAACGTGTGTTATGCTGCTGTGTTATTGACCATCGGAATTTGGTGTGATCGTGTGTAGGCAACACAGCTTGAGCGGAATTCCGTTGGAATTCCGTTGGAAAAACCATCAGAGTTTTTTCTGACGAGAATTCCGATCGTGTGTACGCGACATTAGTTGTTCGGCATAGCTCCATGTTTTTTTGAATTTCCTCCACTCCTGCCACTTGTCTGTTTTACCGTCATTGGTGCTACCGTTTCCGTCACTTAGCCTTTCCATACTATAGATACCTTCCACTTCATCTATCCATTCCCAGATTGTTGGGGCTTCCGTCTCTTGCCATTTCCTGGGGATTAGTTTCTTTGCAGCGTTTAGGAAATGTGGGATTAACGACCCTTGATATTTTTTGACTCCGTCTTTTGTACCATGAAATAGAATTGTCCACGGTTCTTCTGGGACTT
The DNA here is from genome assembly GCA_028564925.1 of Lithobates sylvaticus. Taxonomy (NCBI): domain Eukaryota; kingdom Metazoa; phylum Chordata; class Amphibia; order Anura; family Ranidae; genus Lithobates; species Lithobates sylvaticus. Next base: position 20,251,490 of record CM053030.1, on the reverse strand, counting down.
CTATGTTTGTTATTTATTTTACATGGTGCAAAACTTTCCCCCAGAATGCCCTGATTTTTGGACAGCTCCACCAGAGATGTGTCATTGTGCCCGGATCACTACACCCTCTCCAACAGTTCCCTGGTTTGCCCTGTTGGTATTTGCTAATCTTATCGGGGGTAGCATACCATCTCGATAGAATTTTGTAATTTGTTTCAGCAGACTTATTGTCAATTGCGGACCTATGTGTTAATTAAAAAAAAAATTTGACAGTGCTTATATCACAATGTGTACCCAGTTCCCTTTCCCATTTCTGTATGAATGGCCGCGTCCCCCGTCCCTCCCCATCCAGTAAGAGTCTGTACCACCTAGATATAATACCTCTAGTATTGTTGGTTATGCAAAGCCGCTCGAACGTCGTTAATTCCGACGACTCTCTCAAAGGGTGGGGCAGACTCTCAGTGAAACGGGCGAGTTGGCGGTGCCGACACCCATCAATTCCCTCAAAACCTTCCTTAACTTTTAACTCCTGAAGTAATAGAATCTTCCCATCTTTTAAAATATCCCTCACCTGTGTTTGTTCTTGTTTCATCCAATTCCCCAAATTAATCTTCATCCCCGGTGCAAAGAATTCATTTTCTTTTAAAGCTATAAGTGGTGAGTTATAGTGCCCATTGAGTTTCTTATATATTCCATCCCAAATCCTCAGTGCGTTAAGTGTGAGTTTACTACTATTCGAATCTATTGTCCTGTGTTTAGGGGGGTTCCATATAATTTTACTTAATTGTGCATTACTAAGGGTGAACTCTAAATTGACCCATCTTTTTTCTCTTTTATTTTCTTTTACCCAATCTATAATTCTTGACAGCACAGTGGCCTTATAATAATAATGTATATCGGGGACTGCCAATCCTCCTTTATTTCTCTCCTGTTTAAGAGTGGAGTATGCAATTCTAGGTTTTATTCCGTTCCACACAAAAGACATTAATAGAGCTTTAAGTTTTGCTAAGAAATAATTTGGTAGCGCGATGGGCATTATTTGGAACTTGTATAGGATTTTAGGTAAAACAAACATTTTAAGTGAGTGGATTCTCCCAAATGAGTGGTCTGTGTATCAGTCTTTTACTCTCTTTCTTAATATCATCTAACAATGGGATGAAATTTGATTTGTATATTGTTTTTAATGAGGGCACTAACTTGATACCTAAGTATTTCAATTCTTTACGCCAAGGGAATCTAAAATTTTTTCCCCACAAATAGAGCTTTATTTTGGTGGTATTTGATCACCTCTGCGGTTTTTATTTCTTGCGCTATAAACAAAGAGGGACAAGTTTGAAAAAACGCAATATTTTTTACTTTTTATTATAATAAATATCCAATTTTTTTTTTTTTAAACAAATTTTTTCCTCAGTTTAGGCCGATACATATTCTTCTACATATTTTTGGTAAAAAAAAAAAATCGCAATAAGCGTCTATTGATTGGTTTGCGCAAAAGTTAAAGCGTCTACAAAATAGGGGATAGATTTATAGCATTTTTATTATTATTTTTTTTTTACTAGTAATGGCGGCGATTTGCGATTTTTATCGTGACTGCGAGATTGCGGCGGACATTTCGGACACTTTTGACATATTTTTGGGACCATTCACATTTATACAGCGATCCGTGCTATAAAAATGCATTGATTACTGTATAAATGTGACTGGCAGGGAAGGGGTTAACACTAGGGGGCGCTGCAGGGGTTAATATGTTCCCTATGTAAGTGATTCTAACTGTGGGGGGAGGGGACTGACTGGGGGAGGGGACCGATCGGTGTCCCTATGTACAAGGGACACACCATCGGTCTCCTCTCCTCTGACAGGACGTGGATCTGTGTGTTTACACACACAGATCCACATCCTGCTCAGTTACTGGGCAATCGCGGGTGCCTGGCGGACATCGCGGCCGCTGGGCACGCGCATCGGGTCCCCAGCGTCGCGGCGGGCACGCGCACGTGCCTCCCGTGGCGCGGCCCCTAGTGGCCAAAAAGCTAGAGCCGTCATATGACGGCGGCCCGCCACGAGAGCTCCACCGCTCCGCCGTCATTTGACAGTGGGCGGTCAGCAACAAGTTAATGTCATGTCTTGTCCTGGCAATATGGATAAAAATCTTTGAGAAAAATGGCATGGCTACCCCATCACTCCCCCCGCCCACCCTAGCCCATTACCAGCCCCTTTGGGTCTTGTATGGATATTAAGGGGAACCCCGCACCCAAAATAAAACCCTATACCTATAACCCTATATACTCTGAACAGCAGTATACAGGCGGTGCAAACAAGACAGGGACTGTAGGTTTGTTCTTAAGTAGAATCTGTTTGTAATTTTAAACAGGTACATTTTTAAGTGTAGCTCCATCCAAAAAAATCTATTTTTAAGCTTTTTGGAGAACATAGGGAAGGGTTATCACCCCTGTAACATTTGTTTTGCTGTCTGTGCACCTGTTCAGAACATTTCACCTCACTTTCCGTCCCAATGACAAATGTTTTTGGAAAAGTGGGGTTTTTATTGAAACAAGGATTGGTGATAAAGCATCAGTAGAGAGGAGATACCTTTTTCCCAAAAGACATCTAACAGGATAGAATTTCACTTCCTAGGGGTAGATTTCTTCTCACTTCCTGTTTTCTCCTTCCGTTTGCAAGTAGGAGTCGTTTCTAAGTTGGATGTTTGAAAGTAGGGGCCTGCCGTATATACTCTGCAGAAATTTGCCCCATTAGATGTTGGTGTTGCCACAACACTGTAAGCCCTCACAGTTACTCTTGGTGGGCACAGGAATGGGCCCTGCTGTGAATTATTAGATCAAGATTTGTAATTGCATGCACCTGTTGAACAGGGGTAGAAAAATTGGGCCTTTGGTGGTGGTGGTGGACGGTGTTGCCACAACACTGTAAGCCCTCACAGTTACTCTTGATGGGCACAGGAATGGGCCCTGCTGTTAAACAGGGGCTGAAAAATTGTGCCTTAGGCACTGGTGCTGGTGCCACAACACTGCAACCCCTCACAGATACTGTACTTGGAGCACAGCAATCAGACCTGTTGCAAAGCATTGCATTCAAAATTGTAATTACACACCCCTGTTAAACAGGGGCTGAAAAATTGGGCCTTAGGCACTGGTGCTGGTGCCACAACACTGCAACCCCTCACAGATACTGTACATGGAGCACAGCAATCAGACCTGTTGCAAAGCATTGCATAAAAAATTGTAATTACACACCCCTGTTAAACAGGGGCTGAAAAATTGGGCCTTAGCCACTGGTGGTGGCACCCAGAAACAAAAATGTTTTTTCCAAGCTATCATCAGGAGGATCATTGAGGAGGAAGAGGATAGTCAGTCAACATAACAGGACAGTCACTCAGCATCAGTATAGGCAGTCTTGAAGGGATGTGACATTTCAAAATAAATTATTCTGTTATATCAGCTTCAGGTGCCTGGTAGCTGGTGGTGATCCAAGACTGATTCATCTTTATGAAGGTCAGTCGATCAACCGAGCCGGTGGACAGGCGCACCCTGTGATCGGTGACAAAGCCTCCAGCAGCACTGAATGTGCGTTCGGAAAGAACGCTGGATGCAGGACAGGCCAGTAGCTCATTTGCATAATGTGCAAGCTCTGGCCAGTGATCCATCCTCAAGACCCAGTAAGCCAGAGGATTTTCGGTGGAAAGGTGACCAAGTCTGACCTTGCCCCTAGGTATTCCTGCACCGTGTATATCAGACGATGGCGATGGTTGCTGGAACCGATCATACCTTGGGGCTGCGGACTAAAAAATTGTCTGAAAGCATCGATCACACGTCCACCTTCCCCACCGCTCCTTCTGCTACTGACCGAAGCCTCAGCAACTCGTCGTCCAGGACCAGGAGTTTGTAACCTCCCAGTCTCTGGGAACGTGTTGCACAGACCTTTCTGCAAAGCCTCCCGGAGATGTCTCATCCTCTGCTCCCTCTGCGACGGCAAGATAAGGTCCGCAACCTTACCCTTGTACTGTGGATCAAGGAGAGTGGCCAGCCAGTAATGTTCCCACTCCTTGATCCGAAGAATACGAGGATCCTTCCGCAGGCTTTGCAGGATCAGGGAGGCCATGCAACGTAGGTTAGCTGAGGCATTCGGTCCGGAGTCTTCTGGGTCACTGAGGACGACATGATTCGCAGTCACTTCCTCCCAGCCACGTACAAGTCCACTGGTTTCTTGGGACTGTAAATCATCCCTAAAAGACTGCTGCTGCTGATGCTGAGTGCCAGGCTCCACCTCCATGCTGACACAATCCTCCTCCTCCTCATCCTCTTCCTGTGTGATGGGTGGGAGAGAAGGAACACTGTCTGGATAAAGGGGGCCTTGAGAGGCAAGGAAGTCCTCCTCTTCCTGCCTCTGTTCTGCCTCAAGTGCCCTGTCCATTATTCCATGCAGCGTATGCTCCAACAGGTGGAGAAGAGGTACAGTGTCACTGATGCATGCACTGTCACTGCTCACCATCCTCGTGGCCTCCTCAAATGGTGACAGGACAGTGCATGCATCCCTGATCATGCTCCACTGGCGTGGGGAAAAAAATCCAAGCTCCCCTGACCCTGTCCTGGTGCCGTAGTCGCATAGGTACTCATTGATGGCCCTCTGCTGCGTGTGCAGTCGCTGCAGCATGGCCAACGTTGAGTTACACCTGGTGAGCATGTCACATATAAGGCGGTTCTTGGGCAGGTTCAACTCCTTTTGCAGCTCAGCCAGCCGAGCACTGGCATTATATGATCGGCGGAAATGCACACAGACTTTCCTGGCCTGCCTCAGGACATCCTGTAAGCCTGGGTACCTGCCCAAGAACCGCCCAAAACCGCTGCACCACCAGGTTAAGGACGTGAGCCATACAGGGCACATGGGTCAGCTGTCCCTGTCGCAGGGCGGAGAGGAGGTTGGTGCCATTGTCACAAACCACCATTCCTGGCTTAAGCTGGCGTGGCGTCAACTACCTCTCGGCCTGCCCCTGCAGAGCTGACAGAACCTCTGCCCCAGTGTGGCTCCTGTCCCCCAAACACACCAGCGCAAGCACGGCATGGCATCTTTTTGCCTGCGTACTTGCGTAGCCCCTTGGATGCCTACGGAGCACCGATGGTTCCCCGAGGAAAGAGCACTCGAAGAGGCCATGGAGGAAGAAGAAGAGGAGAGGGTGGAGGAGAGAGGTGTGTCACAACCAGTAGTAGCATTTTGGAGGCGTGGTGGCAGAACAACCTCCAACACTACTGCACCTTGTCCTGCATCCTTCCCAGCTGCCAAAAGAGTGACCCAATGGGCCGTGAAAGACAGGTAACGTCCCTGTCCATACCTGCTGGACCATGAGTCAGCGGTAATATGCACCTTACCGCTAACCGCCCTGTCCAGCAAAGCATGGACATTGCCTTCCACATGCCGGTAGAGAGCCGGAATCGCCTTCCGTGAGAAAAAGTTGGCGTTTGGGAACCTGCCACTGATAAACCGCACATTAAACAAACTCACGGAAGGGGGCCGAGTCTACCAACTGAAAAGGCAGCAGTTGAAGTGCTAACAATTTAGCCAAGCTAGCATTCAACCGCTGGGCATGTGGATGGCTGGGATTAAACTTCTTTCGAAGGTCCAGCAGCTGGGGCAGGGAAATTTGCCTGGTACAATCGGACGTCGGTGTACTGCTAGCAGAGTGCCCGCAAGTACACCTAATTCTACACCTTCATTCCTCTCAGTGCAGCTTTCAGAGAGGACTGAAGGTATAGTGGGGTTGGAGATCCCAGCTGTTGAGGAGCAAGGAGAGGTCCGCTTTGTTCTTTGGTGTGGGTCTTTAATGTGCGCTTGCCAACGAGCTGCATGGCAGGTCAACATATGTCTGGTCATGCTTGTGGTGCCCAAGCGGCTGATGTTTTGGCCACGCGAGATACGCTTGAGACATATGTTGCAAATAGCAGTGGTGAGATCTGATGCACTTGTCTCAAAAAAGGCCCACACCAAAGATCTTTTGTAATAACGTGGAGAGGCAGCGCCCTGCACAGGCGGAGCTCTGCGGTGTTATTCAGTTGGTGTGCTGGCCTCAAGCTGGCCCCCAGAGGGCATCCTGCCTCATTGGAGATGTGCCGCCTCCTCCTCCTCTTCCTCCTCCTCCTCCTCTCTCCGTTTAGGCACCCATGTGGAGTCAGTGACCTCATCATCCCCTCCCTCTTCACCACTGGAGCAAACCTTGCAATAAGCTGCAGCTGGTGGAACATGATTCCCAGATTGCTGTCCTTGAGCATTCCCTCTCTCTGCGCTCACGCTACTGCCTTCCTCTAGCTGGGTATCATCATCCGAGCCTTCAAAACGCTGGGCATCCTCCTGGAGCATGTACCCAACACTGTGCTTAAACAGTTCGGGGGACTCCTCAGGAGGACATGGTGGGTCTAGGGAAGGGGTGCCTGATGATGACATTGAGTATGCGTTGGCAGCTGCTTTGCCAGTACCCTGAGCCTGGGTGAGAGAGGATAAGGAGGGCTTGGTCATCCACTCTACCAAGCCTTCAGCATGATGCGGCTCAACATGTCCAGCTGCCGAAAAGAAGGACAAGCGTGTCCCATGGCCACGTGCTGATGACGATGCACCACGTCCACGACCAGCACTGTTGTCTCTAGACACTGAGCATGCTTGCCCTGTTTTCTTGGCTCGGGACTGTCTGCCTCTCCTTGTCGGTCTTCCAGACATTGTAATGGGTAGTGTATATTGTGCTGGAGTCACACAGCACACACACTAACTCCTACAGATGGTTGTCTTAGATGACAACAGGGCAGAAGGGCACATACAGGGTGAGGTGGTTTAGTGTGCTGTGCTATACTCACACAGCACACACACACTAACTCCTGCAGATGGCTGCCTTAGATGACAACAGGGCAGAAGGGCAGATACAGGGTAGGGTGGTTTAGTGTGCTGTGCTATAGTCACACAGCACACACACACTAACTCCTGCAGATGGCTGTCTGGCTGCCTTAGATGACAACAGGGCAGATACAGGGTAGGGTGGTTTAGTGTGCTGTGCTATACTCACACAGCACACACACACTAACTCCTGCAGATGGCTGCCTTAGATGACAACAGGGCAGAAGGGCAGATACAGGGTAGGGTGGTTTAGTGTGCTGTGCTATAGTCACACAGCACACACACACTAAATCCTGCAGATGGCTGGCTGGCTGCCTTAGATGACAACAGGGCAGATACAGGGTAAGGTGGTTTAGTGTGCTGTGCTATACTCACACAGCACACACACACTAACTCCTGCAGATGGCTGCCTTAGATGACAACAGGGCAGAAGGGCAGATACAAGGTAAGGTGGTTTAGTGTGCTGTGCTATAGTCACACAGCACACACACGCTAACTCCTGCAGATGGCTGGCTGGCTGCCTTAGATGACAACAGGGCAGAAGGGCAGAAGGGCAAATACAGGGTAAGGTGGTTTAGTGTGCTGTGCTATACTCACACAGCACACACACACTAACTCCTGCAGATGGCTGCCTTAGATGACAACAGGGCAGAAGGGCAGATACAGGGTAAGGTGGTTTAGTGTGCTGTGCTATAGTCACACAGCACACACACGCTAACTCCTGCAGATGGCTGTCTGGCTGCCTTAGATGACAACAGGGCAGAAGGGCAGATACAGGGTAAGGTGGTTTAGTGTGCTGTGCTATACTCACACAGCACACACACACTAACTCCTGCAGATGGCTGGCTGCCTTAGATGACAACAGGGCAGGAGGGCAGATACAGGGTAAGGTGGTTTAGTGTGCTGTGCTATACTCACACAGCACACACACACGCTAACTCCTGCAGATGGCTGCCTTAGATGACAACAGGGCAGAAGGGCAGATACAGGGTAAGGTCGTTTAGTGTGCTGTGCTATAGTCACACACACGCTAACTCCTGCAGATGGCTGGCTGGCTGCCTTAGATGACAACAGGGCAGAAGGGCATGTACAGGGTAAGGTGGTTTAGTGTGCTGTGCTATTCTCACACAGCACACACACACTAACTCCTGCAGATGGCTGCCTTAGATGACAACAGGGCAGAAGGGCAGATACAGGGTAAGGTGGTTTAGTGTGCTGTGCTATAGTCACACAGCACACACACGCTAACTCCTGCAGATGGCTGGCTGCCTTAGATGACAACAGGGCAGAAGGGCAGATACAGGGTAAGGTGGTTTAGTGTGCTGTGCTATACTCACACAGCACACACACACTAACTCCTGCAGATGGCTGGCTGGCTGCCTTAGATGAAAACAGGCCAGAATGTCAGAAACAGGGTAAAGGTGGTTTAGTGTGCTACTGCAGTGCTATACTAACACAGCACGCGCACACATTAACTACTCCTGCAGATGGCTGGATTGGTAGAGATTGAGAACAGCACTGAGAAGAATAAACTATCCCTGCCTGTTTTTCCTCTTTCCCTACACTAATCCCCAGAATCACAGCAGATGATGTCAGCAAAATGAATCACAGCAGATAATGTCACTAGACATGGGAACTGTCAAAAATTTTGTTTCGTTTCGTCCCGTTTCGTATATAAAAAAATTCGTAATTCGTAATTCGTGTACGAAATTCCGTTCGAATTCGTACGAAATACGAAATTCGGACGAATCGTAATTTTTTTTTACGAATCGTTAGTAAAGTTACGAATCGTTACGAATCGTTACGAATCGTTAACGCGGATAATGCATTGTTGGTTCTCATAACACAGAGAACAATTCGAATCCAACTACAAATATCGAATTTCAATTTCAAGTTACGAATCGTTACGAATCGTTATAAATAGTTACGAATCGTTACGAATCGTTATGAATAGTTACGAATCGTTAGTAAATCCAACTACCAATATCGAATTTCAACTAATTTGAACGAAATTATTATAGCAGATATAACGAATGAATTCGAATGAATTCGAATGACAAAGTGTCATTTTTGCAGAAAAAAAAAAAGCGTAGGGGTCCCCCCAAATTCAATAACCAGGCCCTTCAGGTCTGGTATGGATATTAAGGGGGACCCCAGCCAAAAAAAAAAAAAAAAAAATGGCGTGGGGTCCCCCCCAAATATCCATACCAGACCCTTCAGGTCTGGGATGGATTTTAAGGGGAACCCCGGCCAAAAAAAAATATAAAAAAATGGCGTGGGGTCCCCCTCAAAATCCATACCAGACCCTTTATCCGAGCACGCAACCTGGCAGGCCGCAGGAAAGGAGGGGGGGACGAGAGCGGCCCCCCCTCCCGCCTGAACCGTACCAGGCCACATGCCCTCAACATTGGGAGGGTGCTTTGGGGTCCCCCCCAAAGCACCTTGTCCCCATGTTGATGAGGACAAGGGCCTCATCCCCACAACCCTGGCCGGTGGTTGTGGGGGTCTGCGGGCGGGGGGCTTATCGGAATCTGGAAGCCCCCTTTAACAAGGGGACCCCCAGATCCCGCCCCCCCCCCCTGTGTGAAATGGTAAGGGGGTACAAAAGTACCCCTACCATTTCACCAAAAAAGTGGCAAAAATGGTAAAAATGACAGGAGACGGTCTTTGACAATTCCTTTATTAAAATCTTCTTTCTTCTTTCTTCTGCTCTTCCTTCTTCCTTTCTTCATCTTCTCCTTTCTTCATCTTCTCCTTCCGGCATCTTCTTCCATCGTCTTCTTCCTTCGATTCGCTTCTTCTTCCTCCGGTCTTCTCGTCCTTCTTGTCCGGCGTCGTCCTTCTCGTCCGGCATCGTCGTCTCTTCTCGCAGGCCGCTCCTCGCAATGGGAGGCTCCCGCTCTGTGAGGCTCCGCTCCGGGTGACAGGTCTTTTATAACGAAGGTACCTGGTGACCCCGCCCCCTCTGACGCACAGGGACGTCATGTGGAATTCCCTATGGCTTTCCCCATGACGTCAGAGGGGGGGCGGGGTCACCAGGTGCCTTCGTTATACAAGACCTGTCACCCGGAGCGGAGCCTCACAGAGCGGGAGCCTCCCATTGCGAGGAGCGGCCTGCGAGAAGAGACGACGATGCCGGACGAGAAGGACGACGCTGGACGAGAAGGACGAGAAGACCGGAGGAAGAAGAAGCGAATCGAAGGAAGAAGAAGATGGAAGAAGATGACGGAAGGAGAAGATGAAGAAAGGAAGACCAGAAGAAAGAAGAAAGAAGATTTTAATAAAGGAATTGTCAAAGACCGTCTCCTGTCATTTTTACCATTTTGTCACCTTTTTTGGTGAAATGGTAGGGGTACTTTTGTACCCCCTTACCATTTCACACAGGGGGGGGGCGGGATCTGGGGGTCCCCTTGTTAAAGGGGGCTTCCAGATTCCGATAAGCCCCCCGCCCGCAGACCCCCACAACCACCGGCCAGGGTTGTGGGGATGAGGCCCTTGTCCTCATCAACATGGGGACAAGGTGCTTTGGGGGGGACCCCAAAGCACCCTCCCAATGTTGAGGGCATGTGGCCTGGTACGGTTCAGGCGGGAGGGGGGGCCGCTCTCGTCCCCCCCTCCTTTCCTGCGGCCTGCCAGGTTGCGTGCTCGGATAAAGGGTCTGGTATGGATTTTATGGGGGACCCCACGCCATTTTTTTTGGCTAGGGTTCCCCTTAAAATCCATCCCAGACCTCTAGGGTCTGGTATGGATTGTGAGGGGGACCCTACGCCATTTTTTTTTTTTTTTTTTTGGCTGGGGTCCCCCTTAATATCCATCCCAGACCTGAAGGGCCTGGTTATTGAATTTGGGGGGACCCCTACGCATTTTTTTTATCAATGACTTCAATGAATGACAGTTCTCTGTATTACGGATCCAACAATTCATTTGCCGGCAAATAGCTGCGAGTGATTTTAAATAGTTTTTTTTTCCTGCAAAAATGACACTGTGCGGGAACAGTTCTCTATATTAGATATACTGAATCTCGAATCATTCGAAGCATTCGTTATATCCGCTATTATAATTTCTTTCATATTAGTTGAAATTACATATTTGTTAGTTACAATACAACATTCGAATTGTTCTCTGTATTGCGGGAATCGGCAATTAGCCGCAAGTGATTTTAAATGTCTTTTTTTCCTGCAAAAATGACACATTGTTCAGAGAGAGTTCTAAACACGGGAAACCTGCCCCCCTTCATAGGCATACTATAGAGTATATAGTATATAGAAGGGCGCAGGTTTCCCGTGTTTAGAACTCTCTCTGTACAATGTGTCATTTTTGCAGGAAAAAAAGACATTTAAAATCACTCGCGGCTAATTGCCGATTCCCGTAATACAGAGAACAATTCGAATACAACAACTAACAAATATGTAATTTCAACTAACATGAAAGAAATTATAATAGCGGATATAACGAATGCTTCGAATGATTCGAGATTCAGTATATCTAATATAGAGAACTGTCTCTGTACAATGTGTCATTTTTGCAGGAAAAAAAAACTATTTAAAATCACGAGTCGCAGCTATTTGCCGGCAAATGAATTGTTGGATCCGTAATACAGAGAACTGTCATTCATTGAAGTCATTGATAAAAAAAAAGCGTAGGGGTCCCCCCAAATTCAATAACCAGGCCCTTCAGGTCTGGGATGGATATTAAGGGGGACCCCAGCCAAAAAAAAAAAAAAAAAATGGCGTAGGGTCCCCCTCAAAATCCATACCAGACCCTTGAGGTCTGGGATGGATTTTAAGGGGAACCCTAGCCAAAAAAAATGGCGTGGGGTCCCCCATAAAATCCATACCAGACCCTTTATCCGAGCACGCAACCTGGCAGGCCGCAGGAAAGGAGGGGGGGGACGAGAGCGGCCCCCCTCCCGCCTGAACCGTACCAGGCCACATGCCCTCAACATTGGGAGGATGCTTTGGGGTCCCCCCCAAAGCACCTTGTCCCCATGTTGATGAGGACAAGGGCCTCATCCCCACAACCGTGCCCGGTGGTTGTGGGGGTCTGCGGGCGGGGGGCTTATCGGAATCTGGAAGCCCCCTTTAACAAGGGGACCCCCAGATCCCGCCCCCCCCCTGTGTGAAATGGTAAGGGGGTACAAAAGTACCCCTACCATTTCACCAAAAAAGTGTCAAAAATGGTAAAAATGACAGGAGACGGTCTTTGACAATTCCTTTATTAAAATCTTCTTTCTTCATCTTCTCCTTTCTTCATCTTCTCCTTCCGGCATCTTCTTCCATCTTCTTCTTCCTTCGATTCGCTTCTTCTTCCTCCGGTCTTCTCGTCCTTCTCGTCCGGCGTCGTCCTTCTCGTCCGGCATCGTCGTCTCTTCTCGCAGGCCGCTCCTCGCAATGGGAGGCTCCCGCTCTGTGAGGCTCCGCTCCGGGTGACAGGTCTTGTATAACGAAGGCACCTGGTGACCCCGCCCCCCCTCTGACGTCATGGGGAAAGCCATAGGGAATTCCACATGACGTCCCCGTGCGTCAGAGGGGGCGGGGTCACCAGGTGCCTTCGTTATAAAAGACCTGTCACCCGGAGCGGAGCCTCACAGAGCGGGAGCCTCCCATTGCGAGGAGCGGCCTGCGAGAAGAGACGACGATGCCGGACGAGAAGGACGACGCCGGACGAGAAGGACGAGAAGACCGGAGGAAGAAGAAGCGAATCGAAGGAAGAAGAAGATGGAAGAAGATGCCGGAAGGAGAAGATGAAGAAAGGAAGACCAGAAGAAAGAAGAAAGAAGATTTTAATAAAGGAATTGTCAAAGACCGTCTCCTGTCATTTTTACCATTTTGTCACCTTTTTTGGTGAAATGGTAGGGGTACTTTTGTACCCCCTTACCATTTCACACAGGGGGGGGCCGGGATCTGGGGGTCCCCTTGTTAAAGGGGGCTTCCAGATTCCGATAAGCCCCCCGCCCGCAGACCCCCACAACCACCGGCAGGGTTGTGGGGATGAGGCCCTTGTCCTCATCAACATGGGGACAAGGTGCTTTGGTGGGGACCCCAAAGCACCCTCCCAATGTTGAGGGCATGTGGCCTGGTACGGTTCAGGGGGAGGGGGGGCCGCTCTCGTCCCCCCCTCCTTTCCTGCGGCCTGCCAGGTTGCGTGCTCGGATAAAGGGTCTGGTATGGATTTTATGGGGGACCCCACGCCATTTTTTTTTTTGGCTAGGGTTCCCCTTAAAATCCATCCCAGACCTCTAGGGTCTGATATGGATTTTGAGGGGGACCCTACGCCATTTTTTTTTTTTTTTGGCTGGGGTCCCCCTTAATATCCATCCCAGACCTGAAGGGCCTGGTTTATTGAATTTGGGGGGACCCCTACGCATTTTTTTATCAATGACTTCAATGAATGACAGTTCTCTGTATTACGGATCCAACAATTCATTTGCCGGCAAATAGCTGCGACTCGTGATTTTAAATAGTTTTTTTTTCCTGCAAAAATGACACATTGTACAGAGACAGTTCTCTATATTAGATATACTGAATCTCGAATCATTCGAAGCATTCGTTATATCCGCTATTATAATTTCTTTCATGTTAGTTGAAATTACATATTTGTTAGTTACAATACAACATTCGAATTGTTCTCTGTATTGCGGGAATCGGCAATTAGCCGCGAGTGATTTTAAATGTCTTTTTTTCCTGCAAAAATGACACATTGTACAGAGAGAGTTGTAAACACGGGAAACATGCCCCCCTTCATAGGCATACTATAGAGTATATAGTATATAGAAGGGCGCAGGTTTCCCGTGTTTAGAACTCTCTCTGTACAATGTGTCATTTTTGCAGGAAAAAAAGACATTTAAAATCACTCGCGGCTAATTGCCGATTCCCGCAATACAGAGAACAATTCGAATGTTGTATTGTAACTAACAAATATGTAATTTCAACTAACATGAAAGAAATTATAATAGCGGATATAACGAATGCTTCGAATGATTCGAGATTCAGTATATCTAATATAGAGAACTGTTCCTGCAGTGTCATTTTTGCAGGAAAAAAAAAACTATTTAAAATCACGAGTCGCAGCTATTTGCCGGCAAATGAATTGTTGGATCCGTAATACAGAGAACTGTCATTCATTGAAGTCATTGATAAAAAAAAAGCGTAGGGGTCCCCCCAAATTCAATAACCAGGCCCTTCAGGTCTGGGATGGATATTAAGGGGGACCCCAGCCAAAAAAAAAAAAAAAATGGCGTAGGGTCCCCCTCAAAATCCATACCAGACCCTTGAGGTCTGGGATGGATTTTAAGGGGAACCCTAGCCAAAAAAAAATGGCGTGGGGTCCCCCATAAAATCCATACCAGACCCTTTATCCGAGCACGCAACCTGGCAGGCCGCAGGAAAGGAGGGGGGGACGAGAGCGGCCCCCCCTCTCGCCTGAACCGTACCAGGCCACATGCCCTCAACATTGGGAGGATGCTTTGGGGTCCCCCCCAAAGCACCTTGTCCCCATGTTGATGAGGACAAGGGCCTCATCCCCACAACCCTGGCCGGTGGTTGTGGGGGTCTGCGGGCGGGGGGCTTATCGGAATCTGGAAGCCCCCTTTAACAAGGGGACCCCCAGATCCCGCCCCCCCCCCTGTGTGAAATGGTAAGGGGGTACAAAAGTACCCCTACCATTTCACCAAAAAAGTGGCAAAAATGGTAAAAATGACAGGAGACGGTCTTTGACAATTCCTTTATTAAAATCTTCTTTCTTCATCTTCTCCTTTCTTCATCTTCTCCTTCCGGCATCTTCTTCCATCTTCTTCTTCCTTCGATTCGCTTCTTCTTCCTCCGGTCTTCTCGTCCTTCTCGTCCGGCGTCGTCCTTCTCGTCCGGCATCGTCGTCTCTTCTCGCAGGCCGCTCCTCGCAATGGGAGGCTCCCGCTCTGTGAGGCTCCGGGTGACAGGTCTTGTATAACGAAGGCACCTGGTGACCCCGCCCCCCCTCTGACGTCATGGGGAAAGCCATAGGGAATTCCACATGACGTCCCCGTGCGTCAGAGGGGGCGGGGTCACCAGGTGCCTTCGTTATAAAAGACCTGTCACCCGGAGCGGAGCCTCACAGAGCGGGAGCCTCCCATTGCGAGGAGCGGCCTGCGAGAAGAGACGCTGATGCCGGACGAGAAGGACGACGCCGGACGAGAAGGACGAGAAGACCGGAGGAAGAAGAAGCGAATCGAAGGAAGAAGACGATGGAAGAAGATGACGGAAGGAGAAGATGAAGAAAGGAAGAAGGAAGAGCAGAAGAAAGAAGAAAGAAGATTTTAATAAAGGAATTGTCAAAGACCGTCTCCTGTCATTTTTACCATTTTTGCCACTTTTTTGGTGAAATGGTAGGGGTACTTTTGTACCCCCTTACCATTTCACGGGGGGGGGGGGGGGCGGGATCTGGGGGTCCCCTTGTTAAAGGGGGCTTCCAGATTTTGATAAGCCCCCCGCCCGCAGACCCCCACAACCACCGGGCACGGTTGTGGGGATGAGGCCCTTGTCCTCATCAACATGGGGACAAGGTGCTTTGGGGGGGACCCCAAAGCACCCTCCCAATGTTGAGGGCATGTGGCCTGGTACGGTTCAGGCGAGAGGGGGGGCCGCTCTCGTCCCCCCCTCCTTTCCTGCGGCCTGCCAGGTTGTGTGCTCGGATAAAGGGTCTGGTATGGATTTTGAGGGGGACCCCCACGCCATTTTTTTTTTTTTTTTTGGCCGGGGTTCCCCTTAAAATCCATCCCAGACCTGAAGGGTCTGGTATGGATATTTGGGGGGGACCCCACGCCATTTTTTTTTTTTTTTTTTTTTTGGCTGGGGTCCCCCTTAATATCCATACCAGACCTGAAGGGCCTGGTTATTGAATTTGGGGGGACCCCTACGCTTTTTTTTTTTATTTTTTATATCAATGAATGACTGTTTTTTAAATAGCTTTTTTTTCTGCAAAAATGACACTTTGTCATTCGAATTCATTCGAATGCATTCGAATTCATTCGAATGCATTCGAATTCATTCGTTATATCTGCTATAATAATTTCGTTTGAATTAGTTGAAATTTGATATTGGTAGTTGGATTCGAATAATTTGGAGCTGAAATTCGTAAACGGAATTTTTCCTGCAAAAATGACACTTTGTCATTCGAATTCATTCGAATCATTCGAATTCATTCGAATTCATTCGAATTCATTCGAATCATTCGGCGACGAAATTCGTAAACGGAATTTCGTATTCCGTACGGAATTCGTAAAAAAAAAAATTCGTACTACAGATTCGTAAATTCGTACGAATTTCGAAAAATTCGTACGAATTACGAATTCGTACGAAACGAATCGCACATGTCTAAATGTCACTGACACCGTCACTGACTGTTCCTAACGCCGGAACACACTACATGAGGCCGCCGGCTCGGCGGCCTTATATAGTGTGGGGCGTGTACTAAACCCCCTGAGCTATAATTGGCCACAGGCATCCTGCCTGTGGCCAATTATTGCTCTCCTCGCCGCTGGCTCTTTGATTGGCCAAGCATGCGGGTCACAGTGCATGCTTGGCCAATCATCAGCCAGCAATGCACTGCAACTGGCGCAGTGCATTGCGGGCCGCTCGCATTCACACGAATTTGATGCGAGCGGCCCAAATAGTTCTGGGCTCGCCGAGCAGGCGAACGCCCGATGTTCGATTCGAACATGGGTTCGAATTGAACACCGGGCCCATCCTTACTGGTGACTAGGGATGGGCCCGGTGTTTGTGTTGTGCTCCAGCGTCAGTGTCAGTGTTATGTGCTGCTGACTGCTGACATTATGTGCTATGATTCTGAGGATTTGTGTGTGCGTGCTGTTAGTACAGCATTGCAGTATCACATCTGGGGGGTGTCTATAATATGCCTGTGAAGGGGGGCATGTTTGCTGTGCTTAGAACTGTCCCTGCAAAAAGTGTCATTTTTGCAGGGAAAAAAAGCTATTTAAAATCACTCGCGGCTAATGTATTGACGGCTCCCCTAACACAGAGAACAGTCATTCATTGAAAGCCATTCATAAAAAAAAAGTCATTGATAAAAAATAAAAATAAAAAAGCGTGGGGGTCCCCCCAAATTCAATAACCAGGCCCTTCAGGTCTGCTATGGATATTAGCCAAAAAAAAAAAAGTACCCCTACCATTTCACCAAAAATGGTAAAAATGATAGGAGACGGACTTTGACAATTCCTTTATTAAAATCTTCTTTCTTCTTTCTTCTGGTCTTGCTTTCTTCATCCTTCGGTTTCTTCACCTTCTCCTTCCGGCATCTTCTTCCATCTTCTTCTTCCATCATCTTCTTCCTCCGATCCGCTTCTTCTTGCGCTGGTCTTCTCGTCCTTCTCGTCCGGCATCTTCTTCCATGGCGTCGGCGTCTCTTCTGGCCCGCTCCGCGCAATGGGAGGCTCCCGCTGTGTGAGGCTTCGCTCTGTCTGGCAGGTCTTTTATAACCTGGTGACCCCGCCCCCTCTGACGCACGGGGACGTCATGGGGAATTCCCTATGGCTTTCCCCATGACGTCAGAGGGGGCGGAGTCACCAGGTGCCCTCCGTTTACCATTTCACACAGGGGGGGGGGCGGGATCTGGGGGCTTCCAGATTCCGATAAGCCCCCCGCCCGCAGACCCCCACAACCACTGGCCAGGGTTGTGGGGAAGAGGCCCTTGTCCTCATCAACATGGGGACAAGGTGCTTTGGGGGTCTCAGACCCCCAAAGCATCCTCCCAATGTTGAGGGCATGTGGCCTGGTACGGTTCAGGAGGGAGGGGGGGCGCTCTCATCCCCCCTCTTTTCCTGCGGCCGGCCAGGTTGCGTGCTCAGATAAGGGTCTGGTATGGATTTTGAGGGGGACCCCACGCCATTTCTTTTTTTTTTTTTTTTGGCTGGGTCCCCCTTAATATCCATAGCAGACATGAAGGGCCTGGTTATTGAATTCAGGGGGAACCCCACGCTTTTTTTTTTTTTTTTTTTATCAATGACTTTTTTTTTTTATGAATGGCTTTCAATGAATGACTGTTCTCTGTGTTACGGGAGCCGTCAATACATTAGCCGCGAGTGATTTTAAATAGCTTTTTTTCCTGCAAAAATTACACTTTTTGCAGGGACAGTTCTAAGCACAGGAAACATGCGCCCCTTCACAGCCATACTATAGACACCGCCCAGGTACGAAATTTAAAGGAATATTACACTTTTATTGTTTCAATTTAAGCATTATTAAAATCACTGCTCCTGAAAAAACGTCAGTTTTTAAAAAAAAAATTTGCATTGATAGATGTCCCCTGGGGCAGGACCCAGGTCCCCAAACACTTTTTATGACAATAACATGCATATTGGCCTTTAAAATTAGCACTTTTGATTTTGAACGTTCGGATCCATTGTAACTAATAGGGTTCTAATGTTCGCACGGACTTTAGGTCCGTTCGCGGGTTCTGGTGCGAGCCGAACGGGGGGTTGTTTGGCTCATCCCTACTGGTGACTTGGTGTGAATAATCCTGACTACAGTCCAGTAGAGTTCATTCTATTTAACTGCTAGTTACAAATCCTCCCAATAGATCATGTGTTACTGTAATATAGTCTTGTCTTGTTTAACAGTAATGCCTTATTTACCTGTCCAGCTAGAACTTCCAGATGCCAAGTAGGAATGAAGTTTAATTGATCGTTCAACCAGTTTGTTGGGTTTTTCATGTGATTATCGCCAGAGGCTATAGCTGCTACAGTGAGGGGAAAAAAAGGTATTTCATCCCCTGCTGATTTTGTACATTTGCCTGCTGACAAATAAATGACCAGTCTATAGTTTTAATGGTCGTTTTTTTAGAGACAGAATAACAACAAACATATCTAGAAAAAACACATTTGAAAAAGGGTATAAAATGATGAGTATTTCATCCCCTATCAATCAGCAAGATTTCTGGCTCCCAAGTGTCTTCTATACAGGTAACATAGAAAAATTGGAACTTTTTTTTTATATAGTCTTTATTTTCATAATTTTCCTTTTCCAAGTGATTCATCACATTTACAGTCAAATAATAGTCAAATACATCTAATCAGGTTGCATTTTTCCCCAAGCCTCCCCCCCCCCCCTACTCCCCCTCTAAGGGAAAAAAAAAAAAAATTGATTGAACGCCTACCCCGTCTCGCTCACCCCCTCCCATTCCCCACAGTATTTTCTTCCATTCAAGTATTGTTCTGTTTCCCTGAACTCAATCCATTGTTGCCATATCCTCTGATATTTTTCTTCTAGATTCTCTAGGTTATATATTGATTGTTCTATTATTCTTGTCCTCTCCACCCTCTCTACCCACTCTTTCATTGAGGGTGTCTCCTGGGATTTCCAAAAGCAAGGGATTAAAGCTTTGGCTGCGTTTAATAGGTAGGGGGTAAGATTTCTCCCATTTCGTCCCCCTCCCCTCTCTGTGTCGTGGAATAGACATACCCATGGGAGTTTCTTCACCCTAACTCGTGTTATATTAAAAATTATATCTATTATTTGCTCCCAATATTTTTTTATTTTCGGGCAATACCACCACAGATGTGAGAAGGACCCCACTGTATCGCACCCTCGCCAGCAGTTTGGAGAATTATCTCCACTGTAGGCGTTCGCTCCTTGGGGAGTTACATACCACCTGGCTAGAAGTTTATAGGACATTTCTACTGATTGTATATCTTTTGCTATTGAAAAGACGCGTCCTAAAATCTTGTTCTTCTGTTCGTCGCTATTTAAAGGGCCAATTTCACTTTCCCATTTCCCTAAATACGAGGGGTATTTGTGCTCCGCCTCCCGCAACAGGATTTTATAAGTCTTTGAGATCCTTTTCTCACGATTATTGGGGGATTCTATTAATTTTTCTAAAGGTCTAAATTCTCTCTTGCCACGTAGAGGTTTTGGGAGTATCTGTGTGAAGTGTTGTATTTGAGTGTATCGCCACTTATCTAGTGCTCTGTGTCCCCACTTCATAGTAATCTCATTGTAAGTGCTAATTCTATTCCCTTCCATCACATCTATCAATCTCAAATTCTCTTTATTGGACCATCTGCTAAAATATATATACTCCTCCTTTCCTGGGGGAAAAACATTTGTATCTAATAGTTGAATTAGTGGGGAATTATAATCCAAATTGTGTCTTTTGTGTACTACATCCCAAATTTTTAGTGAGTGTTTTGTGAGTGCGGTTGTGTTTGGGCCTAATTGTCGGTAATGTGAAGGTATCCATATCATTTCTCCTATTCTTGTTCTACTTAACTTTCTTTCTAACTCCACCCAACTTTTCTCCTCATAATTGTGGCTCCAATCTATTATTCTAGAAATTGCGACGGCTTCATAGTACTTTTTAAAATCCAGGGCGGCTAGCCCCCCTCTTCCTTTTTCTCTAACTAATGTATCGAATGCGATACGTGCCCGTTTACGTGCCCAGATGAATTTTATTATTATTGACTTTATTTTCTTCAGATATGGCTGAGGGAGAGAGATTGGGATCATTTGGCAGGTATAGATAAATATGGGAAGTATAAACATTTTGACCGCGTTTATCTTTCCGATCCAAGAGAGGGCTTTATATTGCATTCCTCTAAGTTGCTCTTTGATTTTGTTGAGCAGCGGGATATAATTAAGATTATAGAGGTTATCTACTTGAGGCGTTAATTTTATTCCCAGGTAGCTAAGTTCATTTTTACACCATTTAAATTGAGAAAAATTGGAACTTTAAATTGGCAATAACACTATGGGGGTTTATTTACTAAAGGAAAATCCACTTTGCACTGAAACTGCACTTGGAAGCGCAGTCGCTGTAGATCCGAGGGGGACATGCAAGGAAAATAAAAAACAGCATTTTAGCTTGCACATGATTGGATGATAAAATCAGCAGAGCTTCCCCTTCCCCTTCTCCTTTCCCCTCTCTTCCCCTTTCAGTGCAAAGTGGATTTGCCTTTTGTAAATAACCCCCTATGGAATATATAAAAAGTAGTTTTATTTATACAAAATGAAAAAATAAAAAATGATCACAAGATGATTGCTAAAACATACAAAAAACATGAGACACAAATACAATAAACAACATGGGGGATATTTACGAAAGGCAAATCCACTTTGCACTGCAAGTGCACTTGAAAGTGCCCTGAAAGAAAGGCGCATGTCAGCTTAGAGCTCCTTACCGACCGGGACCCGACGGCCTCTTTCACAGACTGAAACGACACAGGATAGTATATAACCTATCCCCAGAGTAAGTGGGCATAATTTGGAGGTATGTACAGCGGGCGAAAATCTAAACTGAGGCAAGTAAAGTCACAGGACTCACTGACAAAAAATGCTGCTAAAATGGCGGCAGCGCCCTCTTACCACTCCTCACAGCCTGCCTCACAGAAACACTAATGCCGCGTACACACGATCGGACTATGTGTGCTAGTCCGCGGGACTTTTGAAATTAATGGACTTGCCGACACACGGAGTAAAGTCCGTTCATTTAGAACGTGACTCCAGGTAGACGGAACTAGCGAAGGAAGCCAATGTTGCCGCCTCGGTCGGCGAGATTGACACCTTGCTAGCCCCGTCACCTGGTATGGATTTAAAGGGGAATCTATATGCCGAAAAAACGGTGTGGGGGTCCCCCCCAGATCCATATCAGACCCTTATCCGAGCACGCAGCCCGGCCAGTCAGAAAAGGGGGTGGGGACGAGCGAGCGCCCCCCCTCCTGAGCTGTACCAGGCCGCGTACCCTCAACATGGGGGGGTGCTTTGGGGAAGGGGGGGTCCTGTGGCCTCCCCACCCCAAAGCACCTTGTCCCCATGTTGAGGACAAGGGCCTCTTCCCGACAATCCTGGCCGTTGGTTGTCGGGGTCTGCGGGTGGGGGGCTTATTGGAATTCGGGAGCCCCCTTTAATAAGGGGGCCCCCAGATTCTGGCCCCCCACCCTATGTGAATGAGTATGGGGAACCATGTACCCGTACCCATTCACCTGGGGAAAAAAAGTGTACATAAAAAAACTCAACACAGGTTTTTAAAATACTTTATTACACAGCTCCGGGGGTCTTCTCCTCTTCCGTCTTCGGGGGTCTTCTTGCCGGACTCCTCCGCTATCTTCTGCTAGCTCTTTTACTAGTGGAGGAGCCCAGCTTTCTCCTTCATCGCCGTCCGGTGGTCTTCTTCCGACTTCGGGGGCCTTGTCCCACTCTTCAGTCTTCTATCGCTGTCGCCTTCTGCTTCTGCTTCTTCTGCTTCTTCTTCTTCTTTCTTCTCCCGATGATGACACAACGCTGTCTCCACTTGTAATGGCCGAGACGTGTTGCGCGGCCACTTATATAGGGACAAGGGGCGGGGTCACCGCTCATGTCACATGGTGACCCTGCCCTCTTATGATGTCACAGTCCCAGCATCCTCCAGGTATCCCTGAGGAAATTGAAGATTTACAATCGACTGTAACAGCGCTCTTCCAAGAATTTGTCCCATCAATACCGATCGAACGTCTAGAAATGGACAGAATACACAGAGCCCTAACTTCACGCAAAGTAGACGGACCACCTAGAGATGTTATACTGAAAATGCATTAATTTTCTACCAAAGAGCAACTTATGGAGGCAGCAAGAAACAAAGATTCCTTGATTTTTCAAGGGCACATATATCAACTCTTCCAAGATCTGTCTCAAATTACACTTCTCAAGCGCAAGGAAATGAGACCACATCTGCAAGTTCTTCAATACCATTGCATATCATATCACTGGGGCCTTCCTTTTTCTCTTCGTTTTTCCTACAAAGGTACTCTATACACATGCAAATCAAGATCGGAAGATCTTCTCAATGTAATTAAAGACCTCTGCCTGTCCACTCCAACTGCAACTACAGATAGATCCAAACATCGACTGTCATCTTTACCTTCTCCACACCTCCAAGATCTTCGGGACCCTCAAGAAACTCAGGCTCCACTCAGCCCCCACAAGAGAGGATGCTTTACTTCATTGCCTCCTGCTGAAGAAGATATTACAGACAGCTAAACTCCAAATGGGTGATACCTATGTAGCGGTCACACTTCAACAAGTGTGCGCTATAAGTGGAAATTTCGTTTTTCCTCAGAACTGTAATGGAGTTCTGGGGGTTAATTGTACAGGAATTACTTTGGCATCAGTCTGTCTGGGCTGTACTAGGGTTCCGCCATGGCCATAGGTGCAGTGAGGCACCTATGACAGGCCGAGAACCAGGCAAGGTTGGACATCTTAGGTACCAATCTTTCCCGGAGCCAATCATTGGGCGCGTCTGGCCCTGCTGCGTAGTCTGGGAAGGGGTATTTAAGGTGCTGAAGTCACGTGTTCGGGGTTCGGTCGTAGCTTTTGGTTCCTGGTTCTGGTCCGGGTTAGCCCCGTGAGGGGTCCCGGGCCTAGGAGCGTTTGCCGTCCCGCAAGCATGGTCAATCCGACCAGCCCCAGAGGCCCTTTTGGTCTGTGGGGGGGATCCGTCTGTTCCAAAGTCTCGGAGCTGGCTAGTCTGAGGCCCAGTAACTGAAGGAGGATTCAAAGGAGTACCGGTGTGCTCTCGGTATTGGAGGGACACGGCAACTCGTACAAGTGACCAGGGGAGGACTATTCGGAGGAGGGCCAACAAGCTGGCTACTCAGTAAGAGCCTGGAAGCTGAGTTGTATGGGCACTAAAGAATCCACACTTCTGACAGTATCGCCAAGGAAATAGAGAAAGTTCCATGTACTGTGAGAAAGGTTCCTATTCATCGTCAGTTACAATTTAGTCTGTGGCAGAGAACTTTGCAAAGTTTCCGGATCACATGTTGGCTGCTAGATCTCTGGCTAGAGGTTTATCAGGC
This sequence comes from Lithobates sylvaticus, assembly GCA_028564925.1. NCBI lineage: Eukaryota > Metazoa > Chordata > Amphibia > Anura > Ranidae > Lithobates > Lithobates sylvaticus. Next base: position 20,227,804 of record CM053030.1, on the reverse strand, counting down.
AGTGAAGCACCCAGCTGCGAGTGGCTACTCTCTGGGTTCATTAGAGACATTCGTTGGATGTCAGCAGTTCAAGTGCCTGAGTTTTATCACCCGTGCCCTCTATTCCGATCAGAGACTGTGTTATGTTGGATGTTACCCCTGCAAAATAAAAACCTTGGAAAGGACTTTTATGTGTCAGCGTCTGAAGTCATTGGGTACTAACCCTGGGAACCCCTAGACAACAACCGACAAGCCACGGGGAGGTAACTGGTAAGCCCCAAAAAGTCAAGGCCGCCCCTTAAGGGGTTATGGCCGCTACACCTATATATTCACTTCTTTTTTCTTATTATCAATACAATCTTCTTTCTCAACCATACCACATGTTATACCTTTGTAGTAATACAATGTAGTATTCAATGTTACCTGTTAAACCAATAGGATACTTCTCTAGCACGACATTTTTTATTGTTATATCTATTATGATATTGCAAGGATCGGTTGCTTTCATCAGATCTACTCTCATGGATCTATCTTTAGCTGATCTCTAACTAGTTGCCTAAGGGATATACCCTGCAGCTGCATTCTGGACGTTCTAATGTTTTAAAAAAAATTGTTTGCATACATCCTTAGATGTTAGATACTAAGTGGGTCTACTAGTTGACCTCTAATTTTCTTTTTCTATCTTGAATAATTAATTTACATAATTTGCAAAGGTTTATTTAGCCGATTGTGTTTGGAATTATTTTAAACTAAAATATCCTATAGATATTAACAGTTTTTTTTTTTCCAAGTTGAATTTACATCTATTGACTCATCAGTTCAATGATATCTAATACAATATCAGCAGGCTGTCGTAGTCCCCGGGGACATTTCACTGCACCTCCTTTTTTTTTTTTTCCTCGAGTGCCCAATATTGATTGGACGCTCTTTGGAACATCTATATCTATTGGTTGGTGATTTATCCCCACCCCTTAGATAATAGCTCCTCTTAGGAGCACCCTTTTTTTTTCTTTTTTAAATATTTTTTTTTCTTTTTTGTCTCTCTTTAATACATTTTATACTAGAGTATATCAATACTACACAACCCTTACTGAACTTCTCTTTCATATTTCTGTTCCATAGAGTAAATCTACATTCCCTAACACTTCTGCTCCAGAGAAACACCCATCTTCAATAATGTCTTCCCTGAATATATTAACACTTAAACAGGAAGTAAAGGCACTGACTTTTTTTTTTAAATGCAACCTGCAAGGCAAAAGCATAATGAGCTAGTATGCATAGCATACTAGCTCATTATTAATAACTTACCTGAGAACGAAGCCCCCGAAGCGACCCTCGTCCACATCCTCCTCCGCCGCCATCAATCTCGGAGTGACTTCCGGGTCTCGCTGCTCCGGCGCGTGCGCCTGGGAGCCGCCACGAGCGACATATCGCTGTGATCTGCGGCGTGCTCAGTGCGCCTGCGCGCCACTGTCTGCGGCGCATGCGCAGTAGACAACGGTGCCTGTCTTTTTGTAAATATCTCCTAAACCGTGTAGGTTTAGGAGATATTTCTTGGACCTACAGGTAAGCCTTAACCTCCCTGGCGGTATGATTATGTCTGGAATTTTGTACCAAAAGCGGTACAATTATTTTGCATGGAAATTTGGCGTTTTATATTGTAGGTAGGGAGGGGCCCGGTGTTCGATTCAAACCCATGTTCGAATCGAAAATCGGGCGTTCGACTACTCGTCGAGCCCAGAACTATGTGGGCTGCTCGCATCAAGTTTGTGTGATGCGAACGGTCCACAATGCACTGCGCCAGTCGCAGTGCATTGCTGGCTGATGATTGGCCAAGCATGCACTGTGACCCCGCATGCTTGGCCAATCATAGAGCCAGCGGCAAGGAGAGCAATAATTGGCCACAGGCAGGATGCCTGTGGGCAATTATAGCTCAGGAGGTTTAGCACACGCCCCACACTATATAAGGCCGCCGCGCCGTCGGCCTAGTGTAGTGTGTTCCGGCGTTAGTCAGTGACTGTTTCAGTCACATTATCTGCTGTGATTCATTCTGTATTGCTGACAGACAGTATCTGTTGTGTTATTCATTCTGCTTAGTCTGACAGTATCTGCTGTGTTATTCATTCTGCTGCTGAGTGCTGCTGACATTATCTGCTGTTTTATTCATTCTGCTGAGTGCTGAAATAATCTGCTGTGATTCTGGGGATTAGTCTAGTGTGTGCGTGCTGTTAGTACAGCATTGCAGCATCACATTAAACCACCTTTACCCTTCTGGCCTATTGTCATCTAAGGCAGCCAGCCAGCCAGCCATCACAGGAGTTAGCGCGTGTGTGTGCTGTGTGAATATAGCACAGCACACAATAAACCACCTCAGCCTCTATCTGCCCTAAGGCCCTGTTCTTGTCATCTAAGGCAGCCAGCTAGGCATTTGCAGGAGTTGGCGTGTGTGTGTGCTGTGTGAGTATAGCACAGCACACTAAACCACCTCAGCCTCTATCTGCCCTAAGGCCCTGTTCTTGTCATCTAAGGCAGCCAGCTAGGCATTTGCAGGAGTTGGCGTGTGTGTGTGCTGTGTGTGTATAGCATAGCACACTAAACCACCTCAGCCTCTATCTGCCCTAAGGCCCTGTTGTTGTCATCTAAGGCAGCCAGCTAGGCATTTGCAGGAGTTAGCGTGTGTGTGTGTGCTGTGTGAATATAGCACAGCACACAATAAACCACCTCAGCCTCTATCTGCCCTAAGGCCCTGTTGTTGTCATCTAAGGCAGCTAGCCAGGCATTTGCAGGAGTTAGCATGTGTGTGTGTGCTGTGTGAGTATAGCACAGCACACAATAAACCACCTCAGCCTCTATCTGCCCTAAGGCCCTGTTGTTGTCATCTAAGGCAGCCAGCCAGGCATTTGCAGGAGTTAGCGTGTGTGTGTGTGCTGTGTGAGTATAGCACAGCACACAATAAACCACCTCAGCCTCTATCTGCCCTAAGGCCCTGTTGTTGTCATCTAAGGCAGCCAGCCAGGCATTTGCAGGAGTTGGCGTGTGTGTTCTGTGTGAGTATAGCACAGCACACTAAACCACCTCAGCCTCTATCTGCCCTAAGGCCCTGTTGTTGTAATCTAAGGCAGCCAGCTAGGCATTTGCAGGAGTTAGCGTGTGTGTGCTGTGTGAGTATAGCACAGCACACAATAAACCACCTCAGCCTCTATCTGCCCTTCTGCCCTGTTGTTGTCATCTAAGGCAGCCAGCCAGGCATTTGCAGTAGTTAGAGTCTGTGTGTGTGCTGTGTGAGTATAGCACAGCACACAATAAACCACCTCAGCCTCTATCTGCCCTAATGCCCTGTTGTTGTCATCTAAGGCAGCCAGACAGCCATTTGCAGGAGCTAGCGTGTGTGTGATGTGCCACACTACAATGCCTGGAAGACCGACAAGGAAAGACAGACAGTCCCGAGGCAAGAAAACAGGGCAAGCAGGCTCTGTGTCTAGAGACAACAGTGCTGGTCGTGGATGTGGTGCATCGTCATCAGCACATGGCCATGGGACACGCTTGTCCTTCTTTTCGGCAGCTGGACATGTTGAGCCGCATCATGCCGAAAGCTTGGTAGAGTGGATGACCAAGCCCTCCTCATCCTCCTCATCCTCTCTCACCCAGGCTCAGGGTACTGGCAAAGCAGCTGCCAATGCATACTCAATGGCATCATCAGGCACCCCTTCCCTAGACCCACCATGTCCTCCTGAGGAGTCCCCCGAACTGTTTGAGCACAGTGTTGGGTACATGCTCCAGGAGGATGCCCAGCGTTTTAAAGGCTCGGATGATAATACCCAGCTAGAGGAAGGCAGTAGCGTGAGCGCAGAGAGAGGGGATGCTCAAGGACAGCAATCTGGCAATCATGTTCCACCAGCTGCAGCTTACTGCCAGGTTTGCTCCAGTGGTGAAGAGGGAGGGGATGATGAGGTCACTGACTCCACATGGGTGCCTGAAGGGAGAGAGGAGGAGGAGGCGGCACATCTCCATAGAGGCAGGATGCCCTCCGGGGGCCAGCTTGAGGCCAGCACACCAACTGAATCACACCGCAGAGCTCCGCCTGTGCAGGGCACTGCCTCTGCACGTTATTACAAAAGTTCTTTGGTGTGGGCCTTTTTTGAGACGAGTGCATCAGATCGCACCACTGCTATTTGCAACATATGTCTCAAGCGTATCTCGTGTGGCCAAAACATCAGCCGCTTGGGAACCACAAGCACGACCAGACATATGTCGACCTGCCATGCAGCTCGTTGGCAAGCGCACATTAAAGACCCACACCAAAGAACAAAGCGGACCTCTCCTTGCTCCTCATCAGCTGGGATCTCCAACCCCACTATACCTTTAGTCCTCTCTGAAAGCTGCACTGAGAGGAATGAAGGTGTAGAATTAGATGTGTCACAGCCAAATACTTGCGGGCACACTGCTAGCAGTACACCGACGTCCGATTCTACCCGGCAAATTTCCCTGCCCCAGCTGCTGGACTGTCGAAAGAAGTTTACTCCCAGCCATCCACATGTCCAGCGGTTGAATGCTAGCTTGGCTAAATTGCTAGCACTTCAACTGCTGCCTTTTCAGTTGGTAGACTCGGCCCCCTTCTGTGAGTTTGTTCAATGTGCGGTTCCTCAGTGGCAGGTTCCCAAACGCCACTTTTTCTCACGGAAGGCGATTCCGGCTCTCTACCGGCATGTGGAAGGCAATGTCTATGCCTCGCTGGACAGGGCGGTCAGCAGTAAGGTGCATATTACCGCTGACTCATGGTCCAGCAGGCATGGACAGGGACGTTACCTGTCTTTCACGGCCCATTGGGTCACTCTTTTGGCAGCTGGGAAGGATGCAGGACAAGGTACAGTAGTGTTGGAGGTTTTTCCGCCACCACGCCTCCAAAATGCTACTACTGGTTGTGACACACCTCTCTCCTCCACCCCCTCCTCTTCTTCTTTTTCCTCTATGGCCTCTTTGAGTGCTCTGTCCTCTGAACCAGCGGTGCTCCGTAGGCGTCCAAGAGGCTACGCAAGTACGCAGGCAAAAAGATGCCATGCCGTGCTTGCGCTGGTGTGTTTGGGGGACAGGAGCCACACTGGGGCAGAGGTTCTGTCAGCTCTGCAGGGGCAGGCCGAGAGGTGGTTGACGCCACGCCCGCTTAAGCTAGGAATGGTGGTTTGTGACAATGGCACCAACCTCCTCTCTGCCCTGCGACAGGGACAGCTGACCCATGTGCCCTGTATGGCTCACGTCCTTAACCTGGTGGTGCAGCGGTTCTTGGGCAGGTACCCAGGCTTACAGGATGTCCTGAGGCAGGCCAGGAAAGTCTGTGTGCATTTCCGCCGATAATATAATGCCAGTGCTCGGCTGGCTGAGCTGCAATATAATGCCAGTGCTCGGCTGGCTGAGCTGCACACGCAGCAGAGGGCCATCAATGAGTACCTGTGTGACTACGGCACCGGGACAGGATCAGGGGAGCTCAGATTTTTTTCCCCACGCCAGTGGAGCATGATCAGGGATGCATGCACTGTCCTGTCACGATTTGAGGAGGCCACGAGGATGGTGAGCAGTGACAGTGCATGCATTAGTGACACTGTACCTCTTGTCCACCTGTTGGAGCATACGCTGCGTGGGATAATGGACAGGGCACTTAAGGCAGAACAGAGGCAGGAAGAGGAGGACTTCCTTGCCTCTCAAGGCCCCCTTTATCCAGACAGCGTTCCTTCTCTCCCACCCATCACACAGGAAGAGGATGAGGAGGAGGATTGTGTCAGCATGGAGGTGGAGCCTGGCACTCAGCATCAGCAGCAGCAGTCTTTTAGGGATGATTTACAGTCCCAAGAAACCAGTGGACTTGTACGTGGCTGGGAGGAGGTGGCTGCGGATCATGTCGTCCTCAGTGACCCAGAAGACTCCGGACCGAATGCCTCAGCTAACCTACGTTGCATGGCCTCCCTGATCCTGCAAAGCCTGCGGAAGGATCCTCGTATTCTTCGGATCAAGGAGAGGGACCATTACTGGCTGGCCACTTTCCTTGATCCACAGTACAAGGGTAAGGTTGCGGACCTTATCTTACCGTCGCAGAGGATGCAGAGGATGAGACATCTCCGGGAGGCCTTGCAGAAAGGTCTGTGCAACGCGTTCCCAGAGACTGGGAGGTTACAAACTCCTGGTCCTGGACGACGAGTTGCTGAGGCTTTGGTCAGTAGCAGAAGGAGCGGTGGGGAAGGTGGACGTCTGACCGATGCGTTCAGAGAATTTTTTAGTCCGCAGCCCCAAGGTATGATAGGTTCTTTCCGAACGCACATTCAGTGCTGATGGAGGCTTTGTCACCGATCACAGGGTGCGCCTGTCCACCGACTCGGTTGATCGACTGACCTTCATAAAGATGAATCAGTCTTGGATCACCACCAGCTACCAGGCACCTGAAGCTGATATAACTGAATAATTTATAATGTCACATCCCTTCAAGACTGCCTATGCTGATGCTGAGTGACTGTCCTGTTATGTTGACTGACTATCCTCTTCCTCCTTAATGATCCATTCCTGATGATAGCTTGGAAGAACATTTTTGATTCTGTGTGCCACCACCAGTGGCTAAGGCCCAATTTTTCAGCCCCTGTTTAACAGAGGCATGTAATTACAATTTTTTTAAGCAATGCTTCGCAACAGGTCTGACTGCTTTGCTCCAAGTACAGTATCTGTGAGGGGTTGCAGTGTTGTCTGTTGTGGCACCAGCACCAGTGCCTAAGGTCCAATTTTTCAGCCCCTGTTTAACAGGGGCGTGTAATTACAATTTTTTATGCAATGCTTCGCAACAGGTCTGACTGCTTTGCTCCAAGTACAGTATCTGTGAGGGGTTGCAGTGTTGTCTGTTGTGGCACCAGCACCAGTGCCTAAGGTCCAATTTTTCAGCCCCTGTTTAACAGGGGCGTGTAATTAAAATTCACCTTAAAAGTCTTTCCTATATCTGGTGGAATATGTGTGCCCAGGTAGCTTAGCGCCGCCGTCACCCATTTAAAACTGAAATTTAGTTGGATCATATTGCGAGTCGTGGTTTGCAGCGCCACTCCCATTGCTTCTGATTTAGTATAATTTATTTTTAAATTGGAAAAACTTCCATAGGTTTCAAACTCTTTCATCAGATTGGGAATCGAGATATGAGGAACAGACATGGAGAACAACAAGTCGTCCGCGTAAGCTGAAATTTTGTAATTCCGGTCTCCTATTTTTAGGCCCTGAATATCTGGGTTCTGCCTTATTTTATTTATCAAGGGCTCTACCGACAGAGAGAACAGCAAGGGTGAAAGGGGGCATCCCTGTCGTGTACCGTTTGAGATTTTAAAAGGTTTAGAGAATATTCCATTCACTTTTACCTCCGCTTTTGGGAAAGTATATACGCTCATAATCCACTGAATCATTTGCTCCCCCATGCCAACATGTCTCAGTACTTCAAACAAGAAGGACCATCTCACCCTGTCAAATGCCTTCTCCGTGTCGGTACTCAAGAAGACACAGGGAGTACTTGTTTTATTGGCGTGGTGGACCAAATTAAGTACTTTAATAGTATTGTCCCTCGCCTCCCGCGAGGGAATAAACCCTACCTGATCCAGGTCCACCAACTGACTAAGCAGTGGCTGAATCCGTAATGCTAAAATTTTAGTAAAAAGCTTCAAATCTACATTTAGCAGAGAAATCGGCCTGTAACTGCCGCATTCCGACGGATCCTTTCCCTCCTTCGGGATTACCATAATATATGCCAAAAGTGTATCCGGTGGGAATGCGGCAGTTTGACCTAAAGCATTAAAGACCCTTACTAATTGATTGCTTAGCTGTTTTTGTAGTATTGTAAAGTGAAGCCATCCGGGCCAGGGGCCTTCCCTGGCTTCACCATTTTTATCACTGCATTCAGTTCCTCCACCGAAATAGGGGCTTCCAGTTTACCACGTTCTGAGGATGATAACCTTGAGAGTCTTGCGGAGGAGAGATACTCCTCCAATACCGATGCGGATGTCTGCATTGGTTCCAAGTTATAAAGTGAAGAGTAGTATTCTCCAAATGTCTGAGCTATCCCCTTAGGCTGGGAGACTAATTGCCCATTCTTCCCTTTTATTTGAGGTATATATGTTGACATGCTCTTTTCTTTGAGTTTACCCGCTAGCAATTTGGTACATTTATCTCCTAGTTCATAAGTTGTCTTCCTGCCTTTTTGTATTATTGCTTTAGCTTTAAACCGCAGAATATCTGTGACCTGTCGCCGCAAATGATCCAGGTCTCTACCAATAGAAGGTGCCTGCGTCCTCTTATGCTGGAGTTCCAAATCATGAATTTCCTGTAAAAGTTTTGTCACTTGATTTTCTCTCTCTTTCTTTAATTTAGAACCATATCTGATCAGAATGCCCGAAATACTGTTTTGTGGGCCTCCCACACTATGCCGGGTTGCTTCCGGGTGTATCATTTATCTGAAAGTAGGCCTCGATTTCTTTTGCTACTTCTTCCTGAATTTCAATACTCTGTAGCAAGCTCTCATTCAAGCGCCACCTTCTATCCGGGGCACACACTGTGCCAGAGAGTGAAAGGCACAAAGTAATCAGGGCATGATCAGACCAGGTTATATTTCCTATGGACACCTCTGATATCATGAAGAGTAAATAATGTGGGACCAGGAAGAGGTCAATAAGAGAGTAAGTCTGATAGGGATTAGAAAAGAAGGTATAATCCCTCTCTCCTGTATGCATAATCCGCCAAACCTCTACCAGTTGCATTTCATATAATTTCTTCAGTATTCCTCTCCTGGTGCCATGTGAAACAGACGATGTCCCTGTAGATGTGTCAATTTTAGGGTCTAAAGCGATATTAAAATCGCCTCGCAGAATCAACTTGCCTTCAGAAAATTCTGTTAATTTAGTGAGGACCTTCCTTAACCGCTTCAATACAGGGCTTTTAAACACCCTTCCTTACCAGAGCACTTTTTGCGATTCGGCACTGCGTCGCTTTAACTAACAATTGCGCGGTCGTGCGACGTTACACCCAAACAAAATTGACGTCTTTTTTTCCCACAAATAGAGCTTTCTTTTGGTGGTATTTGATCGCCCCTGCGGTTTTTATTTTTTGCGCTATAAACAAAAGAAGAGCGACAATTTTGAAAAAAAACACAATATTTTTTTACTTTTTGCTATAATAAATATCCCATTTTTTTTTTTTTAAAACTATTTTTTTCCTCAGTTTAGGCCGATACGTATTCTTCTACATATTTTTGGTAAAAAAAATCGCAATAAGCGTATATTGATCGGTTTGCGCAAAAGTTATAGCGTCTACAAAATATGGGATAGATTTATTGAATTTTTTTTTTTTTTTTTTACTAGTAATGGCGGCGATCTGCGATTTTTTTTTCGTGACTGCGACATTGCGGCGGACACTTCGGACACTTTTGACACATTTTTGGAACCATTCACATTTACACAGCGATCGTTGCTATAAAATTGCAATGATTACTGTGTAAATGTGACTGGCAGGGAAGGGGTTAACACTAGAGGGCGCTGGAGGGGTTAATATGTGTCCCTATAGGAATGATTCTAACTGTAGGGGGAGGGGACTTAAGGGGAGGAGACCGATCATGTGTTCCTCTGTACTGGGATCACATGATCGGTCTTCTCCCCGCTGACAGGACGTGGAGCTGTGTGTTTACACACACAGCTCCACGGTCCCGCCCGGTCCCGTTGTTTTAACGGGCAATCGCGAGTGCCCGGCGGACATCGCGGCCGCCGGGCACTCGCACCGGGTCCCGAGCGATGCCGCGGGCGCGCGCGCGCCGCCGGCGGCGCGCGCGCGCCCCCCAGGCGGCCGGGAATCCGAGGACGTCATATGACGCCCACCCAGGATGGTAGATCCACCTTGTGGGCGTCATATGACTATGGGCGGTGTTGAAGTGGTTAAAAAAGAGTCTTGAGAAACATTTGGCACATATAAGGTTGCCAAGGTCACCTTCACTCCACCCATATGTCCCTTCAAGAAAAGAAACCGACCCTTTGTGTCTACCCGTTTGTCTATCAAGGACCAAGGGACCCGAATCGCAATCATAATCAATACTCCTTTTGATTTTGCTTCTTGGTTGGAGGCATGATATACGCATGGGAAAAATCTATTTTGAAGAAGAGGAAATCCGCTTGCTTTAAAATGAGTTTCCTGTATGAAGGCCACATCTGTACGCATACGTTTCAGATCATTAAGAAGCATCCTTCTTTCTGGGACATTAAGTCCCTTGGCATTCATAGAGGTCACCATCACTTCCTCCATCTCGCAAAGAAAAGGAAAAAACAGCAAGAGAAGAAAAAAATAATAAAATAAAATGCTCTACATGTTTTGTCATATGTGACGTCATGGGGGCATCATGGAGACTATGTCCTACTACACCATGCCAGCCTGATTTTTGATCTTCAGATTTTAACCTGGGAAACTTTTCATTTAAATGCTGCATTTTACACTATGTGGACATTCTCCCTTTTCTTTATATGACATCTATGAGAAAGAGTGAGAAACAGCACGGTCGGTCATGACATTATCCCCTCTTATATCCAAATGGATCCATGTTTTGTGAATCCATGTCTGTTTAGACGCCTATAATGTGGAATCTAGAGATCCGGTAAGAGTACATCTTGTATTATCACGGTGAAAGATGCACTTGGGTGTATGGTCGTTTATCATCCTTGGACGCGATTTTAAAGACTTTATCACCTTTGGACATTTTTTTGGATTGACCTTTTGTCATTTTATGAGTTGTCACCTAAATAGAGTGGCAATTAATGTATTATAATTTTTTTTACACAAACTGTTCTGTTGTGTTATTGCCAGACGCTTTTTGGTCACTTTATTTATTTGTTTTCACCTCCGCAATACCAATATCCCACATACCACTATTAATTGTTAATGGTAGCACTTCAAATGGGTTTTGTATGTAACTATTTGTATGTTATGGGCCCAACAAAATTCATTGATATTGTTTTTAATTAAACTTTTTAGACAGATTATAACAAAACATGCTAAAGTTTTAATTGTGCTTTATTTCATTATACTTCTGTATCGAGGTCCACCACAAAGAACCTCTAAGAGGCTCTTTTCATAACAAGTTACTTAGTGGGTAATGCTCGGGGCACGGCACACAGCTGAGCATCAGAAACAATGTCCCGTTTATTAGCATTCAGCCATTTGGAGTCCCGACGTTCAGATCCCGGGGGAAGCTTGAAGGTGAATTTCTGGAGCAGAGCCGAGAGGAAAAGGAAGAGCTCCATTCGGGCCAAATTCTCTCCGGCACAAACACGCTTTCCTGTAGAAGAGTTGAGGAAAATGAGACAGAACTATCAATCTTATTGCATCGTGTCATATTTTATCAAACACATCAAATGATTTGCTTAGCCCAAATCAGTAACACTTATTTATAACTAGCATTATTCTGTTATTTGTCAGTTATAATTTGCGCAAGATTGAAGATCAGTGCAGGACAAGAACTGAGTGAATTTCTGGAACTATACATGGAATCTGGATCCACCAATCTTGGACAAAGCTCCCTTTTGAGCTGATCCTCTGGTTTCCTGCACAGCAGTGTTCTCCACTTAATCAGTCTCAGTTCTGGAAATTAAACTTTCATCTAGCATCAGCAAGTTTTATGGAGGTCGCTATGAATCACATACTCGTGAATTGACTTCTATGGAGGCTGCTTTGGACTAGAGAGTGGGGATTGAATTCTACGGAGGTTAAATTGGATCGGAGAGTGGGGATTGAATTCTGTGGAGGTTGCTATGGATCACAAAATGGGGAACTGGATTTTATAGGGGCTTCAATGGATCACAGAGTGGGGGGATCAGATTCTATGGAGGCCACTATGAATCACAAACTGGGGCATTAAATTTTATGAAGCCTGTTATGGATCAGGGACTGGGTTCTATATAGGTCACTATGGATCACCAAGTGGGGGATTGGATTCTATGGAGACCAATATGGATTACAAACTGGGGAACTGGATTTTATAGGGGCTTCTATGGATCACAGAGTGGGGGATTGGATTCTATGGAGGCCTCTATGGATCACAAACTGGGGCATTTGATTTTATGAAGCCCGCTATGAAACACTGACTGGACAAACAACAAATTCACCCAGCAAAGCAGATGGTAGACTGCTCTGACCACTTCTCCCATCAATATTGATAAGATGTCCTCTACGTCCCCTTGCCCTTCCCATCCCTACCTCTTGCCTCCTGACATCCAGAGCCATAACAACAAACATATCCAGAAAAAACACATTTCAAAAAAGGTATAAAATGATGAGTATTTCATCCCCTATCAATCAGCAAGATTTCTGGCTCCCAAGTGTCTTCTATACAGGTAACATAGAAAAATTGGATAACCCCCATGTGACAGACCTAGCCGGGACAGAGGCTGTTGAAGGGGACTGAATGCGAGCCTATTGCCTTGCGATTATGGGCCCTGGCATTTGGGGGAACGGTGCTCTTTGAGCTGCATGCCTGGGGACCCCTGAGCTGGTGTTACTTGGATTCAGGTCCATGCTGGCCCCCCAAGACGCATAGACTCTGTATATGTATTTGCCATATTAGCAATAGACTGAATGACACTGTTGGGACACAAGCTGTCAGATGCTAATGTCATCAACTCCAGCCAGCCTGTCTGTTCTCTTGTATAATGTAAATGAGGCTGGTCTGGCTTGACACAGATGCCTAAGGAGTATTTCACCTATTGTTGTATGTGCTAATTAACCCTGCAATTGAATGAAGGAGTCCAGTGTTGATTAAGATAAATAGCTCATGCTAATTAGGTTAGGTTTTAGTCATCTGGCTGTATAAATTTGTGTGACATGTCAAATAAAGATCATTCCTGATGTACTCCAAGACTGGTGTTGTCTAGTTCTTGGGGGCTCCTATAACCAGATCCATTGAACTCATGTTCCAGGACTTAGGAAGCATTTACGGCAGACACCTTGAATACAGGATCCGTCACACCCCAATTGGAACTTTAAATTGGCAATAACACTATGGGGGGGGGGGGGTTATTTACCTTATTTACACAGTTATTTACTAAAGGAAAATCCACCTTGCACTGAAAGTGCACTTGGAAGTAAAGTCGCTGTAGATCCGAGGGGGACATGCAAGGAAAATAATAAACAGCATTTTAGCTTGCACATGATAAAATCCGCAGAGCTTCCCCTAATTTCAGATCTACCCCTTAGATTTAGAGCGACTGCACTTCCAAGTGCACTTTCAGTGCAAAGTGGATTTGCCTTTCGTAAATAACCCCCTATGGAATATATAAAAAGTCGTTTTATTCATACAAAATGAAAAAATAAAAAATGATCACAAGATGATTGCTAAAACATACAAAAACATGAGACACAAATACAATAAACACAATGGGGGTTATTTACAAAAGGCAAATCCACTTTGCACTGCAAGTGCACTTGAAAGTGCACTGAAAGAAAAAGAAAGGCGCATGTCAGCTTAGAGCTCCTTACCGACCGGGACCCGACGGCCTCTTTCACAGACTGAAACGACACAGGATAGTATATAACTAGGGTTGAGCGAACCCGAACTGAAAAGTTCGGGTCCGTACCGGACTTTTGGGTGTTCGGGACCCGAACCCGAACTATTGGCTGTAAGTTTGGGTTCGGGTCCGGTGTTCGGCGCTGTATTGGTGCCTTTTTAACAGCTGCAGGGCAGCCAATCGACGATCCTTTCACTAGTGTGCCCTTAGAAGCCATCACAGCCATGCCTACTAATGGCATGGTTGTGATTGGCCAGTGCAGCATGTGACCCAGCCTCTATATATAGTACACACACACAGCACACAGCGTCATTCAGCTATAGACAGGTTCCTGTGCTGCTGAGAGGATTTTAGGAGTTAGTGTGATTCAGTCAGTCAGTCAGCATTCCTTGAATTTTCTTCTAATTAGTTAGATCAGTGAGCGATCTAGATAGCTAGAGTAGGGAGTTTCTTTATTATTAAGCAAAAGAAAGAGGCAGAGAGAATTATTGAAGAGATTCCTAAATCAATTGTACCCTGGCTGGGGTGCAGTGCACAGTCTTTTAACAGTGCCATGAGGCCAGTGCCAGACAAAATATAAAAGTTTTACCTGCAAGCTCAGTGCACAATTAGGACCAACACTGCATATAGTAAGAGATACACCATAGTTTGTGTGTATTCTGCTATTGGAAAAACATTGCATAAAAATTTAATTTTGCTTTTTTTTTTTTTCCCAATAGCATTTTCTGCGTGTTCATACATACATCATACATACACGCTGTAGACACTATCTGTGTATTCTGATATTGCAAAAACATTGCAAAAAACTTTAATTTTGCTGTGTTTTTTTTTTTCCCAATAGCATTTTTTGCGTGTTCATACATACACGCTGTAGACACTATCCGTGTATTCTGATATTGCAAAAACATTGCAAAAAAATTTAATTTTTCTGTTTTTTTTTTCCCAATAGCATTTTCTGCGTTTTCATAAACGCTTTACATACTGTCCGTGTATTCTGATATTGGAAAAACATTGCAAAAAAATTTAATTTTGCAGTGTTTTTTTTCCCCCAATAGCATTTTCTGCGTTTTCATAAACGCTTTACATACTGTCCGTGTATTCTGATATTGGAAAAACATTGCAAAAAAATTGAATTTTGCAGTGTTTTTTTTTCCCCAATAGCATTTTCTGCGTTTTCATAAACGCTTTACATACTGTCCGTGTATTCTAATATTGGAAAAACATTGCAAAAACAATTAATTTTGCAGTGTTTTTTTTCCCCAATAGCATTTTCTGCGTTTTCATAAACGCTTTACATACTGTCCGTGTATTCTGATATTGGAAAAACATTGCAAAAAAATTAAATTTTGCAGTGTTTTTTTTCTTCCCAATAGCATTTTCTGCGTTTTCATAAATGCTTTAGACACTATCTGTTTATTCTGATATTGGAAAAACATTGCAAAAAAATTAAATTTTGCAGTGTTTTTTTTCTTCCCAATAGCATTTTCTGCATTTTCATAAACGCTTTACATACTGTCCGTGTATTCTGATATTGGAAAAACATTGCAAAAAAATTAAATTTTGCAGTGTTTTTTTTCCCCAATAGCATTTTCTGCGTTTTCATACATACACACTGTAGACACTATCCGTGTATTCTGATATTGCAAAAACATTGCAAAAAAATTTAATTTTTGCAGTGTTTTTTTTCCCCCAATAGCATTTTCTGCGTTTTCATAAACGCTTTACATACTGTCCATGTATTCTGATATTGGAAAAACATTGCAAAAAAATTTAATTTTGCGTTTTTTTTTTTCTTCCCAATAGCATTTTCTGCGTGTTCATTGGTGTTCTATTGACAAAAACACCCATTTAGGGCGAGATCATAAATTTTGAAAATATGAGGAGATCATCAAAAAGGGGACGTGGCCCGGGTCGTGGTGCTGCTGGTGGCGCTCCTGTTGCAGGGAGAGGACGTGGTCGATCTGTGCCAGCTACACGCACTAGTGAAACACCTTCCTCAGGTGCGAGTAGGCGACAGAGCCTGCAGCGGTATTTTGGCGCGCCTAATGAGGCTGTACGAATGTTGAGGCCAGGACAAGTACAGGCGATAGTAGATTGGGTTGCTGACAGTGCCTCCGGTCCTTCACATTGTCTCCCACCCAGTCTCCTGATGAAAGTTAATAATTTTTTCCAGAAAGTGCGTATTCTGGGGTATTCCCACCATATGTGCGGCATCGTGCCGTTGAGTTTCTGAGGTTCTTAATGACTTCCTGTACCTCTTCTGCTGAGAAGGGGGCCTCCAGCATTTTATTTTTATTTTTTATTTTTTTATGTTATTTTAAGTTATTTCCCTATCCACATTTGTTTGCAGATCACTTGCCATGCTCTTAACAACATTTTGTTGCCATTTGCAGCCCTCTAGCCCTTTCCATGACCTTTTTACAGCCATTTTAGTGTTCAAAAGTCCGGGTTCCATTGACTTCAATGGGGTTCGGAGTTCGGGGTCAAGTTCGGGTCAAGTTCGGTCCCGAACCCGGACATTTTCCGAAGTTCGGCCGAACCTGCCGAACCCGAACATCCAGGTGTCCGCTCAACTCTATATATAACCTATCCCCAGAGTAAGTGGGCATAATTTGGAGGTATGTACAGCGGGCGAAAATCTAAACTGAGGCAAGTAAAGTCACAGGACTCGCTGACAAAAAATGCTGCTAAAATGGCGGCAGCGCCCTCTTACCACTCCTCACAGCCTGCCTCACAAAAACACTAATGCCGCGTACACACGATCGGACTAGAGTCCGCCGGACAATCCTGTGTGCTAGTCCGCGGGACTTTTGAAATAAATGGACTTGCCGACACATGGAGTAAAGTCCGTTCATTTAGAACGTGACCCCAGGTAGACGGGACTAGCGAAGGAAGCCAATGTTGCTGCCTCGGACGGCGAGATTGACACCTTGCTAGCCCCGTAACCTAGTATGGATTTAAAGGGGAATCCATATGCCGAAAAAACGCGTTGGGGTCCCCCCCAGATCCATATCAGACCCTTATCCGAGCACGCAGCCCGGCCGGTCAGGAAAGGGGTTGGGGACGAGCGAGCGCCCCCCCCTCCTGAGCTGTACCAGGCCACGTACCCTCAACATGGGGGGAGCTTTGGGGAATGGGGGGCCCTGTGGCCTCCCCACCCCAAAGCACCTTGAAGATTTACAATCGACTGTAACAGCGCTCTTCCAAGAACTTGTCCCATCAATACCGATCGAACGTCTAGAAATGGACAGAATACACAGAGCGCTAACTTCACGCAAAGTACACGTCCTCCTCCGCCGCCATCAATCTCGGAGTGACTTCCGGGTCTCGCTGCTCCGGCGCTGTGATTCGCCGGAGCTGCAATGACGTCACTCCCGCGCGTGCGCCCAGGAGCCGCCACGAGCAACATATCACTGTGATCTGCGGCGTGCTCAGTGTGCCTGCGCGCCGCTGTCTGCGGCGCATGCGCAGTAGACAACGGTGCCTGTCTTTTTGTAAATATCTCCTAAACCGTGTAGGTTTAGGAGATATTTCTTGGACCTACAGGTAAGCCTTAACCTACCTGGCGGTATGATTATGTCTGGAAGCCGGTAGGGAAGAGTAAGAGAAGAAAGGAAGGGAAAAGGAAGAAAGAAGGGGAAAAAAAAGGAAAAAGGTAGAATAACCACATCTCGCTGAGGGGTAGAGTGACGGTACTGACTTTATTGGGGGGGGGGGGGGGGGGTTTGGGGGGTTTGGTTACAGGGGTTAGGGGTTCCATGGGGGAATAAAGAAAAAGGGAAGATTTTTGCTGACACTTCTTGGTCATCTTCCCTTTTTCTTTATTCCCCCATGGAACCCCTAACCCCTGTAACCAAACCAACCCCCCAAAACCCCCCCCCCCCCCCAATAAAGTCAGTACCGTCACTCTACCCCTCAGCGAGATGTGGTTATTCTACCTTTTTCCTTTTTTTTCCCCTTCTTTCTTCCTTTTCCCTTCCTTTCTTCTCTTACTCTTCCCTACCCCACTTCCTCACTCCTCCCTTCTCTCTTCCATCTTTTTCTTCCCTTCCTCTGACTGTACAAATCGGTCCCATATTGACCATGTTTGATCATACTGTTCTTTCCGATTTTGTGCCTAATAGACCAAGTCTTCCATGGCTCCAATCTCTCTAACCTTAATTGGCTACAGGCAGGACGCCTGTAGCCAATTAAAGCTCAGGGGCTTTAGTACACGCCCCACTCTATAAAAGACCGCCACGCCGTCGGCCCAGGGCACATGTGTTCCGGCTTTTAGAAGAGCAGTCTGCTGATTGATATCTTCTTTGCTAAACCATTGCTGACTCCTGAGTCATTCAAATCATTACTGATCATTGCTGCTGATTGCACAGAGTGTGATATTATCTGCTGCTGGGGATTAGTCTGGTGTGTGCGTGCTGTTAGTACAGCATTGCAGTAGCACCAATCGCAGTGCTGTTAGAACAGCATTGCACCCCAACTTCTGTCCCAACCTTCAGTCCCATCCCAGGCAGGGATTTATAGGAGCAATATTGTGTTTGTGTCAGCACACATAGGAGCTAGTGTGTGTGTTGTCAGCACACATAGGACCTATATTTTTTTGTCAGCACACATAGTACCTATAGTGTGTTTGTGTCAGCACCCATAGGACCTATAGTGTGTTGTGAGCACACATAGGACGTATATTTTTTTGTCAGCACACATAGTACCTATAGTGTGTCTGTGTCAGCACCCATAGGACCTATAGTGTGTTGTGAGCACACATAGGACCTATATTTTTTTGTCAGCACACATAGTACCTATAGTGTGTTTGTGTCAGCACCCATAGGACCTATAGTGTGTTGTGAGCACACATAGGACCTATATTTTTTTGTCAGCACACATAGTACCTATAGTGTGTTTGTGTCAGCACTAGGGATGGGCCCGGTGTTCGATTCGAACCCATGTTCGAATCGAACATCGGGCGTACGCCCGTTCGGCGAGCCCAGAACTATTTGAGCCGCCTGCATCAAATTCGTGTGATGCGAGCGGCCCGCAATGCATTGCGCCAGTCGCAGTGCAATGCTGGCTGATGATTGGCCAAGCATGCACTGTGACCCCGCATGCATGGCCAATCACAGCGCCGGCAGCGAGGAGAGCCATAATTGGCTACAGGCAGGATGCCTGTAGCCAATTATAGCTCAGAGGCTTTAGTACACGCCCCACGGTATAAGAGGCCACCGCGGCGGCGGCCTCGCATATTATGTTTCAGTGTCAGCGTGTCAGTGTGCTGCTGACTGCTGAGAAAGTAAGAATATGTGCTCTATTTCTGGGGATTTGTGTGTGCGTGCTGTTAGTACAGCATTGCAGTATCACATCTGGGGGGGTGTCTATAGGTGGCCTGTGAGGGGGGCAGGTTTCCTGTGCTTAGAACTGTCCCTGCAAAAAGTGTCATTTTTGCAGGAAAAAGGCTATTTAAAAGCACTCGCGGCTAATGAATTGATGGCTCCTGTAACACAGAGAACTGTCATTCATTGATAAAAAAAAAAAAAAAGCGTGGGGGTCCCCCCAAATTCAATAACCAGGCCCTTGAGGTCTGGGATGGATTTTAAGGGGAACCCTAGCCAAAAAAATGGCGTGGGGTCCCCCTCAAAATCCATACCAGACCCTTATCCGAGCACGCAACCTGGCAGGCCGCAGGAAAAGAGGGGGGGACGAGAGCGGCCCCCCCTCCCGCATGAACCGTACCAGGCCACATGCCCTCAACATTGGGAGGATGCTTTGGGGGTCTGAGACCCCCAAAGCACCTTGTCCCCATGTTGATGAGGACAAGGGCCTCGTCCCCACAACCGTGCCCGGTGGTTGTGGGGGTCTGCGGGCGGGGGGCTTATCGGAATCTGGAAGCCCGGTTTAACAAGGGGACCCCCAGATCCTGGCCCCCCCCCCCTGTGTGAAATGGTAAGGGGGTACAAAAGTACCCCTACCATTTCACCAAAAAAGTGTCAAAAATTGTAAAAATGACAGGAGACGGTCTTTGACAATTCCTTTATTTTTTTTTGGCTAGGGTTCCCCTTAAAATCCATCCCAGACCTCAAGGGTCTGGTATGGATTTTGAGGGGGACCCTACGCCATTTTTTTTTTTGGCTGGGGTTCCCCTTAATATCCATCCCAGACCTGAAGTGCCTGGTTATTGAATTTGAATGACTTTCAATGAATGACTGTTCTCTGTATTACGGGAGCCGTCAATTCACATTAGCCGCAAGTGATTTTAAATAGCTTTCTTTCCTGCAAAAATGACACTTTTTGCAGGGACAGTTCTAAGCACAGCAAACATGCGCCCCTTTACATGCATACTATAGACACCCCCCAGGTACGAAATTTAAAGGAATATTACACTTTTATTGTTTCAATTTAAGCATTATTAAAATCACTGCTCCTGAAAAAACGGCCGTTTTTTTAAAAAAGGTTTTGCATTGATACAGGTCCCCAAACACTTTTTATGACATTAACATGCATATTAGCCTTTAAAATTAGCACTTTTGATTTCGAACATTCGCATCCATTATAACTAATAGGGTTCTAAAGCTCGCACGGACTTTAGGTCCGTTCGCGGGTTCTGGTGCGAGTCGAACGGGGGGGTGTTGGGCTCATCCCTAGTCAGCACCCATAGGACCTATAGTGTGTTGCGAGCACACATAGGACCTATATTTTTTTCTCAGCACACATAGTACCTCTAGTGTGTTTGTGTCAGCACCCATAGGACCTATAGTGTGTTGTGAGCACACATAGGACCTATATTTTTTTGTCAGCACACATAGTACCTATAGTGTGTTTGTGTCAGCACCCATAGGACCTATAGTGTGTTGTGAGCACACATAGGACCTATATATTTTTTGTCAGCACACATAGTACCTATAGTGTGTTTGTGTCAGCACCCATAGAACCTATAGTGAGTTGTGAGCACACATAGGAGCTCTATTTCTTTGTCAGCACACATAGTACCTCTAGTGTGTTTGTGTCAGCACCCATAGGACCTATAGTGTGTTGTGAGCACACATAGGACCTATATTTTTTTGTCAGCACACATAGTACCTATAGTGTGTTTGTGTCAGCACCCATAGGACCTATAGTGTGTTGTGAGCACACATAGGACCTATATTTTTTTGTCAGCACACATAGTACCTATAGTGTGTTTGTGTCAGCACCCATAGGACCTATAGTGTGTTGTGAGCACACATAGGAGCTCTATTTCTTCATCAGCACACATAGTACCTATAGTGTGTTTGTGTCAGCACCCATAGGACCTATAGTGTGTTGTGAGCACACATAGGAGCTCTATTTCTTTGTCAGCACACATAGTACCTCTAGTGTGTTTGTGTCAGCCCCCATAGGACCTATAGTGTGCTGTGAGCACACATAGGACCTATATTTTTTTGTCAGCACACATAGTACCTATAGTGTGTTTGTGTGAGCACCCATACGACCTATAGTGTGTTGTGAGCACACATAGGACCTATATTTTTTTCTCAGCACACATAGTACCTATAGTGTGTTTGTGTCAGCACCCATAGGACCTATAGTGTGTTGTGAGCACACATAGGAGCTCTATTTCTTTGTTAACACACATAGTACCTATAGTGTGTTTGTGTCAGCACCCATAGGACCTATAGTGTGTTGTGAGCACACATAGGACCTATATTTTTTGTCAGCACACATAGTACCTATAGTGTGTTTGTGTCAGCACCCATATGACCTATAGTGTATTGTGAGCACACATAGGACCTATATTTTTTTGTCAGCACACATATTACCTATAGTGTGTTTGTGTCAGCACCCATAGGACCTATAGTGTGTTGTGAGCACACATAGGACCTATATTTTTTTGTCAGCACACATAGTACCTATAGTGTGTTTGTGTCAGCACCCATAGGACCTATAGTGTGTTGTGAGCACACATAGGAGCTCTATTTATTCGTCAGCACACATAGTACCTATAGTGTGTTTGTGTCAGCACCCATAGGACCTATAGTGTGTTGTGAGCACACATAGGAGCTCTATTTCTTTGTCAGCACACATAGTACCTCTAGTGTGTTTGTGTCAGCACCCATAGGACCTATAGTGTGTTGTGAGCACACATAGGACCTATATTTTTTTGTCAGCACACATAGTACCTATAGTGTGTTTGTGTCAGCACCCATAGGACCTATAGTGTGTTGTGAGCACACATAGGACCTATATTTTTTTGTCAGCACACATAGTACCTATAGTGTGTTTGTGTCAGCACCCATAGGACCTATAGTGTGTTGTGAGCACACATAGGAGCTCTATTTCTTCATCAGCACACATAGTACCTATAGTGTGTTTGTGTCAGCACCCATAGGACCTATAGTGTGTTGTGAGCACACATAGGAGCTCTATTTCTTTGTCAGCACACATAGTACCTCTAGTGTGTTTGTGTCAGCACCCATAGGACCTATAGTGTGCTGTGAGCACACATAGGACCTATATTTTTTTGTCAGCACACATAGTACCTATAGTGTGTTTGTGTGAGCACCCATACGACCTATAGTGTGTTGTGAGCACACATAGGACCTATATTTTTTTCTCAGCACACATAGTACCTATAGTGTGTTTGTGTCAGCACCCATAGGACCTATAGTGTGTTGTGAGCACACATAGGAGCTCTATTTCTTTGTTAACACACATAGTACCTATAGTGTGTTTGTGTCAGCACCCATAGGACCTATAGTGTGTTGTGAGCACACATAGGACCTATATTTTTTGTCAGCACACATAGTACCTATAGTGTGTTTGTGTCAGCACCCATATGACCTATAGTGTATTGTGAGCACACATAGGACCTATATTTTTTTGTCAGCACACATATTACCTATAGTGTGTTTGTGTCAGCACCCATAGGACCTATAGTGTGTTGTGAGCACACATAGGACCTATATTTTTTTGTCAGCACACATAGTACCTATAGTGTGTTTGTGTCAGCACCCATAGGACCTATAGTGTGTTGTGAGCACACATAGGAGCTCTATTTATTCGTCAGCACACATAGTACCTATAGTGTGTTTGTGTCAGCACCCATAGGACCTATAGTGTGTTGTGAGCACACATAGGAGCTCTATTTCTTCGTCAGCACACATAGTACCTCTAGTGTGTTTGTGTCAGCACCCATAGGACCTATAGTGTGTTGTGAGCACACATAGGACCTATATTTTTTTGTCAGCACACATAGTACCTATAGTGTGTTTGTGTCAGCACCCATATGACCTATAGTTTGTTGTGAGCACACATAGGACCTATATTTTTTTGTCAGCACACATAGTACCTATAGTGTGTTTGTGTCAGCACCCATAGGACCTATAGTGTGTTGTGAGCACACATAGGACCTATATTTTTTTGTCAGCACACATAGTACCTATAGTGTGTTTGGGTCAGCACCCATAGGACCTATAGTGTGTTGTGAGCACACATAGGAGCTCTATTTCTTCGTCAGCACACATAGTACCTATAGTGTGTTTGTGTCAGCACCCATAGGACCTATAGGGTGTTGTGAGCACACATAGGACCTATATTTTTTTGTCAGCACACATAGTACCTATAGTGTGTTTGTGTCAGCACCCATAGGACCTATAGTGTGTTGTGAGCACACATAGGACCTATATTTTTTTGTCAGCACACATAGTACCTATGGTGTGTTTGTGTCAGCACCCATAGGACCTATAGTGTGTTGTGAGCACACATAGGAGCTCTATTTCTTTGTCAGCACACATAGTACCTATAGTGTGTTTGTGTCAGCACCCATAGGACCTATAGGGTGTTGTGAGCACACATAGGACCTATATTTTTTTGTCAGCACACATAGTACCTATAGTGTGTTTGTGTCAGCACCCATAGGACCTATAGTGTGTTGTGAGCACACATAGGACCTATATTTTTTTGTCAGCACACATAGTACTTATAGTGTGTTTGTGTCAGCACCCATAGAACCTATAGTGTGTTGTGAGCACACATAGGAGCTCTATTTCTTCGTCAGCACACATAGTACCTATAGTGTGTTTGTTTAAGCACCCATAGGACCTATGGTGTGTTGTGAGCACACATAGGAGCTCTATTTTTTTGTCAGCACACATAGGAGCTATAGTGTGTTGTCAGCACACATAGGAGCTATAGTGTGTTTGTGTCAGCACACATAGGAGCTAGTGTGTGTGTGTGTGTCAGCACACATAGGAGCTAGTGTGTGTGTGTGTCAGCACACATAGGAGCTAGTGTGTGTGTGTGTGTCAGCACATATATGAGCTAGTGTGTGTGTGTGTCAGCCCAGTTCTTGTCATCTAAGGCAGCCTTTATCTGCCATAGGGCCCTGTTGCTGTCATCTAAGGCATCCATCTGCAGGAGTTAGTGTGTGTGCTGTGTGACTCCAGCACAATATACACTACCCACTACAATGGCTGGAAGACCGCTAAGGAGAGGCAGACATTCCAGAGGCAAGAACACAGGGCAAGCAGGCTCTGTTTCTAGAGACAACAGTGCTGGTCGTGGACGTGGTCGTGCATCGTCATTAGCACGTGGCCATAGGACACGCTTGTCTTTGTTTTCGGCAGCTGGACATGTTGAGCCGCATCATGCCGAAGGCTTGGTAGAATGGATGACCAAGCCCTCCTCATCCTCTCTCACCCAGGCTCAGGGTACTGGCAGAGCAGCTGCCAACGCGTACTCAATGGCATCATCAGGCACCCCTTCCCTAGACCCACCATGTCCTCCTGAGGAGTCCCCCGAACTGTTTGAGCACAGTGTTGGGTACATGCTCCAGGAGGATGCCCAACGATTTGAAGGCTCGGATGATGATACCCAGCTTGAGGAAGGCAGTAGTGTGCGCGCAGAGAGAGGGGATGCTGAAGGACAGCAATCTGGCAGTAATGTTCCACCAGCTGCAGGTTTGCTCTAGTGGTGAAGAGGGAGGGGATGATGCGGTCACTGACTCCACGTGGGTGCCTGAAGGGAGAGGGGAGGAGGAGGAGGAGTATGCGGCGGCACATGTCCAACGAGGCAGGATGCCCCCTGGAGGCCAGCTAGAGGCCAGCACACCAACTGAATCACACCGCAGAGCTCCGCCTGTGCAGGGCGCTGCCTCTGCACGTTATCACAAAAGTTCTTTGGTGTGGGCCTTTTTTGAGACGAGTGCATCAGATCGCACCACTGCTATTTGCAATATTTGTCTCAAGCGTATCTCGCGTGGCCAAAACATCAGCCGCTTGGGCACCACAAGCATGACCAGACATATGTCGACATGCCATGCAGCTTGTTGGCAAGCGCACATTAAAGACCCACACCAAAGAACAAAGCGGACCTCTCCTTGCTCCTCATCAGCTGGGATCTCCATCCCCACTATATCTTCAGTCCTCTCTGAAAGCTGCTCTGAGAGGACTGAAGGTGTAGAATTAGGTGTGTCACAACCAAGTACTTGCAGTACACCGACGTCCGATTGTAGCAGGCAAATTTCCCTGCCCCAGCTGCTGGACCGTCGAAAGAAGTATACTCCCAGCCATCCACATGCCCAGCGGTTGAATGCTAGCTTGGCTTAATTGCTAGCACTTCAACTGCTGCCTTTTCAGTTGGTAGACTCGGCCCCCTTCCGTGAGTTTGTTCAATGTGCGGTTCCTCAGTGGCAGGTTCCCAAACGACACTTTTTCTCACGGAAGGCGATTCCGTCTCTCTACCGGCATGTGGAAGCCAATGTCCATGCCTCGCTGGACAGGGCGGTCAGCGGTAAGGTGCATATTTCCGCTGACTCATGGTCCAGCAGGCATGGACAGGGACGTTATCTGTCTTTCACGGCCCATTGGGTCACTCTAGGGAGGGATGCAGGACAAGGTGCAGTAGTGTTGGAGGTTGTTCCACCACCACGCCTCCAAAATGCTACTACTGGTTGTGACTAGGGATGGGCCCGGTGCTCGATTCAAACCCACGTTCGAATCGCGCACCGGGCGTTCGCTCACTCGGCGAGCCCAGAACTATTTGGGCCGTTCGCATCACATTCGTGTGATGCGAGCGGCCCCGCAATGCATTGCGGCCGGCGCGGCCGGCGCAGTGCATTGCTGGCTGATGATTGGCCAAGCATGCACTGTGACCCCGCATGCTTGGCCAATCACAGCGCCGGAAACTCGGAGAGCAATAATTGGCTACAGGCAGGACGCCTGTAGCCAATTAAAGCTCAGGGGCTTTAGTACACGCCCCACCATTTAAAAGGCCGCCACGCCGTCGGCCCCGGTCACATGAGTTCCGGCTTTAGGAGAGATCAGTCTGCTGATTCAGTCTTTGCTTGATTGCTACTGAAAGATTTGCTCTTCTTTGCTAAACCATTGGCTATTTCTTTGCTAAACCATTGCTACCTAAGTCATTGATCGTTCATTGCTGCTGATTGCACAGTTAGTGTGTTATTAGCTGCTGCTGGGGATTAGTCTGGTGCGTGCTTACTGTTAGTACAGTATTGAAGTAGTACCGACCGCAGTGCTGTTAGCACAGCATTGCACCCCAAAAGGCACCCATAGGACTTCTAGTGTGTTAGTGGCAGCAAACAGAGCTCCTATATTTTCTTCTCAGCAGCACCCATAGGACTTCTAGTGTGTTATGGCATCATACAGCGCTCCTATATTTTCTTCTCAGAAGCACCCATAGGACTTCTAGTGTGTTAGTGGCATCACACAGAGCTCCTATATTTTCTTCTCAGCAGCACCCATAGGACTTCTAGTGTGTTAGTGGTATCACACAGAGCTCCTATATTTTCTTCTCAGCAGCACCCATAGAATTTCTATTGTGTTAGTGGCATCACACAGAGCTCCTATATTTTCTTCTCAGCAGCACCCATAGGACTCCTAGTGTGTTAGTGGCATCACACAGAGCTCCTATATTTTCTTCTCAGCAGCACCCATAGGACTTCTAGTGTGTTAGTGGCATCACACAGAGCTCCTATATTTTCTTCTCAGCAGCACCCATAGGACTTCTAGTGTGTTAGTGGCAGCACACAGAGCTCCTATATTTTCTTGACAGAAGCACCCATAGGACTTCTAGTGTGTTAGTGGCATCACACAGAGCTCCTATATTTTCTTCTCAGCAGCACCCATAGGACTTCTAGTGTGTTAGTGGCATCACACAGAGCTCCTATATTTTCTTCTCAGCAGCACCCATAGGACTTTTAGTGTGTTAGTGGCAGCACACAGAGCTCCTATATTTTCTTGACAGAAGCACCCATAGGACTTCTAGTGTGTTAGTGGCATCACACAGAGCTCCTATATTTTCTTCTCTGCGGCACCCATAGGACTTCTAGTGTGTTAGTGGCAGCAAACAGAGCTCCTATATTTTCTTCTCAGCAGCACCCATAGGACTTCTAGTGTGTTAGTGGCATCACACAGAGCTCCTATATTTTCTTCTCAGCAGCACCCATAGGACTTCTAGTGTGTTAGTGGCAGCAAACAGAGCTCCTATATTTTCTTCTCAGAAGCACCCATAGGACTTCTAGTGTGTTAGTGGCATCACACAGAGCTCCTATATTTTCTTCTCAGCAGCACCCATAGGACTTCTAGTGTGTTAGTGGCAGCAAACAGAGCTCCTATATTTTCTTATCAGCAGCACCCATAGGACTTCTAGTGTGTTAGTGGCATCACACAGAGCTCCTATATTTTCTTCTCAGCAGCACCCATAGGACTTCTAGTGTGTTAGTGGCATCACACAGAGCTCCTATATTTTCTTCTCAGCAGCACCCATAGGACTTCTAGTGTGTTAGTGGCATCACACAGAGCTCCTATATTTTCTTCTCAGAAGCACCCATAGGACTTCTAGTGTGTTAGTGGAATCACACAGAGCTCCTATATTTTCTTCTCAGCAGCAGCACCCATAGGACTTCTAGTGTGTTAGTGGCATCACACAGAGCTCCTATATTTTCTTCTCAGCAGCACCCATAGGACTTCTAGTGTGTTAGTGGCAGCACACAGAGCTCCTATATTTTCTTGACAGAAGCACCCATAGGACTTCTAGTGTGTTAGTGGCATCACACAGAGCTCCTATATTTTCTTCTCAGCAGCACCCATAGGACTTCTAGTGTGTTAGTGGCATCACACAGAGCTCCTATATTTTCTTCTCAGCAGCACCCATAGGACTTCTAGTGTGTTATTGGCTGCACACAGAGCTCCTATATTTTCTTGACAGAAGCACCCATAGGGCTTCTAGTGTGTTAGTGGCATCACACAGAGCTCCTATATTTTCTTCTCAGCAGCACCCATAGGACTTCTAGTGTGTTAGTGGCAGCACACAGAGCTCCTATATTTTCTTGACAGAAGCACCCATAGGACTTCTAGTGTGTTAGTGGCAGCACACAGAGCTCCTATATTTTCTTGACAGCAGCACACATATTTTACCTATTGTGTCAGCAGCACCCATAGGACTTCTAGTGTGTTAGTGGCATCACACAGAGCTCCTATATTTTCTTCTCAGAAGCACCCATAGGACTTCTAGTGTGTTAGTGGCATCACACAGAGCTCCTATATGTTCTTCTCAGCAGCACCCATAGGACTTCTAGTGTGTTAGTGGCATCACACAGAGCTCCTATATTTTCTTCTCAGCAGCACCCATAGGACTTCTAGTGTGTTAGTGGCAGCACATAGAGCTCCTATATTTTCTTGACAGCAGCACACATATTTTACCTATTGTGTCAGCAGCACCCATAGGACTTCTAGTGTGTTAGTGGCAGCACACAGAGCTCCAATATTTTCTTGACAGCAGCACACATATACTACCTATTGTGTCAGCAGCACCCATAGGACTTCTAGTGTGTTAGTGGCATCACACAGAGCTCCTATATTTTCTTCTCAGCAGCACCCATAGGACTTCTAGTGTGTTAGTGGCATTACACAGAGCTCCTATATTTTCTTCTCAGAAGCACCCATAGGACTTCTAGTGTGTTAGTGGCATCACACAGAGCTCCTATATTTTCTTCTCAGCAGCACCCATAGGACTTCTAGTGTGTTAGTGGCATCACACAGAGCTCCTATATTTTCTTCTCAGAAGCACCCATAGGACTTCTAGTGTGTTAGTGGCATCACACAGAGCTCCTATTTTTCTTCTCAGCAGCACCCATAGGACTTCTAGTGTGTTAGTGGCAGCAAACAGAGCTCCTATATTTTCTTCTCAGCAGCACCCATCGGACTTCTAGTGTGTTAGTGGCATCACGCAGAGCTCCTATATTTTCTTCTCAGCAGCACCCATAGGACTTCTAGTGTGTTATTGGCATCACACAGAGCTCCTATATTTTCTTCTCAGCAGCACCCATAGGACTTCTAGTGTGTTAGTGGCATCACACAGAGCTCCTATATTTTCTTCTCAGCAGCACCCATAGGACTTCTGGTGTGTTAGTGGCAGCAAACAGAGCTCCTATATTTTCTTCTCAGCAGCACCCATAGGACTTCTAGTGTGTTAGCGGCAGCACACAGAGCTCCTATATTTTCTTGACAGCAGCACACATATTTTACCTATTGTGTCAGCAGCACCCATAGGACTTCTAGTGTGTTAGTGGCAGCACACAGAGCTCCTATATTTTCTTCTCAGCAGCACCCATAGGACTTCTAGTGTGTTAGTGGCATCACACAGAGCTCCTATATTTTCTTCTCAGAAGCACCCATAGGACTTCTAGTGTGTTAGTGGCATCACACAGAGCTCCAATATTTTCTTCTCAGCAGCACCCATAGGACTTCTGGTGTGTTAGTGGCAGAAAACAGAGCTCCTATATTTTCTTCTCAGCAGCACCCATAGGACTTCTAGTGTGTTAGTGGCATCACGCAGAGCTCCTATATTTTCTTCTCAGCAGCACCCATAGGACTTCTAGTGTGTTATTGGCATCACACAGAGCTCCTATATTTTCTTCTCAGCAGCACCCATAGGACTTCTAGTGTGTTAGTGGCATCACACAGAGCTCCTATATTTTCTTCTCAGAAGCACCCATAGGACTTCTAGTGTGTTAGTGGCAGCACACAGAGCTCCTATATTTTCTTGACAGAAGCACCCATAGGACTTCTAGTGTGTTAGTGGCATCACACAGAGCTCCTATATTTTCTTCTCAGCAGCACCCATAAGACTTCTGGTGTGTTAGTGGCAGCAAACAGAGCTCCTATATTTTCTTCTCAGCAGCACCCATAGGACTTCTAGTGTGTTAGCGGCAGCACACAGAGCTCCTATATTTTCTTGACAGCAGCACACATAGGACTTCTGGTGTGTTAGTGGCAGCAAACAGAGCTCCTATATTTTCTTCTCAGCAGCACCCATAGGACTTCTAGTGTGTTAGCGGCAGCACACAGAGCTCCTATATTTTCTTGACAGCAGCACACATATTTTACCTATTGTGTCAGCAGCACCCATAGGACTTCTAGTGTGTTAGTGGCAGCACACAGAGCTCCTATATTTTCTTGACAGCAGCACACATATACTACCTATTGTGTCAGCAGCACCCATAGGACTTCTAGTGTGTTAGTGGCATCACACAGAGCTCCTATATTTTCTTCTCAGAAGCACCCATAGGACTTCTAGTGTGATAGTGGCATCACACAGAGCTCCTATATTTTCTTCTCAGCAGCACCCTTAGGACTTCTAGTGTGTTAGTGGCATCACACAGAGCTCCTATATTTTCTTCTCAGCAGCACCCATAGGACTTCTAGTGTGTTAGTGGCAGCACACAGACCTCCTATATTTTCTTGACAGCAGCACACATATTTTACCTATTGTGTCAGCAGCACCAATAGGACTTCTAGTGTGTTAGTGGCAGCACACAGAGCTCCTATATTTTCTTCTCAGCAGCACCCATAGGACTTCTAGTGTGTTAGTGGCAGCACACAGAGCTCCTATATTTTCTTGACAGAAGCACCCATAGGACTTCTAGTGTGTTAGTGGCATCACACAGAGCTCCTATATTTTCTTCTCAGCAGCACCCATAGGACTTCTAGTGTGTTAGTGGCATCACACAGAGCTCCTATATTTTCTTCTCAGCAGCACCCATAGGACTTCTAGTGTGTTAGTGGCATCACACAGAGCTCCTATATTTTCTTCTCAGCAGCACCCATAGGACTTCTAGTGTGTTAGTGGCAGCACACAGAGCTCCTATATTTTCTTCTCAGCAGCACCCATAGGACTTCTAGTGTGTTAGTGGCAGCACACAGAGCTCCTATATTTTCTTGACAGCAGCACACATATTTTACCTATTGTGTCAGCAGCACCCATAGGACTTCTAGTGTGTTAGTGGCAGCACACAGAGCTCCTATATTTTCTTGACAGCAGCACACATATACTACCTATTGTGTCAGCAGCACCCATAGGACTTCTAGTGTGTTAGTGGCAGCACACAGAGCTCCTATATTTTCTTGACAGCAGCACACATATACTACCTATTGTGTCAGCAGCACCCATAGGACTTCTAGTGTGTTAGTGGCAGCACACAGAGCTCCTATATTTTCTTGTCAGCAGCACACATAGTACCTATAGTGTGTTAGTGTCAGCACCCATAGGACCTACAGTGTATTGTGAGCACACATAGGAGCTCTATTTTTTATACTATATACACTACCGACTACAATGGCTGGAAGACCGCCAAGGAGAGGCAGAGCGTGCCGAGGCAAGAACACAGGGCAGGCAGGCTCTGTTTCTAGAGACAACAGTGCTGGCCGTGGACGTGGTCGTGCATCGTCATCAGCACGTGGCCATGGGACACGCTTGTCTTTGTTTTCGGCAGCTGGACATGTGGAGCCGCATCATGCCGAAGGCTTGGTAGAATGGATGACCAAGCCCTCCTCATCCTCCTCATCCTCTCTCACCCAGGCTCAGGGTACTGGCAGAGCAGCTGCCAACGCGTACTCAATGGCATCATCAGCCACCCCTTCCCTAGACCCACCATGTCCTCCTGAGGAGTCCCCCGAACTGTTTGAGCACAGTGTTGGGTACATGCTCCAGGAGGATGCCCAACGATTCGAAGGCTCGGATGATGATACCCAGCTTGAGGAAGTCAGTAGTGTGCGCGCAGAGAGAGGGGATGCTGAAGGACAGCAATCTGGCAGTACTGTTCCACCAGCTGCAGCTTACTGCCAGGTTTGCTCTAGTGGTGAAGAGGAGGGGATGATGAGGTCACTGACTCAACGTGGGTGCCTGAAGGGAGAGAGGAGGAGGAGGAGGATGCGGCGTCACATGTCCAACGAGGCAGGATGCCCCCTGGAGGCCAGCTAGAGGCCAGCACAGCAACTGTACCACACCGCAGAGCTCCGCCTGTGCAGGGCGCTGCCTCTGCATGTTATCACAAAAGTTCTTTGGTGTGGGCCTTTTTTGAGACGAGTGCATCAGATCGCACCACTGCTATTTGCAATATTTGTCTCAAGCGTATCTCGCGTGGCCAAAACATCAGCCGCTTGGGCACCACAAGCATGAGCAGACATATGTCGACCTGCCATGCAGCTCGTTGGCAAGCACACATAAAAGACCCACACCAAAGAACAAAGCGGACCTCTCCTTGCTCCTCATCAGCTGGGATCTCCATCCCCACTATATGCATATTACCGCTGACTAATGGTCCAGCAGGCATGGACAGTGACGTTATCTTTCTTTCACGGCCCATTGGGTCACTCTATTGGCAGCTGGGAGGGATGCAGGACAAGGTGCAGTAGTGTTGGAGGTTGTTCAGCCACCACGCCTCCAAAATGCTACTACTGGTTGTGACACACCTCTCTCCTCCACCCCTCCTCTTCTTCTTCCTCCAGTGCTCTGTCCTCGGAACCAGCGGTGCTCCGTAGGCGTACAAGGGGCTACGCGAGTACGCAGGCAAAAAGATGCCATGCCGTGCTTGCGCTGGTGTGTTTGGGGGACAGGAGCCACACTGGGCCAGAGGTTCTGGCAGCTCTGCAGGAGCAGGCCGAGAGGTGGTTGACGCCACGCCAGCTTAAGCCAGGAATGGTCGTTTCTGACAATGGCACCAACCTCCTCTCCGCCCTGCGACAGGGGCAGCTCACCCATGTGCCCTGTATGGCTCATGTCCTCAACCTGGTGGTGCAGCGGTTCTTGGGCAGGTTCCCAGGCTTACAGGATGTCCTGAGGCAGGCCAGGAAAGTCTGTGTGCATTTCCGCCGATCTTATAATGCCAGTGCTCGGCTGACTGAGCTGCAAAAGGAGCTGAACCTGCCCAAGAACCGCCTAATATGTGACATGCCCACCAGGTGGAACTCAACGTTGGCCATGCTGCAGCGACTGCACACGCAGCAGAGGGCCATCAATGAGTACCTTAGCGACTACGGCACCAGGACAGGGTCAGGGGAGCTTGGCTTTTTTTCCCCACGCCAGTGGAGCATGATCAGGGATGCATGCACTGTCCTCTCACCATTTGAGGAGGCCACGAGGATGGTGAGCAGTGACAGTGCATGCATCAGTGACACTGTACCTCTTGTCCACCTGTTGGAGCATACGCTGCGTGGGATAATGGACAGGGCACTTGAGGCAGAACAGAGGCAGGAAGAGGAGGACTTCCTTGCCTCTCAAGGCCCCCTTTATCCAGACAGTGTTCCTTCTGTCCCACCCATCACACAGGAAGAGGATGAGGATGAGGAGGAGGAGGAGGAGGAGGAGGATTGTGTGAGCATGGAGGTGGAGCCTGGCACTCAGCATCAGCAGCAGCAGTCTTTTAGGGATGATGTACAGTCCCAACAAACCAGTGGACTTGTACGTGGCTGGGAGGAGGTGGCTGGCGATCATGTCATCCTCAGTGACCCAGAAGACTCCGGACCGAATGCCTCAGCTAACCTACGCTGCATGGCCTCCCTGATCCTGCAAAGCCTGCGGAAGGATCCTCGTGTTCTTCGGATCAAGGAGAGGGACCATTACTGGCTGCCCAGTCTCCTTGATCCACGGTACAAGGGTAAGGTTGCGGACCTTATCTTGCCGTCGCAGAGGGAGCAGAGGATGAGACATCACTTGCCAGAGCTTGCACAGTATGCAGGGCCCATTCCTGCACCCACCAAGAGAAACTGTGAGGGCTTACAGTCTTGTGGCAACACCGTCCACCACCAACACCACCAAAGGCCCAATTTTTCTGCCCTGTTCAACAGGTGCATGCAATTACAAATCTTGATCTAATAACTCACAGCAGGGCCCATTCCTGCACCCACCAAGAGTAACTGTGAGGGCTTACAGTCTTGTGGCAACACCGTCCACCACCACCACCACCACCACCACCAAAGGCCCAATTTTTCTGCCCTGTTCAACAGGTGCATGCAATTACAAATCTTGATCTAATAACTCACAGCAGGGCCCATTCCTGTGCCCACCAGTCTTGTGGCTACACCAACATCTAATAGGGCAAATTTCTGCAGAGTATATACGCCAGGCCCCTACTTTCAAACATCCAACTTACAAACGACTCCTACTTTCAAACGGAAAGAGAAAACAGGAAGTGAGAGGAAATCTACCCCTAGGAAGGGAAATTCTATCCTGTTAGATTTAATTTGGGAAAAAGGTATCTCCTCTCTACTGATGCTTTATCACCAATCCTTGTTTCAATTAAAACCCCACTTTGCAAAGACAGCAAATGTTACAGGGGTGATAACCCCTCCCTATGTTCTCCAAAAAAAGCTTAAAAATAGATTTTTTTGGGATGGAGCTACACTTCATAATGTACCTGGTCAGATTCTACTTAAGAACAAACCTACAGTCCGTGTCTTGTTTGCACCACCTATATAGTGCTGTTCAGAGTATATAGGGTTGTAGGTATAGGGTTTTATTTTGGGTGCGGGGTCCCCCTTAATATCCATACAAGACCCAAAGGGGCTGGGGTGGGGGGGGGGTGGGGGTGATGGGGTAGCCATGCCATTTTTCTCAAGGATTTTCAGCCATATGGCGGCCAGGACAAGACATGACATTAAAGCCGCAAGTGGTTTTAAATGGCTTCTTTTTTTCCTTTACAAATGTCATTTTTGTGCAAGGACAGTTCTAAACACGGGAAACACATGCCACTTCACAGGCATACTTTAGACACCCCCCAGGTACCATATTTAAAGGAAAATTTCACTTTTTTTTTCACTTTATGCATCATTAAAATGACTGCTCCCGAAAAAACGTTAGTTTTTAAAAGTTCTTTTTGCATTGATATATGTCCCCTGGGGCAGGACTCGGGTCCCCAAACCTGTTTTATGACATTAACATGCATATTGGCCATTGTAATTAGCAATTTTGATTTCGAACGTTCGCGTCCATTATAACGAATAGGGTTCGAAAATTTGCGCGAACTTTCGGTCTGTTCGAAGGTTCTGGTGCGAACCGAACCCGGGGGTGTTCGGCTCATCCCTAGTTGTGACACACCTCTCTCCTCCACCCCCTCCTCTTCTTCTTCCTCTATGGCCTCTTCGAGTGCTCTGTCCTCGGAACCAGCGGTGCTCCGTAGGCGTACAAGGGGCTACGCGAGTACGCAGGCAAAAAGATGCCATGCCGTGCTTGCGCTGGTGTGTTTGGGGGACAGGAGCCACACTGGGCCAGAGGTTCTGGCAGCTCTGCAGGGGCAGGCCGAGAGGTGGTTGACGCCACGCCAGCTTAAGCCAGGAATGGTCGTTTCTGACAATGGCACCAACCTCCTCTCCGCCCTGCGACAGGGGCAGCTCACCCATGTGCCCTGTATGGCTCACGTCCTCAACCTGGTGGTGCAGCGGTTCTTGGGCAGGTACCCAGGCTTACAAGATGTCCTGAGGCAGGCCAGGAAAGTCTGTGTGCATTTCCGTCGATCGTATAATGCCAGTGCTCGGCTGGCTGAGCTGCAAAAGGAGCTGAACCTGCCCAAGAACCGCCTAATATGTGACATGCCCACCAGGTGGAACTCAACGTTGGCCATGCTGCAGCGACTGCACACGCAGCAGAGGGCCATCAATGAGTACCTTTGCGACTACGGCACCAGGACAGGGTCAGGGGAGCTTGGCTTTTTTTCCCCACGCCAGTGGAGCATGATCAGGGATGCATGCACTGTCCTCTCACCATTTGAGGAGGCCACGAGGATGGTGAGCAGTGACAGTGCATGCATCAGTGACACTGTACCTCTTGTCCACCTGTTGGAGCATACGCTGCGTGGGATAATGGACAGGGCACTTGAGGCAGAACAGAGGCAGGAAGAGGAGGACTTCCTTGCCTCTCAAGGCCCCCTTTATCCAGACAGTGTTCCTTTTGTCCCACCCATCACACAGGAAGAGGATGAGGAGGAGGAGGAGGATTGTGTGAGCATGGAGGTGGAGCCTGGCACTCAGCATCAGCAGCAGCAGTCTTTTAGGGATGATGTACAGTCCCAACAAACCAGTGGACTTGTACGTGGCTGGGAGGAGGTGGCTGGCGATCATGTCGTCCTCAGTGACCCAGAAGACTCTGGACCGAATGCCTCAGCTAACCTACGTTGCATGGCCTCCCTGATCCTGCAAAGCCTGCGGAAGGATCCTCGTATTATTCGGATCAAGGAGAGGGACCATTACTGGCTGGCCACTCTCCTTGATCCACGGTACAAGGGTAAGGTTGCGGACCTTATCTTGCCGTCGCAGAGGGAGCAGAGGATGAGACATCTCAGGGAGGCCTTGCAGAAAGGTCTGTGCAACGCGTTCCCAGAAACTGGGAGGTTACAAACTCCTGGTCCTGGACGACGAGTTGCTGAGGCTTCGGTCAGTAGCAGAAGGAGCGGTGGGGAAGGTGGACGTCTGACCGATGCGTTCAGACAATTTTTTAGCCCGCAGCCCCAAGGTATGATCGGTTCCAGCAACCATCGCCAGCGTCTGATATACATGGTGCAGGAATACCTAGGGGCAAGGTCAGACTTGGACACCTTTCCCACCGAAAATCCTCTGGCTTACTGGGTCTTGAGGATGGATCACTGGTCAGAGCTTGCACAGTATGCAATTGAGCTACTGGCCTTTCCTGCATCCAGCGTTCTTTTCGAACGCACATTCAGTGCTGCTGGAGGATTTGTCACCGATCACAGGGTGCGCCTGTCCACCGACTCGGTTGATCGACTGACCTTCATAAAAATTTATCAGTCTTGGATCACCACCAGCTACCAGGCACCTGAAGCGGATATAACTGAATAATTTATAATGTCACATCCCTTCAAGACTGCCTATGCTGATGCTGAGTGACTGTCCTGTTATGTTCACTGACTATCCTCTTCCTCCTCCTCAATGATCCATTCCTTGATAGCTTGGAAGAACATTTTTGTTTCTGGGTGCCACCACACCAGTGCCTAAGGCACAATTTTTCAGCCCCTGTATAACAGGGGCGTGTAATTACAATTTTAAAAAAAAATGCTTTGCAACAGGTGTGACTGCTGTGCTCCAAGTACAGTATCTGTGAGGGGTTGCAGTGTTGTGGCACCAGCACCGTTGCCTAAGGCACAATTTTTCAGCCCCTGTTTAACAGGGGCGTGTAATTACAATTTTTTAAGCAATGCTTTGCAACAGGTCTCATTGCTGTGCTCAGAGTACAGTATCTGTGATGGGTTGCAGTGTTGTGGCACCAGCACCAGTGCCTAAGGCCCAATTTTTCAGTCCCTGTTTAACAGGGGCGTGTAATTACAAATCTTGATCTAATAGTTCACAGCAGGGCCCATTCCTGCGCCCACCAAGAGTAACTGTGAGGGCTTACA
Source organism: Lithobates sylvaticus (assembly GCA_028564925.1). NCBI lineage: Eukaryota > Metazoa > Chordata > Amphibia > Anura > Ranidae > Lithobates > Lithobates sylvaticus. Next base: position 20,190,607 of record CM053030.1, on the reverse strand, counting down.
GTCTTGTGGCAACACCGTCCACCACCACCACCACCACCACCAAAGGCCCAATTTTTCTGCCCTGTTCAACAGGTGAATGCAATTAGAAATCTTGATCTAATAACTCACAGCAGGGCCCATTCCTGCGCCCACCAAGAGTAACTGTGAGGGCTTACAATCTTGTGGCAACACCGTCCACCACCACCACCACCACCAAAGGCCCAATTTTTCTGCTCTGTTCAACAGGTGCATGCAATTACAAATCTTGATCTAATAACTCACAGCAGGGCCCATTCCTGTGCCCACCAAGAGTAACTGTGAGGGCTTACAGTCTTGTGGCAACACCGTCCACCACCACCACCACCAAAGGCCCAATTTTTCTGCCCTGTTCAACAGGTGCATGCAATTACAAATCTTGATCTAATAACTCACAGCAGGGCCCATTCCTGTGCCCACCAAGAGTAACTGTGAGGGCTTACAGTGTTGTGGCTACACCAACATCTAATGGGGCAAATTTCTGCAGAGTATATACGGCAGGCCCCTATTTTCAAACATCCAACTTACAAACGACTTCTACTTGCAAACGGAAGCAGAAAACAGGAAGTGAGAGGAAATCTACCCCTAGGAAGGGAAATTCGATCCTGTTAGATTTAATTTGGGAAAAAGGTATCTCCTCTCTACTGATGCTTTATCACCAATCCTTGTTTCAATTAAAACCCCACTTTTCCAAAAACATTTGTCATTGGGACGGAAAGTGAGGTGAAATGTTCTGAACAGATGTGCAAAGACAGCAAATGTTACAGGGGTGATAACCCCTCCCTATGTTCTCCAAAAAGCTTAAAAATAGATTTTTTTGGGATGGAGCTACACTTCATAATGTACCTGTTCAGATTCTACTTAAGAACAAACCTACAATCCCTCTCTTGTTTGCACCGCCTATATACTGCTGTTCAGAGTATTAGGGTTGTAGGTATAGGGTTTTATTTTGGGTGCGGGGTCCCCCTTAATATCCATACAAGACCCAAAGGGGCTGGGGGGGGGGGGGTGATGGGGTAGCCATGCCATTTTTCTCAAGGATTTTCAGCCATATGGCCAGGACAAGACATGACATTAAAGCCGCAAGTGGTTTTAAATGGCTTCTTTTTTTCCTTTACAAATGTCATTTTGTGCAGGGACAGTTCTAAACACGGGAAACACATGCCACTTCACAGGCATACTTTAGACACCCCCAGGTACCATATTTAAAGGAATATTTCACTTTTTTTTTTCACTTTATGCATCATTAAAATGACTGCTCCTGAAAAAAACGTTAGTTTTTAAAAGTTCTTTTTGCATTGATATATGTCCCCTGGGGCAGGACCCGGGTCCCCAAACCTGTTTTATGACATTAACATGCATATTTGCCATTCTAATTAGCAATTTTGATTTCGAACGTTCGCGTCCATTGTAACTAATAGGGTTCGAAAATTAGCGCAAACTTTCGGTCCGTTCGAAGGTTCTGGTGCGAACCGAACCCGGGGGTGTTCGGCTCATCCCTATTGTCATCTAAGGCAGCCAGCTAGGCATTAGCAGGAGTTAGCGTGTGTGTGTGTGCTGTAGACATGTGCACAACAAAAAAAATTGTTTATTTTCGTTTCGTTTTTTTTCGTTTCCGAAAAAAATTAATTTTTTTTCGTTTCGTTTTTTTCGTTTCCGTTGATTCGTAACGATTCGTACGTTCGTAATTCGTCGTTGTTCGTATTCGTAACGATTCGTACATTCGTAAGTCGTCGTTGTTCATATTCGTAACAATTCGTACATTTGTAAGAGTTATTTTTCGTTGATTCGTTTTTTCGTTAGTTTAATTTTCCTTCATTCGTTTATTCGAAATTCGGACGCATTCGTAGTTATTCGTACATTTGTAACATTCGTAACATTCGTAGATTCGTAATCGGAGCATAATTCATAATTTTATGTAATGTGTATGCTATTATTACATTTTAATAATTTACGTATCGAAAAAAAAAAGTTACGAATCGAAAAAAAAAAAGTTACGTATCGAAAAAAAAAAGTTATGAATCGAAAAAAAAGTTACGAATGTACGAATTTTTTTGTTCAATCCATTCATTACGAATCGAAAAAAAAAAAAAGTTACGAATCGAAAAAAATAAGTTATGAATCGAAAAAAAAGTTACGAATGTACGAATTTTTTTGTTCAATCCATTCATTACGAATCGAAAAAAAAAATAAAGTTACGAATCGAAAAAAAAGTTACGAATCGAAAAAAAAAAGTTACGAATGTACGAATTTTTTGGTTCAATCCATTCGAAGCACGTTAAGCAGCACCATTGTAAGGGACACGGAAAATTACCAATTCAACAAAAAAAAAGTTCCGAATGTACAAATTTTTTCGTTCATTTTCGTTGTTCCTTTTTTCGTTTTTTCGGATTTTCGTTGTTTGGTTTTTCCGGATTTTCGTTGCTTTTCGGATTTGTTAGATTCGAACGATTCGTTAATCGGATTCGTACGATTCGAATAAACCACCTCAGCCTCTATCTGCCCTAAGGCCCTGTTGTTGTCATCTAAGGCAGCCAGCCAGGCATTTGCAGGAGTTAGCCTGTGTGTGTGTGTGTGCTGTGTGAGTATAGCACAGCACACAATAAACCACCTCAGCCTCTATCTGCCCTATGGCCCTGTTGTCATCTAAGGCAGCCAGACAGCCATTTGCAGGAGCTAGCGTGTGTGTGTGTGCTGTGTGAGTAGAGCACAGCACACAATAAACAACCTCAGCCTCTATCTGCCCTAAGGCCCTGTTGTCATCTAAGACAGCCATCTGCAGTTAGTGTGTGTGCTGTGTGACTCCAGCACAATATACACTACTCACTACAATGCCTGGAAGACCGACAAGGAAAGGCAGACAGTCCCGTGGCAAGAAAAAAGGGCAAGCAGGCTCTGTGTCTATAGACAACAGTGCTGGTCGTGGACGTGGTGCATTGTCATCAGCACGTGGCCATGGGACACGCTTGTCCTTCTTTTCGGCAGCTGGACATGTTGAGGCGCATCATGCCGAAAGCTTAGTAGAGTGGATGACCAAGCCCTCCTCATCCTCCTCATCCTCTCTCACCCAGGCTCAGGGTACTGGCAAAGCAGCTGCCAACGCATACTCAATGGCATCATCAGGCACCCCTTCCCTAGACCCACCATGTCCTCCTGAGGAGTCCCCCGAACTGTTTGAGCACAGTGTTGGGTACATGCTCCAGGAGGATGCCCAGCGTTTTGAAGGCTCGGATGATAATACCCAGCTAGAAGAAGGCAGTAGCGTGAGCGCAGAGAGAGGGGATGCTCAAGGACAGCAATCTGGCAGTCATGTTCCACCAGCTGCAGCTTACTGCCAGGTTTGAAGAGGGAGGAGATGATGAGGTCACTGACTCCACGTGGGTGCCTAAAGAGAGAGGAGGAGGAGGAGGCGGCACATCTCCAACGAGGCAGGATGCCCTCCGGGGGCCAGCTTGAGGCCAGCACACCAACTGAATCACACCGCAGAGCTTCGCCTGTGCAGGGCACTGCCTCTGCACGTTATTACAAAAGTTCTTTGGTGTGGGCCTTTTTTGAGACGAGTGCATCAGATCGCACCACTGCTATTTGCAACATATGTCTCAAGCATATCTCGCGTGGCCAAAACATCAGCCGCTTGGGCACCACAAGCATGACCAGACATATCTCGACCTGCCATGCAGCTCGTTGGCAAGCGCACATTAAAGACCCACACCAAAGAACAAAGCGGACCTCTCCTTGCTCCTCATCAGCTGGGATCTCCAACCCCACTATACCTTTAGTCCTCTCTGAAAGCTGCACTGAGAGGAATGAAGGTGTAGAATTAGGTGTGTCACAGCCAAGTACTTGCGAGCACTCTGCTAGCAGTAAACCGACGTCCGATTCTACCAGGCAAATTTCCCTGCCCCAGCTGCTGGACTGTCGAAAGAAGTTTACTCCCAGCCATCCACATGCCCAGCGGTTGAATGCTAGCTTGGCTAAATTGCTAGCACTTCAACTGCTGCCTTTTTAGTTGGTAGACTCGGCCCCCTTCCGTGAGTTTGTTCAATGTGCGGTTCCTCAGTGGCAGGTTCCCAAACGCCACTTTTTCTCACGGAAGGCGATTCCAGCTCTCTACCGGCATGTGGAAGGCAATGTCTATGCCTCCCTGGACAGGGTGGTCAGCGGTAAGGTGCATATTACCGCTGACTCATGGTCCAGCAGGCATGGACAGGGACGTTACCTGTCTTTCACGGCCCATTGGGTCACTCTTTTGGGAGCTGGGAAGGATGCAGGACAAGGTGCAGTAGTGTTGGAGGTTGTTCCGCCACAGCGCCTCCAAAATACTACTACTGGTTGTGACACACCTCTCTCCTCCACCCCCTCCTCTTCTTCTTCCTCCATGGCCTCTTTGAGTGCTCTGTCCTCTGAACCAGCGGTGCTCCGTAGGCGTCCAAGGGTCTACGCAAGTACGCAGGCAAAAAGATGCCATGCCGTGCTTGCGCTGGTGTGTTTGGAGGACAGGAGCCACACTGGGGCAGAGGTTCTGGCAACTCTGCAGGGGCAGGTCGAGAGGTGGTTGACGCCACGCCCGCTTAAGCTAGGAATGGTGGTTTGTGACAATGGCACCAACCTCCTCTCCGCCCTGCGACAGGGACAGCTGACCCATGTGCCCTGTATGGCTCACGTTCTTAACCTGGTGGTGCAGCGGTTTTTGGGCAGGTACCCAGGCTTACAGGATGTCCTGGGGCAGGCCAGGAAAGTCTGTGTGCATTTCCGCCGATCATATAATGCCAGTGCTCGGCTGGCTGAGCTGCAAAAGGAGTTGAACCTGCCCAAGAACCGCCTTATATGTGACATGTCCACCAGGTGGAACTCAACGTTGGCCATGCTGCAGCGGCTGCACGCGCAGCAGAGGGCCATCAATGAGTACCTGTGTGACTAGGGCACCAGGACAGGATCAGGGGAGCTCGGATTTTTTTCCCCACGCCAGTGGAGCATGATCAGGGATGCATGCACTGTCCTCTCACCATTTGAGGAGGCCACGAGGATGGTGAGCAGTGACAGTGCATGCATTAGTGACACTGTACCTCTTGTCCACCTGTTGGAGTATACGCTGCGTGGGATAATGGACAGGGCACTTGAGGCAGAACAGAGGCAGGAAGAGGAGGACTTCCTTGCCTCTCAAGGCCCCCTTTATCCAGACAGTGTTCCTTCTCTCCCACCCATCACACAGGAAGAGGATGAGGAGGAGGAGGAGGATTGTGTCAGCATGGAGGTGGAGCCTGGCACTCAGCATCAGCAGCAGCAGTCTTTTAGGGATGATTTACAGTCCCAACAAACCAGTGGACTTGTACGTGGCTGGGAGGAGGTGGCTGCGGATCATGTCGTCCTCAGTGACCCAGAAGACTCCGAGCCGAATGCCTCAGCTAACCTACATTGCATGGCCTCCCTGATCCTGCAAAGCCTGCGGAAGGATCCTCGTATTCTTCGGATCAAGGAGAGGGACCATTACTGGCTGACCACTCTCCTTGATCCACGGTACAAGGGTAAGGTTGCGGACCTTATCTTGCAGTCGCAGAGGATGCAGAGGATGAGACATCTCCGGGAGGCCTTGCAGAAAGGTCTGTGCAACGCGTTCCCAGAGATTGGGAGGTTACAAACTCCTGGTCCTGGACGACGAGTTGCTGAGGCTTCGGTCAGTAGCAGAAGGAGCGGTGGGGAAGGTGGACGTCTGACCGATGCGTTCAGACAATTTTTTAGTCCGCAGCCCCAAGGTATGATCGGTTCCAGCAACCATCGCCAGCGTCTGATATACATGGTGCAGGAATACCTAGGGGCAAGGTCAGACTTGGACACCTTTCCCACCGAAAATCCTCTGGCTTACTGGGTCTTGAGGATGGATCACTGGCCAGAGCTTGCACAGTATGCAATTGAGCTACTGGCCTGTCCTGCATCCAGCGTTCTTTCCGAACGCACATTCAGTGCTGCTGGAGGCTTTGTCACCGATCACAGGGTGCGCCTGTCCACTGACTCGGTTGATCGACTGACCTTCATAAAGATGAATCAGTCTTGGATCACCACCAGCTACCAGGCACCTGAAGCTGATATAACTGAATAATTTATAATGTCACATCCCTTCAAGACTGCCTATGCTGATGCTGAGTAGGGATGAGCCGAACACCCCCCCCGTTCGGCTCGCACCAGAACCCGCGAATGGACCTAAAGTCTGTGCGAGCTTTATAACCCTATTAGTTTTAATGGATGCGAATGTTCGAAGTTAAAAGTGCTAATTTTAAAGGCTAATATGCATGTTAATGTCATAAAAAGTGTTTGTGGACCTGGGTCCTGCCCCAGGGGACATGTATCAGTGCAAAATTTTTTTTTTTTAAACGGACGTTTTTTCAGGAGCAGTGATTTTAATAATGCTTAAATTGAAACAATAAAAGTGTAATATTCCTTTAAATTTCGTACCTGGGGGTGTCTATAGTATGCATGTAAAGGGGCGCATGTTTCCCGTGTTTAGAACTGTCTCTGCAAAAAGTGTCATTTTTGCAAGTAAAAAAGCTATTTAAAATCACTCGCGGCTAATTTGAATTGACGGCTCCCGTAATACAGAGAACAGTCATTCATTGAAAGTCATTCATAAAAAAAAGTCATTGATAAAAAATAAAAAAAATGAAAAAAAAAAAACGTGGGGTCCCCCCAAATTCAATAAGCAGGGCCTTCAGGTCTGGGATGGATATTAAGGGGAACCCCAGCAAAAAAAAAAAAAAAAAACGGCGTAGGGTCCCCCTCAAAATCCATACCAGACCCTTGAGGTCTGGGATGGATTTTAAGGGGAACCCTAGCCCAAAAAAATGGCGTGGGGTCCCCCTCAAAATCCATACCAGACTCTTATCCGAGCACGCAACCTGGCAGGCCCGCCTGAACCGTACCAGGCCACATGCCCTCAACATTGGGAGTATTCTTTGGGGTCCCCCCCAAAGCACCTTGTCCCCATGTTGATGAGGACAAGGGCCTCTTCCCCACAACCCTGGCCATTGGTTGTGGGGGTCTGCGGGCGGGGGGCTTATCGGAATCTGGAAGCCCCCTTTAACAAGGGGACCCCCAGATCCCGCCCCCCCCTGTGTGAAATGGTAAGGGGGTACAAAAGTGCCCCTACCATTTCACAAAAAAAGTGTCAAAAATGGTAAAAATGACAGGAGACGGTCTTTGACAATTAATTTATTAAAATCTTCTTTCTTCTTTCTTCTGGTCTTCCTTTCTTCATCTTCTCCTTCCGTCATCTTCTTCCATCTTCTTCTTCCATTTTCTTCTTCCTCCGATCCGCTTCTTCTTGCGCCGGCATCTTCTTCCATGGCGTCGGCGTCTGTGTCTCTTCTTGGGCCGCTCCTCGCAATGGGAGGCTCCCGCTGTGTGAGGCTTCGCTGCGTCTGACAGGTCTTTTATAATGAGGGCCCCTGGTGACCCCGCCCCCTCTGACGCACGGGGGACGTCATGGGGAATTCCCTTAATATCCATCCCAGACCTGAAGGGCCTGGTTATTGAATTTGGGGGGAACCCCCACGCTTTTTTTTTTTGTTTTTTTATCAATGAATGACAGTTCTCTGTGTTACAGGAGCCATCAATTCATTAGCCGCGAGTGCTTTTAAATAGCTTTTTTCCTGCAAAAAATGACACTTTTTGCAGGGAAAGTTCTAAGCACAGGAAACCTGCCCCCTTCACAGGCCACCTATAGACACCCCCCAGATGTGATACTGCAATGCATTCCCTATGGCAATGTAATTACAATTTTTTATGCAATGCTTTGCAACAGGTCTCATTGCTGTGCTCAGAGTACAGTATCTGTGAGGGGTTGCAGTGTTGTGGCACCAGCACCAGTGCCTAAGGCCCAATTTTTTTTCGTGTAATTAAAATTCACCTTAAAAGTCTTTCCTATATCTGGTGGAATATGTGTGCCCAGGTAGCTTAGCGCTGCCGTCACCCATTTAAAACTGAAATTTAGTTGGATCATATTGCGAGTCGTGGTTTGCAGCGCCACTCCCATTGCTTCTGATTTAGTATAATTTATTTTTAAATTGAAAAAACTTCCATAGGTTTCAAACTCTTTTATCAGATTGGGAATCGAGATATAAGGAACAGACATGGAGAACAACAAGTCGTCCGCGTAAGCTGAAATTTTGTAATTCCGGTCTCCTATTTTTAGGCCCTGAATATCTGGGTTCTGCCTTATTTTATTTAACAAGGGCTCTACCGACAGAGAGAACAGCAAGGGTGAAAGGGGGCATCCCTGTTGTGTACCGTTTGAGATTTTAAAAGGTTTAGAGAATATTCCATTCACTTTTACCTCTGCTTTTGGGAAAGTATATACGCTCATAATCCACTGAATCATTTGCTCCCCCATGCCAACATGTCTCAATACTTCAAACAAGAAGGATCATCTCACCCTGTCAAATGCCTTCTCCGTGTCGGTACTCAAGATGACACAGGGAGTACTTGTTTTATTGGCGTGGTGGACCAAATTGAGTACTTTAATAGTATTGTCCCTCGCCTCCCGCGAGAGAATAAACCCTACCTGATCCAGGTCCACCAACTGACTAAGCAGTGGCTGAATCCGTAATGCAAAAATTTTAGTAAAAAGCTTCAAATCTACATTTAGCAGAGAAATCGCCCTGTAACTGCCGCATTCCGATGGATCCTTTCCCTCCTTCGGGATCACCGTAATATATGCCAAAAGTGTATCCGGTGGGAATGTGGCAGTTTGACCTAAAGCATTAAAGACCCTTACTAATTGATTGCTTAGCTGTGATGAGAATTTTTTGTAGTATTGTAAAGTGAAGCCATCCAGGCCAGGGGCCTTCCCTGGCTTCACCATTTTTATCACTGCATTCAGTTCCTCCACCGAAATAGGGGCTTCCAGTTTACCACGTTCTAAGGATGATAACCTTGAGAGTCTTGCGGAGGAGAGATACTCCTCCAATACCGATGCGGACGTCTACATTGGTTCCAAGTTATAAAGTGAAGAGTAGTATTCTCCAAATGTCTGAGCTATCCCCTTAGGCTGGGAGACTAATTGCCCATTCTTCCCTTTTATTTGAGGTATATATGATGACATGCTCTTTTCTTTGAGTTTACCCGCTAGCAATTTGGTACATTTATCTCCTAGTTCGTAAGTTGTCTTCCAGCCTTTTTGTATTATTGCTTTAGCTTTAAAACGCAGAATATCTGTGACCTGTCACCGCAAATGATCCAGGTCTCTACCAATAGAAGGTGCCTGCGTCCTCTTATGCTGGAGTTCCAAATCATGAATTTCCTGTAAAAGTTTTGTCACTTGATTTTCTCTCTCTTTCTTTAATTTAGAACCATATCTGATCAGAATGCCCGAATTACTGTTTTGTGGGCCTCCCACACTATGCCGGGTTGCTTCCGGGTGTATCATTTATCTGAAAGTAGGCCTTGATTTCTTTTGCTACTTCTTCCGGAATTTCAGTACTCTGTAGCAAGCTCTCATTCAAGCGCCACCTTCTATCCGGGGCACACACTGTGCCAGAGAGTGAAAGGCACAAAGTAATCGGGGCATGATCAGACCAGGTTATATTTCCTATGGACACCTCTGATATCATGAAGAGTAAATAATGTGGGACCAGGAAGAGGTCAATACGAGAGTAAGTCTGATAGGGATTAGAAAAGAAGGTATAATCCCTCTCTTCTGTATGCATAATCCGCCAAACGTCTACCAGTTGCATTTCATATAATTTCTTCAGTATTCCTCTCCTGGTGCCATGTGAAACAGACGATGTCCCTGTAGATGTGTCAATTTTAGGGTCTAAAGCGATATTAAAATCGCCTCCCAGAATCAACTTGCCTTCAGAAAATTCTGTTAATTTAGTGAGGACCTTCCTTAAAAAAGAGTCTTGAGAAACATTTGGCACATATAAGGTTGCCAAGGTCACCTTCACCCCGCCCATATGTCCCTTCAAGAAAAGAAACTGACCCTTTGTGTCTACCCGTTTGTCTATCAAGGACCAAGGGAACCGAATCGCAATCATAATCGATACTCGGAGGCATGCTATACGCATGGAAAAAATCTATTTTGAAGAAGAGGAAATCCGCTTGCTTTAAAATGAGTTTCCTGTATGAAGGCCACATCTGTACGCATACGTTTCAGATCGATAAGAAGCATCCTTCTTTTTTCTGGGACATTAAGTCCCTTGGCATTCATAGAGGTCACCATCACTTCCTCCATCTCGCAGAGAAAAGGAAAAAACAGCAAGAGAAAAAAAAAAAAAAAATTCCCTACATGTTTTGTCATATGTGACGTCATAGGGGGCATCATGGAGACTATGTCCTACTACACCATGCCAGCCTGATTTTTGATCTGCAGAATTTAACCTGGGAAACTTTTCATTTAAATGCTGCATTTTACACTATGTGGACATTCTCCCTTTTCTTTATATGACATCTATGAGAAAGAGTGAGAACCAGCACGGTCGGTCGTGACATTATCCCCTCTTAAATCCAAATGGATGGGTCCTCCATGTTTTGTGAATCCATGTCTGTTTAGACGCCTATTATGTGGAGTCTAGAGATCCGGTAAGAGTACATCTTGTATTATCACAGTGAAAGATGCACTTGGGTGTATGGTCGTTTATCATCCTTTGGACACGATTTTAAAGACTTTATCACCTTTGGACATTTTTTTGGATTGACCTTTTGTCATTTTATGAGTTGTCACCTAAATAGAGTGGCAATTAATGTATTATAATTTTTTTACACAAACTGTTCTGTTGTGTTATTGCCAGACGCTTTTTGGTCACTTTATTTATTTGTTTTCACCTCCGCAATACCAATACCAATTACCACTATTAATTGTTAATGGCAGCACTTCAAATGTGTTTTGTATTTAACTATTTGTATGTTATGGGCCCAACAAAATTCATTGATATTGTTTTTAATTAAACTTTTTAGACAGATTATAACAAAACATGCTAAAGTTTTAATTGTGCTTTATATCATTATACTTCTGTATCGAGGTCCACCACAAAGAACCTCTAAGATGCTCTTTCCATAACAAGTTACTTAGTGGGTAATGCTCGGGGCACGGCACACAGCTGAGCATCAGACACAATGTCCCGTTTGTTAGCATTCAGCCATTTGGAGTCCCGACGCTCAGATCCCGGGGGCAGCTTGAAGGTGAATTTCTGGAGCAGAGCTGAGAGGAGAAGGAAGAGCTCCATTCGGGCCAAATTCTCTCCGGCACAAACACGCTTTCCTGTAGAAGAGTTGAGGAAAATGAGACAGAACTATCAATCTTATTGCATCGTGTCATATTTTATCAAACACATCAAATGTAACACTTATTTATAACTAGCATTATTCTGTTATTTGTCAGTTATAATTTGCGCAAGATTGAAGATCAGTGCAGGACAAGAACTGAGTGAATTTCTGGAACTATATATGGAATCTTGGACAAAGCTCCCTTTTGAGATGATGCTCTGGTTTCCTGCACAGCAGTGTTCTCCACCTAATCAGTCTCCAGTAAGGTTACAGTTCTGGAAATGAATCACATACTCGTGAATTGACTTCTATGGAGGCTGCTTTGGACTGGAGAGTGGGGATTGAATTCTACGGAGGTTACATTGGATCGGAGAGTGGGGATTGAATTCTGTGGAGGTCGCTATGGATCACAAAATGGGGAACTGGATTTTATAGGGGCTTCAATGGATCACAGAGTGGGGGGATCGGATTCTATGGAGGCCACTATAAATTACAAACTGGGGCATTTGATTTTATGAAGCCTGCTATGGATCAGGGACTGGGTTCTATATAGGTCACTATGGATCACCGAGTAAGGGATTGGATTCCATGGAGACCAATATGGATTACAAACTGGGGAACTGGATTTTATAGGGGCTTCTATGGATCACAGAGTGGGGGATCAGATTCTATGGAGACCAATATGAATCACAAACTGGGGCATTTGATTTTATGAAGCCTGGATCAGGGACTGGGTTACATAGTTACATAAAGACACCAGTCCATCCAGTTCAACCTGAGTGAGTGTGGGTGCGTGTCTACAATTATCCCTATTTATTTAAGGTACCCATATAGCGCCATCAATTTACGCAGCACTCCACACATACATCGCACACTCACATCGGTCCCTACCCTCAAGGAGCCCACAATCCAAGGTCCCTAACTAACGTTCATATACTAGGGCCAATTTTAGACAGAAGCCAATTAACCTAACAGCATGTCTTTGGAGTGTGGGAGGAAACCGGAGTACCTGGAGGAAACCCACGCAGGCACAGGGAGAACATGCAAACTCCAGGCAGGTAGTGTCGTGGTTGAGATTCAAACCAGCGACCCATTTTACTGCTAGGCGAGAGTGCTACCCACTACATCACTGTGCCGCCCACACAACTGTGCCACCTTATGGGTTCTATATAGGTCACTATGGATCACCGAGTGGGGAATTAGATTCTATGAAGACCAATATGCATTACAAACTAGGGAACTGGATTTTATAGGGGCTTCTATGGATCACAGAGTGGGGGATTGGATTCTATGGAGGCCTCTATGGAACACAAATTGGGGCATTTGATTTTACGAAGCCTGCTATGAAACACTGACTGGACAAACAACAAATTCACCCAGCAAAGCAGATGGTAAACTGCTCTGACCACTTCTCCCATCAATATTGATAAGATGTCCTCTACATCCCCTTGCCTTTCCCACCCCTACCGCCTGCTGTGTTGCGTTTGTTAAAATATTATATATTTTTTTAAACATCAGACATAACATTACATGGGACAATATTACAAGTTAGTTGATCAGATTACTGTCAGTCTTCTGGTTTGAGTAGAATTCTCAAACAAATGCTGTTTTCATACAATGGTGTTCGATAACATTGTTATATTCAAATTGACAGTTTGAAGAGGCTATTGTATCTTCAGCTACAGTAAACAGGTTGAGAGGGTCTCTCAAACTGTTAGAATGACTGTTATATTAATGACAGGATTGGTTTGAGTAGACAAAGGGTAGATAGGAACAGATAGGTAGATAGGAATAGATAGGGTAGATTGTTTATACAGCTACAGTAAACAGGTTGAGAGGGTCTCTCAAACTGAAAAGAATGACTGTTAGTCGGTTGTTATGGAAACAAGTCTATAAACATTAACTTTGGTCAACAAACTGGGACAAATAAAATGGATGAGTAGAGAGAGGACAGACACATCATGCTGTAACATCAGAATAGATCATCATGCTTTGAAGATCAGAAGCCACTCATGATAGAAGGACAGAACCTGGTCTCCAAGAAGAAATATTGCCAATGGAGATCATGAACATACAGTAACAGAAGTTAAGTAACCCTTTTTTTAAATGTATTTGACCTGTTAGACCATAGGCTGTTCTATTTTCTAGGCATTTTGCTTGTTATAGATATCTGTCAGTCTTGAATTGTATTCCTAAGATTGTAATAGTTTTGTATGTACAGCAGCTTTGTATAGTAAAAGCACATCTACAAACTGCAGAAGTCTCAGCTTCCTTTTTATACCACAGAGTAATCTTGCTAGATAGATGCAAGCATAACAGTTGGGGGCTCGGACGTGACTGTGCTATAGTTCAATTGAAGCAGAGCTGTTTTTTCTGTAGTGTGTAGCTTGTGCTAGGTAAAATGCTGCGTAAGCTGTTAAGGAAAGGAAAGGCTGCAGAGAGTCCTGGTGACCAGAAGGAAGTGTGCAGCTTACCTATCTGGGCCAGAGACAATGAGTGGGAGCCTCTTGCTAAAGAATTGTGAAGTATGCTTCTCCCTTGAAGCTGACTTGAGGTGATAAAGTCTCAGATCATTTTGTAGATTTTAGCCTTAAGGGGTTGGATTTAAGTAAAAAAGAGAAGAGGACAGTGTCCAAAGTCGGATGGTATTTTCTTCATGCATTTTACACCGAATCACATAGAAGGGAGAAGGCAGAGGCAGAAGTTAAGGTATTAAAAGACCAGCTAGCAGTTGCTTCAGAGTTTGTACATTCAACTGCTAGTCGGACTGATGATTTGCAAGAGCGGTGTGCAGCCCTCATGACCAAATCAATTAATGCCTTAAGGAAAAGGAAGCGCCGTAAACCTGTTAGTAAAGCCAGGGTACGTGCCATTGTCACATCCCAAAATTGGGATTGTGAGGATGTGCTTTCCTCAAATGACAGTGAGGATGAGGAGATAGAGTTTGATATTTCGCATGATGATCCTCTAGTGCGAAAGAAAAAGTATGCCAGACCTCTCATTACTAAGCATAGGAAACGGCAACATGATAGAGAGGATATGGCAGATGGGGAGGTGCATTATCGCAACCCCAGAGATGTTGAATTTGAAGAAGTACGGGAGTTTACACAAACTGAACTCCATGAGCTGGCAAAACAATACAAACAAAGGTCTGGGGAGCCTCTAGTGAGTTGGCTCCTACGCTTATGGGATGAAGGGGCGGACAGTGTTGTTTTGTCAGGTAAGGAAGCAGTGACTATGGGAGTGTTAACCCATGATCCACAATTGCGTCAGGCAATGCGAAACGCCAGAGAGTTTAGCGTGAATTTTTCACTGTTAGACCTCATGAGAGATGGAATAGTCCGAGTATACTCTAGTCCTACTGACCTGGAAAATACCTACTCCTGGAGATCAATAGCAGAGGGTATTTCCAGGTTACGTGAGATGGGTTGTATAACCGGATTAAATACTTTCCAGAATGGATGGGTCCAGATATGGAACCCTTTACGTCTGCTCTGCGCTCTAAGCTGATGAAGTCTGCACCATTTAATCTCAGGGCTCCCTTATTGTCCTTGTTGGGAGGCCTGGGATTAAACAGCAAGATTCATGAAGCTACAACCCTTTTAAGCCAGTTGGGAAGCTAGAGGAGACTAAAACAAAACCTGTCAGGGCAGTAGATAAGGTCAAGGCCAGACAGGAAGAATACAAGAAGAAATATTGTTGCACTGCAGTGGACACCTATTCAGGACTTATGCTTGTTCATCCTTGCAAACGTGCAGATCAAGCCGCAACGCTTCAACTGCTACAGAAACTTGTCGTTGCTTATGGTTGTCCCAAGCAAGTCCAAAGTGATAACGGCTCACACTTCACCGGATCAACAGTACAACAGTGGGCAAAAGATTCTGGAGTGTACTGGTTGTGCCACATCCCATACCATCCACAGGCAGCTGGTTTGATTGTAAAATACAATGGACTATTGAAGGACCAGATATGCAAACTTACACCCACACATACACTAAGGGGGTGGGATCGGGTCCTCACACAGGCAGTCATGTTGTTAAATTCTAGGCCAATAGCCAAAAGCACACCATATGAGAGGATGGTAGGGGCTGGGGCACAGATTCCACAGCTGGAGTGCAGAGTTCAGTATTTATGTAAGGTTCCTGAAAGAACAGGGCTTAACAGATACCATGTTACTGCTTCCTATGACATAGAAACCAAGAGTGACGTATCTGAAGCTGAAGCCTATCTAGGAATGAGAGGGAATCTGGCAGGAAGGTTTGAAGTTATATTTGCATTGGCAGATGAGCTTCAAGACAGTGGCTAGGACTCTGACTGGTTAGTGGATACTTCTCGGCAAGAGTGGAAAGTGAGGCTACATAACATAAAACCTTCCAAAATAAACAGCAGTGATCTTCTGGGAAATATCAGTATATTTCCTCTCCTCCCTATTGATGTTCTTTGGGAGGGTCAGAAGGGTAATCTTTGCTAGATAGACGCAAGCATAATACCTGCCTCCTCACTAGGGATGAGCCGAACACCCCCGGGTTCGGTTCGAACCAGAACCTTGGAACGGACCGAAAGTTCGCGCGAATTTTTGAACCCTATACGTTATAATGGACGCGAACGTTCGAAATCAAAAGTGCTAATTACAACGGCCAATATGCATGTTAAAGTCATAAAACAGGTTTGGGGACCCGGGTCCTGCCCCAGGGGACATATATCAATGCAAAAAGAACTTTTAAAAACTAACGTTTTTTCGGGAGCAGTCATTTTAATGATGCATACAGTGAAAAAAAAAAGTGAAATTTTCCTTTAAATATGGTACCTGGGGGGTGTCTAAAGTATGCCTGTGAAGTGGCATGTGTTTCCCGTGTTTAGAACTGTCCTTGCACAAAATGACATTTGTAAAGGAAAAAAAGAAGCCATTTAAAACCACTTGCGGCTTTAATGTCATGTCTTGTCCTGGCCGCCATATGGCTGAAAATCCTTGAAAAATGGCATGGCTACCCCATCACCCCCCCCCCCCCCACCACCCCAGCCCCTTTGGGTCTTGTATGGATATTAAGGGGGACCCCGCACCCAAAATAAAACCCTATACCTACAACCCTATATACTCTGAACAGCAAGAAAACAAACAACTGTAGGTTTGTTCTTAAGTAGAATCTGAACAGGTACATTTTTAAGCTTTTTGGAGAACATAGGGAGGGGTTATCACCCCTGTAACATTTGCTGTCTTTGCACATCTGTTCAGAACATGTCACCTCACTTTCTGTCCCAATGACAAATGTTTTTGGAAAAGTGGGGTTTTAATTGAAACAAGGATTGGTGATAAAGTATCAGTAGAGAGGAGATACCTTTTTCACAAATTAAATCTAACAGGATAGAATTTCCCTTCCTAGGGGTAGATTTCCTCTCACTTCCTGTTTTCTCTTTCCATTTGCAAGTAGGAGTCGTTTGTAAGTTGGATGTTTGAAAGTAGGGGCCTGGCGTATATACTCCGCAGAAATTTGCCCTATTAGATGTTGGTGTAGCCACAAGACTGGTGGGCACAGGAATGGGCCCTGCTGTGAGTTAATAGATCAAGATTTGTACTTGCATGCACCTGTTGAACCGGGCAGAAAAAATTGGGCCTTTGGCGGTGGTGGTGGTGGTGGTGGACGGTGTTGCCACAAGACTGTAAGCTCTCACAGTTACCCTTGGTGGGCGCAGGAATGGGCCCTGCTGTGAGTTATTAGATCAAGATTTGTAATTGCATGCACCTGTTGAACAGGGCAGAAAAATTGTGCCTTTGGCGGTGGTGGTGGTGGTGGTGGTGGTGGACGGTGTTGCCACAAGACTGTAAGCTCTCACAGTTACTCTTGGTGGGCGCAGGAATGGGCCCTGCTGTGAGTTATTAGATCAAGATTTGTAATTGCATGCACCTGTTGAACAGGGCAGAAAAATTGGGCCTTTGGTGGTGGTGGTGGTGGTGGTGGACGGTGTTGCCACAAGACTGTAAGCTCTCACAGTTACTCTTGGTGGGCGCAGGAATGGGCCCTGCTGTGAGTTATTAGATCAAGATTTGTAATTGCAAGCACCTGTTGAACAGGGCAGAAAAATTGGGCTTTGGTGGTGGTGGTGGTGGTGGTGGTGGTGGTGGACGGTGTTGCCACAAGACTGTAAGCTCTCACAGTTACTCTTGGTGGGCGCAGGAATGGGCCCTGCTGTGAGTTATTAGTTCAAGATTTGTAATTGCAAGCACCTGATGAACAGGGCAGAAAAATTGGGCCTTTGGCGGTGGTGGTGGACGGTGTTGCCACAAGACTGTAGGCCCTCATAGTTACTCTTGGTGGGCGCAGGAATGGGCCCTGCTGTGAACTATTAGATCAAGATTTGTAATTACACGCCCCTGTTAAACAGGGGCTGAAAAATTGTGCCTTAGGCACTGGTGCTGGTGCCACAACACTGCAACCCCTCACAGATACTGTACTTGGAGCACAGCAGTCACACGTGTTGCGAAGCATTTTTTAAAAAAATTGTAAGTACACGCCCCTGTTAAACAGGGGCTGAAAAATTGTGCCTTAGGCACTGGTGCTGGTGCCACAACACTGCAACCCCTCACAGATACTGTACTTGGAGCACAGCAGTCACACGTGTTGCGAACCATTTTTTTAAAAAATTGTAAGTACACGCCCCTGTTAAACAGGGGCTGAAAAATTGTGCCTTAGGCACTGGTGCTGGTGCCACAACACTGCAACCCCTCACAGATACTGTACTTGGAGCACAGCAGTCACACGTGTTGCGAAGCATTTTTTTTAAAAAAATTGTAAGTACACGCCCCTGTTAAACAGGGGCTGAAAAATTGTGCCTTAGGCACTGGTGCTGGTGCCACAACACTGCAACCCCTCACAGATACTGTACTTGGAGCACAGCAGTCACACGTGTTGCGAAGCATTTTTTTAAAAAATTGTAAGTACACGCCCCTGTTAAACAGGGGTTGAAAAATTGTGCCTTAGGCACTGGTGCTGGTGCCACAACACTGCAACCCCTCACAGATACTGTACTTGGAGCACAGCAGTCACACGTGTTGCGAAGCATTTTTTTTAAAAAATTGTAAGTACACGCCCCTGTTATACAGGGGCTGAAAAAATTGTGCCTTAGGCACTGGTGTGGTGGCATGGATCATTGAGGAGGAGGAAGAGGATAGTCAGTGAACATAACAGGACAGTCACTCAGCATCAGCATAGGCAGTCTTGAAGGGATGTGACATTATAAATTATTCCGTTATATCCGCTTCAGGTGCCTGGTAGCTGGTGGTGATCCAAGACTGATTCATTTTGATGAAGGTCAGTTGATCAACCGAGTCGGTGGACAGGCGCACCTATGATCGGTGACAAATCCTCCAGCAGCACTGAATGTGTGTTCGGAAAGAACGCTGGAGGCAGGACAGGCCAGTAGCTCAATTGCATACTGTGCAAGCTCTGGCCAGTGATCCATCCTCAGGACCCAGTAAGCCAGAGGATTTTCGGTGGGAAAGGTGTCCAAGTCTGACCTTGCCCCAAGGTATTCCTGCACCATGTATATCAGACGCTGGCGATGGTTGCTGGAACCGATCATACCTTGGGGCTGCGGACTAAAAAATTGTCGGTCAGACGTCCACCTTCCCCACCGCTCCTTCTGCTACTGACCGAAGCCTCAGCAACTCGTCGCCCAGGACCAGGAGTTTGTAACCTCCCAGTTTCTGGGAACGCGTTGCACAGACCTTTCTGCAAGGCCTCCCTGAGATGTTTCATCCTCTGCTCCCTCTGCGATGGCAAGATAAGGTCAGCAACCTTACCCTTGTACCGTGGATCAAGGAGAGTGGCCAGCCAGTAATGGTCCCTCTCCTTGATCCGAAGAACACGAGGATCCTTCCGCAGGCTTTGCAGGATCAGGGAGGCCATGCAGCGTAGGTTAGCTGAGGCATTCGGTCCGGAGTCTTCTGGGTCACTGAGGATGACATGATCGCCAGCCACCTCCTCCCAGCCACGTACAAGTCCACTGGTTTGTTGGGACTGTACATCATCCCTAAAAGACTGCTGCTGCTGATGCTGAGTGCCAGGCTCCACCTCCATGCTCACAAAATCCTCCTCCTCCTCCTCCTCCTCATCCTCATCCTCATCCTCTTCCTGTGTGATGGGTGGGACAGAAGGAACACTGTCCGGATAAAGGGGGCCTTGAGAGGCAAGGAAGTCCTCCTCTTCCTGCCTCTGTTCTGCCTCAAGTGCCCTGTCCATTATCCCACGCAGCGTATGCTCCAACAGGTGGACAAGAGGTACAGTGTCACTGATGCATGCACTGTCACTGCTCACCATCCTCGTGGCCTCCTCAAATGGTGAGAGGACAGTGCATGCATCCCTGATCATGCTCCACTGACGTGGGGAAAAAAAACCAAGCTCCCCTGACCCTGTCCTGGTGCCGTAGTCGCAAAGGTACTCATTGATGGCCCTCTGCTGCGTGTGCAGTCGCTGCAGCATGGCCAACGTTGAGTTCCACCTGGTGGGCATGTCACATATTAGGCGGTTCTTGGGCAGGTTCAGCTCCTTTTGCAGCTCAGCCAGCCGAGCACTGGCATTATAAGATCGGCGGAAATGCACACAGACTTTCCTGGCCTGCCTCAGGACATCCTGTAAGCCTGGGAAACTGCCCAAGAACCGCTGCACCACCAGGTTGAGGACGCGAGCCATACAGGGCACATGGGTGAGCTGCCCCTGTCGCAGGGCGGAGAGGAGGTTGGTGCCATTGTCAGAAACGACCATTCCTGGCTTAAGCTGACGTGGCATCAACCACCTCTCGGCCTGCCCCTGCAGAGCTGCCAGAACCTCTGGCCCAGTGTGGCTCCTGTCCCCCAAACACACCAGCGCAAGCACGGCATGGCATCTTTTTGCCTGCGTACTTGCGTAGCCCCTTGTACGCCTACGGAGCACCGCTGGTTCCGAGGACAGAGCACTGGAGGAAGAAGAAGAGGGGGGGGGGGAGGAGAGAGGTGTGTCACAACCAGTAGCAGTAGTAGCGTTTTGGAGGCGTGGTGGCGGAACAACCTCCAACACTACTGCACCTTGTCCTGCATCCCTCCCAGCTGCCAATAGAGTGACCCAATGGGCCGTGAAAGAAAGGTAACGTCCCTGTCCATGCCTGCTGGACCATGAGTCAGCGGTAATATGCACCTTACCGCTGACCGCCCTGTCCAGCGAGGCATGGACATTGCCTTCCACATGCTGGTAGAGAGACGGAATCGCCTTCCGTGAGAAAAAGTGGCGTTTGGGAACCTGCCACTGAGGAACCGCACATTGAACAAACTCACGGAAGGGGGCCGAGTCTACCAACTGAAAAGGCAGCAGTTGAAGTGCTAGCAATTAGCCAAGCTAGCATTCAACCGCTGGGCATGTGGATGGCTGGGAGTGTATTTCCTTCGACGGTCCAGCAGCTGGGGCAGGGAAAATTTGCCTGCTACAATCGGACGTCGGTGTACTGCAAGTACTTGGTTGTGACACACCTAATTCTACACCTTCAGTCCTCTCACAGCAGCTTTCAGAGAGGACTGAAGGTGTAGTGGGGATGGAGATCCCAGCTGATGAGGAGCAAGGAGAGGTCCGCTTAGTTCTTTGGTGTGGGTCTTTTATGTGTGCCTGCCAACAAGCTGCATGGCAGGTCGACATATGTCTGCTCATGCTTGTGGTGCCCAAGCGGCTGATGTTTTGGCCACGCGAGATACGCTTGAGACAAATATTGCAAATAGCAGTGGTGCGATCTGATGCACTCGTCTCAAAAATGGCCCACACCAAAGAACTTTTCTGATAACGTGCAGAGGCAGCGCCCTGCACAGGCGGAGCTATGCGGTGTTGTACAGTTGCTGTGCTGGCCTCTAGCTGGCCTCCAGGGGGGATCCTGCCTCGTTGGACATGTGACGCCGCATCCTCCTCCTCCTCGTCCTCCTCCTCCTCCTCTCTCCCTTCAGGCACCCCCGTGGAGTCAGTGACCTCATCATCCCCTCCCTCTTCACCACTAGAGCAAACCTGGCAGTAAGCTGCTGCTGGTGGAACAGTACTGCCAGATTGCTGTCCTTCAGCATCCCCTCTCTCTGCGCGCACACTACTGACTTCCTCAAGCTGGGTATCATCATCCGAGCCTTCGAATCGTTGGGCATCCTCCTGGAGCATGTACCCAACACTGTGCTCAAAGAGTTCGGTTGACTCCTCAGGAGGACATGGTGGGTCTAGGGAAGGGGTGGCTGATGATGCCATTGAGTACGCGTTGGCAGCTGCTCTGCCAGTACCCTGAGCCTGGGTGAGAGAGGATGAGGAGGATGAGGAGGGCTTGGTCATCCATTCTACCAAGCCTTCAGCATGATGCGGCTCCACATGTCCAGCTGCCAAAAACAAAGACGCGCGTGTCCCATGGCCACGTGCTGATGACGATGCACGACCACGTCCACGCCACGGCCACGTCCACTAGAAACAGAGACTGCCTGCCCTGTGTTCTTGGCTCTGCACGCTCTGCCTCCCCTTGGCAGTCTTCCAGCCATTGTAGTCGGTAGTCCTGTGGGTGCTGCTGAGAAGAAAATATAGGAGCTCTGTGTGATGCCACTAACACACTAGAAGTCCTATAGGTGCTTCTGCAAAGAAAATACAGGAGCTCTGTGTGATGCCACTAACACACTAGAAGTCCTATGGGTGCTTCTGCAAAGAAAATATAGGAGCTCTGTGTGATGCCACTAACACACTAGAAGTCCTATAGGTGCTTCTGCAAAGAAAATATAGGAGCTCTGTGTGATGCCACTAACACACTAGAAGTCCTGTGGGTGCTGCTGAGAAGAAAATATAGGAGCTCTGTGTGATGCCACTAACACACTAGAAGTCCTATGGGTGCTTCTGCAAAGAAAATATAGGAGCTCTGTGTGATGCCACTAACAACACTAGAAGTCCTATGGGTGCTTCTGCAAAGAAAATATAGGAGCTATGTGTGATGCCACTAACACACTAGAAGTCCTATGGGTGCTTCTGCAAAGAAAATATAGGAGCTCTGTGTGATGCCACTATAACACTAGAAGTCCTATGGGTGCTTCTGCTAAGAAAATATAGGAGCTCTGTGTGATGCCACTAACACACTAGAAGTCCTGTGGGTGCTGCTGAGAAGACAATATAGGAGCTCTGTGTGATGGCACTAACACACTAGAAGTCCTATGGGTGCTTCTGCAAAGAAAATATAGGAGCTCTGTGTGATGCCACTAAAACACACTAGAAGTCCTATGGGTGCTTCTGCAAAAAAATATAGGAGCTCTGTGTGATGCCACTAACACACTAGAAGTCCTATGGGTGCTTCTGCAAAGAAATATAGGAGCTCTGTGTGATGCCACTAACACACTAGAAGTCCTGTGGGTGCTTCTAGTGAAGAAAATATAGGAGCTATGTGTGATGCCACTAACACTCTAGAAGTCCTATGGGTGCTTCTGCAACGAAAATATAGGAGCTCTGTGTGATGGGTCTAACACACTACAAGTCCTATGGTGCTTCTGGGAGAAAATATAGGAGCTCTGTTTGATGCCACTAACACACTAGAAGTCCTATGGGTGCTTCTGAGGAGAAAAGATAGGAGCTCTGTGTGATGGCCCTAACACACTACAAGTCCTATGGGTGCTTCTGGGTACAAAATATAGGAGCTCTGTGTGATGGGACTAACACACTACAAGTCCTAATAGGTGCTTCTGGGAAGAAAATATAACTCTGTGTGATGGGACTAACACACTACAAGTCCTAAAGGTGCTTCTGGGAACAAAATATAGGAGCTCTGTGTGATGGGACTAAAAAACTACAAGTCCTATAGGTGCTTCTGGGTAGAAAATATAGCTCTATGTGATGGGACTAACACACTACAAGTCCTATAGGTGCTACTGGGAAGAAAATATAGCTCTGTGTGATGGGACTAACACACTAAAAGTCCTATAGGTGCTTCTGGGAAGAAAATATAGCTCTGTGATGGGACTAACACACTTCAAGTCCTATAGGTGCTACTGGGAACAAAATATTTGAGCTCTGTGTGATGGGACTAACACACTACAAGTCCTATAGGTGCTTCTGGGAACAAAATATAGGAGCTCTGTGTGATGGGACTAACACACTACAAGTTCCTATAGGTGCTTCTGGGAAGAAAATATAGGAACTCTGTGTGATGGGACTAACACACTACAAGTTCTATAGGTGCTTCTGGGAAGAAAATATAGGAACTCTGTGTGATGGGACTAACACACTACAAGTCCTATAGGTGCTTCTGGGTACAAATTATAGGAGCTCTGTGTGCTGGGACTAACACACTACTAGTCCTATTGGTGCTTCTGGGAAGAAAATATAGAAGCTCTGTGTGATGGGTCTAACACACTACTAGTCCTATAGGTGCTTCTGGGAAGAAAATATAGGAGCTCTGTGTGATGGACTAACACACTACAAGTCCTATTAGGTGCTTCTGGGAAGAAAATTTTAGAGCTCTGTGTGATGGGACTAACACACTACAAGTCCTATAGGTGCTTCTGGGAAGATAATATAGCTCTGTGTGATGGGACTAACACACTACAAGTCCTATAGTTGCTTCTGGGAAAAAAATATAGGAGCTCTGTGTGATGGGTCTAACACACTACAAGTCCTATAGGTGCTTCTGGGAACAAATTATAGGAGCTCTGTGTGATGGTACTAACACACTACAAGTCCTATAGGTGCTTCTGGGAAGAAAATATAGAGCTCTGTGTGATGGGACTTACACACTACAAGTCCTATAGGTGCTTCTGGGAACAAAATATAGCTCTGTGTGATGGGATAAACAAACTACAAGTCCTATAGGTGCTTCTGGGATCAAAATATAGAAGCTCTGTGTGTTGGGACGAACACACTACAAGTCCTATAGGTGCTTCTGGGACGAAAATATAGGCTCTGTGTGATGGGACTAACACACTACAAGTCATATAGGTGCTTCTGGGAAGAAAATATAGAGCTCTGTGTGATGGGACTAACACACTTCAAGTCCTATAGGTGCTTCTGGGAAGAAAATATAGCTCTGTGTGATGGGACCTAACACACTACAAGTCCTATTGGTGCTTCTGGGAACAAAATATAGGAGCTCTGTGTGCTGGGACTAACACACTACAAGTCATATAGGTGCTTCTTTGAAGAAAATATAGCTCTGTGTGATGGGACTAACACAATACAAGTCCTATAGGTGGTTCTGGGAACAAATTATAGGAGCTCTGTGTGATGGGACTAAACTACTACAAGTCCTATAGGTGCTTCTGGGAAGAAAATATAGCTCTGTGTGATGGGACTAACCCACTACAAGTCCTATAGGTGCTTCTGGGATCAAAATATAGGAGCTCTGTGTGATGGGACTAACACACTACAAGTCCCTATAGGTGCTTCTGGGAAGAAAATATAGCTATGTGTGATGGGACTAACACACTTCAAGTCCTATAGGTGCTTCTGGGAACAAAATATAGGAGCTCTGTGTGATGGGACTAACACACTACAAGTCCAATAGGTGCTTCTGGGAAGAAAATATTGGAGCTCTGTGTGATGGGACTAACACACTACAAGTCCTTATAGGTGCTTCTGGGAAGAAAATTATAGAGCTCTGTGTGATGGGACTAACACACTACAAGTCCTATAGGTGCTTCTGGGAAGAAAATATAGCTCTGTGTGATGGGACTAACACACTACAAGTCCTATAGGTGCTTCTGGGAACAAAATATAGGAAGCTCTGTGTGATGGGACTAAACACACTACAAGTCCTATAGGTGCTTCTGGGAAGAAAATATAGGCTCTGTGTGATGGGACTAACACACTTCAAGTCCTATAGGTGCTTCTGGGAACAAAATATAGGAGCTCTGTGTGATGGGACTAACACACTACAAGTCCTATTGGTGCTTCGGGGAAGAAAATATAGCTCTGTGTGATGGGACTAACACACTACAAGTCCTATAGGTGCTTCTGGGAACAAAAGATAGGAGCTCTGTGTGATGGGACTAACCCACTACAAGTACTATAGGTGCTTCTGGGAAGAAAATATAGGAGCTCGGTGTGATGGGACTAACACACTACAAGTCCTATAGGTGCTTCTGGGAACAAAATATAGGAGTCTGTGTGATGGGACTAACACACTACAAGTCCTATTGGTGCTTCTGGTAAGAAAATATAGCTCTGTGTGATGGGACTAACACACTACAAGTCCTATAGGTGCTTCTGGGAACAAAATTTAGGAGCTCTGTGTGATGGGACTAACACACTACATGTCCTATAGGTGCTTCTGGGATGAAAATATAGCTCTGTGTGATGGGACTAACACCCTACAAGTCCTATAGGTGCTTCTGGGAACAAAATATAGGAGCTCTGTGTGATGGGACTAACACACTACAAGTCCGATAGGTGCTTCTGGGAAGAAAATATAGCTCTGTGAGATGGGACTAACACACTTCAAGTCCTATAGGTGCTTCTGGAACAAAATATAGGAGCTCTGTGTGATGGGACTAACACACTACACATCCTATAGGTGCTTCTGGGAAGAAAATATAGGAACTCTGTGTGATGGGACTAACACACTACAAGTCCTATAGGTGCTTCTGGGAAGAAAATAATAGCTCTGTGTGATGGGACTAACACACATCAAGTCCTATAGGTGCTTCTGGGAAGAAAATATAGGAGCTCTGTGTGATGTGACTAACACACTACAAGTCCTATAGGGTTTTCTGGGAAGAAAATATAGGAGCTCTGTGTGATGGGACTAACACACTACAAGTCCTATAGGTGCTTCTGGGAAAATATAGCTCTGTGTGATGGGACTAACACACTACAAGTAATATAGGTGCTTCTGGAAGAAAATATAGGAGCTCTGGGTGATGGACTAACACACTACAAGTCCGATAGGTGCGTCTGGGAAGAAAATATAGCACTGTGTGATGGGACTAACACACTTCAAGTCCTATAGGTGCTACTGGGAAGAAAATATAGGAGCTCTGAGTGATGGGACTAACACACTACAAGTCCTATAGGTGCTTCTGGGAAGAAAATATAGCTCTGTGTGATGGGACTAACACACTTCAAGTCCTATAGGTGCTTCTGGGAACAAAATCTAGGAGCTCTGTGTGATGGGACTAACACACTACAAGTCCAAAAGGTGCTTCTGGGAAGAAATTTTAGCTCTGTGTGATGGGACTAACACACAACAAGTCCTATAGGTGCTTCTGGGAACAAAATATAGGAGCACTGTGTGATGGGACTAACACACTGCAATTCCTATAGGTGCTTCTGGGAAAAAAATATAGCTCTGTGTGATGACTAACACACTTCAAGTCCTATAGGTGCTTCTGGAACAAAATATAGGAGCTCTGTGTGATGGGAATAACTCACTACAAGTCCTATAGGTGCTTCTGGGAAACAAATATAGATCTCTGTGTGATGGGACTAACACACTACAAGTCCTATAGGTGCTTCTGGGACGAAAATATAGGAGCTCTCTGTGATGGGACTAACACACTACAAGTCCGATAGGTGCTTCTGGGAACAAAATCTAGGAGCTCTGTGTGATGGGACTAACACACAACAAGTCCTATAGGTGCTTCTGGGAAGAAAATAATAGCTCTGTGTGATGGGACTAACACACGACAAGTCCTATAGGTGCTTCTGGGAAGAAAATATAGCTCTGTGTTATGGGACTAACACACTACAAGTCCTATAGGTGCTTATGGGAACAAAATATAGGAGCTCTGAGTGATGGGACTAACACACTACAAGTCCTATAGGTGCTTCTGGGAAGAAAATATAGCTCTGGGTGATGGGACTAACACACTACAAGTCCTTTAGGTGCTTCTGGGAACAAAATATAGGAGCTCTGTGTGATGGGACTAACACACTGCAAGTCCTATAGGTGCTTCTGGGAAGAAAATATAGCTCTGTGTGATGGTACGAACACACTACAAGTCCTATAGGTGCTTATGGGAACAAAATATTGGAGCTCTGTGTGATGGGACTAAAACACTACAAGTCCTATAGGTGATTCTGGGAAGAAAATATAGCTCTGTGTGATGGGACTAACACACTTCCAGTCCTATAGGTGCTTCTGGGAACAAAATATAGGAGCTCTGTGTGATGGGACTAACACACTACAAGTCCTATAGGTGCTTCTGGGAAGAAAATATAGGATCTCTGTGTGATGGGACTAACACACTACAAGTCCTATAGGTGCTTCTGGGAAGAAAATATAGAGCTCTGTGTGATGGGACTTAACACACTTCAAGTCCTATAGGTGCTTCTGGGAAGAAAATATAGCTCTGTGTGATTGGACTAACACACTACAAGTCCTATAGGTGCTTCTGGGAAGAAATATAGGAGCTCTGTGTGATGGGACTAACACACTACAAGTCCTATAGGTGCCTCTGGGAACAAAATATAGGCTCTGTGTGATGGGACTAACACACTACAAGTCCTATGGTGCTTCTGGGAAGAAAATATAGCTCTGTGTGATGGGGACTAACACACTTCAAGTCCTATAGGTGCTTCATGGAACAAATTATAGGAGCTCTGTGTGATGGGACTAACACACTACAAGTCCTATAGGTGCTTCTGGGGAAGAAAATATAGCTCTGTGTGATGGACTAACACACTTCAAGTCTATAGGTGCTTCTGGGACAAAATTTAGGAGCTCTGTGTGATGGGACTAACACACTACAAGTCCTATAGGTGCTTCTGGGAACAAAATATATCTCTGTGTGATGGGACTAACTCACTACAAGTCCTATAGGTGCTTCTGGGAAGAAAATATAGGCTCTGTGTGATGGGACTAACACACTACAAGTCCTATAGGTGCTTCTGGGAACAAAATATAGCTCTGTGTGATGGGACTAACACACTACAAGTCCTATAGGTGCTTCTGGGAAGAACATATAGTAGCTCTGTGTGATGGGACTAACACACTAAAAGTCTATAGGTGCTTCTGGGAACAAAATATAGGTTCTCTGTGTGATGGGACTAACACACTACAAGTCCTATAGGTGCTTTCTGGGAAGACAATATAGCTCTGTGTGATGGGACTAACACAGCTCAAGTCCTATAGGTGCTTCTGGGAAGAAAATATAGTGCTCTGTGTGATGGGACTAACACACTTTCAAGTCCTATAGGTGCTTTAGGAACAAAATATAGAGCTAGTGTGTGATGGACTAACACACTACAAGTCCTATAGGTGCTTCTGGGAAGAAAATATAGCTCTGAGTGATGGGACAACACACTACAAGTCCTATAGGTGCTTCTGGGAACAAATTATAGGAGCTCTGTGTTGTGGGACTAACACACTACAAGTCCTATAGGTGCTTCTGGTAAGAAAATATAGCTCTGTGTGATGGGACTAACACACTTCAAGTCATATAGGTGCTTCTGGGAACAAAATATAGGGGCTCTGTGTGATGGGACTAACACACTACAAGTCCTATAGGTGCTTATGGGAACAAAATATAGGAGCTCTGTTTGCTGCCAGTGCCTGCCACGAACACACTACAAGCCCTATGGGTGCTTTTGGGGTGCAGTGCTGTACTAACAGCACTGCGGTTGGTACTACTGAAATACTGTACTAACAGTAAGACATGCACCAGACTAACCCCCAGCAGCAGCTAAAAACACACTAACCAGCAGCAGCAATGGACGATCTATGACAGGTAGCAATGGTTTAGCAAAGTAGAGCAAATCTTTCTAAATGAATCTAGCAAAGAGTGACACAGAATCAGCCTGCACTCTCCTAAAGCCGGAACGCATGTGACCGGCGCCGACGGCGTGGCGGCCTTTTAAATGAGGGGGCGTGTACTAAAGCCCCTGAGCTGTAATTGGCTACAGGCGTCCTGCCTGTAGCCAATTATTGCTCTCGGAGTTTCCGGCGCTGTGATTGGCCAAGCATGCGGGGTCACAGTGCATGCTTGGCCAATCATCAGCCAGCAAGCACTGCGCCGGCCGCGCCGGCTGCAATGCATTGCGGGGCCGCTCGCATCGCACGAATGTGATGCGAGCGGCCAAAATAGTTCTGGGATCGCCGAGCGCGCGAACACCCGGTGCTCGATGCGAACATGGGTTCGCATCGAGCACCGGGCCCATCCTTACTCCTCACATCCAGAGCCGCTAATCATTCGGGAAACAGGCAGAATGGTGGTCTGCCTATGTAAACAAGGCAGACCATTCTGTGAGAAGGGTAGGTTGTGATCCTGTGTTGCCTACAAAGCACGGAACATGGATCTCTGCCTTCCCATAGTACAAGCACCTCCCACACATTTAGCAAGCACTACCTAGGCAAACATTTGACCCTTTGATTGTCCCTGATGTTAACCCCTTCCCTGCCTGTATTATTAGTACAGTGACAGTGCATATTTTTAGCAATGATCACTGTAGTAGTGTCACTGGTCCCCAAAATGTATCACTTATGCCGCATACACACGACCAGACTTTCCAGCAGACTAGGTCCGACGGAATTAGTCCATCGGACAATCCAATCGTGTGTGGGCTAATCCACATCCACGATCGTTTTTCATTTAAAAAATCAGACGGACCTAGAAATAGAACATGTTTCAAATCTGTCCGAATTCCTATCGGGAAAACCGTTCAGACCAAATACGACGCAAGGGAAGCTATTGGCTACTGGCTATTGAACTTCCTTTTTTAGTCCCATTTACGTCATCATGTTCAAAATGAACGGACTTTTAAATGGACTTAGTTCGTTTGTGTGTGGCCAAGTCCGTTCGTTTGGAAAGTCTGTCGGAACTCCCCTGAAAGTCCGTCGGGAAGACCGTCGGACCAAGTCTGCCAGAAAGTCTGGTCATATGTACGCGGCATTAGTGTTCAATTTGTCCACCACAATGTCACAGTCCTGCTATAAGTCTCTGATCACCGCCATTACTAGTAAAATAAATAAAAAAAAATTCTTATTGGGATTTTTTTTTTTACACCAAAAACATGTAGCAGAATACATATTGGCCCAAATTGATGGAGAAATTAGATTTTTTTTTCAATTTTTTTATTGGATTTGTTTTATAGCAGAAAGTAAAATGTTTTTTTTTTTTTTTTTTTTTAATTGTTGTTCTTTTTTTGTTTATAGCGTAAAAAACGCAGAGGTGATCAAATACACCAAAAGAAATCTCTATTTGTGGTATAAAAAGAACAAAAAATGTATTTGGGTACAATGTCCCACATTTACGCAATTGTTAGTTAAAGTAACGCAGTGCCGTATCGCAAAGAAATGGCCTGGTCGTGAAGGGGGGTAAACCTTCTGGAGGGCAAGAGATTAAAGAATTAAAAAATGTCTCCCATCCAGTTGGGCTGTGCCCGCATTGCATGGGTTAACTGCTTGTTTTTTTTAGGTCTAGGGGTGAGGGGAGCTGGGATATACTTACCTAATCCTCTGATCCTCCAAGCGCAGACCGGTCTTTGATGCACCTGCCCCCCTTTCCCCCCCGCATGCTAGAGGTCTTGTGCATGGCCTGTTCCTGATGTCATCACACCCATAGACCAGCTCTGGATGTGAGGATGGCAGGAACAGCCCACCGCTGGATATGGGTGAGCTCTGTTTTCAAGAGTGGTCTTGTGCATGGACTGTTGCTGACATCATCATACCCATAGACCGGCTCTGGATGTGAGGGTGGCAGGAACCAGGGTTGGCCTGTCTATAAGGGGCGCAGGGGCTTCGCCCTTCTAATCCATGCACCCGGCCTCTAATCTACTAGCAGGGTGCCAAAAGCATGGATTCCATTGGGGCTTTTTTTTTTGAAGCACATAATTACAGCCTGAGGCTCTAATTGGCTTCAAAAAAGGGTGAGCTTGGGGCACAGAGCCCTGACCAATCGGGTTTCAGGACACACTTCCTGTTCGGCCGGGAGGAGAAGCAACGGCCCGCTCTTCTTTCCCCCTGCTTCCTAAGGTAAGGCCTCTGATTGCCTTCCAGTCCATCCATCTCCCGGGGGGTTGGTTTTGAGGTCGATCAGTGCATTCCCGTCCATCACCTGCCGGGGGGTTCGATCGCCATATTCCCATCCTTCTCCTGCAGGGGGCATTAGTTTGCCCCCCCAGAGTATTGAGCATCGGACGTGCCACTGGCAGGAACAGTCCACTTCTGGACATGGGGAGAACTGTTTTTCCAGAGGATCGAAGGATTGGGTAAGTATAGCATTTCTGTACGTCCCTGGACAAAACGAGGAGTTAATCCATGCAGTGCGGGCACAGCCCCACTGCATGGGGGAAAAAAATTCCCAGAGTTCTGCTTTCGATTTTTCCTGTGTCCCCTATACTTGTATTGTAAACTCTTCAACAAAACACTTTTGGAATAATGACAATATCTTTTTTCAAGATGATGTACTGCTGGTTTTTAAACATTTTGGTTGACCAACCCTATAGGTAGCCTGTGATATTCAGTCAAACAAAATTATTCTAAAAAGATATTTATAGAAAGCAGGAGCTGAAGATTTCAGTCAAAAACATTTTGGAATGGTGAGGTGGATGCTTTACCCTCTGTATCACTAAAAACTCTGTACATAATACCGTATATACTCGAGTATAAGTCGATCCGAATATAAGCCGAGGCACCTAATTTTACCCACAAAAAAATGGGAAAACTTATGGACTCGAGTATAAGCCTAGGGTGATAAATGCGTAGCTACTGTAAGTGGAAAAGAGGGTCAACAATGCCTATTTGCAGCCTCACTATGCCCATTTGCAGCCATAGTTCCCCCGAACTTTAAACTTGGTAGTTAAGGGTTCCTAGATGCCCCCAGCCAAATTTTGGGGTCTCTGGTCCCAAAGGGTCCGAAATGACATTGCTGCAGATGGACACAGTTGACCGGCGTTGGGGCCCCGTATCTCGGAAAATGTCAAGCACTTTTCTGCAGCAGAGAATGACATTTTCCGAACCGATTTTGGTGACCCGTATCTCGGGGCAACTTGGTGCTAGGAACCCCATCTTTGGGATATGTTGTAGTGCTAGTTCCACTGGCTTTGCACACCTGAGATACGGGTCCCCAAAGTCGGGTCGGAAAATGTAATTCCCTGCTGCGGAAAAGTGCTTGACTCCAGTATAAGCTGAGGGGGCATTATCAGCACAAAAAAATGTGCTGAAAAACTCGGCTTACTACTCGAGTATATATGGTATTCCCTTTTGATGTGAAGTGCTAGGAGGTTAGGTTATGGGAAATTAGCTATTACTTACAGTCAAGCTAAAGGAACGGAAAAAAAAAATTCCAGAGACAACACTGGATGTAGAAATAGGCCGTCCACTTATCACCTTTGTTCTCAAGTTTTCTATGTCATGCTTCTCCAGGGAAAAACTCTTAATACCTAATTGATCCTACAGCCTATAACATGGAGAGATCTGATGATTGGAAATTTATGAAGAACTCTGGACAGCCGCACACCCGGGAAAACTTTAAATTCAAAAAGGTTTATTTAAAAGCAGGAATCACTACAATCCAAAACACAGCAAAAAGGGGGTACAGATCTGACGCGTTTCGCAACTATGTCTAGTGCTTACTCATAGCTGTGAGTAAGCACTAGACATAGTTGTGCGAAACGCGTCAGTTCTGTACCCCCTTTTTGTCGTGTTTTGGATTGTAGTGATTCTTGCTTTTAAATAAACCTTTTTGAATTTTAATTTTCCGGTGTGCGGCTGTCCGGAGTTCTTCCTGATTTCAAATTTGCTGTGCTATTAGCCAGCACCTGGGGCTCCCACACAGGAGAAGGAGCATTCGCTCAGAAGGTTAGTCCTTGAGCGGTGGTTATCTGTTTCTATCAACAAAAAAAATCTATGGAGATACCAGATGGCCAGAGATGGTCTAAAGTCTCATTCAAGAAGACTTTAGAAATCCATTTCATGAAACAACCAAGTACAGTTATAGTTTCTTATCTTTTCCCGTCATGGCGGTATTTTTACTGCAAGAATATAGATGGACTTTCAAGATTGTCTCAGTTTTACCCAAACATACAAACAATGACAGTCAAACACAGAGATTTTTTTGGTGCAAGTGGCCTGTCACATCGGTTCATGGAATGAGAAATATAAGGCCTGGGTTGGGCTCTCTGCCTATCAATTTTAGTGCTTATTTTTCAGTTTTGGCTGAAGTGTTTATTTAAAGAAAACTCCTTGTCTGTTGAGACTAGGGATGAGCCGAACAACCCCGGGTTCGGTTCGCACCAGAACCTTCGAACGGATCGAAAGTTTGCGCGAATTTTCGAACCATATTCGTTCCAATGGACGCGAACGTTGGAAATCAAAATTGCTAATTACAAAGGCCAATTTGCATTTTAATGTCATAAAACAGGTTTGGGGACCTGGGTCCTGCCCAAGGGGACATTTATCAATGCAAAAAGAACTTTTAAAAACTAACGTTTTTTCGGGAGCAGTCATTTTGATGATGCATAAAGTGAAAAAAATAGTGAAATTTTCCTTTAAATATGGTACCTGGGGGGTGTCTAAAAGCGCCAAACTTTTGGTATATAAAAATCCCCATAGGCGACGTTTAAATTTTTTATGGTTACATGTTTTGAGTTACAGGGAGGTTTTTTTTTTTCTAGGGCTAGATTCTGCTTGCTTTAGATTCTGATTGTTTTTAGAATTATTGCTCTCGCTTCTAACGTTCGCGGCAATACCTCACATGTGTGGTTTGAACACAGTTTTCATATGTGGGCGGGGGCTTACGTATGCGTTCACTTCTGCGTACGAGCTCACGGGGACAGGGCGCTTTAAAATAAATTTTTTATTATTGTTAATTATACTTTATTTTTTTAGTTTGACACTTTAAAAAAAAAAAAACAAATTGATTACTTTTATTCCTATTACAAGGAATGTAAACATCCCTTGTAATAGGAATATTACCTGATCGGACCTATTTACAGTGAAATATGGGGTCACCCCACATCTCACCTCTAGGCTGGGAAGCCTAAAATAATATAAAAAAAACAAAACGATCACCGCTTCCCAGCTGAGGCGGCACCGTTATTTGAATGCAGAGGCCGGGCGTGACATCATAACATCGCGCTCAGCCTCCGAACGATCATAGAGACTCCGGCGACCATCTGGTCCGCCGGAAATCTCTATGGTCATCATCCCGGGGCCGGCAGATCCTGTGTCCGACTCACCGATGGAAGTGGTGAGTCGGTAGAAGCACCGGAGGGCAGCGGGAGGGGGGGCGTCCCCTCCCGCCTCCCGTAAGAACGATCAAGCGGCGGAACAGCCACTATGATCGTTCTTATGGTGCAGGGAATCGCCGGCTGAAAACGGCAATATCTGAATGATGTCTGTAGCTACAGGCATCATTCAGATATACCCCGGGGAAGTCAAGGCCGCCATATGACGGCCTACGGAAGGGAAGTGGTTAAGAGCTATGGGCGGAAGTGGCGTTTTGACGTTGCTTCCGCCCTGCAATGTTATGGAGACGGGTGGGGGCCATCTTCCCCTCACTCGTCTCCATGCCCAGCAAGGGTGAAGATCCGATCGCCTCTGCCGCTGCTGACGGCTCCGGTAAGCGGCAGAGGGCACCGGAGCGCGGGGCCCCTCTCCCACCGCAGATAAAAGTGATCTTGAGGTGAATCCACCACAGGGACCACTCTTATCGGAAAGCGGACCGCCGGCCGAAGAAGAGGATACCAGGGTTATGGCAGCTAGCTGCTGCCATAATAATGATATTCCCCTTCAAAAGGATGATAAAAGGACCACACACCCAAGTGCACCTTTAACCGTGATAATACAAGATGTACTCTTATGCCGCGTACACACGGTCGGAATTTCCGATGGAAACAGTCCGATGGGAGCTTTTCATCTGATTTTCCGACCGTGTGTATGCCCATCAGTCTTTTTCTGTCGGAATTTCCGACGGACTTTGGATTGAGAACCTGTTCTTAATTTTTCAGACGGAAAACCTTTCTATCGGATTTTCCGATCATGTGTATGCAATGCCGACACGCAAAATTCCGACGCATGCTCGGAAACAATTCGACGCATGCTCGGAAGCATTAAACTTCCCTTTTATAGTGCCGTTGAACGTGTTGTATGTCGCGGTGTTATTGACCGTCGGAATTTGGTGTGACCGTGTGTAGGTAAGACAGTTTGAGCTAAATTCCGCCGGAATTCCGACGGGAAAACCATCAGAGCTTATTCCGACGAGAATTCCGATCGCGTGTACGCTGCATCACTGGATCTCTAGACTCCACATTATAGGAGTCTAAACAGACATAGATTCACAAAATATGGAGGATCCATCCATTTGGACATAAGTGGGGATAGTGTCACGGCCGACCGTACTGGTTCTCACTCTCTCATAGGTGTCATATAAAGAAAAGGGAGAATGTCCACATAGTGTAAAACCGGTGTTTTTTTAAAGAAATGTGTTGCTGAAAACTTGACACACTGAACACAAGTCCAGTAAAATAAGGCATATAAATGAAAAGCTTCCCAGGACATATAGTAGGACATACACTCTGCCCTACATGTTTTGTCATATGTGACATCATAGGGAGCATCGTGGAGACTATGTCCTACCACTACACCACGCCGGCCTGATTTTTGATCTGCAGATTTTAACCTGGGAAACTTCATTTAAATGCTGCATTTTACACTATGTGGACATTCTCCCTTTTCTTTATATGACATCTATGAGAAAGAGTGAGAACCAGCACGGTCGGTCGTGACATTATCCCCACTTATATCCAAATGGATAAGTCCTCCATGTTTTGTGAATCCATGTCTGTTTAGACGCCTATAATGTGGAGTCTAGAGATCCGGTAAGAGTACATCTTGCATTATCACGGTGAAAGATGCACTTGGGTGTATGGTCGTTTATCATCCTTTGGACGCGATTTTAAAGACTTTATCACCTTTGGACATTGTTTTGGATTGACCTTTTGTCATTTTATGAGTTGTCACCTAAATAGAGTGGCAATTTATGTATTATCATTTTTTTACACAAACTGTTCTGTTGTGTTATTGCCAGACGCTTTTTGGTCACTTTATTTATTTGTTTTCACCTCCGCAATACCAATGTCCCACATACCACTATTAATTGTTAATGGAAGCACTTCATATGTGTTTTGTATGTAACTATTTGTATGTGAACGGGACCCAACAAAATTCATTGATATTGTTTTTAATTAAACTTTTTAGACAGATTATAACAAAACATGCTAAAGTTTTAATTGTGTTTTATATCATTATTCTTCTGTATTGAGGTCCACCACAAAGAACCTCTAAGAGGCTCTTTTCATAACAAGTTACTTGGTGGGTAATGCTCGGGGCACGGCACACAGCTGAGCTTTCCAAATAATGTCGCGTTTGTTAGCATTCAGCCATTTGGAGTCCCGGCGCTCAGATCCCGGGGGCAGCTTGAAGGTGAATTTCTGGAGCAGACCTGAGATGAGAAGGAAGAGCTCCATTCGGGCCAAACTCTCTCCGGCACAAACACGCTTTCCTATAGAAGAGTTGAGGAAAATGAGACAGAACTATCAATCTTATTGCATCGTGTCATATTTTATCAAACACATTAAATGATTTGCTTAGCCCAAATCAGTAACACTTATTTATAACTAGTGTTATTCTGTTATTTGTCAGTTATAATTTGCGCAAGATTGAAGATCAGTGCAGGACAAGAACTGAGTGAATTCCTGGAACTATACATGGAATCTGGATCCACCAATCTTGGACAAAGCTCCCTTTTGTGCTGATCCTCTGGTTTCCTGCACAGCAGTGTTCTCCACTTAATCAGTCTCCAGTAAGGTTACAGTTCTGGAAATGAAACTTTCATCTAGCATCAGCCAGTTTTATGGAGGGCGCTATGAATCACATACTCGTGAATTGACTTCTATGGAGGCTGCTTTGGACTGGAGAGTGGGGATTGAATTCTACGGAGGTTACATTGGATCGGAGAGTGGGGATTGAATTCTGTGGAGGTCGCTATGGATCATAGTCTGGGGGATTGGATCCTGTGGAGACCACTATGGATCACAAAATGGGGAACTGGATTTTATAGGGGCTTCAATGGATCACAGAGTGGGGGGATCAGATTCTATGGAGGAAACTATAAATCACAAACTGGGGCATTTGATTTTATGAAGCCTGCTATGGATCAGGGACTGGGTTCTATATAGGTCACTATGGATCACAGAGTAAGGGATTGGATTCTATGGAGACCAATATGGATTACAAACTGGGGAACTGGATTTTATAGGGGCTTCTATGGATCACAGAGTGGGGGATTGGATTCTATGGAGGCCTCTATGGAACACAAATTGGGGCATTTGATTTTACGAAGCCTGCTATGAAACACTGACTGGACAAACAACAAATTCACCCAGCAAAGCAGATGGTAGACTGCTCTGACCACTTCTCCCATCAATATTGATAAGATGTCCTCTACATCCCCTTACCCTTGCCATCCCTACCTCCTGCCTCCTGACATCCAGAGCCACTAATCATTCAGAAAACAGGCAGAATGGTGCTCTGCCTTCCCATAGTACAAGCACCTCCCACACATTTAGCGAGCACTCCCTAGGCAAACATTTGACCCTTTGATTGTCCCTGATGTTCACCCCTTCCCTGCCAGTGTTATTAGTACAGTGACAGTGCATATTTTTAGCAATGATCACTGTATTAGTGTCACTGGTCCCCAAAAAGTGTCACTTAGTGTCCAATTTGTCCGCCACAATGTCACAGTCCCGCTATAAGTCTCTGATCACCGCCATTACTAGTAAAATAAATAAATAAAAATTCCATAAATCTATCTCATAGTTTATTGACCCTATAACTTAACAAAATCATGAAGCAGAATATATATATTGGCCCAAATTGATGGAGAAATTAGATTTTTTACAATTTTTTTATTGGATTTGTTTTATAGCAGAAAGTAAAATGTTGTTTTTTTTTTTTTTAATTGTTGGTCTTTTTTTGATTATAGCGTAAAAAGTAAAGACCGCAGAGGTGATCAAATACCACCAAAATAAATCTCTATTTGTGGTATAAAAAGAACAAAAATTGTATTTGGGTACAACGTCCCACATTCACGCAATTGTCAGTTAAAGTAACGCAGTGCCGTAGCGCAAAAAATGGCCTGGTCATGAAGGGGGTAAACCTTCTGGAGGGCAAGAGATTAAAGAAGAATTCTAGGGAAAAAAATGTCTCCCATCCAGTTGGGCTGTGCCCGCATTGCATGGGTTAACTGCTTGTTTTTTTTAGGTCTAGGGGTGAGGGGAGCTGAGATATACTTACCTAATTCTCTGACCCTCCAAGCGCAGACAGGTCTTTGATGCACCTGCCCCCTTTCCCCCACGCATGCTAGAGGTCTTGTGCATGGCCTGTTCCTGATGTCATCACACCCATAGACCAGCTCTGGATGTGAGGATGGCAGGAACAGCCCACCGCTGGATATCGGTGAGCTCTGTTTTCAAGAGTGGTCTTGTGCATGGACTGTTGCTGACATTATCATACCCGTAGACCGGCTCTGGATGTGAGGGTGGCAGGAACCAGGGTTGGCCTGTCTATAAGGGGCGCAAGGGCATTGCCCTTCTAATCCATGCACCCGGCCTATAATCTACATGCAGGGAACCGAAAGCATGGATTCCATTGGGGCTTTTTTTTTTTTTTAAGCACATGATTAAAACCTGAGGCTCTAATCGGCTTCAAAAAAGGGTGAGCTTGGGGCACAGCGCCCTGACCAATCGGGTCTCAGGACACACTTCCTGTTCGGCCAGGAGGAGAGGCAACGGCCCGCTCTTCCTTCCCCCTGCTTCCTAAGGTAAGGCCTCTGATTACCTTCCAGTCCATCCATCTCCCGGGGGGGGGGGTTGGTTTTGAGGTCGATCGGTGCATTCCCATCCATCACCTGCCGGGGGGGGTTCGATCGCCATATTCCCATCCTTCTCCTGCAGGGGGCGTTAGTTTGCCCCTCGCCAGAGTATTGAGCACCGGACGTGCCACTGACAGGAACAGTCCACTTCTGGATGTGGGGAGAACTGTTTTTCCAGAAGATCGAAGGATTGGGTAAGTATAGCATTTCTGTACGTCCCTGGACAAAACGAGGAGTTAATCCATGCAGTGCGGGCACAGCCCCACTGCATGGGGGAAACAAAATTCCCAGAGTTCTGCTTTAGATTTTTCCTGTGTCCCCTATACTTGTATTGTAAACTCTTCAACAAAACACTTTTGGAATAATGACAATATCTTTTTTCAAGATGATCTACTGCTGGTTTTTAAACATTTTGGTTGGCCAACCCTATAGGTAGCCTGTGATATTCAGTCAAACAAAATTATTCTAAAAAGATATTTATAGAAAGCAGGAGCTGAAGATTTCAGTCAAAAACATTTTGGAATTGTGAGGTGAATACTTTACCCTCTGTATCACTAAACCCCGTACATAATACCGTATATACTCGAGAATAAGCCGATCCGAATATAAGCCGAGGCACCTAATTGTCCCACAAAAAAATGGGAAAACTTATTGACTTGAGCATAAGCCTAGGGTGAGAAATGCGCAGCTACAGTAAGTGGAAAAGAGGTCAACAATGCCCATTTGCAGCATCACTGTGTCCATTTGCAGCCTCACTGTGCCCATTTGCAGCTATAGGTCCCCCGAACTTTAATCTTGGTAGTTAAGGGTTCCTAGATGCCCCCAGCCAAAATTTGGAGTCTCTGGACACAAAGGGTCCCGAAATGACATTGCTGCCGATGGACACAGTTGACCGGCTTTGGGGCCCCGTATCTCGAAAAATGTCAAGCACTTT
This sequence comes from Lithobates sylvaticus, assembly GCA_028564925.1. Classification (NCBI taxonomy): domain Eukaryota; kingdom Metazoa; phylum Chordata; class Amphibia; order Anura; family Ranidae; genus Lithobates; species Lithobates sylvaticus. The sequence continues at coordinate 20,150,576 of CM053030.1, read as the reverse complement.
TCCACAGCAGAGAATTACATTTTCCGAACCGATTTTGGTGCCCCGTATCTCGGGGCCACTTGGTGCTAGGAACCCCATCTTTGGATATGTTGTAGTGCTAGTTCCACTGGCTTTTCACACCTGAGATACGGGGCCCCAAAGTCGGGTCGGAAAATGTAATTCTCTGCTGCGGAATAGTGCTTGACTCCAGTATAAGCGAGGGGGGCATTATCAGCACAACAAAAATGTGCTGAAAAACTCGGCTTATACTCGAGTATATATGGTATTCCCTTTTGATGTGAAGTGCTAGGAGGTTAGGTTATGGGAAATTAGCTATTACTTACAGTCAAGCTAAAGGAACAGAAAAAAAAAAAATTCCAGAGACAACACTGGATGTAGAAAATAGACCGTCCCTCATCACCTTTGTTCTCAAGTTTTCTATGTCATGCCTTCTCCAGGGAAAAACTCTTAATACCTAATGATCCTACAGCCTATAACATGGAGATACAGATGGCCAGAGATGGTCTAAAGTCTCATTCAAGAAGACTTTAGAAATCCATTTCCTGAAACAACCAAGTACAGTTATAGTTTCTTATCTTTTCCCGTCATGGTGGTATTTTTACTGCAAGAATATAGATGGGCTTTCAAGATTGTCTCCATTTTACCCAAAACATACAAACAATGACAGGCAACACTGAGATTTTTTTGGTGCAAGTGGCCTGTCACATCAGTTCCTGGATGAGAAATAGAAGGCCTGGGTTGGGCTCTCTGCCTATCAATTTTAGTGCTTATTTTTCAGTTTTGGCTGAAGTGTTTATTTAAAGAAAACTCCTTGTCTGTTGAGGACACTGTAACGGGTCTGTTTAAAGCCCATCTCCGCACTAGTCCTTCTCTGCTGCTCCTTCTTCTGTTAGCTTCCACCACAAAATAGCCAGTGCTTCCAAGTATGAGGGAACACATGATGCAGTGCTTGGGACTAGTGATCAATCACTAGGCCCGAACACTGTTACATGGTTAAGGGGTGACATCAGCATCCCAAGTAAGCTCCAATACCGGGTATTTTGTAGAGTCCATGGCAGTGGAAGGATTGGCAGGGAAGCACTGTAAAGGTGGTATCACGGCGGACTCGAGGTGTAAAAGCGCAATTAGCGTGGATCTCACCCCCTCCTCACGAGGAACGAGGAGACGGTGTGTTGATCCTGAGTTCAGACAGTGAGGAGGGGGTGAGATCCACGCTAATTGATATTCAGGAGTGGAGCTTGCTGTGCTATTTACTTTTGCTGGCTTTTATTTTTGAAAACGTGAGTGGAAAGGTTGAAGTTTTATTTGTGGTTTTAATAAAGTGGTTTTGTACTGGTTTACACTATTGGAGCACCTTTTTATTTACATGTGGAGAGATTTCAATTACACATTGGACGTTTGGATGATCTGCTTGCTTTCTCTGTGTGATCTCAAAAGCGCAAAAGCCTGTCACGAAAGTGCTGGCATTGGGAGTCGGCGAGTGCGTTTCTTATGGGAGAGGAGTCACTTATCACTTTGGTGTGGTGGAAAGATTAACAAGATTCAAATAATACCTTAAAGAACATTTTTTTTGGACACTATATGAACTTTGTGTTATTTTTTTCTGTTTGCGGCAACTGTAGAAATATTTTTTTGCTGCAGCATGTCTTTGCACTTTTTTTGATTCACTTGTCACTAGGTGGTGCAATAATTTATTCACATATGTAATTTAGTGTATAATTTTACATTATATTCTTTTACACTAGTTTAGATAATTTAGAGCATATTTAGCGCCATTATTTATTCTGGGTCTTTTATTCAAAAGGGTTTAAGTTTAAATAGGTTTGCAGTTGCAGCGCTCCAGTGGAACCAGGCACCAGGAAGTCGAATGCTGTTCTATACAGCGGTGAATTGGCGCTAGTTCCGGCGGACGCTGCGGACTAACAGGCACAGTGCACTTTTATGCTTCATATATTTATATCATTGGTACGCATTTTGTACTAGGGGGAGGGGACCTGTATCATTTAATAAAGAATGTTTATTATCCAAACTGTACTACGCTATGTGCACCTTATTTGTCTTATATGAGGGGAATCTGAATGTGAACTACTGTAAGGAGACTGGCAGTGGAGGAGCGGTGACACTAAGGATTGATTGAAGGGCCTGTTTAAAGTTAAACTCTGGTGAGTGCATCCCCATAGGGAAGTCTTCTTTGCACGTGGTGGATACTTATGTGAAAAGCAATTGGTGGAAGCTTGTCTACACGCTACACGAGAGACTATCTATTGTCCAATTATCAGATCATAACTGTTCATACATTCGTTTATTTATTACCGTTATGTCCTCAGTGTAATAAGGAAAAAAAAAGGGCTGCTGCAATATTTTAAAGACTTTTTTTGATAAGAGACTTTTATACTATTGCCATATCTCCATATTCTGTGTTTTTAAGTAGCTGCTACTACCACTGGATGGTATTTTTATATTTATATATTGAATTAGGAGTTATCCATTGCACATTAAGGAGCACACAGTCCATTAGCGCGGAGGGCTGTACCTAGGGGCAGGTTTAGGTTATATCCTGTTTTCCAGGTTTGCAGTTGTGCCATACTCTTTCTATTTTTTCGGATGATGGATTGAACAGAGCTCCTTGAGATGTTCAAAGCTTGGGATATTTTTTTTATAACCTAACACTGCTTTATACTTCTCCACATCTTTATCCCTGACCTGTCTGGTGTGTTCCTTGGCCTTCATGATGCTGTTTGTTCACTAAGGTTCTCTAACACACCTCTGAGGGCTTTACAGAACAGCTGTATTTATACAGAGATTAAATTACACACAGGTGGATTATTTACTAATTAGGTGACTTCTGAAGGCTATTGGTTCCATTTGATTTTAGTTAGGGGTCTCAGAGTAAAGGGGGCTGAATACAAATGCCCGCCACACTTTTCACATATTTGTAAAAAAGATTGAAAACCTTTTATCATTTTCACCTTCCACTTCACAATTATGTGCCACGTTGTGTTGGTCTATCACATAATATCCCAATAAAATATATTTACTTTTTTGGTTGTAATTTGGACAATTCCAAGGGTATGATACTACATTGTCAAGGCTGTATTAGAGCAGAAGAATAGTTTGGTTCACCCGCCACCCTCAGTGTGGTCGTGTTGGGCGGTTGATGGTAAGTCGGGGATGATTTGTTCGGATGGTCTGACCTGGCAGAATAATGTTATGATTTCTGACCTTGTACTAAATGTGCCATCTCATGTGTACCAGTAAAGCCTGCGGAGTCCTCCTTTTTTCTTGAATTCCTTCAATTAAAAACAAGAGATGACACCATGCCTAGAGTGGCTTAAAATGGCATGAAGTCTTTATATTTTTTTTTATTATAGACCAGGGATATGCAATTAGCAGACTTCAAGCTGTTGCAGAACTACAATTCCCATAAGGCATATCAAGACTGACAGCCACAAGCATGACACCCAGAGGCATGATGGGACTTGTAGTTTTGCAAAAGCTGGAGGTCCGCTAATTGCATATCCCTGTTATAGACCAAAAAAAAAAAAATTTGAATAAAAATGTCACTTCTGAACTTAAAGCGGTCTCCACCCTAAAGTGGAAGTTCCGCTCATCGGAACCCTCCCCCCCTCCGGTGCAACAATTGGCACCTTTAAGGGGGGAGGGGGGGTGCAGGTACCTGTATAATCCAGGTATTTGCACCCACTTCCGGGACAAGCTAGCCGCAGATGCCTCGCCCCCCCGTTGTGTTCTGGGAAACACACAGTTCCCAGAACACAACGGGGACCAGTGAAGACGCGCAGCGTGACTCGCGCATGCGCAGTAGGGAACCGGGCAGTGAAGCCGCAGCGCTTCACTTCCTGATTCCCTGACAGAGGATGGCGGCGGGGGCAGCCGAGAGACGAGCGATTGCTCATCATCTGCTGCCGACATCGCTGGACCGTGGAACAGGTAAGTGTCCCATTTATTAAAAGTCAGCAGCTGCAGTATTTGTAGCTGCTGACTTTTAATATTTTTTTTTTTAAAGGTGCAGCTCCTCTTTAACCAACAGACTCCACTGTGCTGCCAATTAGGGTACTACAGACATGGGACAAAGGGTAAGGATGATGACACCCTGATGGATGGTGCATAAATTAGGTGCAGAGGGTAGTCGTGAACAGGATGGGAATACTCACGACACGAATACTGGAAAACCCTGCTATTGTACTCACCAGTCTACCGGGTGATGTCAGCAGACGAGGGCTGTAATCTGCAAACAGACAGAAACGTCACAACCGTAGAACAAGGACAATCTCCAATGAGACCCTTCTGTTCCTCCAGAGCTTTATGGCTTACCTTCCAGAGGGGTCGGTGATGGAGTAGGAGCTGGGGAGGGGGATTCTACCAGCTGGTCCAGTGTGCCCCGTTTCCGGTTCTCCTTGGAGCGAGCGATCACAACCTGAGCCTTTAGCGCATCCTGTTCCAGAGACTTCATTCTGCCGATGAGAGGCAAGTAAAACATAAGGGGAGAAGTAGCAGGATGGAGAGAAAGAGAGCACAGAGTCAGTGGTGGTGGATACAGGACGGGGGAGAGACACTAGGGGAAGACGTCAGAGAGGTATGAAGAGCCAAGCCCAATATTAACCGAGACTGAGGAATGGTTCTGGTATAACCCAACTAAAAAGGAACGAGAGAAAATTTAAGTCTTAGGTGGGTTAAGTAACTGATACAATGATAAACTTTGAGGATCTGTTCTTTCCATCTTGTGCTTGGAAGGTTCCCCCAACGCTACCTTCTCTGCCTCTACATCCCCAACATTCACCAGACAACATTTTCATCTATAATCCCTGAATCTTTATTAGCCATAAAGAGGAAAAACACTAAAAACATTTTCCTAGGGCTGTAAAAACAATTGTACCCCACCACTGGTGCTCCCAGGCTGTTCCTAGGATTGGGGAATAGAAGATTTATTATAATCACACGACTAAAAAGCAGAATGTTTTCCGGGCCAGTGTGGTTCGCGTTTAACTCTTTAGTGACTAAATATCATTAAAATAGAATTCCAGCCTAAACCCAGAGAGAGTTTAGTTCCGTTTTAACAATTTCTCTCTCCTCCCACTAATCACTGGGAGCCAATCAGAGTGGTTCCTGATCATGTGATCCCTGTCAGCTATGGCATAGCAACCACATGCAAGCTAAAAGTTAATTCATAAAGAATTAGCCTTTCTGCTGCGGATGCCTTTGAAGCCTAGGTGGCTGTTAGCTTCTGTTTAATGTGGTAATTATAAAATACAATTCCAGTACTAAAATAAAATAAATGAAAAAACATTTTTTAAAATGATTTCTATTTTTTTAGCCATAATAAAAATATAATATAAGCAAGGATGTTTTAATAAACAGTGGCCAAATAAAAATGTCCTTAAAAAAAAATAAAATAAAAAAAGTAAAAATATTTCAAGCAGTAGTAAACCGCAGTTGTTGAAAGAAAAAAAAATCCCTGTAAGGCAATATCATAATGTGCTAGTATGCATCACATACTAGCATATTATGAAAACCTTACCTTAGAACAAAGCCATCCAGCGGCGCGCTGTCACCACCGACATCTTCCCCCGGTCTTCCTTCTGAGTTTGCTGGCCTCCTGCTACATGAGTGGCCGGGGGCGCAATGACATCATTCCCGTGCATGCGTGCAGGAGCAGCCTACCTTCAGAGCGCATGCATCGGCAAAGTCACCGGCTTTATGCGCTCTGAATATCTCCTAAACCGTGAAAGTTTAGGAGATGTTCATAGTTTCTACAGGTAAGCCTCATTATAGGCCTTATTATAGGCTTCCCTGTAGGTATAAGTGGTGTAACAGAGTTTACTACCACTTTAAGCATGGAGGTTAGTCACAGTTATAGCCAACTTAACTGACCCATACTGAGACAGCTAAATTTGGCCTGGCCTTCTAGGAATTCCGACCTCAAGGTAACTAGTCTTAAAAATGTCCCCTCCTAACACCTATGCTGACTATCCTGTATATAAAAGATAGAGATTATATATATATACTTGCCTATTTTCACCCTGCTCCGGTCCAGTCACGTGATCGGTCTTGCAGGGGAGAGGAGGTAGCGCCGACAATGACTGGGAATTCTAAGAGTGGTGCCATCACCCATAAGCTCCCATGTCCCAGCCATTGTTAATGTTGCCTCCTCTTCCCTGCAGTCGTGGCTGACTGGCACAGGGTATCATGTGACTGGACTGGAGCGAGTTGAGAACAGGTATTTGCAAGCACGCAGCTGGTGAACATTGGGATGACTTCTAGTCAGTAAATTGCAAGGAACGTACATTTACCAAGAACAACATAACTAAGTCACAAAGAAACATTGCTGGAGACATCAGTATCCACTTCAAGAAGTTTGGGTGAGACGAAAGGACAAAAACAGAACAAGTGAGAGATCTTGCAGAGAAACATGGTGAAGGAACCCTCCTGCCCATCTACCCCATGCAGGGCAGGAAATACATGCATAACAACCCCCCACTCACTATTTAATAATCTGGTGCAGACAACAGAGGGACAGTGTGCAGAGGACAGGCACATCACAGGCCCTCTTCCACAAGCTGGTGCTCTAACTTACATCATCACCGATTTGTTCCAGACAAGTAAAATCAATGCTTTGTTAAAGGGAATATATAAGACCTTTATACAGTACTCATCTTATTATAAGCAGGAAAAAAATATGTCGTTTTCATTTAGTTGGGGAAATAATGAAGGTGGATTTTTTCCCCATTTAAAATTTCAGCCTACAGCTTCACACTTCTTTTAAAAAGATAATCCTAATCTCTTTGCAATAATAAAAAAATCTGTTTAGAGAGCTCAATAGTGCAAGCTACACAATTGCAAGCTCAATAGTGAAAGACTACACTGGACCGGTGGATGGAAAGACTACATTTTGCACACAAAGAAATGAGTCAGAGCCGTGACTATGCTTTGCTTTTGCTCGGTTTAGAACTTGCAGAGAGAGTGTGAAAATAAACAGCTTCTGCACGCTGTGACAACATTGCCATTAGGGCTGCATCTAACGATTATTTTCATAATCGATTAGTTGGCCGATCATTGTTTCGATTAAATCGGTTAATAACTTTAAAAAAAAAAAAAAAGTGGGTCAAATTGACGTTCATTTTCAACCACAGTGACGGGAAAATTTGGAAAGAATAGAAAACTTCTTGCTCAAAGGAATTTTCAGACAGTGTATGTGGTTTTTGTTCAGAAATGAAGTTAAAATTTCAAACAAAATTCTTTCATTCAGCGAATGTACTAAGATTTTTCATCTGAATATTCTCACCTGAAAACTGATCCATGAGGCCAGCATAAGGCTCGGTACACACCTATGCAGTTTTTGCTTTTGATCTGTTTCTTCAGTGCTTTTTGCTGTGCTTTTTGATTTTTGCGCACGTGATTTTACTGCAATTTGCGTTTTTTTTTATTTTATTTTTTTGGGCAGATTAAAAAACAGAAATTGCTGCAAAAACGCATTACATTCTTTTCTGCAGCTTCTCCATTGAAGTATATTGAACCAAAAAAAAAAAATCACTGTTTTGCGTTAAAAGTCCCTGACCCTTTCCAAATATGCAGCGACCGAAAAAAGCACAGATATGAACGAGTCCCATAGGAAACCATGTAAATGAACTGTAGTGCGTTTCTGCAAAAAGCACCAATAAACACATAGATGTGAACCGGGCCTAAGACATTTAGTAACATAATGGGGTTAAAAAGACTAAAATTAGCCCTTTATAGTACAAAAAAGCAGATAATCACTACTGGAAAGGGTTAATATTTTTACTGTAGAACTGTGAAATATTTACAGTAGTGATTATATTTTTGTACTATAAAGGGCTCATTTTAGTTTTTTTTAACCCCATTATGTTACTGGCCGATTAATCGATTATGAAAATAGTAATCGATTAATTTCATAATCGATCAGTTGTCGATTAATCGATTAGTTGTTTCAGCCCTAATTGCCATGGATGTAACTTATGGCTGATGTGAAACTGCAGGACTCCTCTGTGGTCATTCTGAGCATCTTATAAAATTGACATGTATCTTGCCCAGTGCTTTGCCATCTGCATCATTTTATTAAATACTTTATTATGTTTGCCAAGAGCAGTGATGCGAAAGCACAACACATCATGGTGCAATGCACTGCGAGTGCTGCAAAAATACTTCAATGACGACAATGACTACAAAAAAAAGCACATTCTGATCAACACCTACGTTTCTAAAAGTTCTCAAATCTTAAAGGGGTTGTAAAGGTAAAAATTTTTTCCCCTTATGCATTCTATGCATTAAGGTGAAAAAACATCTGACAATACCGGCCCCCCCAGCCCCCCGTTTTACTTACCTGACTCCTCAAAAGTCTTGCGCTCGCCCTCCTCTTCGCCGCTCACCCTGGCCATTGATTGGCTAGAGTGGATGGATTTAAAGCAGCGCAGCCATTGGCTCGCGCTGCTGTCAATCACATCCAATGACGCGGACCGGCCTGGAGCAGTGGCTCCTTCTCTCTATATGTCCTTCTCTCTATATGCAGAGTCTGCTGGGTTTCAAATCTGTTGGAGTGTCCTGCAGATGGATTCTGCTATGCAGAGTCTGCAGGATTCGGTTCTGTCCATGTCATCAATTCACATGGACCGGTGGATGGAAAGAGTCTGTGGATGGAGTGTCCTGCAGATGGATTGGACCGGTAGATGGAAAGACTACACTGGACCGGTGGATGGAAAGACTACACTGGACCGGTGGATGGAAAGACTGGACTACACTGGACCGGTGGATGGAAAGACTACACTGGACCGGTGGATGGAAAGACTACACTGGAGCCCGGTGGATGGAAAGACTACATTGGACCGGTGGATGGAAAGACTACATTGGACCGGTGGATGGAAAGACTACACTGCACCGGTGGATGGAAAGACTACACTGCACCGGTGGATGGAAAGACTACACTGCACCGGTGGATGGAAAGACTACATGGATCAGTGAATGGAAAGACTACATGGATCAGTGAATGGAAAGACTACATGGATCAGTGAATGGAAAGACTACATGGATCAGTGAATGGAAGGACTACATGGATCAGTGAATGGAAGCACTACATGGATCAGTGAATGGAAAGACTACAAGTCCAACCTGCCGTCAGCAGATGGTGCATCATTTGTTTTCTCCAGCCCCAAAACAGACGGTAGTCGGTGGTACCCCCATACAAATCTGGGGCTGGGTAAACAATGTAGGAGCCTGCCCAGTACACTGATCGTGGGTTGCAAGGCCCTGCAGGCTTCAATGCAAACATTTATTAAATGAACATTTCTTATTAATATGGGGACATTTTTTAAATGCTTGCAGAAGGTGGACTACAGCATATCTTCAATGAAAGAACAGGCTCCCGGATTTTTGATAAAGCCTGCTGGTTTAGACTGACTGTCTCCTGAACTCTACAGCACTTTTCCCATCTCTAATACCCACTGATAAGCCAATATCTACGATAACGTTAGAAGCTCGATAATGTAAATGAGATCTCCAACCATGGATCATTCTCCCTCCTGCTCCCACAGGCCAAAGGATGTACAGATCCCTGCAAGGCACGGGGCAAGTCCCTGAATAAATAGAAATACATTTTGTACCCGAGAGTTTCAATCAAGGCCAAGCGTTTTTATTTTATCGTGTTTATCTCAGGTGGAGACCTCCTTTAACACCAGAAACCTACACCACATGTAACTATAGACAAGTCGCCCGTACTTGTACAGCGACTAAAAGCGCAGGATCACACAACGATAAGCTGACACGTGGGACCAGCAGCATGCCGCAAAAGCTGCGTTACTGTCCAGTGACATGCAGGTGCACCTACACACAGCCTGACCCTCATACACAATGTCTGCAGACGTGTCTGGTGGGAATACATGCTATTAGCTGGGTGGGGTGCAAACAGCCAGTGTCACCGTGTGCCCAGCTCACACCTGCTGGCATCCTCGGGGGTTCTGGGCCTGTTCTGCCGCGACTGGTACAGCTTCTTTGCCAGAGACTGCTCATACTGCTTAATACTGTCCTCCAGAGTGCTGTCCGCAGGAACAGGGAGAGAGAGAGAGAGAGAGAGAGAGAGAGACAGCAGCCAGAAGAGAGAGAAACGAGACAGAATGAGGAGACAGGAGACCAGGAAAACGTCTTCTACAAAGAGCAGGACAGAAAGACTGGAAAAAAAAGACTATAACTACAGATCCTGAGCAGGCCTTATTCATCAATGTGTCTGAGAAAATAACTATCATATGTTACTATCACATTCTTCTATTCAATCTGCTCTGACAGAAACAAAAGAGAAAGACAAGATTACATCTTACTACTCTCAGTTCTCCCATGGAAGATGATGTATAGTGGGGTAGATAATAATCTGCATCTTAAGTATTTAAAAGCTCCTAAAAAGAGCAGCTCCCCCCCCTAATACTTACCTGAGCTCCCACTCGATCCAGTGATGTACACGAAAGCAGAGCTTCTCCCGGGCATCTCATTCCACATTGGCTGAGACAGCAGCGGGAACATTTGGCTCCTGTTACCGTCAATCACAAGAAGTGAGCCAATGAGGAGAGAGCAAGGGGGGCAGGGGCTGAGTCGCAGCTCAGTGTGTCTTATGGACGCATACAGCAGAGCTCGGGAGCGAGTGCTCACCAGTGCCCCCAGAGCAAGCGGCTTGCTATTGGGGGCACTTGGCTGAAGAGGAGGAGCCAGGAGCGCTGGCAGGGGACCCAAAAAGAGGAGGATTGGGACTGCTCTGTGCAAAATCATTACACAGAGCAGGTAAGTATAACATGTTTGCTATATAAAAAAACAAAACAAAACAAAAAAAAAATGAACCTTTATAATGTCGCTTTAACCTTGGGGAAAATCAGTTTTTAGGGTGGACCATATTCCCACTCCTGCAGCCTCTCTACGATCCCCCTTCTAATTGTGACAGTGGGTCAGGGATCTTCTCCCCGCACCCGCTGTCACAATTTAAATGAATGCTCCGCCCAAACAGCTGCGTCATTCACAGTTCTGTTAATGAATGAACTACAAGTACTGAAACCCTTTGCGGCTGACGGATTTTGGTTCTCAATGAACTACAAGGATGCCGCTGAGCTCTCTAAAAGTTCATTGAATCTCCCCGTCAATCAGTACCTGCCTGCCCGCACGAGGTACGTGCAGAGCTACACAGACAGTCTGCAGGAGCATAAGATTACACCCATGACTGCAGCCTCTACCTGATTCCCCCCTTCTAATTGTGACAGTGGGCCAGGGATCTTCTCCCCGCACCCGCTGTCACAATTTAAAATGAATGCTCCGCCCAAACGGCTGCGTCATTCATTCAATGAGTTATGGGAATGAATGAACTACAAGTGCCGACAGCCTTTCCAGCTGATGGCTTGTAGCTCTCAATGAATGCTGCTAGCAGAACTTTGAGCGTCCTGCCAGCGCACCACTCCAATGTGAAAGCCCTCGGGGGATTCACATTAGAGCGACAGCAGCGGCTGTTTCAGGGCGCTTTGCAGGTGCTATTTTTTAGCGCTGTAGCGCCTGCAAACCGGGGTCTGGGATATTTTCTCCAACTTCCTGCTCCATTTTAGACAAGAAGTGAAGGGAAATTTCCTCAGCAAAAAAAAACAAAAAACCTGGGGTTATATCCAAGGGCGGACTGACAACTCATGGGGCCCCCGGGCAATCAGAGATTATGGGGCCACACAGTATACACAGACATGTTTCTATTGGCTGAGAAGGTACTGGAGAGAGTGGGGTAGATATAATCTTTTTTTTTTTAGACCAAAAGGATGTCGGTAAGGGACATTTCAGAGACAAATGTAAAAAAAAAAAAAAATCACAGATTTTTACAAACTGTCCCTGGTTTTACTGAGGCTGGCAACCCTGATGGGGCCCCCTAGTGGCCCGGGGCCCTCGGGCAGTGCCCGAGTGGCCAAATGGTCAGTCCGCCCCTGGTTATATCGCTTTCCTACTCTAGCCATAAATAAAAAGAAATGTTTTGGCCATACGTACTTTAACAAATGCAGCTAATAAACTAGGAAATCATTTATGTGCCCAAGGCAGAGCTGGCACTCCAGACACACTGATGAATAACGCGGACTGTGTAGGAATGTGGAGGGTTGGATCTTGCACAGAACCTAGCTGCTGCTCCGGCAGGATATATACCGGATGAAGAATAAATCTAGAAATGGTGCAGAAAATTTCTGATCTAGAAAGAGTAACAGAAGGTAATATCAAACACGCAACTGGGCAGAGAAAACAATGATAAAAAAAAGGCAAAAATTATAAAAAAAAAAAGTCCACGCAGGCAATTTCAGTGTTGGGTGGAGGCCACAAGCCGCTTATATTGTTGGGCTGTATAGAGGTGACCTCTGGAGCTTGGATTTCCCATTCTGCTCCTTTCACTCCAACCGCCTAGATCAGGGGTCTCCAAAACTATGGCGCTTCCAGTTGTTCAGGAACTACAATTCCCATCATGCCTAGTCATGTCTGGATCCCTGACCTAGGCTGAAGCAGAGAAGGAACAAGAAGCAAGACAGATAACAATACTTTTGGAATGCCAAAAAAATGTAAGCCAAGGAAAAAAAAAAAATCACCCAGCACTGAAATATGAGGTGTAAAGATGGCAGTGAGGGAGAACTACCTACAGGAGTTGAAGCTTCATTGAAGCTCCTTGTGCAGGAGCAGAAATATAAATCTCAACAGCCACGAAAAATCTGTCCAGTCCCTGTGTGAGCCCTAACCACAAAATAACACTGCATGCTCAGTCCGCTGTAGATCGGTCTCACCTGGCGGCTCTCCACATGGCGCGTTTTTCAGCCTGCAATGCTCTGCGCTCCGCAGGCGACAGCTGCATCTCCTCTTCGGTCAACTCCGGGCTCTGCATCTTCAGCCGTTCCTGCAGACGCCTCTCTGCTTTGGCAGTGCGGACTGGGGCTGCCCCATCCGTTCCAGCGGGGTAAATCGGACTCAGCCTGAGAGAAGGAGGGTAACAGGACAAGAAGTGAGGAGGACCGTGAATCAGGCAACAGTCTGACAGAGACTGAGGGCTTGATCAGCCCGAGCATAATCCGTTCCAGGAGAATGCTCTTAATCCAAAGTACTCGCATATCAAAGCGAGTTTCCCCATTGAAGTCAATGGAAACGAAAATAAATTTGTTCCACATTGACTTTAATGGCATGCAATACCGCATGCGGCCAGATGTGGGGGGCGCTGGAGAGCCTCATAAATGTCCGGAAAGGCCCGAGGACACCTCGGGAAGACTCCGTACCCGAGGTCAGTCGAGCTGTCCTCGGGCCTTTCCGTGCATTTCCGAACAGCACCGGTCAGCTCCGGCGCCCCCCCCCCCCCCACCTCAGGCCAAACGCTGTACTGCACACGCTTTGACCTGAATCGTGCTCGTTTTGTGAGACAAGACTCGCAAACCAAGTTATGATTTTTAAAGATACAATGCTCGTATAGCGAAACGCTTGTTAACCGTGTTACTCGCAATCCGAGGCTCCACTGTATTGCTATACACATAATATATATATATATTATATTGCATCTTATCTGTTCTTAGATGTGATATCGGCATTGGTTTTCCGTTTAAGGCTTTCTTTCTTCAGGTTTCATCTGGTGATCTGGTCAGTAAGTCTGTTTTTTCAAAAGAACAACCTCTCTTGCAGATTTAGTAGTTACAGGGAGAAGACAAACCAGTTTACACTGACAGGGGTGCATACACAATGATTATCTTTTATGCAAAACATTTATCCCAAAAAGGAAAAAAAAAAAAAAAAGTTTGCTGCACTGCTTATAAAGTGTGAGCCGGGGTACAGATTAAATTTGTTAGTGTATTTCAATCTGCTAGTACATCTAACACTCCCCTTCCCCTAGGCCAGTGATGGCAAACCTTGGCACCCCAGATGTTTTGGAACTGCATTTCTCATGATGCTCATGCACTCTGCATTGTAGTTGAGCATTATGGGAAATGTAGTTTCAAAACATCTGGGGTGCCAAGGTTTGCCATCACTGCCCTAGACTAACATTGCTGCTGTCCAAAGGTGCCCCCTGTGCTCCTTCATCCAGAGTGGGGGCGCCAGGGCTGCTGATAAGGCAGTACAGCCAGCCCTCTTGTACTGGGCCCGGGCTCAATCAGTTCAAAAAAGCGGCCCGGGCACCTGCTGAGCAGGAGGGCTGGCTGTAGTCTTATTGCAGATCCAGATCCTTGTCTGCCTCCCCTGCAGTGCTGCCAGCTTCTCCTCCTCCCCCTTCCTCCGCCGGCACTGCAAGGAGATGGGTTCCAGCACATGCAACCTTTCCATCTGCTGTCCGGACCCCCTGTGTGCTCCTTTCCCAAGCAGCGCTGCCGGCTTCCCCTCCTCTCCCGCCGGAAGCTGCAGTAAGCACACAAGGGGAGCGTCATTTACTGGCCGCTTCCATTCATGAATGAACACAGTGAGCGATCTGCATCAATCACTCCTGTGTCCATTCCCCACTGAAGCATAGTTATATGTGTTCACTATGCTCCAATTTGTGAATGAGCAGGAAGCCTTAGAGCGCTTCCTATTCATTCATCTGTAGGGAAAGTGACTGATCTATTTTTCTGTCACTTTCGGGAGGGGGGGGGGGGGGTTTCCTGTTCGGTAGCCTGTATGAGGCCGTGTGATTTCTAACACCAGCCCTTTAGGGGCTCTCTAATACAGGATGTGTGTTACTGGACAGATCACCAAGTGTAAACAAAGGGCGAAAAAGCCAAAAAAAACAAACAAAAAAAAAGCGAATGCAGCCACCACATCTAATGATTGGTAAGCTGCAAAATATGACGTACCGTATATACTCGAGTAAAAGCCGAGTTTTTTACCACATTTTTTTGTGCTGAAAGTGCCCTCCTAGGCTTAAACTTTGGGGCCCCGTATCTGGGGGCCACTTGGTGCTAGGAACCCCAAATTTGGTGTGCAAACCCAGTGGAACCAACACTACAACATATATGGGGTTCCTAGCACCAAGTGGCCCCCAGATACGGGGCCCCAAAGTTGGTCAACTGTGTCCATCTGCAGCAATGTCATTTCGGGACTCTTTGGGTTCAGAGACCCCAATTTTGGCTGCGGCTAGGGGGCATCTAGGAACCCTCAACTACCAAGTTTGAAGTTCGGGGGACCTATGGCTGGAAATGGGCACAGTGAGGCTGCAAATGGGCATTGTTGACCCTCTTTTCCACTTACAGTAGCTGCGCATTTCTCACCCTAGGCTTATACTCGAGTCAATAAGTTTTCCCAGTTTTTTTGTGGTAAAATTAGGTGCCTCGGCTTATATTCGTGTCGCCTTATACTCGAGTATATATGGTATATGACATTTGACATATATGACATAGCCCCTAACCCGTCTACCTTTAGGAGATCTCTGAAAACTCATTTATTCAGGGAAGTCTATCCCACACCCACCCAACAACTGTCCCAGAGTCACCCCCCCCCTATCAAATCATGCCCTGCATCCATTACCTTTTGTACCACCAACCCCCTCCCTTTAGAATGTAAGCTGTACGAGCCGGGCCCTCCTGTCTCTTCTGTATTGAACTGTACTGTACTTGTGCTGTCCCCCCTCTACATTGTTAAGCAAACTGTTGGCGCTATATAAATCGTGAATAATAATAATATTTGGTTTAATACCGCTTTTAAGTGTAAGTTCACCTTAACAGAAAATCTGTGAGGTGAACTTAAACTGGACCCCCTGCCCACCCCCCCGTGCCGCTGTACATGAGGCTGCTGATCACCCGCTAGGAGACATCGAGTCGCCGCTCCGGTCCAGGGATTTCAAATCGCCGCCGCTTAATCTCCTAAATGTACCTTGTAAAGGTACATATAGGTGGCATTCTAAATTGGTCGGCGCTGACCAATCAGAACCCGCCTAGCCCGTCATGTCAGTGAGGATAAAAAGAGGAGAGAAAGTCGCTGGTATTTCAAATCCCTGGACCGGTAAAGCGACGACCCAATGTCTCCTAGCCAGGGGGGGGGGGGGGGGGGGGGGGGAGGGCTGGCCAGTGTAAGTTCACCTTACAGATTTTCTGAAATAGGGGAACTTACACTTTAAGGTGAAATTTCTTCTTCATAACAGGAAACTGGAAGTTTAAACAGCTCACAATTGAAGGGGGAAATGGCAGATCATAAAATACATGGAGGACACACAAAGGAAAACAGCAGTTCTACAATGTCTCTTGTGTATGTCTCTGTTCTGTTGTATTACAGTCTACAGATGAGGCCGGACAATGGCCACCAGGCTCCACTCCAAGGTTTATCAACGAAGGAAGAAACTATTAAAAGAAGAGCAATACACGGCCATATCTTACCCTGACATGGAGTTTGGTCTTTGCTCCATCCTGAAAGCATCCTCAAGAGAATTCCTCTGAGATTCAGATGGTGACAACCTGGACAACAAATACATTAAAGTCCCAATATCCGAAAGCACATACACCCTCCATGCTGCTAATAAGGTACAATGGGGGGGAAACCAACACAAAACCCTTCACTGCAGCACATAATGTAGACCGTGGTGGGGTGCTGGATCAAGTCGGCAGATATGGTTTTAGAAGAGTGATCTCATTGGCTATGGATGGTCACATGCAATAATTCCAATTGCTTTTCTAAGGCACCATGTAAAATCAAAGGGGACGATTATGACCCCTTTCACACCGGCCCTTCGCTAAGCGGAATCCTCATGCTCAGTGGGGGATCTCTCCGCTGATCCGGTGGATGATAGGTCCGGGTCCGCTCTGCATAGCAGACACAGACACCGTCCGCTCTCCTTGCAAGCTGTCGCTTTATAAAAAAAAAAAAAAAAAAAAAGAGACTGGAGGGTCCGATCAGGACCGCATGAAAAACTGACAGGCGGACCTGATCGGACAGCCCATGTGAAAGAGGCCTTAACCACCTCCCACCCGGCCACTGCACATATATATACGGCCGGGTGGGCGCTTCCTCCCTCTGGGTGGACGTCCCTCAGAAGGGGGGGGGGGGGAGGGAATCACGCGCACGGGTTCCTGATGCGCTTGCGTCACCTGGACACAGCACATCGCCGATTGGCCGGAGGGCTTTGTGATTGGCCCTCCTGATCACATGACGGTTGTATCCAATCACAGCCATCATGTGACGTAAAAAGAGAGCTGGTTGCTAGGCGATCGGCTCTTCTCTCCTCCAACGGAAGTTGTCAGTGAGGGGAGCGGATCGCTGAAGCCAGCCGGTGATCAGTGAGTATGAGCTGTTTTTTTACACACTGATCACCGGCCCAGTGTCCCCAAAACAGTGTCCCCAAAACAGTAAAAACACCTGTACCCCCCCCCACATATGTAACAGTAAAATCATATGTCCCAATGATCATCTGCATACATCTGTCCGTGATCACACAAACCAATTATTATACACTTAACGGGATTTTTTTTTTACCAATGTAGCAGAATACATTTTGGCTTAAATTTATGACAAAATTAGATTTTATTGGGTTTCTTTTAAAACAGAAAGTAGAAAATATTGCTACGTAAACAAGCATTTTAAAACGTGTTAAAACCTGGACAGTTATTTATTTTTGTAGTAAAATAGTAAAAAGACCCATGATGTCTCACTTTTGAGACAGAGAAAAGGACTGGGGACTAAGATCCCTTTCACACTGAGGCATTTTTCAGGCGCTTTGGGCCTAAAAATAGTGCCTGTAAAGCACCTGAAAAACGTCTCCCCTGCAGTCTCAATGTGAAAGCTCGAGTGCTTTCACATTGAGGCGATGCGCTGGCAGGACGTTAAAAAAAAAAAAAAAAAAAAACACTCCTGCAAGCAGCCTCTTTGCAGCGGTGAAGGAGCAGTGTATACACCGCTCCTAAAGCGCCCATCGAAATTAATGGGCAGCGCCGCCGAACCGCCAGCAAAGTGCCGCTGCAGTGGCGCTTTGCGGGTCGTTTTAACCCTTGGGTCGGCCGCTAGCGAGGGTAAAAAAATGCCCCGCTAGCGGCCGGAAACCTCTGCAAAGACTACGGTAAAGCACCGCTAAAAAAAAGCCGCTTTACTGCCGACGCCCCAGTGTGAAAGCAGCCTAAAGGCAGGCGTCCCCATACTTTTGGCAATATAGTGTATGCCGAATCTGTGATAAAATAAAAATAATAGGAGATGTCCTGTACTGCAGCAAGGGAGAACTCAGGCAGATTTGGGCTTTGAGTGTAGCAGATGTAGTGCTTGTTACAGGAAGTTCAGATCTCACTGGATTTCGGCCAACTCAACCTGTATTTTTCTGTACTTGTAGGGTTTTTAAAGAGATAAAATATTGGGAAATGTATTGCATAGATGTACTGTGTATGCTTTTTGTCTGTTTTGTCAATAATGTACTTTTTTGTAGTTTAGTGTACATTAATGGCAAAACAGATAAAACATTATAGTGCTTATAGTGATTTTGTCAGGTCTCCCTTATCGGTAATCTAAAAATCACTAAAATGTTTCATGGTATCCATCTCTCACCCGGTCAGCGAGGACAGGCTTCCTCCATCTATACGCTCGATCTTGTACTCCACCCCTTCGATGAAGACGCTGGTGGGGGTGCTGGGCGCGGCGGGCCGGGGACTGGAGTTTCCGGAGATGCCCCCCTCCTCCTCCCGCAGGAGCTGCTCTCGCTTCATCTGGATCTTCCGGGCTGAGAGAGGAGACAGAAAGCGAGGAAGGTGAAGGATAGAAACAGCATAGTCAATAGGATTAATATAGCAGGAAAAATAAAAAAAACATTTATAGCTTATGAAAGGATACAAAGATAAGAACCACATTGCAGATCAATGTTTGTTTGCCGATTATTTTTTACACCATCCAGTTTCAGAAAAAAAAAAAAAAAAAAAGAAGATCACGCCCTCCTCACCTTCCTCTTCCTTCATTTTCCTCAGGTCATCCTCCCCAACCAGCGACACCCGTTTGGGAATACGGTTCTCTTGCTGCTGCTTCATGTCCATTTCAAAGTATTTCTGCCTCTCCCGGAACGATCGTTGCTCTGGACTGTCCAAACCCTGAAACAGAAGTTATTTCAAATGCTGACTGCAAGTCTTCTCATGATGCATATTGCAAGAGAAAAGCTACACCAAATCTCACAGCGCAATGTGCACACACTACACAACCCTAAAGTGAACCGATGTGCTAATGAATGTAAAAAAAAAAAAAGCGACACCACAAGCTGGCAGGACGCATTCACTGTTATGTTCTGTGACAGGACCACAGAAAAACATTTGTGAAAGTTGCTGTATAAGTGCGCTCAACCACTGATGGCAACTACCTTGTTACAAGCTTCAGGGACTTGGCCGGGGGGGGGGCTGCAATTGGCAATGGTGGGCAGGGCCGGTGCTACCACCAGGCAAACTAGGTGACCACCTAGGGTGCCCGGCCGCTGGTTTCCCTACTCTCTGTCTCTGTGCTAAGTAAGTTTTGGTGCTGTAATATAGTAAGTACCTCTGCAATAAATGTTATAACCTCTAGTGGGCACTGCTGGGATAAAGCGTGCATATCTAGGGGGATGCAGCCGCTCTGTAGTGTCATTATAGAGGCGCAGCACTGGAGGACATGTCCTGATGGAACGGAAGCAAACATCCCCTGTGAACCTCCATGATCAGTGCTCTCTACTGCAGCCGCATGCTTCCTCTAGCGCAGGCTCCTGTCACACTGAAGCTTGGGCAAAGGGGGTGGGTTCAGAGGCGGAGCGGCAAAATGAGGTTTAGCCTGGGGTATTAAAAATTCTTGCACCACCTGATCAGGGCCGGTGCTACCATTACGCAAACAAGGCGGCCGCCTAGGGTGCACTGCTGCCTAGGGTGCTGGTTTCCCTGCTCTCCGTCTCCACAGTATGTATGTTTTCGACGCTGTATTATAAATACCTCTGTAATAAATGTTATAACCTCTAGTAGGCGCTGCTGGGATAAAGTGCGCACATCTAGGGGATTGCAGGAGATTCCTCTAGCTGCTCTGTAGCATTATAGAGGCGCATGTCCTGATGGAACGGAAGCAAACATCCCAAACATCCCCTGCGCGCCTCCATGATCAGCAGTGATGTAAGTAACTGAGTTAAAATAAACCTAACGCAGTTACTTTAGAGGGTAACGAGTAATCTAACTGATTACTTTTCCCCTCATGGTAACTCAGTTCCCATTACTTTGGCTTAGTTACCCCAATTACATCTACCGCCACTAGATGGCAGTAGTGTAATTCCGGTGTCCTGCCGGATAAGGACCCCCTGTACTGCGCAGGCGCAGGGCTTGCACAGTACGAAGGACTACGGAGCTTCCGAAAATTCCCGAACCTAAACAGCTCTGAGTGAACTCTACACCGCGCAGGCGCAGTTAACATGTAATTGTACGAGGCGACCAATGCTCGTGCTACTCTGCAAGGGGCGTCTATCGTGTAAGGGGCGGGTCTAGTATTACTGTAACCAAGGGGCGCATTTATTATTATTGTTATATATTGAGCTTTGCCCATTAATTTAACATTCGCCCTCTTCTGTAGCCATCCGCCCCTTACACGATATAATAATAATAGACCCGCCCCTTGCTTACACGCTATAACAGATCTGCCCCTTGGTTAGAGTAATACTAGACCCGCCCCTTAGTTACACGTATAGAATATTTAAAAAAAAAAAGTCAGTTACTTTGCTGCGTAACTAATTACTTTTCCAATGTAGTAACCGAGTTACTAACGCAATTACTTTTTGGGAGAAGTAATTTGTAACTTAACTAATTACTTTTTTAAAGTAAGATGACCAACACTGATGATCAGTGCTCGCTACTGCAGCCGCATGCTTCCTCTAGTGCCGGCTCCTGTCACACTGATGCTCAGGCAAAGGGGGGTGGATTCAGGGGCGGAAACGGGGGGGGCATCAAAATTAGGTTTTCACCTGGGGTTTCAAAAAATCCTTGCACCAGCCCTGGCCCTGATGGTGGAACAGAGAAGGTTTCTCCTGACAGCTATTTGCTTGAATTATTTTTTTAAATTAAAAGGAGACAAACAGCCAAAGCTCATTTGGCTGTACTTCTTCTGTGGATCACAGGAGTGCAGTTGGTTCTGAAGTCCGCTCTCTGCTGACGTCACAGAGTCGGTCCAGGCTCCGCATCATCACGACCACGGAGTCGGGATCCGCCTAGATAAGTGGACCAACATCCGGCTCAGCCTCTCAGCGGGCCACCGAGAGCCTGAGCTGGCCGCCTCCCCCCCCCCCCACAGCTCAGCGCTCCAGTGAGCAAGGAGGGGGCAGAACAGGGAGCGGTGACTGACAGGTATAACCACTTGCTGACAGGATGTATATCTATATACGGTGGTCAGCAAGCGGTTAGGGGGACTTGTAGACAAAATGGACTATAAAGACAAACCCAGATATATGTATTTTAAAAACACACACACACACACACACACACACACACACACACACACACACGTGCAGGGGAAATGAAAGGCAGGTAACACTCACCTCAGGGGTTACACATGGTCGATCAGGTGTCCGGGGGGTCGTCGGCTCCTAAAAAAAAAAAAAAAAAATCATACAAAATAGGAATGACAAATAGGCCAAGGTTAAAACCCAGAACACAAGTCACCCTTGGTTCGCACCTATGCATTTTTTAGTGCGTTTTGCAGAAACGCACTACAGTCCATTTAACATGGTTTCCTATGGATCCAGTTCACATCTGTTTTGAGCCAGTGTGTTTTTTGGAAAGGGTCAGGGACTTTTTTTTTTTCCCACAGCAGATTTCCTTTTCTGTGTTATAGACTTCTACGGACCCTCACCAAAAATGCAAGGGTTGTTTTTGATGCATTTTTTTTTACTCCATAAACATAACTGTCAAACTTTCCCATTAGCCCAAAAAAAAACAAAAAAAAAACACTAACGCATCAAAAACTTAAAACTCATCAGAAAAAACAGATCAGCCGCAACCTGCAAAGATGTGAACCCAGCTTTAAAGCAGATGTAACGCTATATTCGCTGCTTGTATCCAACGTGCCCCTGGAGGATCAGAAGAGGAGGGTGTATTTATTCACACAAGTGCCATTTTAAAGGAATTCTGAAAGCACAGCAGCCATGCAACATAGTCCCCACCATTCATGATAGTGCTAATCACTCTGCAGTGTCACAGCCCTCAACTGTTTTAATGGTCTGGGATTGTCAGGACAGTATAAGGAATGGACCCTTAGTCAAAAAACAAAAGATATCATATCATTGCAATGTAAGGACTGCCAAGCTATGGTTGGCACAGGTGATCCCATATGACAGGCACAGGCTTCTGTTGCATTGCCAACCATCACCAAGAATGCAAATGTATCAGAGACCTCTGCTTTTACTTATATTTTATAATCTGGGTTTAGCTAGGTCCTGCTTTGCTGGCTGTGCTGTCATACTTACCTCCACTGTGCAGTTCGTTTTGCACAGTGTGGCCCCGAACCTTGTCTCCTGGGTTCCCCCGGCGACGCTTGCGTCTCTTCCTCACATTGGTTAACCTCCTGGGAGAAGCGCTCTCCCAGGAGGTTAACTTGCGGGCGCTCCCGAGTCCAGCATTTGCGTGCATAGACACAGAATGACGGACTCAGCCCCGCCCCCAGGGTCACTGGATTTGATTGACAGGAGCGGGAGCCAACTGGCTGTGCTGCTATCAATCTATCCAATCAAGAGCTGAGAACGCCCCGGGCAGAGAGAAAGAGCGCGTCTCTGCCAAGGGAAGGAAGGGCTCAGGGTGAGTAAAACCGGACGCGGAAGGCCGGTCACCATCAGAAGTTTTTTCACCTTAATGCATAGGAAGCATTAAGGTAAAAATAAACAAAAAATTTACAACCCCTTTAAAGCTGAATTCCAGGCATTCACCACCTTTGTAAAAAGTGAGGGCACACTGTGAAGTCCAACGAAGTGCATGACATCTCTTGGACTTATCTCGGTTGTTTACGTCTGACAGGTTTATATTCCATTTATATTAGATCCCAGCTATCTCTGTATTTCCCCGACGCTGATCCTTCTAATCTCTGCATCTTCAACCGTAGAGTCGCTGCTAGCTGCTATGCCCGCCTCTCCGCTCCTCCTGTCCAATCACAGAAGCCTTTGTATTTTGTGACCGTGTTCCCAGAATACCAAGGCTTCTCTGAATGGGCAGCAGGAGGAAAGGGCGGGCATAGCTGCTCTGTGTGATGCGTCTCTCCTCTCAGATCCCGGAGGGTCTCTCCGGTAGAGCAATAAACCTGTCAGATATAAAGAAGAGATAGAAGTCCAAGAGATGTCATCCACCTCGTTTGACTTAACTCAAAGTGTGCCTTCATTATTTACAAAGTGATGGAATTCCTGGAATTCAGCTTTAAGCCAGAAACTATAGAGGGGACATACCGCTATGGTGGCCAAGACATGTTCCTGAATGTAAGGAGGAGCCTTCTAAAATCCTCAACTGTCAGCAGAGGGTCGTGGTCCAAACAGATCGGACGCGGTCTGTCGGTGTTCCAGAAACTGAGGGCTCACAGATAAGACTTACCTGTTGCTCGGAGGACGGGTGTGGGGAGGGAACCGCAGCAAAGGCTTTGTAGACTTGTCTGGCGTGAGATGGAAGCCCATCACTGGGGGTGGGAGAGGAGGCCTGATAGGAAGAGGTGACAGTGAACTATTAGAATATTGGAGCAGAGAGGTAAACCAGTGAGATACACAGATTCAACAGTGATACTAATGATGTCTACACCATTAGATGTATAAACGAGAATAGCAAGCAGTGAGGGGCCCGCCAATCCTAAAAAGAGCCCTATTCTGCCAGGATTGGCTACATGTGTCCAATCAGTGAGGCACACAGCAAGAGCTGCATCACCTTTTCTTTGCTGAGCAATGATTGTCACTCACCTGTCGGCTGTCGCTGTGACTCACAAAGTTTATTGATGCCTGAAAACGATAGAAAAATGTGTTACCATAACAAACATAAATGGTCCAATATAACTATAAGCAAAGAGAGCAACACTAGGAGTGCTGCACAGAGGAAAGAGTGAGACACAGAACGCCACACAGGGGGCAAAGAGAGACGCGGGATGGCGCAAAGAGGACAGAAAGCAACGCGGGATGGCGCAAAGAGGACGGAAAGCAACGCGGGATGGCGCAAAGAGGACAGAAAGCAACGCGGGATGGCGCAAAGAGGACAGAAAGCAACGCGGGATGGCGCAAAGAGGACAGAAAGCAACGCGGGATGGCGCAAAGAGGACAGAAAGCAACGCGGGATGGCGCAAAGAGGACAGAAAGCAACGCGGGATGGCGCAAAGAGGACAGACAGCAACGCGGGATGGCGCAAAGAGGACAGAAAGCAACGCGGGATGGCGCAGAGAGGACAGAAAGCAACGCGGGATGGCGCAAAGAGGACAGACAGCAACGCGGGATGGCGCAAAGAGGACAGAAAGCAACGGGGAATGGTGCAAAGAGGACAGACAGTAATGCGGGACAGCTCACAGATGAAAAAAGATGAGAGCGCAGCATGGAGTGCAGAGAGTGACACAGGGCACTGCACAGAGGACATAAAGCGACATACGATGCCACACAGAGGGCAGAAAATGCAGCAGAGAAGACAAAGAACGACGCGGGGCGCGGGACACAAGAGCGACAGGGGGGCGCGGGACACAAGAGCGACAGGGGGGCGCGGGACACAAGAGCGACAGGGGGGCGCGGGACACAAGAGCGACAGGGGGGCGCGGGACACAAGAGCGACAGGGGGGCGCGGGACACAAGAGCGACAGGGGGGCGCGGGACACAAGAGCGACAGGGGGGCGCGGGACACAAGAGCGACAGGGGGGCGCGGGACACAAGAGCGACAGGGGGGCGCGGGACACAAGAGCGACAGGGGGGCGCGGGACACAAGAGCGACGCGGGACACAAGAGCGACGCGGGACACAAGAGCGACGCGGGGCACGGGACACGGGACACAAGAGCGACACGGGGCACGGGACACAAGAGCGACACGGGGAGCAGTGTAGGGGACACAGAACAACAGATGACGCCACACGGAGGATGCAGAACACCACACAATGCCACACAGAGGACAGAGACACAGGGCATGGTACAAAGGACAAAGAGACAAAGGGCTCCACACAGAGGGTGGCACTGGTTGCAGTACAGAGGGCAGACAGCAATACAGAGCACCATACAGACAGCAATACAGTATGCCATACAGAGGGCAGAGAGATGCCAGAAATGCTATATAGAGCAGAGAGTGATACGAGTCACAGTAGCATTCATTGATAGATACCGGATATTTACTTTTATCGGTTACAGTCTCAGCATGCAGCAGAGCAGCACAACATACATGTGACATGTATGTAACCATTTTAGTTTTTCCCCCATTAAAATAAGAACCCATCACATTCTGAACCCAGAATGAAGCCAGCAGACCGTTATAACATGAGCATTTTCTGGTATTGCAGCCATCACCCAGATTAATAGTACGTTCTATTAGTTCCCACATTTCCATCAGCAAGCAAAATTCATGTCCCCTTCCCAACGTCTTATTTACTGCCTGAAAACATTATTCATCAACAGTGAACTGCTTCAAAGAGTAAAACAATCAAACCAAAATTCATTAATATTTTAATAAATAATAATTCATAGCTTCATAAAAGTGGAACTTCAAATACATGGAAAGGGCAGTTGGCCCCCTAGGTATAGAATTCTGGATCTGTACTTTGTTTCTGTATTTCTCCAACATTCAGACTGCCCTAAATTAGGGCACACCTTAAAGTGGCTGTAAAGGCAGAAGGTGCATTCTATGCATTACGATAAAAAAAAAAAAAAAAAACCTTCTGGGTGCAGCAGCCCCCATAATACTTACCTGAGCTCCATCTCGATCCAGTCATGTTGCATTAGAACTTTGGCTGCCTGGGACTCTCCCTCCTGATGGGCTGACACACAGCAGCGGCCGCCATTGGCTTACTGACTTTGACAGCAGCGGGAGCCAATGAGGAGAAAGAGGGGGCACAGAGCAGCCTTGATTCTCCTCTTCCTGGGTCTCCTTTGCTTTCACCCCCCCCCTCCTCTTCTAAAGCTCAGTGCCCCCCATAGCCTCTGGGTGATCTATGTACATTGCAGGAATTTTAACAAACTTTCTAGCAAATTTCTAGGCAGTCTCTGATTTGCCTAATTTAGCCTAAAACAGCCGAGAGAGAATAGGCTGCAATAAAACCCACATACAGCGAGATTAATTTATTCACCCTTGAGAAGAGGAGAATAAGGGGGGATATGATCACCATGTATAAATATATAAGGGGTCCATATAGTGAACTTGGTGTTTGAGTTATTCACTTTACAGTCAACACAGAGGACAAGGGGGCACTCCTTACGTCTAGAGGAGAAGAGATTTCATCTACAAATACGGAAAGGTTTCTTCTCAGTAAGAGCTGTGAAAACGTGGAATAGACTCCCTGCAGAGGTGGTTCTGGCCAGCTCAGTAGATTGCTTTAAGAAAGGCCTGGATACTTTCCTAAATGTACAGAATATAACTGGGTACTGACATTTATAGGTAAAGTTGATCCGGAGAAAATCCGATTGCCTCTCGGGGGATCAGGAAGGGATTTTTCCCCTGCTTTAGCAAATTGGAGAATGCGCTGCTGGGGTTTTTTGCCTTCCTCTGGATCAACTGTGGGTATAGAATGGGGTATATGGGATCCTATGATTTTTTTATTTATTTAATTATTAATTTTTTATTTGTGGTTGAACTGGATGGACTTGTGTCTTTTTTTTTTTTTCAACCTAACTATGCAACTATGTAACATACATTAAAAAGATCTGAAATGTTTCTGAGGAGGATGGGTGGCTGATCTCCAGCAATGTTACTGGCCCGTAAACAGTTTTTTTGCTTTAGGGCCAGTTCACACGACATGCAGTCCAGTGCGTTTTTTTTTTTTTTCTGCATTAAAAATGCATGAACTCTCCACCCTCTCTGTTTGAACGTATCATATTGGAGGACAGATCGCGCAAGGGACTGATATTTGACATATATCAAATCCTTAAAGTGGGGTTGCGGGCAAAAAAAAAAAAGTGGCTTAAAAATCATAAAAAAAAAAAAAAAAAATGTTTTACTCACCCCTAAATGCCTGTTGCTAGGGGGTCCCTCGTAGTCTGCCACCTTCATTGCCCGGGCTAAACGTCACTTCCTGTAGGCGCCGCACAGTCATCTGGGACCTGTCATGTGTCCCAGATGAGTGAGCGTCGAATGCGCAGTGGGTGCCCCGGCTGTGAAGCCACAGCCGGGCTCCCACATTAAGAATGCCGGCGCCGCGAGCGGAGCGGGGAACGAGGGGGGGGTCTCGTTCCCCCGCATCGCTGGACCCCGGGACAGGTAAGTGTCCGATTATTAAAAGTCAGCAGCTGCAGTATTTGTAGCTGCTGACTTAATTTTTTTTTTGTTGGCACTCCTCTTTAATAAACAGTCCATACAAACCCAGGGCAAACATGGTTACATTCTCCGTTGGGAAAAAGAACTAGGAGAAGAAATCCCAGAGGAGGCCTGGAGAGCGGTCTGGAGTCAGGCTGCCAAGAGCTCCCTGTGTACTTTATACAGGGAAAATGCCTCTAAGATTCTCTTCTACTGGTACCTGACCCCGGACACGCTCCACAAAACATACCCCTCCACCTCCGATCGCTGTTGGCGTTGCCAGCAAGCCAAAAAGGCACACTCTTCCACATCTACTGGACATGCCCCTTAATAGTCCCGTTCTGGACCTCCACGCAGCAACTTGTGACCCCCCCCTCTTCGAAAAACACCCATACCCTTGACTCCGAAACTCTTCCTACTAGGTCTCTCCCAACCGAAAATAGCCAAACCACACAAAAAACTACTTAGGCACATTCTTACGGCGGCAAGGTGCTTAATAGCCCTCCACTGGAAGAAGACACTGCCCCCCATCCCAAGAGGCCCTTTATGCTAGAGTCAAAGATGTGGAACTAATGGAGAAGATGACAGCCAGGCTGCGGGACAAACTGGACGAACACAATGGTGTCTGGGAGCGATGGCGTTCTCGGGAGGACCCGTTATGACTTGGCGGTCCAAACACAAAAGGTATTCTAGTGCTCTTACTACCCATGTACATATTCTTTCTAATATGGTCTGCCCAACCCCCCCCCCCCCCCCCCATTCTCCTCTCCCTCCCTCTTTGTATTTCTGTCCAGCTGGACAATTGTATACAGTTAAACAAGACATTGGACTCAAGGTACAATACACTGCATACGCAACCCGAAGTAAGGGTTTTACTGTTGAACTATATAAAGCTAACTACTGAAGAAAGACTCTTTGTTGTCTGCCTGATAAGCATGCTCAAAAATGCATCCCTGTATATGTCCGTGTATCCTATGTCTACCATATACCTACCTATGTTTTGATGTCTTACTCTTTTTGAAATAAAACTTTATTTGGAAAAAATAAATTAAAAAATGCATGAAAAGTAGGTTATATAGTTTCCAATGGGCATAGTTCACACCAGTGCTTGCAGTTCCAGTGCATTCCAGTGACAGAAGAAAAAAAGTAGAACATGCTGCATTTTTCCTGCACTGGAACGCACCAAAAAAAACGCACATCTTAAGACGAAGGGGGAAAAAAATGCACTGGACTGCACCAAAATGCGCATGCAGAAAAGCATCTGGAGCGCATCCGGACTGCTTTTCTATGGTGTGAACGGGACTTAAACAAGCCAAAAATCCACAATAAATATTCTTTGTAGGCGTCAAAATTTTTTATTTACAACACAACCTGATTTCTTCGCTCAGATTTCCACAAGTGTGAAAATAATCCGGCAACGTTTTTGTAGGGGCCGATTCATAAAGATTTCTGACAATTTTCCCCATTCATCATCATCAGTTATTAAGGTGGGAATTATCTGCTATTTTCAGGAATCTTTACCTGATTTTTTATGACTTTCTGCACCAAATTTTCAAAAGAATCGATTTCCCCCCCCCCCCCCCCCAAAAAAATGAGAATTTAGAGGAAATTTAGCATCAAAAGCAAAAGCAGCTGTTCAGGTGATCTTTATAAATAGGCCCCATACAGGAAGGACAGATTAGTTGGTCTGATGAACCCACAACCGGCCTGACGCATGCAGGTCACATGACCCCCTTCTCCAGTACAGCGATGCCCGGTTAAAAAGTTGCAGCGCCCCCCCTTGGAAGCGGGAAGAACAAGGTATAAAACTTACAAATCTCGTCTCCCTGCCAGCGGGAGGACAGGACCGAGGAGGGAATGCCTGACACACAGAACAGAGTCAGGTGATGTGGCATGTATACACACAGAAATATATATAACCATTCACTGAAAGGCCTCCTTCACACGGGGGGGGGGTATAGCGTGCCATATAGGGGCTATGTTGGCCTGCACAGGTGTTTTGTGCTTCCCCGTGCAGGTAGTCCCATTCACTTCAATTGAGTCGCAGTGGCTGCGTGGACACAGCTGCTGCTCCCAGTTTGACAGCATGGCCCCCCGAACCCCACACTGTCTACATTCAGGGGCCCATACACCCAAAGCTATTAAATTGGACACAACAGCTGTGTCTCAAAATAAAACGTGTGGGACTGCAAGCAGGGAGAAGCATGGCACACCTGGGCAGGAAGATATGGCCACAGGTATACACTAAAGCAGTGATGGTGAACCTTGGCACCCCAGATGTTTTGGAACCACATTTCCCATGATGCTCAACTACACTGCAGAGTGCAAGAACATCATGGGAAATGTAGTTCCAATACATCTGGGGTGCCAAGGTTCACCATCACTGCACTAAAGTATGCCCATGTGAATTAGGTCAAAGTGTTACTGTGTGCAAGTGATGGGAACAGAACACTGTGGGGTTGATTCACTAAAACCGGAGAGTGCAAAATCTGGTGCAGCTCTGCATAATAACCAATCAGCTTCCAGGTTTTATTGTCAAAGCTTAACTGAACAAGCTGAAGTTAGAAGCTGATTGGCTGCCATGCACAGCTGCACTAGAATCAGATCGCTCCAGTTTTAATAAATCTCCCCCTATTTTTGTGTGGACGCACAAATACATACATACAATATATATACATATATATATATATATATATATATATATATATATATATATATATATATATATATATACACACACACACACAAATACGTACATACATAATACATATATACACACACACACACACATAACATATGCACAGTATCTCATAAAAGTAAGTACACCCCTCACATTTTTGTAAATATGTTCTTCTATCTTTTCATGTGACAACACTGAAGAAATGACACTTGTCTACAATGTAAAGTAGTGAGTGTACAGCTTGTATAACAGTGTAAATTAGCTGTCCCCTCAAAATAACTCAACACACAGCCATAAAGGTGGCCTAGGCTATAAGAAGATTGCCAAGACCCCGAAACTGAGCTGCAGCACGGTGGCCAAGACTATACAGCAGTATAACAGGACAGGTCCCACTCAGAACAGGCCTCTTCATGGTCCACCAACGAAGTTGATATCACGTGCTCAGCGTCATATCCAGAGGTTGTCTTTGGGAAATAGACGTATGAGTGCTGCCAGCATTGCTGCAGAGGTTGTAGGGGTGGGGGGTCCGCCTGTCAGTGCTCAGACCATACGCCTCACACTGCATCAAATTGGTCTGCATGGCTGTCGTCCCAGAAGGAAGCCTCTTCTAAAGATGATCCACAAGAAAGCCAGCAAACAGTTTGCTGAAGACAAGCAGACTAAGGACATGGATTACTGGAACCATGTCCTGTGGTCTAATGAGACCAAGATAAAGGTATTTAGTGTCAGATGGTGACAAGCGTGTGTGATGACAACCAGATGAGGAGTACAAAGACAAGTGTGTCTTGTCTACAGTCAAGCATGGTGGTGGGAGTGTCATGGTCTGGGGCTGCATGAGTGCTGCCGACACTGGGGGGCTACAGATCATTGAGGGAACCATGAATGCCAACATGTCCTGTGACATACTGAAGCAGAGCATGATCCCCTCCCTTCAGAGACTGGGCCGCAGGGCAGTATTCCAACATGATAACCACCCCAAACACCTCCAAGACGACCACTGCCTTGCTAAAGAAGCTGAGGGTAAAGGTGATGGACTGGCCAAGCATGTCTCCAGACCTAAACCCTATTGAGCATCTGTGGGACATCCTCAAACAGAAGGTAGAGGAGTGCAAGGCCTCTAACATCCACCAGCTCCGTGATGTCATCATGGAGGAGGGGAAGAGGACTCCAGTGGCAACCTGTGAAGCTCTGGTGACCTCCATGCCCAAGAGGGTTAAGGCAGTGCTGGAAAATAATGGTGGCCACACAAAATATTGACACTTTGGGCCCAATTTGGACATTTTCACTTAGGGGTGTACTCACTTTTGTTGCCAGCGGTTCAGGCATTAATAGCTGTGTGTTGAGTTATTTTGAGGGGACAGCAAATTTACACTGTTATACAAGCTGTACACTCACTACTTTACATTGTAGACAAGTGTCATTTCTTCAGTGTTGTCACATGAAAAGATAGAATAAAATATTTACAAAAATGTGAGGGGTGTACTCACTTTTGTGAGATACTGTACATATACACATATATATATATATATATATATATATATATATATATATATATATATATATATATATATATATATATATATATATACATATACACACACACACACACATTCATACACACACAATTGATAAAAAACATTTTAAACATTGCGACTCTCACCTTGGAACCGCTGGGGCTGCAGGGGGAACTGGGAACGTCCTTTATATTTCCAGTTGTGTAATCTCCAGAAGGCGTCTGTAAAGCAGAAAACACGCAGGTGAGACTGGGAAAGGCGCGACACCGACAGGAACGTCTACAGAAAGGCGCTCAGGAGATTTCTCCGGCATGTATCATTGTCCAGCATTGCTCAGGCGGAGCAGAGAGAACACAGAAGCTCCTGTCTGTCAGATCTCCTCCAATGAATGACAATCATGGAGCCTCAACATCACATGTGGGCGTTACCTATGCAAATACAGTCTGCCTAGGAACACCCACGCCTCCTGACACCCACCCATCCAGGCATTTGCATAACATCTCAAGAGCCAGCCCACTGTTTGCATCAGTGCTGAGGGGTCTTAATGCGTGCAGGGGTAGAGTGCAGTGATTTACTAAGTACAGCCCCTTTTTGGGCCCTCCCACCAGCCATGATCTGCCTGCATTGCATAGAAAGTGCAGCCCCGTTTTGGGCCCTCCCACCAGCCATGATCTGCCTGCATTGCATAGAAAGCGCAGCCCCCTTTTGGCCCCTCCCACCAGCCATGATTTGCCTGCATTGCATAGAAAGTACAGCCCCCTTTTGGCCCCTCCCACCAGCCATGATCTGCCTGCATTGCATAGAAAGCACAGCCACTTTTTGGCCCCTCCCACCAGCCATGATCTGCCTGCATTGCATAGAAAGTGCAGCCCCTTTTTGGCCCCTCCCACCAGCCATGATCTGCCTGCATTGCATAGAAAGTAAAGCACCCTTTTGGCCCCTCCCACCAACCATGATCTGCCTGCATTGCATAGAAAGTGCAGCCCCTTTTTGGCCCCTCCCATCAGCCATAATTTGCCTGCATTGCATAGAAAGTACAACCCCTTTTTGGCCCCTCCCACCAGCCATGATCTGCCTGCATTGCATAGAAGATACTGTATGTAGAAAACAGAAGTTATATTTAAATACAGTATTTTATTATTGTGGTAATGGGGAGGGGGAGAGGAAAGGACCAAGGAGACAATATATAAGCAGATTAACCACTTTAGCTCCAGAAGGTTTATCCCCCTTCATGACCAGATCATTTATTGCAATACGGCACTGCGTTACAGTAACGGACAATTGCGCGGTCGTGCGACGCTGTACACAAATAAAATTGATGTTCCCCCCCCACTAATAGAGCTTTCTTTTGGTGGTGTTTGATCACCTCGTTGGTTTTTATCTTTTGCAATATAAACAAAAAAAAGACCGACAATTTTGGGGAAAAAAAATAAATAAAATTTTACTTTATGCCATAAAAACATATCCAATCAAAAAAACGTAAACAAACAAAAAAACAAAAATGTATTCATCAATTTAGGCCAATGTCTATTCCGTTACATATTTTTGGTTAAAAAAAAAGTTATATCGTCTACAAACTATAGGATATATTTATGGAATTTATTTATTTTATTTCTTTTACTAGTAATGGCGGAGATCAGCAATTTTTAGCAGGACTGCGTCATTGTGGCGGACAAATCTGACACTTTTTGGGAACCAGTGATGGTAATACAGTGATCCGTGCTTAAAAAAAAAAAAAAAAATGCACAGTCACTGTACTAATGACACTGGCTGGGAAGGGGTTAACATCAGCGGCGATCAAAGGGTTAAGTGTGGCCCTTCTAACTGTGGGGGAGGTGCTTTGGCTGGGGTAAGACAGAGATCCATGGCCCTGCTTAGCAGAAACACAAGATCTCCATCCTCCCCTCTGGCAGAACAGCGGTCTGCCTTGTTTTTAAATAGGCAGACCGTCAAACTTTACGATCGGTACGTCCAACGGACCCCGTTGATTGCCTCCTGCTGTGTCCAATCACAGTGGGAGCAGGTCGTATCTTAGTGTATCTGGGAAAATCAGTGAGCCAATCACACAAGCAGAAAATGACATTTGTGGTCTGTATACAGAACGCCTCCAGGTCGCCATATTGCATCTTACAGAAAATGACAGCGGCTGTAGAATAACCGCTTCCCGACCGCCTCCTGCACATATAGGTCGGCAGAATGGCACGGCTAGGCAAAAGCACGTATATATACGTCCCCTTTAATTGCCTAGCCGTGGGGATCGCGAGCGCGCCGCCGGCGGCGGCCACGGGACCAGCGGACTGTGTAAACAAACCTCTCCCCGCGCTTCCTACACTGCCTGTCACTGATCGGCTGTTCCCTGTCATCGGGAAAGCCGATCAGTGACGCCAGACGTCAGCCACGCCCCCCTACTGTAAAAAAAAACAAAAAAAAAACACAACACGTCACACTAACTCCTCCCCGCCCCCTAGTGGTTAACTCTTTCACTGCCAGTGTCATTTACATAGGAATCAGTGCATTTAAATAGCACTGATTTCTATATAAATGACAAATGTCCCAAAAATGTGTCAAAAATGTCCGATGTGTCCGCCATAATGTCGCAGTCACAATAAAAATCGCTGATCGCCGCCATTACTAGTAAAAAAAAAAAAAATATTAATAAAAATGCTATAAAACTATCCCCTATTTTGTAAACGCTATAACTTCTGCGCAAACCAATCAATAATCGCTAATTGTGATTTTTTTTTTTACCAAAAATATGTAGAAGAATACGTATCGGCCTAAACTGAGGAAAAAAAATGTTTTTAGATATTTTTGGGGATATTTATTATAGCAAAAAGTAAAAAATATTGCATTTTTTAAAATTGTCGCTCTATTTTTGTTTATAGCGCAAAAAATAAAAACCGCAGGGGCGATCAAATACCACCAAAAGAAAGCTCTATTTGTTTGGGAGCCACGTCGCACGACCGCGCAATTGTCAGTTAAAGCGACGCAGTGCCGAATCGCAAAAAGGGGCCTGGTCCTTTGGCTGCAAATTGGTCCGGGGCTGAAGTGGTTAAAAAGGGACATTTTTTTTTATTATTTGTGAACTTTTTTTTCTCCCCACGAAAGTGGTTTTACCCTTTAAGCGCTCTCCGAGAAACCGGTCGCAGCACTAGAGGGACTCTGCTGGAGCAAGGCAAGTATTGGATCTGGGATCGCTAGGACTAAACAAGAATTTAACCCTTGCAGTGAAGGGTCATTGCAGGGGGGGATTTAAATTTTCCTGCAGTTGGGCTTTAAATGTAACTTTAGCATTAGGATTTCCTATGTATAGTACACTAATCCTTAACAAGCATAGAAAATTATAAAGCAAAAAAAAAAACTCTGAAATGGAATCGGACTCCCCACTGGTCTACATGTGTGATTTTCTACAAAAAGCTTTCCAGTATCCCCCCCCCCCTCCCCCCCACCTTACACCAACACACTGAACAGCTGAGCTCCACCTGCTGCAATGTGTCATGGCAAGGCTACAGGATTCCTCCCACCTCAGGCCTGGGCTCTAATATATCACCTTCAGATGGTAGGGCCACCCATCAAGTCAGATCTCTTATCGGGAGCCTCAGGCGGTGGGACGTTCCCACCCTGGGTCTGTCAATTGAGCTTCAGACTGAGCACCCCGCGCTCTCTAGGGGGCAGCGAGGGGCTCCGCTCTCTCTAGGGGGCAGCGAGGGGCTCCGCTCTCTCTAGGGGGCAGCGAGGGGCTCCGCTCTCTCTAGGGGGCAGCGAGGGGCTCCGCTCTCTCTAGGGGGCAGCGAGGGGCCCCGCTCTCTCTAGGGGGCAGCGAGGGCCCGCTCTCTCTAGGGGGCAGCGAGGGGCCCCGCTCTCTCTAGGGGGCAGCGAGGGGCCCCGCTCTCTCTAGGGGGCAGCGAGGGGCCCCGCTCTCTCTAGGGGGCAGCGAGGGGCTCCGCTCTCTCTAGGGGGCAGCGAGGGCCCCGCTCTCTCTAGGGGGCAGCGAGGGGCCCCGCTCTCTCTAGGGGGCAGCGAGGGGCCCCGCTCTCTCTAGGGGGCAGCGAGGGGCCCCGCTCTCTCTAGGGGGCAGCGAGGGGCCCCGCTCTCTCTAGGGGGCAGCGGGGGCCCGCTCTCTCTAGGGGGAAGCGAGGGCCCGCTCTCTCTAGGGGGGCGGCAGCAACAGGTACCCATTGACTGTATGTCTGTGTGCGATGACTACTGCATCTTACCATGTGAAGAGCGATGACATTGCCAGATCTAACCGCCTCACCGCCACACTTGCAGCCCTGTAGAGGAATGATCATCCTAGCCCCGGCTGAATTATGGCGATTTGTCCGAGTCATACAAAATCACCCATCACAGCATACAATAATAAATGGTAACAGCACACATCTGAGCACAAGCAGCTCTATCAACAGTAAACATTGTCTATGACGTGGCAGCGTGCTCCCAAGCAGGCGTACAGTGAATGTTACGGAACGCAGGATGCCGGCAAGTCAACACTGCAAGCTCAACACACTAACCGCGCCGAATCTATTACACTGACCACCATTGTCCACGGCAACCTATCCCCATCACTGTGACCGGTTTTGCCACAGATGGAGGAAAAATTTCTCCCTGATCTTATAAACCTCAGACATGAAATATGAACAAAGCATATCCCTCTATATTGTGTACTTGTCTCAGTCCAGAGCACCAAGGGTCATTTCTGTCTCCTTCCTCTGCTATCAGCATGAGCCACTTCTGACAAGTTTTCCTGACACCAAGAGAAAAATGGCGACAGGGGAGGGGCCTCCAGCAGATTGACAGCCTCAGCTGTGTTCCTGTGTGGATGGGGATGCGTCTCTTCCCTCCAATCATCTCTCATCACTGATGTAACTTCAGCTCCCCACCCCCGCTTTTCAGGAGCTGAGAGATCCTGTGTAAATTCTGCACTTGGAATGGCTGTAGGGGAAAGAAGGCTGTAGATAAACAGGTACAACTTATGTAGGAGAATTTGTTTCATCTCTGTGTATTACCTGAGGCCAGTCACGTCATTGGGTATATATATATATAGAGAGAAGGGTTTACAACCACGTAAAGGTTAGAGATTCACTCCAGATGCAGTGGGACTACATCGGGCGACTACTTCAGTGCAGTCCCACCGCATGACTAGGCAGGCTGCATTATCTCCTGTGTGCCTGGTTCAAACCACTGCGTTGGGGCGATGTGCACGCACTATGATTTTTAAATAGACGCGTGAGGGAATTCACCACCTGTGAATTTGTGACATTTAAATAAAGTTAACAAAAAAAAAAGAAAAAAAGTGGACACAGACCAGCTGATGCGTTACAAAGCAGCGGCTGGTGTGAACGGACCCCTAGTCTGACCTCCAGCCTTTCCTTCAGGTCTTGCACAGTTGTAGCGGCTCCTCTCCTGGACGGAAACGGCTTCCTCTGATTTCACTGCACACTGTGACCCCCCGCCTCATTTCCTGGCTGGAGGATGTTCATCATCATCTAGTCCCTTCCTCCTTATTGTGACTGTTCAAACCATATATTTAATGCATTTATTTATTTTTTCAACCATGGAGGCTCAGCATCACACGTGGTTGTTCAAATGAAACTAACACCGGAGATATTGGAAAATGCCCTTTATTATTATACAGCAGGGATATGCAATTAGCGGACCTCCGGCTGTTGCAAAACTACAAGTCCCATCATGCCTCTGGGTGTCATGCTTGTGGCTCTCAATTTCTTGCTATGCTTCATGGGACTTGTAGTTCTGCAACAGCTGGAGGTCCGCTAATTGCATATCCCTGGTATACAGGATTTATATAGCGCTGACAGTTTGCGCATCGCTGTACAACGTGAGGGCAGACAGTACAACTACAATATAATTCAATACAGGAGGAATCGGACGGCCCGGCTCATTAGAGCTTACAGTCTAGGAGGGTTTAGGTTACATTCTCTTAGATTGTAAGCTCTAACGAGCAGGGCTCCTCTTGTGCCCATTTTTTAATTGTAACTGTAATGTCTGCCTTCATGTTGTAAAGTGATGCACAAACTGTTGGTGCTATACAAATCCTGTATAATACTAATAATTCATGCTTGCACTCCCAGAGGCTTTAAGGGCCCCTTCACACTGAGGCGGTGGGGACGGTAGCGGTAAAGCACCGCTAACTTTAGCAGCGCTTTACCACTGTTTGAGCGGCGCTAGCGGTGTGCTTTAAACCCCCCCAGAGGGATTAAAACTGCCCGCAAAACGCCCCCTGCCGAAGCGCTTTGGCAGTGCTGCCCTTTGACTTCAACGGGTAGGGCAGTTTAGGAGCGGTGTATTCACCGGTCCCGCACCGCCCAAAAGATGCTGCTTGCAGGACTTTTTTTTCTTGCCCTGCAAGCGCACCGCCCCAGTGCGAAAGTACTCAAGCTTTCACACTGGGGCTGCAGGTGAGGCAGCTTTCAGGCGCTGATTTTAGAGCTAAAGCACCTGAAAAATGCCTTGTGTGAAAGTAGCCTAAGGCCGGCTTCACACTGGGGCGGTGCGGGCGGTGACGGTAAAGCAGTGCTATATTTAGCGCTGCTTTACCGTTGTTTTAGCTGCGGTATGCGGCCGCTAGCGGGGAGGTTTTAACCCCCGCTAGCGGCCGAAAAAGGGTTAAAATCCGCTGCAGCGGCGCTTTGCCGGCGGTATCCCCGTGGTGTCCCACTGATTTCAATGGGTAGGAGTGGTATAGGATCGGTGAATACACCGCTTCAAATATGCTGCTAG
The DNA here is from genome assembly GCA_028564925.1 of Lithobates sylvaticus. NCBI lineage: Eukaryota > Metazoa > Chordata > Amphibia > Anura > Ranidae > Lithobates > Lithobates sylvaticus. The sequence goes on along the minus strand of CM053030.1, from coordinate 20,112,285 downwards.
CAGGACTTTTTTTACTGTCCTGCTAGCGCACCGCTCCAGTGTGAAAGCCCTCCGGCTTTCACACTGGAGTGAAAGGACCCGCTTTTTTCAGGAGCTACACAGGCGCTATCTTTATCGCTGTAGCTCCTGAAAACCGCCACAGTGTGAAAGCACCCTTAGAGCTTCTAATCAGATCATGGACACACCAAATTCAATTTTCTCTAAACACAGCTAAACTGACAGCACTAAGAGCGTGTTCACACCAGAGCGCTGTGCGAGAAACCCGCATTCCACACACACTTTGTTGTGGACATTTTTATTATATGGACTCATGTGGACATTTTATTCTAGGATGTGGGTTTTATAGTTTGTCATCTGTCTCCCTGTGTCTGATTTAACCAAGGAGCGATCTAGCAGAGCGCACTTGGGTTGAATCGGGACCAGCGGTAAAACCGTCAGTATGAAAACCTTCTCATGGGCTTGGAGACGTGGTGTGTGTGTGTGTGTGTGTGTGTGTGTGTGTGTGTGTGTGTGTGTGTGTGTGTCTTCGCCGGTTTGTAAGTATCGAGCACAATGCGCTGGCCTTCTTGCCTTCAAATGTCTAAGAAAAGCGTTGTCCGCATAACGAGAGAAACACGTATCTCTGTTGTGGTTACGCTAGCCCTTTTGGATACATATCTGCTTTAAGAAGGAGACATTGATCTCTGACTTGTTAATATACTCGTACCGTATATTGACAACACCAGTAGCAATGTCCTTGCAGATCTTCTTAAGCCTGTAAGAGCAAGTAGAATGATCTTACTAGAGACTGGTTACTCTGAGCAGTATTAAAGCGGGATTCCACCCTAAAGTGGAACTCCCGCTTTTCAGAACCCTCCCCCCCTCCGGTGTCACATTTGGCACCTTTCAGGGGGGAGGGGGGTGCAGATACCTGTCTAAGACAGGTATCTGCACCCACTTCCGGGCATAAACTCCCACGGGAGTTTACACCATTTCCTGTCCTGGTGCGCTGTCTGCCGGGACACACACACACACACACACACACACACACACACACACACACACACACACACACACACACACACACGTGTCCCGGCAGACAGCGCTGACTATTCTCATTGTGCTGCGTGACTCGCGCATGCGCAGTAGGGAACCGGGAAGTGAAGTCACTTCCTGATTCCCTCACTGAGAATGGCGCCGGCAGCAGCAGAGAGCCGAACGATTGATCGGCCTCTGCTGCCCACATCGCTGGAACCTGTGACAGGTAAGTGTCCATTTATTAAAAGTCAGCAGCTGCAGTATTTGTAGCTGCTGGCTTTTAATTTTTTTTTTCCAGGTACCGTCCCGCTTTAAGTAGGATCCGTGCTGACCAAGATGGTGGATGTGCATGCATGTGGCTGGGTGGAGGGGGCAGTGTACACACCTCAAGGGGATGAGACATGTACACCTCTCCCTCCCACTCCTGTGGATGCCCCTCCCCTTTAGTGTTGTAATTTCCTGTGCTGACATTCACATCCTGTGTTGTTACATCCTTATTTGGTCATATCCTGTGAGGTCACATCCTGTGTAGGAGGCGATTGGCTCTTGGAGGCAAGCCTTACAGTTTGTGACTTCCCGTTTGTGTGTGAATAAAAAGCCCCGCTGGGCAGATGAAGGAACGATGGAGCCGAGATGGTGATTATGGTTGTTTACTGGGGAAAAGGGGAGACATGGGTTATTTAGAGATGCATTATACCATTATGGTGAAAGGGCGCGTGTTAGCGCAGGTGAGATTGGTTATGTATAGCCAATCTCTCCACCACAACTTAAACGCACGCTGTGTGTCAATGTAATCCCAAAATGCAGTGTGTTTGTCTGCACCGGATTGCATGGAACCACAGTAGCATGAAATCTGGTTACAGTGAGTTTTTAAAAGTAGCGCATGCACTACTTTTGGTGCAATCTTGTGCGATTTCAGCCTGTTCAAATGAATGGGCTGAAAAACACACAGCACCGAATTGCACAGGAACGTGGAGTGCGTTCCTGTGTGATTCCAGTGCGAATCAGCACTAAATGCAGGTAAATGCCAAGTTGAAGGCTGCATTCACATTGGTTATTTAGGTCGGTGCGGATTGTAGCGGCAGGAATATTCTGATTTCTGCTGCGGCTTTGGAGCGGCTAGGTGCGGCTGCCGGGCCCATTCACTATAATGCACAGGTTGCCGGTGGCTGCAAGGCATTTGCGGCTTTTACCTATGGCGATCACTGCTGGAGGCAGACAAAGTGCATCCAACAATGATCACTGCAGGCAAAAATCGCTTGCAGCGCAGAGAGCCATGAATATTCGTGGTCGTCTGGAACCTGTCATTATAGTGCACAGGACCGGAGGCCACACCTAGCCGCTCAAAGCCGCAGCAGAAATCAGAAGATTCCTGCCGCTACAATTCGCACCGACCTAAATCACCAATGTGAATGTAGCCTAGGTGTCCAGTGCCTTAAATGAGGGGGGGGGGGGGGGAACTCCCTCCAGGCTCACCTGCCCTCTGCCTATCCATTCTTAGATTGTAAGCTCTAAGGAGCAGGGCCCTCTGATTTCTACTGTATTAAAGTGTATTGTATTTGTTTTGTCTACCCTCAGGTTGTAAAAGCGCTACGTAAAAAACTATTGGCGCCATATAAATCCTATATAATAATTATAGTGCATGAGCTTCCACTGCGGAGACACTTGTACATTTAGAGTTAGGATTACATAAAATACCGGGGTGCGTTAACGGGGCTCTGTAGCTCATGCATTTATATGCAAATGTGTGCAAACGAAAACCCCTGTTTTTTTACGCATATTGTTAGAAAAATTCTGCTAGTTAGCAGGCTGGTCGGTAAGTTGAGGCAGGAATTTCTCTTGGTTTTCTTTTGAATGAAGCCTAAAACCTAACGCCAATTTTGGAGTCCTGAGGACTAATGCGGGGGGGATCAGGGGGCTAAACCAGGTGGTGAGAAGAGGAAACGCACCACCATCTCACCATCAATCAAATGCTCTCTGAAGAGCAATCCGAGCGCAGATCTCATTGCTAGTGTGGACGAGCCCTAGGAGTCTTGTGACCAAAACTGTCCAAAATACGCTAAACTGGCCCGGAATTGCAAAATAAATGTCAATCCTATATTAGCATTTCAAGGTTTTTTTTACATCCCAAAATTCCATTTGCTTTGGCAGCTGCTGGCTGCTGTGTCTGCTCCGTAACCCTTACCCATAAATCCTCCTTCAGTTTTTTTTTTTTGTCCAGTCACATTCCAATGAATGTACAGAGGTCAGGGCTACAACTACCACGGGCCACAACGTACTGCAACATGAACTGAGCGCTAAATAGTCAGAAACGCGTAGCAGGATTTAGTAGCAGTGCACTCTATAGTACAGACCCCATACTTGGGCTGCCACCAGCCGCACAACAGCGCCACCTCTGGTTAATGTGAGAGGGGGGGGGGGGGGGGGTAACAAAATCATGAGCAATCCGGAGAGCCATATATCACGAAAGTGGCAACGACATGCTGGAAACTGTGACAAGGAGCAGAAGCTGGTGAGAAGACATAGGAGGACAAACTGGGCAAGTGTACAAACAGGCAGGCCTCGCCATGGCACAATACACACGGGCACTCTGTAACAGCATGGACCGCCCATGGAACCGGGACACCGTGCAGAGATCCATGTGCGGTCAGCGGTCATCCTGCCTGTATGCCAAGCATGTGACAATGCCAGCCGACAAGTGATGTGACATGCTCCACATGTGGGGACAACACGCGTGCAAAAAAAAATAAAAAAACCACACACAAAACGTGTTGCTTGCCTTCTTGCAGGAGTACACATTGGTCTTCAGAACCCCCGACGTGCCGTATCCAGTGGGGGGCCCAGCTAATTTGATTGCGCTGGCCCCCGGCCGCTTCTTGTTAGCCAGTATGAAGGGATTCTCGTTGAAGAGGATGGACTGGCAGTCCACAAGCACCTCCTCCTCCTCCTCTGGCTCCGCCTTACCGGGCGGGGTTTCAGGCTCGCTGGGCACAGCCGCGGGGGCGGGCGCAACGCCCGGTTGTGGAGAGGAAACCGGGTGGGCGGAGAGGCAGGAGGGGCCATTGGCTAGGACTGTCGGGACAGGATGGACAAGGGCCACGGGGACAGGAGAGTAGGAAGGGTCCATTTCCAGGGGGAGCTGAAAAGAGCAACAGAGGGGAGAGGAGAGCAAGCAAAGAAGAGGAGGAGGAGGAGGAAGAGGAGAGGAAGGGGGAGACAAAAAATAATAAGGAAAGGAGGAAACAGAAGAGGAATCTGATCACATTTACTACACAACACAAACCGTGACCAACATTCAGACCCGACTCAACGAGGGACAATTATAAAATATAGACAGACAGGACTTTTTTTCAGCAACACACTTTCCAGAAAGGGTGCCGTTTATCTAAGGCCTCGCTGCACACTGGCCATTTAGGTGTTGGAGGAAGGCATAAGTGCACCGTACAGCCACATTGCTAGCAACCTGTAAAAAAATCTTTTGGAGGCGGAGCTGCCAGAATCATGGCTGGATGGTGCACCTCTTCCTCCTGCACCTAAACACCTGAGTCTCATGTACACCGGGGATAATCATCCAGTGAACACGAGGCATTCAAAATATTTATTAACAACCAAATGCTTCCTGTTCATTGCAACAGAAAGATTTTCAGAACTGGCCCTTATATTAAAAAAAAAACAGCACAACCCAAAAATCTCAGCAGAAACCCGTCAGGTCCCGTTCACACCTGAAAACAATGAAAACTGTGCTACAAAAAAATCCCAAAAAACGGATGAATGCGATTATGGCTGCTGCAGTCCTTCATTTATTTTGAATGGGCCTCCCTGCACTCCAAAACACACCAAAGTGTACTAAAATGTTGGCACTGAGCCAGTCGCTTTAGTAACGTTGCGCAGCAAAAATCGTGCCATGTTTGGGGTACCATTAAGAAATAATCCCTGCCATGTCCATGGCGGACACTGACCAACGGGTACCCCTCACCGCTTGTCCTGGAAGCTTCTCCTGCTACCACCTCATCTGAAGTCCCAGAGTCTCCTCAGCCTTCTACTGCTGTCCTGGAGCACCCTCGATTTAGAGAAGCGTCCTACCTCTTCAGAGGTGGTCCTGTCACCCCCCCCCCCCCCCCTCCATGCATTAGAAAAATCGTGGTGCTTTTTAGGTGGGCAAAATCAACGTGGCTAAATTTCCTGCAGGTACAACAGCCCATTTAAATGAATAGTCTGCTGTGCCTGCCCAAAAGGTGCCCACAGAGATGTGAACCTACACTCACTGTGATGTAGTCTGTGGTGGTTAAACCTCTTTTCCTCCAAATGTAAAGAGTACCCCCTTTGTCGTGAAACTTAACTAAATCAATCCTCCCACCCCCTTTTACAGTTTTTATACATTTTTTTTTTGCGCTGCAAATTCTGCTAGGCGTGAATGTGTCCCTCCTCCCGCCCAGATTCTGTGCCTATTTTTTCACCCATCTTTGCTCATGCACCGGAAATGTCCTGCACATCCACAGATGTGAAAAAGGGGCTCTACCAGGAGCTAAAATGCCGGGCAGAGCCCTTCAGCACATTTGCACATGCCTCCTCCTTGTTGGGAAAGGAGGAGGGGCTGGTCTTGGGGCAGAGTTTGTGTGTGTGTGTGTGTGTGTGTGTGTGTATTATATTATATATACACACACACACACACACACACACACACACACACACACACACACACACACACACACACACTATATATATATTTTTTTTTTTTTTGAGCAGTAGCAATTAAGGGAAAATATGTTCACTCAGCCTTACTGTGCCCATTTGCAGCCATAGGTCCCCCAAACTTCAAACTTGGTGGTTAAGGGTTCCTAGATGCCCCCTATCTGCAGCCAAAATTTGGGGTCTCTGGACCCAAAGAGCCCCCGAAATGACATTGCTGCAGATTGACACCGTTGACCGACCTTGGGGCCCCGTATCTCGGGGCCACTTGGTGCTAGGAACCCCATCTTTGGATATGTTGCAGTACTAGTTCCACTGGGTTTGCACACCTAATTTGGGGTTCCTAGCACCAAGGGGCCCCAAAGTCGGGTGGGAAAATATTCTCTGCTGCAGAAAAGTGCTCGACTCCAGTATAAGCCGAGGGGGGCATTTTCAGCACAAAAAAATGTGCTGAAAAACTCGGCTTATACTCGATATATATATATATATATATATATATATATATATATATATATATATATATATATATATATATATATATATATATTACTTATCACTTTGCCCATTTGCAGCCATAGGTCCCCCAAACTTCAAACTTGGTAGTTAAGGGTTCCTAGATGCCCCCTAGCTGCAGACCCAAAGAGCCCCCGAAATGACATTGCTGCAGATGGACACAGTTGACCAAAATTGGGGCCCTGTATCTCGGGGGCCACTTGGTGCTAGGAACCCCATCTGGATATGTTGTAGTAATGGTTCCACTGAGTCTTAATACCAAATTTGGGGTTCCTAGCACTAAGGGTCTCAAAAGTCGGGTTCGGAAAATGTCAAGCACTTTTCTGCAGCAGAGAATGACATTTTCCGAACCGAGTTTGGGGCCCCGTATCTCGGGGGCAACTTAGTGCTAGGAACCCCAGCTTTGGATATGTTGTAGTGCTAGGTCCACTGGGTTGGCAAATTTTGGGGTTCCTAGCACCAAGTGGCCCCGAGATACGGGGGCCCCAAAGTCAGGTCGGAAAATGTCATTTTCTGCTGCAGAAAAGTGCTCGACTCAAGTATAGGCCACAAAAAATGTGCTGAAAAACTTGGCTTATACACGAGTATATACGGTAGTTCTTCCCCTAATATCCTTTTTGTGAACTAGTGCCCAAAACCTAATTGAGAAGGTCTTAAGCAGCTCACAGATGATTTGAGTTTCTTTTCTTCCACCACGAGTGAAAGGAAAGAAAAATTGCATGATTTCCCCATTAACACAGTCAGTGTTGATAGGGGAATGCCTCCCGCAGCGCTATTGTGTTCTGCCAGCAGGGGGCGCGTAATTGCATGTAAAAAAAAAAAAAAACTCAACAGGCTGGTTAAACCCATGTCGATCGATCGATGGATTGACATGGGTACACAATCAGCCTGCCCATACATAGACCGAAATTCGGACGGTTGCTGTCAAACCGGCTGAATTTCGATCGATGTTCGGCCGGCTTTACTAATGGCTCATACAGGGGTAGGATTCGATCTTACTCAAGGATAGGTTGTGCTTCTAAATGAACCGCGACAGCTAATTTATTGATAGCCATATTACCAATTCAGCCAACTCCGAGTTCCCAGTGAAGGCTGAGAAGAATTAGCGAATAGATCTGCTATGACCGTTTTTGCCCCCCCTTCTTAATAAATATAACATTTTGATAAAAGCCTTCTATGACCTCCGATCCTCCTTGCTCAGAACAGAATATACAGCGAGTACAGATCTGCTTCTCCATGGATGGTTAGGAAGGAGCACCAAAAAAGGAGTTCCAACTACACTACAAAAAAGAAATAATAAATCAGTGTATGCCTAGAAAGCACTGGAGGAGTTTGTCGAAGGTTCGTTGCAATTCGTAAGAATGAAAACCTTCTACACATTCTCACTTTCTGGCACTCGGATAGAAGTCATACTAACAGGAGGCATTGGAAGAAGGGAAGGAGTCTGGGGTGCAGGAAGGCTGGTCACAGACAGACAGACAGACACCAAGCAATGACAGGGAACCCCATGCCCCAGGTGAAGAACATTGCGAGTACTCACAGTTTTCTTGACCGCTCTTTGAGGTCCCGAGGTGTGATCTGTCCTCTCTCCTCACACTATTTCCCCAGCAGGGCAGACACACATACAAGGGCTTCCAAAAATAGTGCGAAGGGGGGAGGAGGAGAGACTCTTGTGATTCGAAGGGTTTGGAATGGCAGCTGTGAGCCATGCGGCAGGAATAGAGCCTGACTACAGGAATGACACATTCCCAGAAAACCACCGCATTCTTCACCCCATCCCCCCACCTGCACCAGGATCAAGGCCTGGAATCATCACTAACCCAACACCTGCGTGTACAAGAATAAAAATTCCAAACTGATAACCAGAGACCAGCCAAGCTGCTGCAAGTATCACATTCCTGGCTACTGTCTGGCAAACTACCCCAACCACCACATTTTCTTCACCCCATCCCACACCTGCACCAGGAGGAAGGTCTGGCACATTCATGGGTCTTCACCCCATCCCACACCTGCACCAGGAGGAAGGTCTGGCACATTCAGGGGTCTTCACCCCATCCCACACCTGCACCAGGAGGAAGGTCTGGCACATTCAGGGGTCTTCATCCCATCCCACACCTGCACCAGGAGGATGGTCTGGCACATTCATGGGTCTTCACCCCATCCCACACCAAGAGGAACCAGAGACCAGCCAAGCTGCTGCAAGTATCACATTCCTGGCTACTGTCTGGCAAACTACCCCAACCACCACATTTCCTTCACCCCATCCCACACTTGCACCAGGAGGAAGGTCTGGCACATTCATGGGTCTTCACCCCATCCCACACCTGCACCAAGAGGAAGGTCTGGCACATTCATGGGTGCTCATCCCATCCCACACCTGCACCAGGAGGAAGGTCTGGCACATTCATGGGTCTTCACCCCATCCCACACCTGCACCAAGAGGAAGGTCTGGCACATTCATGGGTCTTCACCCCATCCCACGCCTGCACCAAGAGGAAGGTCTGGCACATTCATGGGTCTTCACCCCATCCCACACCTGCACCATGAGGAAGGTCTGGCACATTCATGAGTCTTCACCCCATCCCACACCTGCACCAGGAGGGAGGTCTGGCACATTCATGGGTCTTCACCCCATCCCCCACCTGCACCAAGAGGAAGGTCTGGCACATTCATGAGTCTTCACCCCATCCCACACCTGCACCATGAGGAAGGTCTGGCACATTCATGAGTCTTCACCCCATCCCACACCTGCACCATGAGGAAGGTCTGGCACATTCATGGGTCTTCACCCCATCCCACACCTGCACCAAGAGGAAGGTCTGGCACATTCATAGGTCTTCAACCCGTCCCTCCCCTGAACCAGGAGGGAGGTTTGGAATATCATGGGTCTTCACCCCATCCCACACCTGCACCAAGAGTAAGGTCTGGCACATTCATGGGTCTTCGCCCCATCCCACACCTGCACCAAGAGTAAGGTCTGGCACATTCATGGGTCTTCACCCCATCCCTCCCCTGCACCAGGAGGAAGGTCTGGCACATTCATGGGTCTTCATCCCATCCCACACCTGCACCGGGATGGAGGTTTTGAATATCATGTGTCTTCACCCCATCCCACTCCTGCACCAGGAGGAAGGTCTGGCACATTCATGGGTCTTCACCCCATCCCACTCCTGCACCAAGTGGAAGGTCTGGCACATTCATGGGTTTTCATCATTTCCCACACCTGCACCAGGAGAGAGGTTTGGAATATCATGCGTCTTCACCCCATCCCACACCTGCACCAGGAGGAAGGTCTGGCAAATCATAGGTCTTCACCCCATCCCACACCTGCACCAGGAGGAAGGTCTGGCACATCATAGGTCTTCACCCTATCCCACACCTGCCCCAGGAGGAAGGTCTGGCACATTCATGGGTCTTCACCCCATCCCTCCCCTGCACCAGGAGGAAGGTCTAGCACATCAGTGTCCTTAACACTGTCAACCGAGGACCAACATTTCAGAGTCTGGAGATGGACAAACTGCTGGGTGCTGTGCAGCAATACCAAACTCCTGGTGTCTGGCAAGGCTCCTTTTCAACATATTACAGACTAATTCCAAATCTACACCTAGTTTTTGCTTGGAAAACCTTCACTTCTCAGTCCTCTAAACATACCAACAAAATCTTCAACAGTTTAATCTGACCCCACCACTAGTCTCATCATATTGTGTTACCAGGACTAAATCCCTTAGCCAACATTCCCCCTTTCTTGCATCATTTAACATTTGTACTTTCCCATCCTTCATCCTATCCCATTGAGGCCCAACAATTGAGCAGCCTAAATGACAGCCCAACATGAAGCTAACCTTGCTCCTTCCGCTGACTAAAGTCAGCCCAACAGGGAGCCAAACTTGTTCCATTAGCTGCATGAACATCAGCCCGACATGTAGCCAACTTGACTCCATTGGCTTCCTGATCAGCCCGACATGTAGCTAATTTTTCTCCATTGGCTTCCTGAATATCAGCCCGACATTACAACATTAGCAATTGTGGAGCTAACCATTCTCCATTGGCTGAATAACATCATCCCAACATAGGACTAACTCTGCTTCATTGGCTTCCTGGACATCAGCCCAACATGGGGCCAACACTGCTCCATTGACTTCTTGAATGTCCGCCCAATAGCTAAGCCTGCTCGATCAGCGTCCTGAATGTCTGGGCCACATGGAGCTAAGCCTGCTCCATTGGCTTCCAGAATGCCAGTCCAACATGGAAATAACCCTTCTCCATTGGCTGCCTAACATCAGCAATTGTGGAGCCAACCATTCTCCATTGGCTGTATAAAATCAGCCAAACTGTTCCATTGGCTTCCTAAACATCAGCCTAACATGGGGATAACACGGCTCCATTGGCTTCCTGAACATCCGCCCAACAGCTAAGCCTGCTCCATTGACTTCCTGAAAGTCTGCCCAACATGGAGCGAAGCCTGCTCCATTGGCTTACCCAACGTCTGCCCAACATGGCGCTAAGCCAGCTTCCTGAACGCCAGCCCAACATGGAGCTAAACTGACTCCATCAGCTGCCCAAACATCAGACCCTTTCTGCTTTGTACCAAGAAGATAATTTGCCATAAGATACAATTTCCTAAGCCTACTGTATGACCAGGCCTAAATATTTGACACTTGCAATCCTGCGGTCAGCTCTCACAAATAACTGAATACAGTCACTGTGCTAGGTCCAACAACTGCCCACAGCAGGCAAAAGAACTGTCTCCTTTACAAAATGCTACAACCCACCATATGCTGCAAACTCTTTCACACGCTAACATAGCCAGGGGTGCAGGTCAGCACAGCTACTGACACCGGTCCTGATGGTTTTGCACCAAAACGCTGGCGCTTCTTTTACCCACAGCAGAGCATAAAGAGTTCTGCAATGGACTCTAATAGGGATCCCACATCCCCATCAAGGGTGAAAGCCAAGAGAATACAGACAGGACTGGGCCAATATGGGTGCAAAAAAGGGCAGGACATGCAACCTATTTTGCTAAAGTAGTCCACAGCTCATAATGGGGTATGCACTTTGGTCTTTCCCCCTTGAGTGCTCAAGGTCCCTGTCCCAGCACTGCATACAGTTATAGGTATAATGGGATATGCAGCCTAGTGGGTGAAAGTACTGCATGTCCCCAATGCAATACATCTAATCATTTAGCAATCACCTGCTACATAGACTAATCCCCTTCATTCCAGAAAA